>OY288271.1:0-678993 GCA_958450335.1 Hibiscus tridactylites
AAGATTAAGACATTGTATTTTTTATTATTGGGACATAATTAGGTCAAAAGTCAAGATGATTTTTATCCAACCAAACGACCCCACCCAAGTTTAAGGATTGAAAGGTAGGATTAAAATGATAAAATTGGGGGTAAAAAAAATCTTTGGTAAAATACATATTTAATCATCCAATTTGTACATTAATTATTCAAATTTTGAAAAAGTAGTCAACATCATAGTTTTGTCATGATTTGATTAAGCTTGCCAATTCAAGAAATATTAACATGCGGGAAGTCTTCTTACTAAAGAATAATTGAATCTAAAACTTGAGAGTATATATCAAATGCAAAGGAGATAAATATAGAACATTTTCCAACCAAAGCATATATATTTTCAAGGAGTCCAAGGACTAAAATTAAAATTTTAAAAATGGAGAGGTTGGGTTTCTCGCTTATTTTTGTTTTGCTAAACACAAATGATTTTGGAAAGGAAATCCTATTATTCGTTCTCCTTAGTAGAACCTGGTAGCAACTACACACGGCACTCCTGGATGTTCCAAATTTCCTTAGCATACTGAGCTATTGTCCGATCGCTGCTGAACTTGCCACTCCCAGCTGTGCTCAGTATAGACATCTTTAGCCACCTCTTCCGATCCCTGAAGTATCAATATATCACATATATCAATATCATCTCCTTTGTTTATGTACCTCAAAAAATTCAGCTTCAGCTTCAACACTTACTTGTAAGCTTCATCTACTCTGGCTTGAGCATCCAAGTAATCTGGGAAATCATGACCAACAAGGAAATAATCACCTCGACCGTAACCCGAGTTACCCTCTAGAGAGTCTAGAAGTGGGTTGTAGTCATAACTTCCAAATGCTCCGCTTCTTATGTATTGCTTCGCCTCTTCAAACCGAGGATCGGGTTTGAACTATTGGATAAGTTGGAAATAGTATTACACAGGGGTTAAAAAATGCAAATACTAGCTCAAAATCAGAAGTTTCACTTTGCATAATTAACAAAACTAACCACATTGATTTTAGGAAAAACTTTCAGTTTCAGACAATCCGAGAAACATATATGGATGGATATATAAATCAAGATTCATACCAGTCCGTTTTCTCGGTCCTTGCGCAACCCAGAGACTTCATCAGCTCTTGCACCGAAAAGAAAGAAATTTTCCTCCCCAATTTCCTCTCGGATTTCCACATTAGCACCATCCAGTGTTCCAATTATGAGGCAGCCATTTAGAGCAAATTTCATGTTGCTTGTCCCACTAGCTTCCATGCCTGCAGTACTAATATGCTGGGAAAGTTCGCTTCCCGGAATAAGCATTTCAGCCACGGATACATTGTAGTTTGGAACAAACACCACCTGAAAATTTTCCGATAATATAAGAATAAAAGAATGTTAAGTTCAGAACATACTGTTTTTTAGGATGAATCCTACGTAATTGGAACAAATGAATTAACACGTCAAAACGTTTACCAAATATCCTGCCCAGTGACAGAAGTAGTACAATTGAAAAACACGCAAAGAACATCATATAAGAAATATCATACAGCCTATTGAGGCCCTAGACTTAAGGAATCTTGTACCAATTAGGCAATTATAACTTTCCATTTACACTACAAGTAAGTTAAGTCAATTGCGCTGGTTAGTTTGCTAAATAACGTCTTGAAAGTTCCACATATGATACGAAATATTGATGTAGTGGGAAAATGGGAAAAGGACTTCAAACCTACACAGTAAAGATCTTGAAAAGTTGAAAGTAAAGAGTAAACAATAATTATTTTACCTTCAAATAACTATTGACTTCAGGATCATTGTTGACTACTTCACCAACATCATTCACCAATTTGACTATCCGTTTAGCATTTGTATAAGTAGCAAAAGCTTTCCCTCCTATCATAATGGTGCGAGAAGTTGCATTTTTCCGCTGCTCAGGACTCATCTCCTACCATAAATTAGTTTCAGGAAAATAAATCAGTGGGAATTATTTGATCATTGACTTTGAGTTGATATAAACATTAAACAACCCCCAAAAAATCTAAAGCAATGTAATGAATGAAAAGTGAGATATTAAAACTTATAGAAAGTGAAGCAATTAGTTTGAGTTCTTAAGTAGGTAAGTTTAATCTTAAGTCGTTTTCATTGCATAATTTGATTGATAGTGATAAAACCATGGTGTTAAAGCATACTGTATTGGTTGAAATGCCAGTAAATGAAATTTCATTAAACAAACAAAATGCAAGAATGATCAGTATGCTTTGATACCTTTAACTTCTTGTACCTATAGATTGCACCCAAAATGTTCAGCAGCTGTCTCTTGTATTCATGAATACGCTTGACTTGTATGTCAAACAAACTGTTTGGATCAATGCTTACTCCTGTTACACGCAATATGTATCGTGCCAAACGTTGTTTACTGGCCATCTTAGCAGATGCCCATTCATCTTGAAGTTTTGCATCATCAGCAAACTGTTGGAGAAGCATAAGTTCAATATGCAACGTTATTGCAGCTAAAGGTTTGAAAGAAGAAAAAGAATGCATAGTCCAGAGAATTATCCTGATACATACTTTTCGAAGACCAGAAAGCAAGTCAAGGTTGGTCACCCATTGGTCAGTTTTTAACCACGTGGTGATTATGTTACTGAGCTCTGGATTACAAAACCGAAGCCATCGGCGAGGAGTAATGCCATTAGTCTTATTTTGGAACTTGGTGGGCCATATTGAGACGTAATCTGCAAACAACTCGGCCTTTAAGATGTCACTGTGCAGCTGCGCTACACCATTCACCTGAAAAGAGGCCAGAAACGTAAAGTTATTTTGAATATCATGAGAAGTATTGATGAACAGCTCAAAAGTAGCACTTTTGATTGATGAAAGAAAAAAAAGCTTCTGACTACAATTTTAAGAGCCTAGGTTTTTTTTTTTTTTTTGTAGAATGATTTTACTTACAGTATGTGCGGATACCACACATAAGTTTGCCATCCTCACAACTGGTTTCTGGGGATTATGATCCAAGATGCGCATGCTAGGAAGCTTATGCTCAAGATCAGGACGGGTGTCCTTGATCATTGCAAGAAACTGCAAAAACTTAAAATTTGCAATTAGCATACTCTTAACAAATAGAAAGGAAAAGGCAAGCGAATTACCCTTTTGTCAATTTCTTCTATGATTTCCATGTGGCGAGGAAGAAGCTTCCACATGACAGGTTGAGACCACTTCTCAAGTGCTTCAGGAAGGACAGTATGATTGGTATACGCAATTGTCCTGATTCAGTAATTTACATTTAATATTGTCAAAAGAAAATCTGATAGCAAAATATGCCATAAAGCAACAAAAGATACTATAAAATACTTTTAGAAGTTGAACAAGGCACCTTGTTGTAACATCCCAAGCCTCATCCCACCCAAGGCCTTCATCATCCATTAGTAAGCGCATCAGCTCAGGAATTGCAAGCGTAGGGTGAGTATCATTCAGTTGTACAGCTGCCTTGTTGGGAAATTCAGACCAGGTGTATCCACGTATTTGCTCCTTGAATCTGGAAATAATGTCCTGTAAAATAATCCAATATAAGATTCGAGACCAATATAAAAATTCAAGCAGAAGAATTTAACACCCATGACACTGTTGAATTGGGGGGAAATTATCTCTGTAAGAACTGAAGAAATTTGGATTGGCATTCTTTTGCAGAAAATGGTGTACCTTCATATTTAGAATTCATATACACTTCATTTTTTCTTCAAAAAAAAAAAAGAATTCATATACACTTAAAACTTATTTGAGCATAAGATAAGACTCTCACTTGGAACTAATACCAAGATTATTCTTTCAATACAGATTACTTCACACTTCAATTCTATAAAGCGTAGCTTTTACATGCAAAAAACCTCTGTCATATTATTTAAAGTTGTTCCTTTGCTTTTCAAAAAGTACTAGATTATACATAAATAACCTTGGGGGTAAAGAACACTGGGAGATAGAAAAGAATTCTTGTTTTCATGCAACCAACCCATGCCAGAAATAATAATCCTCAAGCATACAAAAATGCGCTAACAAAAAGATGTCAATAACAAGAAGAGAAAAAGGCAATATGAGAATCAAAGAACCAGAAATGATAAAGAAAGAAAACAATAACTCTATCAAATAACCTGCAATGATGCACTGCAGAGGAAAAATTGTTGTTTCAGACGTAAAAGCTTCCCATTTTCAGTAGCATCTCCAGGATACAAAACAGCACATATCTGCAAGTAGAAAGTTCAAACTGTATGAAATGTAGACAATTCTTTTCAGAAGCTTATATATGTTATTCAACTGAATCAATTTAGAAGCTTGGTTATTGATACCATTTTGTACCCAGAGACCAACAAATCAATTAATCAATTTGTCTTTCATATTTAGCATTGTTGGTTTCATCCTGCAATATGAAGGCTTTCAAGACAGTTTCTCATTAATGGTTTTGATAATTCACCTGTTCAGCTCTGGCATGAAGCAGTGCAGCGGATTCATATTGTCCATCATTAAACTGAAAAAGATTGAAATCCTCAGCACGAGCTCTTGCTTCCCAGAGGCGAAGACTAATTGTATTCTTGGTTTTATATCCTGGAATTGGAACATCATAAGCCAGAGCTTGCACTACCTCTCCTCCAACCCATTTTCGACTGCAATGTATTTAAATCAAATAACATAAATTAATGAAATGTTAATGAAATTCATATTCATATAAAACCAAAGCACTTGACTATGACATTCGGACCAGAAAAACGTCAGCAGAATTAAGTTCTAAGCCTCCATCTGGCTGTATCTTTTACTACTTGCTTTTGCTCCCAAAAGCTGAATTGGAAAAGAGCATCGGAGAAAACCATAATATTGAGGAATTGCGAACTAAAACTGAACATAATTTTTATTAAAAATGCATGAACTAACTTTGCAACTTATTAGTAAGTTTAAAACAAAAACAAGTTAAAATATCAACCAAGCAGAGCATAACATGCTTTAAATTGACACTTACGACCCATCTGGATTAACCTCAACACTTCCAAAGAACCTGACAGGATACCGTAGATCATGCCTAACAACCTCCCAAGGACTGAACTTCTGCCAAAAAAAAATCCCAATAAAAACAGAAACATCAGTGTATATTCCAGGGCATCTATGCAACTTCAAGGTGCGATAAGCTGAACCAACCTCAAGCCAATCTTCCGCAACTTCCTCTTGTCCTTGTTTAGTGATCCGCTGTTTGAAAAGCCCATATTTATACCTTAAACCGTATCCCCAAGCAGGCAAATTCAACGTTGCCATGGAATCGAGAAAACAAGAAGCAAGTCTTCCCAAACCACCATTTCCAAGTGCAGCATCTTTTTCCTGCAAATCCAGTCATCAAAACAATGCAATTTAATAGCTAAAGTGGGTTTCTTCCGTTAATCCTCACATAATTATTGATATAAAAATTGTCTAAAAAGGCAGTAATCTAAATTGATTTACGAATTACCTGCTCAACAATTTCTTCAAGTTCATGTCCCAACTTCTTCAAAGCCTCGGCGTAAGCATTTTCAATGCCGAGATTCCCAATCGCATTAGTCAAAGCTCGTCCTTGAAGAAATTCCATTGAGAAGTAATAAGTTTGTTTCGGCTTAGCTCTGCCAAAGTGCCATTTAGTGTCCTGCCATTGCTACACACACACACAAATCCATAATCAGAGAAAAAGTCTTCTACAAAGAAAATAAATCAAATCAAAACAACGACCCATTAAATACTTTGATAAGACGACTGCAAACGCTCTCGGCTGTAGCAAAGAACGCTTGTTCCGGCTCAAACTTGAACGGAGAGAAATGAGGATTGAACTGCACGTGGTAATTGATATCCGATGCGATTTCCGTCGGATTTTCGCTTAACGGATGCGCAGCTGCCGGTACTTCCTCTGTTCTAGATTTGCCGTTTTCCGCCATCTTCAAATCTGCTTAACAACAACAACAATAATAATAATGCACTTAAAATTTAGAAAAATAAAATAGAATTGAGTGAATGTAAAGAGTGTAGTGTAGATAGTGGAAACTCACTATCAAAATCTTTTTATATTTTTTCCAAACGGAAGTTCCAAAATCTCCCAACGCAAGTGGCGAATTGAAGATATTTTTTTTTTTGGGGGGGGGGGGGGAATGTGCGGTAGAACACAGATATTTCAAAGGAAATAATTAGATTTAAAATAGGAAAAACAAACAAATATCAGAGAGTGAGAATTGAAAGAAGGGAAACAAATATCGGAAAAGAAAATTTGTTTGTTTCGGAGATGACGTGGAGGAAGCCATGTTCGTTAACTTAGGGGTTGGAAAAGGCGGGGAACACGTGGCGGGATTAATGAGAAAGCGCGCTGAACGAGATGCCGAACCGACGGATCTGAGAATAGAATGGGCTACCATCACGGATTTCATGTTTTTTTTTTTTTAATATGCCGGTGCGATGCAAGAGTAGCATCTGTTCAATTTTCTTAGTCTTTTCAAAGACGGCACACACAGCATGGCATAACTGGTGCTCGAACTCGGGTCCCAAGAGATGATAAACATCTACCTTTGCCACCAGGACACAAGGGGATGAGCCCACGGATTTCATGTCTTTGCTTGCCCTTTTTCGTCTGATGGAGACCCAAACTAAAACCTCTAAATAATTAATAATTCAATAGATTCAACTCCAATAATTTTTAAAATCTAAAAGCTTAGTTTTTTTAGTACTATAGTTTAATTTTAAAGTATTATTTTAATGAAAATTTTTGGCGCTCGACGAGTACCGATGAGCACTATTAATTTTTTTATAAAGATTTAAAATTTAAATTACTCAACGTATAATT
The DNA here is from genome assembly GCA_958450335.1 of Hibiscus tridactylites. NCBI lineage: Eukaryota > Viridiplantae > Streptophyta > Magnoliopsida > Malvales > Malvaceae > Hibiscus > Hibiscus tridactylites. The sequence goes on from OY288271.1 coordinate 6,830, forward strand.
ATAAATTATTTAAAAGTTCAAAGATAAATTAATTAAAATATTAATTTTATTTTTTAAATTAAAATACCCCTAATTTATAAAACTCTAATTTTTGTTCATTTGAAATTCAAGCCCGCCGCCGCCTGTCGCCGTTGAAATATGCATTTGCTTGAAATCTTATATTGAATTTTCCCTATATTGAACCAATTGGAAAAACACAAATACAAATTACAAAACAATGTAATAGAGGATTATGATGAATATTGTTTAGTATGAGAGTATGAGAGCCGGAACCATTAGAAAAACGCTTATAAATATCCCAAATGCAAAACATTGGAAAAACACAAACGCACATCATGGTTTCGACTCTCAACGACTGCAACGGTTAAAATTTTAAATAAACAATAATTAAGAATTTGTAATTTAGGGTATAAAAATTAAAATAATATATTTTAATTAGTTTATTTTTTATTTTTAAATAATTTATAATTATACGTTAAGTCTTTTAAATTTTAAGTCCTTTATAAATTAATTTAATAGTGCTCATTTGTGCTTATCAAGCGTTGTAAACTGATCCTATTTTATTTCACTAATTTTAAGGTATTATATATGTTTGTGGACCAGTTATTCTAATCCAGATTATCTAAAAAGAACAATCACTAATAAACTAATAAAAAATTTAATTTAATAGCTCAGATTAGTAATTAAGGTGGTTTAATATTTAGGTTTTCTTTCCGAATTTGGTTTAATACTTAGTTTAAAGGTAAACTACAACATATGTCATTCAATTACGGGTAAGGTTACATTTAGGTCACTCTACTATTAAAAGTTATATTTGGGTCACTTAATTATGAGTAAAGTTACATTTGGGCCACTCAATTATTAAAAGTTACACTTGAGTTACTCAATTATGGGTAAGGTTACATTTGAGTCACCTTTAAGATTAAAAAAATACATCAATTTAGTCATTTTTCTTGCAAATCACTTGTATATACCGTTAACACTAAATTACTTTCATTTGAAATTATTATTTAATCAATTTAGATATAGTTTTATTACACGTGAATTTTATTTTGATTTAAATCTTAATATATTTTGATTCTTAGGGTAATTGTGTTTTTGTAAAAATTGTGATTACGAGCCTATTTAGCGGTTAAGGACGGAACCAAACTTTGAAATTGAGGGTAAAAACTTTTAAATGTTCTTATGAGTGACTAAGGCAACTTTCTCCTATCGTATTATCCATCTGACGCACTCCAATTATTTATCGATCAGTGGGTTGGGATTGGATTGATCGGGATTTTCGTTTCTTAAAACAATGGTTCGGAAACGATATCAGGAAGCCAAAACAGGTAAAATTCCAACGTTCAATGATTAGCAGATTGTAATTTTTCCTTCAATTAGTTGACTTCAACCCGTTTGATGAAATGCCTAAATGAAACTAGTTTTTTTTTCTTCTCAAAATTCCAGGGTTCCTGTTATTGAAATCGATAGATGCGGATAAATATCTGAGGAAGGTAGGATTAGGCAGAGAAGATCATCACTTTTGGAAACAAGTTGGGAAAGCATTGCTATGCACTTACACGCTCTTCGGCGTCGCATGGCTTTACAACGAAACGTCGCCACTGGGGTGGTGGACATTGAAGCCTAGGCCAAAGGAAGAAAGGGAGCTAGCCCATTTATATGAGCGCAGAGAGTTTCCTTATCCCGGTGATGCTGAGGCCATGGAAGAGTTCATTGCCAAGGGAGGCATGATTGGGACTACGATCGGCCCCAAAGGTATAATTGAGACCGATAAAGATTCGTTTAATTATCAGAAAGAGATGCAGAACAAGAAGTTTGAGCAGGAAGCAATGAAGCTTTGGCTCAGGATGAGGAATGAAGTTATTTCAGAGCTTCAAGAGAAAGGGTACGATGTTGACTGAAGTGGTTTTCTGCAATGGTGTTCAGATTGTTGAGTGTATTGCTCAGCGAAACTGTGGGGGGTTTTGCATGGTTTTCTTTGTTTCTTGTTTGGAATTTGAGTTCTATAATCAAATAAATGTTCTGTTAAACCTAATTAGATGCTTTATGTCAGGAGGAGTTTAGTTCATAACATTATAACGACAATGTGTTTGAGCACACTCATTTACAGGCAACATATAGAACTGGTACTACAACAAATAACAAGTGTACTAATAGAGTAGAAGTTGTTTCATCCTTTGATTATTCATAAAACTAACACCAGTGGCATGCCCTGAAATTGTTTACTCTTGAGGTGTCTTCCCCTTGTTGTATGTCAATCCAAACCCAAGGGGAAACAAAGGGTCATATGAATTATGTCTGGGATTCACCGGTAGCTGCTCGGTGCTTCTAAACCACGTCATTGGTAATCGGCCCTCGAATTCGAAATCTCCGAATACTACATCTGTTATACCCCTTCCTTCAGTTCCAGGCAACCAAGCAGCAACTACAGCATCAACTTTTTCCAAAACTCGAGGTTCTAAAATCAAGGGTCTTCCGGATATCAGTATTGCCAATGTGGGGATTTTGTCAGCAACCGAAAGGATTATATCATTTCCATTGAAGGGGATTACAAGCTCTTCATTGTCGCCCAAGGCTTCGGCATAAGGTGGTTCACCTACAACGACAATTGCAAAAGAGTACGGTCCTGCTAAGGAGTTTGTTGAGGGATACGGATCATAGATCACCTCTGTTCCGCCACCTACAGATTCTCGAATGGCATCCAAGATGGTCGTACCTAAAAAACATCAATCCAATGCTTACATCACATAAACTTGGTAATAAAAAGCATCTGCCTCCTCGGTTATTGGAAGATACAAAGCAAGTATGATCATTTCATTCATGCAATCCTTTTGTCAAATATATTCAAGTACAAAATCTATCATGTATGCACATGCATTCTGTTGATAAATGGTATGGCTTTATGAACTAGTGATCGATTAATCAACTTTTAGGAAGCATAGAGAAGAGAAAATATCAAAAGAAAATAGATAAGAAAAAAAGGAAATTCGGTATATCCACTTACCAATTGTAATTCGGCCACTGCCTCCAAACCAAGTACCGGTCCAGCCTCCACACTGGTACCCAAGATTGTCGGCATGTGTTCCGGCAACAAGAATTCTGTTAGCATTCTTGTCTAATGGAAGAAAAGGATTTTTGAGGTTCTTTCCGTTTTTTAAAAGAACCAAGGACTTCCGAACTGCTTCACGAGCTAGTTCCCTGTGTAGCTGCAAGGAAAAACAGACTGTCAGAGCCAGTACTCAAAGTTTGACAGTCCTGAGGACTTACAAAAAGAAAAACTAGGACTAGCTCATTGAAAGGCATATTAGCCAAGTCTTGGAAACACAGCGGCATATGGTCTAACTAATCAAAATAGATTATTGCAAAAATGTTGAGAAAAAAAGTCCTTCGTAATATGGAGAACTATCAAGAATGGCCCAAAAGTTCAGTTTATTGAAACATCAGATGCCGAATTCTGCAGTATTTACCTTGCAACCAACTATATCTAGCAGAGATCGATCAGAGAAGGGATATTCGAAAAGACCAGAAACAAATTTCACTCTCAATATTCGTTCAACAGCATCATCAATCCTGGACATCGGTACCTCCCCAGATTCAACTAGAAAGGTCAAATCCTCCACGAACTGTTTATATCTGTGAGGTACCATCACCTGCACATTTTATCTTTCAAGGAGTGAAGATATGAACAAAACAAAGATCCATTGTAGAATTTAGGAAACATTCCATACCATGTCAATTCCAGCATTAACAGCAGTATAAATACAGTAACGATAGTTTGAGCCCCGAGGTTCAGTGAGTCGATCGAGTGCTTCCCAATCAGAAATCACAAAACCCTGAACAGAACATTTTCACAATTCTACACATGCTACATAAATCGTTCGATTGAATGGCTTATTATAATAGGCATTTGACGATAAACCGATAGGCCCATTTCGGATGAAAAGAATACAGGGATCCAAACCTTGAAACCTAGTTTATCTTTTAGAATTTCTGTCAAGAGAAAGCGGTCAGCATGAAGTTTAGTTCCATTCCAACTGGAATACGATGCCATAACAGTTGAAACCCCCTGAGAAATACAGTCCAGATATGGTGCCATATGAATGCTCTCTAAATCATCATATGATGATACGGTATTCCCCTCATTTATACCCTTTTCAGTGCCCCCGTCTCCAACAAAATGCTTGGCACATGCAATAACATTGTTTCTGGAATCAAGCAAGCAAACTCAATGAGAGATTCAATATATCCATATGTGGTTGTGAATAGAGAATCAAACACAAATATATCTTCTACCTTCCGGCAACAAACGGGTAGCCCTTTGGGTGGTCCACTGGTGGTTTTCCCTGCAAACCTGTAATAATGGAAGTCATTTTTCTAACAATGTCCGTGTCTTCACTGTAACTCTCGAAACACCTTCCCCATCTGGGATCCTTGCATACCTGTGATAATCCATTAATACAAATTGCTCAGATAAATAACTGTTTCAAACTCAAATATTCAGATAATACAATAAGTAGGAATCCTATATTCACATGAAACTATGATTCAAATGCTACTGAAATATTTCATGCTAGTATGATAGGGAAATGAGAAATTTGATGATCACTGAAGGCTCTACATTAGATTTGACAATCAATGATTGACATATATGAGTACATGACATGAATACAACATAGAAAAACAAAACAAAATGATAAGAATATACTAATATCTCAAAATCTATATAGTACAAATGATTAACGGGAGATCAAAGCACATTTGACTAATTATTTACAGTACTTACCGCCACACAGGGAGCAAAGGCATAGTGAACGCCGCTCGCCCTAACTTCAAGAGCAGTGGCAACCCCTATTCTTTGAGCCAATTCTGCATCCCTATCATGCATTTTCAACAATTAGAGACACTATCAGTCTATCACTGTATAACAAATAATCTTTTCCCATGAATCTTTTAGTGTAAAATGTTGGAGGCCAAGTACAAGTGAACCTAGTTCTAGTTAAATATATTATGTTCTGCTCGATTTTTTTTCATACATCAAAAAACAGCAATCCTTCGAATTGTCATAGATAAAAAAAAAACCATATTGATAAATAAACTGTTTGAAATTACCACACAAAAGACTTGAGGATCAAAGAAGAAACAAACCTAGTAGCTCCAAGGCCAACGTTGTGAGGAAATATAGTGGCACCATAAACATTATTGTTACCATGAACAGCATCAACCCCGTATATAAGCGGTATCCCGAGGCGAGACTGAAGTGCCGCCTGCTGGAACCCGTCCACCATATCAGCCCAATCAGCTGAGAGTGCTTTCTCAAACGGCGCACTTCCACCAGCACTGAGTATACTACCTGCCAAAAGAAAGGCAAACCATGGTTATCTAGTTTTCAAAATTGTCAACAAACTGCATGAAGAAATGCCTTAGAGAGAGATAGTACCAATCGAAAAGTGTCCGAGAGCAGCAGGAGTGGCGACAGTTCGCTCAATTTGGGTCATTTGGCCGATTTTTTCATGTAGAGTCATTCGTGAAAGAAGGTCTTGGACTCGATCCTCTATGGGTGCATTTGGGTTCTTGTAAACGCAATCCATTGACCAAATTCGAAGAGGAAATCTTTCGTCGGCTTGGAGTCTATGGAAGATTTCGAAGAAAGGATTAACAGTTCGATTTGAAATGTTCGATTTCCTTCTATCAAGTTTATGATTATTACCAAGCCTCGCAAGCGTGTGGTGTGACTGTTAGCACCAACTTCTTCACCAACCAACGCACTTACTCCACGTGTTAATATCACAAAATTTTATGTAAAAATTGATACTAGAGGTGTTCAAAATTACACAATCTCATATCCGTTAAAAAATAAAAACCTTTTTATTTAAAAATGTTGGTCGGGTATCCACTATCCAGTCCGTTAAAGTTTTCTATGTCACGAGTTAGGTTCAGGACGCAATTTTTGAATTATATGGGTACCCTACCTAGTTATCTATCTTTATTTTTATTTTTAAATTAGTAAGACTTTTTAGTTAAAAATTAATTTTACACTATTTTAAAATCTCGTTTCCAAATATATCAAGCCAATGATGAGTACTTGTATTATTTTTTACTTCTAAATTTGGACCTCGAAATTTTAATTTTGTCATTTCGAATTACTTTAGATTTTAAAACGAAAAGAAATTGGATAAATTTAATCAAGTTACCATGTGACATGAAGTTGTTGGCAGGGGTGGAGCCATGATCAAATATTGACAGGGATCAAAATATTAAATTTAAAAAAATACAAGGGCTTATTACGTACTTAAACTCAAATTTTATAGGGCAATGCTTAATTTATCTAATATTTAAATTTATAAAGAGCTTAATTATTATTAGACAAAAAATTTGAGGATAGATGCTCATTCTTCTTTAGTTCAACCTAGAGGTATAAATGAATAGAGCGTTTGACGAATTGTTAGTGAACCGTTCGTATAACGTTTGTTTATTAAGCTAAATACACGAACAAGCTCATGTATTGGCTTGTTTATAAGCTCATTTACTTGGTTTCCCCTTTTCTTTTTGTTTTTTTACATTTTAAATATTGGTGGATGTATGGACTAAATTGAATACATGGTGAACTTTTGAGTTCAAATTGTAAAGTCCAATGAGCTTAAAGATTAGTGGTATAATTCTACAATTTTGGCGAACATATAAATGAACATGTAGCGATCATATAAATGAACATATTCACAAACATTATACGAGTAGTTGAATATGTTCGCGAACGCTAAATGAACATGTTCGTGAACATTAAACAAACGAACATGAACAACATCAAAAATATATAAACAAACACAAATATGATATTAAAAATTTAAAACCTTCAAATATAAATAAACAAACAAGATCAAAACTTTATTCGTTCAAGCTCAATTCATTTACACCCCTAGTTTACTTTAACCCATACTTAATTATATATTTAATAACTCTTATATTTTTTAATTTGAATAATTATTTTTTACAGGGGCCAAACTACTAAAATTATCAAATAATTAATTTTTTTAAATGGGTTGGGGCACTAGGGCCCTAGGAGAGTTTCGTCCCTGACTGCGGGAACTTGACTTATGGGTATTCAGTGTTAATGGACTGGATCACGGGATAATATTTTTAATACTTAAAATGTTGGATACTCGAAATTTTGGATACCCGATTATGAACACTCGAGTTGAGTAAAGTGGATATTAGGTTTATTCACATGTTTTACAATTTTTCTTTTATTTTTATTACGTGGGGAGGACCACTTGGTCTTGACTCTTGAGGTACAACGGAAGTTGTGGATTATAACGACAATGTGTTTGAGCACACAGAAGTGGTACAACAAAAAATAAGAAGTGTACTAACAGAGTAGAAGTTGTTTCATCCTTTGATTACTCATAAAACTAACACCAGTGGCATGCCCTGAAATTGTTTACTCTTGAGGTGTACTCCCCTTGTTGTATGTCAATCCAAACCCAAGGGGAAACAAAGGGTCATATGAATTATGTCTGGGATTCACCGGTAGCTGCTCGGTGCTTCTAAACCACGTCATTGGTAATCGGCCCTCGAATTCGAAATCTCCGAATACTACATCTGTTATACCCCTTCCTTCAGTTCCAGGCAACCAAGCAGCAACTACAGCATCGACTTTTTCCAAAACTCGGGGTTCTAAAACCAAGGGTCTTCCAGATATTAGTATTGCCAATGTTGGGATTTTTTCGGCAACCGAAACGATTATGTCATTTCCATCGAAAGGGATTACAAGCCCTTCACTGTCGCCCAAGGTTTCGGCATAAGGTGGTTCACCTGCAACGACAATGGCAAAAGAGTACGGTCCTGCTAAGGAGTTTGTTGAGGGATACTGATCATAGATCACCTCTGTTCCACCTCCGACAGATTCTCGAATGGCTTCCAAGATGGTCGTACCTAAAAAAAACATCAATCCAATGCTTAAATCACATGAACTTGGTAATAAAAAGCATCTGCCTCCTCGGTTATTGGAAGATACAAAGCAAGTATGATCATTTCATTCACGCAGTCCTTTTGTCAAATATATTCAAGTACAAAATGTACCATGCAGATGCACATGCATTCTGTTGATAAATGGTATGGCTTTATGAACTAGTGATCGACTAATCAACTTTTAGGAAGCATATAGATTAGAGAAGATACCAATTGTAATTCTGCCACCGACTCCAAGCCAAGTACAGGTCCAGCCTCCGCACTGGTACCCGAGATTGTCGGCATGTGTTCCAGCAACAATAATTCTTTCAGCAGTCCTGTCTAGTGGAAGAAAAGGATTTTCGGGGCTCTTTCCGTTTTTTAATAGAACCAAGGACTTCCGAACTGCTTCACGAGCTAGTTCCCTGTGTAGCTGCAAGGAAAAACAGACTGTCAGTGCCGGTACTCAAACATTTGTGATTGAGCTGAAAACATCAGATGCCGAATTCTGCAGTATTTAGTACTTACCTTGCAGCCAACTATATCTAGCAGAGATCGGTCGGAGAAGGGATATTCGAAAAGACCAGAAACAAATTTCACTCTCAGTATTCGTTCAACAGCATCATCGATCCTAGACATCGGTACCTCCCCGGATTCAACTAGAAATGTCAAATCCTCCACGAACTGTTTATATCTGTGAGGTACCATCACCTGCACATTTTATCTTTCAAGGAATGAAGATATGAACAGAACAAAGATCTATTGTAGAATTTAGGAAACATTCCATACCATGTCAATTCCAGCATTAACAGCAGTAGAAATACAGTAACGATAGTTCGAGCCTCGAGGTTCAGTGAGTCGATCGAGTGCTTCCCAATCAGAAATCACAAAACCCTGAACAGAACATTTCCACAATTTTACACATGCTACATAAATTGTTCAATTGAATGGCTTATTATAATAGGGTCCCAAACCTTAAATCCTAGTTTATCTTTTAGAATTTCCGTCAAGAGAAAACGGTCAGCATGAAGTTTAGTTCCATTCCAACTGGAATACGATGCCATAACAGTGGAAACCCCCTGAGAGATACAGTCCAGATATGGTGCCATATGAATGGTCTCTAAATCATCATATGATGATACGGTATTCCCCTCATTTATACCCTTTTCAGTGCCCCCATCTCCAACAAAATGCTTGGCACATGCAATAACATTGTTTCTGGAATCAAGCAAGCAAACTCAATGAGAGAATCAATATATCCATATGTGGTTGTGAATAGAGAATCAAACACAAATATGTCTTCTACCTTCCGGCAACAAACGGGTAGCCCTTCGGGTGGTCCACTGGCGGTTTTCCCTGCAAACCTGTAATAATGGAAGTCATTTTTCTTACAATGTCGGTGTCTTCGCTGTAACTCTCGTAACACCTTCCCCATCTGGGATCCTTGCATACCTGTGATAGTCCATTAATACAAATTGCTCAAACTTAAGCATTCAGATAATTGTATAAGGAGGAATCCTATATTCAAATGATAAGAATAGAATACTAATATCTCAAAATCTACATAATACAAATGATTAACACGATACCAAAGAACATTTGACTAATTGTTTTTACACTACTTACAGCCACACAGGGAGCGAAAGCATAGTGAATGCCGCTTGCCCTAACTTCAAGAGCAGTGGCAGCCCCTATTCTTTGAGCCAAATCTGCATCCCTATCATGCATTTTCAACAATTACAGACACTGTTTGAAATTACCACAAAAGACTTGAGGAACAAAGAAGAAACAAACCTGGTAGCTCCAAGGCCAACATTGTGAGGAAATATAGTGGCACCATAAACATTATTGTTACCATGAACAGCATCAACCCCGTATATAAGCGGTATCCCGAGGCGAGACTGAAGTGCCGCCTGCTGGAAGCCGTCCACCATATCAGCCCAATCAGCTGACAGTGCTTTCTCAAACGGCGCACTTCCACCATCACTAAGTATACTACCTGCCCAAAAGAAAGGCAAACCATGGTTCTCTAGTTTTCAAACTTGTGAACAAAGTGCATGAAGAAATGCGTACCAATGGAAAAGTTTTTGAGAGCAGCAGGAGTGGCCACAGTTCGCTCAATTTGGGTCATTTGACCGATTTTTTCTTGTAGAGTCATTCGAGAAAGAAGGTCTTTGAGTCGGTCCTCTATGGGTGCATTTGGGTTCTTGTAAATGCAATCCATTCGGGAAATCTTTCCAAGGTTTCAAAGAAAGGATAAACAGTTTGATTGTTGGAATTCGTGATTGCCAAACCTGACAAGCGTGTGGTGTGACTGTGAGCTCAAACTTAATAACCAACGTGTGGATTTCCAATAAGCTACAAGCGTGTGGTGTAATCTCCAACTTCTTCACCAACCAACCCACTTATTCCACGTGTTAATATCACAAAATTTTATGTACTCTTTCATTTTTATTACTCTAATGTTGCTGTCTGTTCCAGATGTTGAAATTCCTGCGCATCCAAGTTTTCATTTCTATGTAGTATAGGTTCTTGTTTTGTTTTGGGCATTGAGCCATGACAGCTTAACCTTGTAAATGAGGGTCTGGTTGTTACTGGCGTCAGCTCCCTTGTACATCTTTGTATATTTCATCAAGGTGAATTTTGGCTCTACTTTTAACACTACTACAGAGCAAACGTAGACAAAAGAAAGTAGCAAAGTTGAAGATCTATTTCCTCGGTGAGATTACGATGGTAAGTGCGGGTTACTTCCCGACACCTCTTTTATTATTTTCGTCGAAACAAATTTTCTAGCTGGTTGCAAGTCTAACTCTGAAATACAAGAGCATCGCTGGTTCAATAAAAGTTTTTTTTTTAAATGAAAATTGTACATGTTTTTGCTATAGACAATACATACAACTTGGAAGCATACTTTTTGGAGCATTAACATGAGACCCGAAATATAATTATAAATTTTTGGTGTAAAAATATATTTTTTGAACATGAATATTAAGATATGATCTTTCAAGACTCCAATTATATACTTTATATATATATATATATATTTGTTTCAAATATATATTTATATTTTATACTCAAATATAGGTAACATAAGTTGAAAGTTCTGCAAATGACCATTAAAAGTAACAACCATCTAATTCAAATGTTAAATAGAGTATCTTTTAAGTTTGTTATTCAAACGATATGAAATCAATTTCAATATTTATATAATATATATTTATTAAAAATATTTTTAAAATCAATATAGCTCTAGTCACCTAGTTTTTTTTATAAGAAATGAGTATCGTTATCATGTGTTTCATTAAAAAACCTCCCTAAACCTAATGGAGGAAAAAAAGTGCACATGATAAGATATACAAAACACATGAGGATTACATCCTAAGAAGAACTAAGTCGAGATTCGAGAGACTTGCCTGTTTTGCCAAAGCATCTGCAATTTGATTGTACTTCCTAGGGATAGAAAGAATCTAGATCTGCCAATATCTCTGGATCACTTCCTGGATAGCACGAATGATAACTCTGGTCACCTAATTTTTTTAATACAATTAATTATGCTCGATCCTTCAATCCCTTCTCTCCCATAAATCCAGATTTTTTATATATTTAAATATGCTCGATCGTACATCTTCGTATGTATTGTATCCAGTTAAAATAAATTATCCAAACCAGATCTAACCTAATACTTATTTTCAGTTTGTTTTTTTGGTTACCCATAAAGATTTTATTGGTTAAAACTTACACAGTTCTTTTCCTCAACCGATCCATCTTTCAAACGTCAACGTTTTATGAAAAAGCCAAAGGCATCTTACTCAAGTACAGTCAAAAGTCAGAAGTCAAAACTTCCAAATGCAATGCAAAACAACTCCCACTAACAAAGCCAATCTAATTTCAATTCTTTGCCCAAAGCATCAATTCTCTCCCCTTCTCCCTCTCTTCCGAAAATGGAGAATCTATGGCGAGCAGCAACGGGTCAGGACCCGAATCCGGATGATTACAAAGGCGTCGAGTTCTGGGCCAACCCGGAGCGAGCCGGTTGGCTAACTAAACAAGGCGATTACATCAAAACCTGGCGACGCCGCTGGTTTATCTTGAAGCAAGGCAAGCTGTTATGGTTCAAGGATCCGGCATCCGTCAGCCGCCGATCCGCTCCGCGCGGGGTGGTTTCGGTCGGCGGATGTCTCACTGTCAAGGGAGCCGAGGATATCGTCAACAAGGCCTTCGCGTTCGAGCTCTCAACTCGAGATTCCACCATGTATTTCATCGCCGACACGGAGAAAGAGAAAGAGGATTGGATCAATTCGATCGGTCGATCCATCGTTCAACATTCGAGATCCGTTACTGATTCCGAGGTCGTCGATTACGATAACAAGAGTCGGTGATTTATCTGCAATTTTCTTTTAAATCTATTTTCGTCCTTTTTTTTAATATGTACTGTAAATTTGGCTTGTAGAAATAAGACTAAAATACTTGTGCTTGCTTTAATATTATGCACGCTTTTATATAGAACTTAAACTTAAAATTGTGTGTTCGTTTTAGAAACCTAGTTCCAAATTTCTGGATTTGATTGCAAATTTGGGTTAGTAATTCTTACAACGAAGAACTTACTGCATAGTTTCTTTTCACGTTGAACAAATTAATTGTTTTTTTCCTGAATAAATCCATCTGTAAATTTGCTTAGATTTGATTGCATTGGATCATATTCCCTTCCTTTTGCCTAAGATTTTATTTGCTTATGAACTTTCTTAATTCGAAGTGTTGGGTGTAAGGTCCATTGAAAATCTTAGGTGCGAAATTTAGAGACGAAATTGTTGGGGGCAGCTATGATTTTCATATATGAATAGTAATCTTTCCTCCTTGGGTTTTTTGCCTCAATTTGCATTGTTTCTTCGTTTTCTTCTTGGTTCTTTGCCTCAATTTGCATTGCTTCTTCTTCATCATCATTATATATGATTTCCATATTTGTGAAATGATGAAGTTTTAGGCCATCTTTCAACATGATATTGCTGGGTCTTTTTTCTTCTATAGCTGTACTTGTTCCCACTTGCTGACTTGCATTTACATCCGGTTCCATTACTTGCTTTACCATCTAGTACAAGTTTAATCAGCATTTCTTAAGTCTGATTTACGTATTTCTTGAGCAAGTCTTGCATGTATGTGAATTGTGATAATTCATGTGTCGAAAAGTAATGGTTTGGATGTCCATGAATTCTTGATTATTTGCCGATGTTTCCAATGTCCCTGGGAAAAGAAATGCTTCAACCTCAATACTTCCTCATCCTGCTCCACAAAATAGTGTGAGCAATTCATCGACCTTGTTCGATGGCTGGCCAACAACTTCCTGAAACTTTCTTCGTCGACAATGCCTTGTTACAGTACCTCCTTCGCTTTCATGGTTACAAATGTGCCCATAATCGCCAACTGCAAAGCGGTAATGGGCGTCTACATCAGGTTATTCGATTTGGATAGGTAGTGAGCCGAGTAAGGCAATGGAACCCGTTTCGTATGCATTGAAGAAAAATCATGGGAGGCTTGCAGCAGAAAGAATTTACATTTCAAAATGGCAAGTATAATGCAGATATACAATCATGCTTGTTATATATACAAGCAGTTAATGTGCCCTGTATGTATTAAAAGTCAACTAACGGGCATGAACATCAAAGGGAGCATATACAGGATCCGGGACAACGAGAGGCAATCGGTCGATGTACATAAAGAGCCTCTTACGGTTCTCCCTGAGGATCGATGATAGATCGGAGATCTCACTTTGTTCTATGTAAACCCAAAGGTCGCATGAGTCTACCCTTTTGAGACTATCCCGACAAAACGGACATGACTGAGACCGACCATGCCTGAAATCAAACAGGAAAGAAATACAACATCAGGCCACTTAGAAAGAAAGAATGGAACATGAATCATGGATCTATAACAGAACAGCAAGCATAGAACTTACCAATCCCGATAACAATTCAAACACATAGAATGGCTGCAATTAGGCAATACAACCATGTCGTTCATCTCCATGCAAATCCCACACTCGGTTTCTCTTTCAAAGTCGATTTCGAAGAGCTCCCCACTTCCGTATTCATCCTTCCTACGATACCTCATTGTACAAGCTTCTTTCTGTTTTCTATCTTCCAAATCAGTGATGCCTCTCTGAAGTTGCAATAAAGAAGGAAATATTACCGCTGCATACGAAAAAACAAGCTAGTGAGCCAGATTTTATTTCGACAAGCTAAGCAATGTCGTTGAAGACTAAGCGCAAGCATTTCGAATATATACGACTTTGTGAAAAAACTCACCATAGAAATCTCTAATGCTGGCTTTCCTCTCGTAAATGGACATGGTGGTCTTACCATCAGGATAGGTCTGCATCAATCCACCGGATTGGCATCAGTAATTAATAGGTAACTAATAACAATTGCATGGTGGGAAAAAGAACATACCATATAAATATGTATCCGGAGCAAACCGAGGGCGCCGGCGAGTTGACAATCAGTCCATTGAACAAGGAAAAGGAAAAACTGGGCGGCCGGACTGTAGGAAAGTCTCATTTGAAGACGTGCTCCATCTTTCTCCCTCGGAAATTCTAAAGCCCTGAAATAAGACCAGTCATTCAGTCGGTTCCCCAATTACTACATATATGACTTTAAAGGACAATGATCAATTATATATGTAATATCCTTACAATGTTCTTACATACACATACAGGCAGACATTTTGAACTCATTGTTTGTTAGCATTACAAGTAATTAAACAAGTTTTCATGACCCTGGAATGAATGAATGATGTCTTATGCTGGAAACTTTCAAACTTTCATAATAAGAAACAATCAACCCCAACAAAATCAACAATCATATGAGATTTGGAGAGAAACCCATAGTTTTTTACTCAAATTCTGGCCTTTTTTGAGTGAAAATTTCTTTTATATCAACTATTTTAGATGACAGACAGCAGCAGATAAAAATAAATCAGATGGAAAGAGGGGGGGAGTCATACAGAGTATTGGCGTGTTGAATATCAGCTTCGAGCGCCTTGAGCGAATCCTTGAAAGACGAGTTTCTCATGGCTGGTTATTTTCCCGGAAAATTTATTCCCATCAAACAAACACAAGAAAATCAAGTAGCTAAAGAGAATTCAAGAACACTGTCAGAGTCTACGATTGTCTTAAAGTAGAGGGAGAAGGGATACGAAATTACAATGTTATCCTCATTGAAACCTAATCCGGTAATGACGTGGTATAACGTATTAAAAAAACAAGATGAATTATTACATTGTCCCTCGTGATAGTGATGTGGCGGAAAACTATTGGTTGTCGGTAAACCCTTGTGGCGGCGCCTTGCGTTTTGTAAAACTAGGAGCTGTGTTGAAAGAATTAAAAAGGTCGGGGTTATCCAGATGATATATAGTATTAATTAGGATCAACATTAAGAAATTAATTATGGTTTAATTATGGAGAAAAGAAATATGTCCACTTCTCCTACTTATATTTTTTTAGAATATTTAGAATTTCATTAAATGAAAATTAAGAAATTTCTTAAATTGTGAAGATTTGGAGATCTTTATGGTTTTTTTATTATACCATTAAATGCTTAGTATATTAAAATTTCTATTTTTTTGTTAATCTATGTGTGTAAAGTGTATATTTTGTATTGGAAAAATTGCAAATAAAAAAATCGAATACATATGACCGAATTTGAAACATATTAGTTCAATAAACATGGGATTCTTGCCAATAATCAGCCATGTTCTTAGCTACATTTTGTCTTTAGCAAAAGAGTCGATATGCAATTTCTACCCTGTTTTGAATTTATACACTTGTTTATTGAAAAAATAAACTTTCATATACATGTGTAAACTATAATCATAATTCATAACCATAACTATTTTAGTTTTAGGGCTTATAGTTTAATTTAGAGTTTTAAATTTGGTGATTTAAATTTTATGATTTAAAATTTAAGAGTATCGTTTAAAATTTAAGATATATAATTTAAAATTTAAAGTTTAAAATTTAAAATTTGAATTTTACATTATAGTTATATAGTTATAAATGTTTGTGTAAAATACAATTTAAACATGTGCACCAAAATTTTTCATATTTTTCTGCTATAAAAAATATAGACTAATCAACAACCAAAAATGTAGAGAGTCCAGTATTATTAGTCCAGAGGATGTTGTTAATGGATTGGAATGTTCGGTTTCATTATGTGTCACGCAAGATTAATGGCGTGAGTGATAGCCTAGCGAAACATGGTTTGAATTGTGTGAGTGGGGTGGCTGTTTTTTGTCAACCTCCGAATTTTGTGTTAGATGTTTTTCATTCGGACATTAGTGACGACGTTTGATGTTTGACTTTATGTAAGTTACGTGGTGCACTCTTTTTCCTCCATTTTAAGTTAGGGAAGTTTTTTAACGAGGTGCTCGGAACCATTCTTCTTTTTTCAATCAAAAAAATTAAATGATGTTCATTTTAAAAAAATTAAATAAATTACAATTTTTATAAAAGATATGTGTATTGTTAAAAAATTAAAAATTAATTGACAAATCAACCTTTTTAGTATTGAACTGAATATTTTTTCTAATTTAGTCAACAAACTTAATAAGATTAATAATGTAGTTTGTGTGTTCATATAAAATATATATTATAAAAATTAATATTCTATACACTGGCGGTGAAAACTGAAAGTTTCCACAAGCGCCTTAGCTTTAGACTACAGTGAGTTAGTTTAGGGTATAGGGTTTTGGGATTTAGATGTAAGAGTTTAGAATTTAGGGATAGTTGTTTCAATTTAAGGTTCAGTGTTATAATTTACGGTCTATAAGTTAAGGTTTAGTTTTTAGGGTAATATGGCGAGGATTTAGGTTTTAACCTATAAACTTTAAATTATAACCCTAAATTGAAAAAAGACTATCCTTGAATTCTAAACTCTTACACTTAAATCCCTAAACCCTATACCCTAAACTAACTCCCTATACCCTAAAACTAAGGCGCTTGTAGAAACTTTAAGTTTACACCGGCTGTGTATAGAATATGAGTTTTATTTTGATGCACAAGCTGTGTAAATTTTTTTTACACAATCCTTTTATAAAATTTAAAATCTAAATCACAAACCCTAGCAACCTAAACCCTAAACCCTAAGCCCTAAACTCTAAACTCTAAATTCTAACCATAAACCTTAAATTATATACCCTACATACTAAACCCCTAAACCCTAACATAAAACCCTAAACCCTAAACCCTAAAATTAAAGGGCTTGTGTAAACTAAAGTTTACACAGCTTGTGCATCAAAGTATTTTCCATAGAATATTTATCCATATTATAAATCATGAACGATTATTATTATGTATTTACACAAATATATTTAAAAAGTAAAAATTCTTCTAATGACACCGTTTCTAAAGATCCACGTGGGAGGCTCCTAGCGGCGTACAATGAGCCGCGTCATCTCCCGCCATGAACTAGTCCGGAATCCCGAAACTAACCCAACTTGGTAAAACCTTCACGGCTTCACCCGCACCACGTCGTAAGGATAATTTGGTCAAACCAGAAAACACGTATGCTTCTATGTTCCAATTACTACGAGCAAGGTCGGTTCTGTTTCCTCGAAATATTTTCTTTCCCTCTTTGCCCAAAAACACTTCGATTCTGCCTCTCTGACTTTCATTTTCCTCGTATCGGATCTGTCCTTTCTTATTTAGCATTTTCTAAAGTTGGGTTTTCCTTTTATTGTTCGGAAAATGGCCCCGCAACCAAGAAGAACGGCGTTCCCTAAAGTGCTTATAGAGAGAGATACAGACTCTGAACAAAGCTCTTCAGACGACGATGAAGAAGAAGAAGACCCGCCATCAGAAGAAGAAAATGGAAACGAAAAGGAAGAGAAAACTGAAGATTTTAATGATTCCAAAAAGAAAGGGAAATCACCCATTACTATCAGTCTCAAGAAAGTCTGTAAAGTAAGTCAACTGGAGTTATATTGACATCAAATGTGCACTTTTAAGTGAAAAAAAAGAATGTTTATGTATATGTATGTATATATAATTTGTAAAATTTTTGTTGGGGTTTAGGTGTGTAAGAGAACGGGTCATGAGGCAGGGTTTAAGGGGGCTACCTATATTGATTGCCCGATGAAGCCTTGCTTTCTTTGCAAAATGCCTGGTAATTTGTCTTTCATTGCTTTCTTAAACCTGATGAAACTGTGTGTTCTGAAAATGCGTGTAATTTTGTTGCCAATGATTATGTTCTTTTGAAATTTCGACTTCATTTATGTTGTTTGTCCCCATTACATTGTGATTGATGTCTTTGGTGTTTGTTTAAACATGGAAGGTCATACTACAATGACATGTCCACATAGGGTAGCTACAGAGCATGGGGTTATCCCAGCACCCCATATTAATACCCAGAACCCTGTGGAATTCATATTTGAGCGCCAACTTAGACCTCGAATCACTTCGGTGAGTTCCGGATTTCACATTGTGCCTGTTCAACAGTTCAAGTTGTGTTCATTGACAATATATATTATGTCATTGTAAATTGTGCACATATTTTGCCAATATCTTTTCAAGATGCAACATATCATGTGATATTATGCCATCCGTTGTCGTCACATGCTTGTTAAGTACTTTCATGTGTTACCATTCCGAAGCAGGATTGGTTGCAGTTGTTCAAATTTCTAAAATCAACCTTTGGGACTTACCTGTAGGAGAGATTCAGTGATTCTTGGCATACGATGAATTTATTTTACTCTCTTTTATTTGTTTGGTAGATCAAGCCAGCATATGTGATCCCGGATCAAGTCAATTGTGCTGCTATCAGATACCACAGTAGAAGAGTAACGTGTTTGGAATTCCATCCCACCAACAATCACATCCTTTTGTCCGGAGATAAGGTCAACTTGGTCTAGACAATAAGTTATTACATGGTTAAAATTTCTATTGATTGAGAATATCCAGTTTCTGATTCTTGATTGTCTCGTTTCTTTCTTTTTGTAATCCATTTAAAAGAAAGGACAACTTGGAGTTTGGGATTTTGCTAAAGTGCATGAAAAGACGGTTTACGGCAACATACACTCGTGTATTCTCAATAATATGAGGTTAGCTATACTCATTTGGAGCTGTATTTTCTTTTGTGTGCATACACATTGCACCTGTCTGGAAGAAAAAGATTTATAAGGAAACGTTTCAATATCGTAGGCTCTATAGTGCATTTACTCGTTCATAATCAGAAGTCTCGAATCCAAACCCTTTCAGGTTCAGTCCTGCAAATGATGGTACAATATATGCTGCTTCCTCAGATGGAACCATCAGTTGCACTGACTTGGAGACCGGGATTTCATCATCTTTAATGAATCTTAATCCTGATGGTTGGCAGGTAATGATGCAATTTTTTAGCTGAATGGTCAAACTTCTTCTGCCTTATGCATCTCTCTCTGAATATGGTTGACAGATAAATTATCAATTCTTTTGATGAGTTATAATTCTATAATTATTGAAGGCCTGAAGTTTGTTCAGAAAAATGTGTTCTTCAATATATTATTGAGCATGAGTGATACGTGTTCCATTTTAGGGTCCGGGCAGTTGGAGGATGCTTTATGGCATGGATATCAACACAGAGAAAGGTGTTGTGCTCGTGGCTGATAACTTTGGTTTCCTCTACTTGTGAGTAATTTTCTTACCAATGCATTCACTGCATATACAAAGCTATGAGTTTCTCATTGTTTGAGAAATGTGAGCATTATGCTCAAATTTGATTGAAATTTTCATTATGGCATATCCAGGGTTGATAGTCGCTCGAACAGCCAAACCGGAAAGGCTATTATGATTCATAAGAAAGGAAGCAAAGTTGTTGGTCTACACTGTAATCCTCTTCAACCGGATCTTTTGTTGAGTTGCGGAAATGATCATTTTGTAAGACTGTTAATAACATCACTTGATATTTTATGCAATTCATTTAGCATGTTGCTTTGCCAAAGCTTACATGGGATTTTGTGGTGTTTTATCTTTTGCTACTATTGATCGATAAAAGAAATAACTTTAAAAACATCTTATGTTATCATAGGCTCGATTGTGGGATTTGCGTCGATTAGAAGCTGGATCTGCTCTTGCTAGTCTCCAGCATAGACGTGTTGTGAACTCTGCCTATTTCTCACCATTGTCTGGCACCAAAATCCTTACCACATCTCAAGATAATCGCCTTCGTATATGGGATTCCATCTTCCGTGGTTTGGACTCACCAAGTCGGGAAATTGTACATAGTCAAGATTTCAATCGACATTTGACTCCTTTCCGAGCTGAATGGGATCCTAAGGTCATAAAATAGAGACGGTAGTACTGTTATTGTTTTTACGATATCTTTCTTTTATTTTTGACGGTTCCCTCGTTCATTTTGTGCAGGATCCATCAGAGTCTCTGGCTGTTATTGGTCGTTACATTAGTGAAAATTATAACGGAACTGCTCTACATCCTATCGATTTCATAGATATCAACACGGGGCAGTTAGTAGCCGAGGTTATGGATCCGAACATTACTACTATTAGTCCTGTGAACAAACTACATCCACGAGATGATGTTTTGGCAACGGGTAGTTCAAGGTTTGAATTCATTCTCTTGCATAACTTGTCATAAAGCAGTTTTGGTGCTGTTGATTCTATGTTCTACGTTAACAATTACCAAACACTCCAATTTCCACCTGTTGTACCCTGCAGTCGTCGTGGTCTGATTTAATCTTGTTCCTTTAGGTCACTTTTTATCTGGAGACCGAAGGAGAAGTTTGATGTTGCAGAAGGGTTAGATACAAGGAAAATCATTGTCTTTGGAGGAGACGAGAAAAAGCGGGGCAAGAGGTCCAAGGACGATGACGATTCCGATGATGATAGATTCAAGTACAAAGGCAATAACGTAAAGGTCAAGAAATCTTCAAAGCAAACAACCCATCGGAAGGCGAAACGCTGAGTCCTAAACCCTGTTGTTTCTTGTCTGTCGATGAAAAGTAGCTACTTTTGTTTTGGTTTTGAAAGCTTGCATCATGTATGTCACCAACTTGCCTAACTTTCATTATCCCGTCAACCAAAGCTCTTTCGAACAGTGTTTAGCTTTGGTTTCCTTTTGTAAATTGAAATCCGACATATATATTAAAACCAAAGCCCTTGAACCGCAATTTTGGGCCTTCACGCCAGATAAAAGAAAAAACAAAGTAAACACAAATGACTGAATCATCTATAAGTAAATTACATATTCCATATTTCGTCCATACAATACAATATAGATTTACTTTAAAAATATTTCAATTACGTGCATAAACTTGATAATAGGTGGCATATTAGATACTGATTTAAAATTAAAAGAAATACAATATTATATAGGAAAAAACTTTGATGCACAAGCTGTGTAAACTTTAGTTTACACAAGTCCTTTAATTTTAGGGTTTAGGGTTTAAGGTTTTAGTTTAGGGTTTAGGGGTTTAGTATGTAGGGTATATAATTTAAGGTTTATGGGTAGAATTTAGAATTTAGAGTTTAGGATTTAGGGCTTAGGTTTTAGGTTGCTAGGGTTTGTGATTTAGATTTTAAATTTTATAAAAGGAATGTGTAAAAAAATTTACACAGCTTGTGCATCAAAATAAAACCCTATTATATATTAGTTGATGGTTTGAATAAAGGATTAATATCTTATACACTGGCGGTGGAAATTGAAAGTTTCCACAAGCATCTTAATTTTAGGGTATAGGGAGTTAGATTAGGGTATAGGGTGTAAGAGTTTAGAATTTAGTGATAGTTGTTTTAATTTAAAGTTTAGGGTTATAATTTAAGGTTTATAGGTTAGGGTTTAGTTTTTAGTGTAATTTGGTGAGAATTTAGGTTTTAACTTATAAACCCTAAATTATAACCCTAAACATTAAATTAAAACAACTATTCTTAAATTCTAACCCTCTATACCTAAACCCATAAACTATATACCCTAAACTAACTCTATATACCCTAAAATTAAAGCGTTTATAGAAACTTTTAGTTTTTACCGCTTGTCTATAGAATATTTATCATTTAATAAATTATTAATATAGGTAAAAATATAAGGACTATCGGATAATTCAGAACTTGTTTTTTCTCTTTGAAAGTAAAGAGTCCAGAACATTGAGAACAATTGAAGGGGGAAAAAGGGTCCAAACGCTACCAAAATGGCGGAGAAATTGGCTCCTGAAAAACGACACAGTTTTCTTCACAACGGTCTTCATCTCTTTCCCTCTCTTCATATTTGGATGTTCTTTTAGGGTTTCCTGATTTGAAGTCTAACTTCATTTTCAGGTGAGAAGGTATTTGAATGGGATCAAACCTTGGAAGAGGTAAATATTTATATAAACCTGCCGCCGAATGTTAGCTCCAAGCAGTTTTATTGTAAGATTCAGTCCAAACATGTCGAAGTTGGAATCAAAGGCAACCCTCCTTATCTCAATGTTAGTTTGATTGAAATGATTTTTTTTTTATCATTTTGTTGAATTTTGAGATTATCTTCATTCGTTATATAACTCCCCCCTTTCTTTTTAGCATGATTTGTTCTCCCCAGTGAAGACGGATTCATCTTTCTGGACGCTAGGTATCTTTTTCCCTTCATTTTTCTGGAAATAATTTAGGAACTTGAGAATTTGAGATAGTGATGAAATGGATTTTATATCATTTAGATCTATGAATTATCATTTAATTTAATTTTTTGCAATTGATATTTGAATGTGGTTAGAGGATGGTATAATGCACATAACTCTGCAAAAGAGGGACAAAGGTCAGACGTGGGCTTCGCCGATACTAGGTCAGGGTCAGCTGGATCCATATGCCACCGATCTCGAGCAGAAGCGTCTCATGCTTCAGAGGTTCCAGGAAGAGGTGAATCCCGTGTTTCTTTCTTAAACTTGCTTGCTCTTAACTGTTATGATCGCGTTTTTCGGGTCCATAATGAATATTTTTATTGTTACAATATCAATGTCTTATGCCATTGCTGAAGTAATCTTTTTACTCATACATTTCCAAGTATGCATCTACCTGAATTGTATTTGTAATTTTGTATCTTGAAGCTGCACTTTGTGAAGTCTATTCGAATCTCAATGCCGCATGGGACTAACTTTGTGGTTCCTTATTCTATATTTTGTTTCTTAGCATGTGACGGAATAACCACCATGCTCACCAATTTAGGATTTAGAGATGTTAAACATCGGTGATATAATCATGTAAGGATTAAGATAGTAGGTAAAGCATTCAATAATTCGTATATGCAACAAAGCAAGATCACATAAATTTAAGTCACTTACCAGAAGCTGGCTTTTGGATTAGAATAAGATATCATCTATAAACGTAAGTTCAGTCGGTTCTATATTAGGTTGGTTTGGACTTGTGACATTTTTGTGCAGTAATTATCGGTGGCAGGAATGCCATTTATGTGTTTATCATGTAATGTTTTGAGTTTGACATCTGTGAAACATTTTTAAGTGCTTCATCTTTTCTGATCACTTTCACGTGTATGTAAATGATATATTTAACGAGAAACTCAAAATCCCACAATTGTCACTTTAACGAGCAACTTGCAATTACATTCACATGCATATATGCATGAGATGATAGCCTGTTATAGTCTTATACCAATTAGTTGTATGGGGCTGGCATGCACATTACGGTAACAATGTTATATATCTTTTTGGCAGAACCCGGGTTTTGATTTCTCCCAAGCTCAGTTTACGGGAAGCTGTCCTGATCCAAGGACTTTTATGGGTGGCATCCGTTCTGATTGACAGTCTTCATATGCTGGTTTGATTACTTACATTGTCTTTTAAGTAAATAAACAATCTACTGTGCTTTCTCTTGCTTGAATTAACTCAGCGATCACCATGCTCATTGCTCAAATGTGATGTAAGAAATTGTACCTTAGCAGTTTGTTTGTCTTTATAACATTGGGTATGAGACATATTTAAGTAAAATCTTATAACCATCGTTATAACAATGGTTCATCCCACGCTACAAAGAAACCATCGTTATAACCTACACCCCTGCAAATATCCTTCCAGCTCACCCTTGCGCCTTTTTCTACCGCATTTCTTCCCTTCCACAGAAATCTGCAGCTCAACTTTTTAATTTCCTACACAACCCCTTACGCAAAATCACTTGCTTGTACCAAAAAATTATCATACTAAACAACACAGATCTAACAAGTTAAACTCTGCCAGCATAGCTAAGATTTTTTCCCAGACCATTGATTAAGTCTGGCTCGAATCTTGTGAATGAGAACAACAATCCTTTATAGTAAGCTTTCGAGAGTAACCAGAGGAATCCTCAAGTATCTCACAGGCAACAGACCAATCTTGAATTCAGTAACAACATAAATTTCTTCCAGAGACACTCTCATCAGAGAACTCATAAAAACTTTCCAGGACACACTGAACTTTCATCATTGAGTCCACTGTGCCTTGCAAAAGATCAACAAACTCTTGCATTTAGGGTGGTACTGAAAGATACCTCATGCAGCAGCAACATCGAGCATAGAGGAAAGGATATTCATTTCTATGACAAACAAATAAGGGGACAGAGAGTCTCCTGCCTAACCCCTCTCCGCCCTTTGAAAAATCCCACCAAATTTTCATTCAGACAAATGAAGAATCTAACTTCTGTAAAACAAGCTTGAATCCAACCCCCAATCTTTACAGGTAACCCAAAGACTTTCAGCACAAACTCCCAACTAAGCGAGTCAAACGCCTTTTGTAAATCTACCTTCAAGACACATTTTGGGGACATGTTTCTTCTATCATACCCTTTAACAAGCTCCTGGGCCAGTAGAATGTTGTCAACAAAGCTCCTACCTTGAATAAATGCTTATTAGTTCCTTGAGATCATCTAGGGGAAATGGTCCGACAGTCTGGTAACCAAGATCTATAGCATCAAACTCCTCCAGCATGTTGTCCACTTGTCCTAATCACCCTCCTGCAATCAGTTAATTTTAACTTTTTGCTAATAGAAAAAGAACTCAGCTCTCTCTAAAGCTATCAATTTATCTTACAACCGTTTCTCTTATATTTAATTTTTTAAGAATATAACTAATTACATTCTAATAAAATCCATATAAAAAATAAAATAACTATTAATGATAAGAATCGAGTAATTCTTATACACAACCTCTAATGATGTGTATAGTAAAATTTTATATTTTCAAGTACACCCTTAATTTATTTGAATCTATACAAACACATATAATTTAATTTTAAACATATAATCCAAACGGTAAACAAAACATCAACCATTAAAGAAAAAAAAATAAAAACAGTAATTAATGGAAGGGACCATATATTTCAGACAAAGATATGATACATACAAAAGCAGCAGCCAGTATTTTATATGATTTAACAACATAACAAACCAAAGCAGCCATGAATCTGCTGCAAAAATCCTCGGACAAAGGAATTGCAAGAAAGAAACCATGGCTATATTATTACAGGACAAGCTTCTATTAAACAAGACACATACATTAAAAAAAAAGATAGACATAATTGATGATATGATCCTCGATCCATCCTTAAGTATTATTATCTGCTGCTTTTGTCTATTGCTTCACCAGCTAACAGTTGCATGGATCACAGGTGCAGTTCGATCCACACTTGCATCCATGTCCTGATTCAGAGCTCATCTCCGACACTTCGAAGTTCCTGCAACAAGTAAATCGTTAAGAAAACATCAAAAATCAAACATTTGATATGCTTGCAATGAAATTTTTGAATCTTTTTTTAAGATTTGGTTTGAAACTAACATCTTCACTGGCGCAACTCCGGAGACGATGGTCTCGGCACTGGTCGTCTTCTCTGAGTATCCTAGGTTAAGGTTCTTGCTGCATCTGAAATTTTGAAAGCAAAATACGAACAAATATCGATATCGTCCAAATTCAATTCATTTATGTTATGTCAAAATTATATGAATAACGAAAAGTAACTTACGAGCAGTTGTCGCCGCATTTGCAGCCAGAACCACAACTGCATCCTGAAGACATTTTTTTTTCTCGAGAAAGTGAAGGAAAATTTTAAAAATTCAGTAGACAAAGGTAAGCTCGAAAGACAAGAGGTGAGTTTTGATGTGAAAATTTGATCGGTATTTATAGTGAACTCCAAGTGAGGTAAGGTGAATATCCACCGTACACGTGGCAAAATCTTGGTTTATTGCATCTTCGGAATGTACAAGTGAATCAGCTTCTCTATCCTCGTTAGAAATGATAATAAAAGATAATGTAATAAATACGGTACAAATGTATTCTTACTTAAAAATTATATAAATATGTAGTGCCACAAAATTAATAAGAATAAAAAATGATAAAAAATAACTTTTCTAATCTTTTTCCTCTGCAACGAAGAGCGCCACTTCCCATTTTTCCTTTGGTTCTCTAATTGGATGTCGATAATCAGTTTTAATATTAGTTGTCAGTCACTAAATTTAATATATACATATATATTAAATTTTTTAATAAAAATTTATATCTTTGTGACACGTTTCTTTATGCTTTTATGGCACGCTTCTTATTTTTATTTTTGTGGTTCGTTTCATCTGTCTTTTGGTATGGATTTGGCATATAATCACGTTCGTTTGGTTTTTGCACAGTGATCTTCACGGTGTTAATTTCTGATTTTGATTCTGTCAGTGGCCATAGAAAGATAAATTTTCACTCGATTGATGATTATTTGCCGATGTGATCTGACCTGAGTAACAGAGCATTCTGCTTGATAGTATGATTCACTCACCACTTCTTTGCATTTCGTAAAGCGTTTTATATAGATAAAGACAAGGTAGATTCAAGAAGGTTCTGAATTTTATTGGTATGTAAATCTCGATGGGAGTGTATGCTTTTATTTGCAACATCGTATGGGAATTTAGTAGATTAATCTCTTTTTTCTCTTTTTGATGCATTATATTTATAATATCTTTCATAATGATTAATAAAATTCAGATGCTATTATTCAAATAATAATAATAAATTAATACTTATCAAAAAAATAAGAAAAAATTAATAATAAAAAATAAATGATTTTATTTTATTCAATAAATAATACCTGTTGTGTTATTCAACATTTCTTTTAATGATTTCATATGTAAATAATTTTAGAGTAAACTACCTGAAATAACACTCAACTTTAATGTGTGACTCTAATATGCCACTGAACTAAAATTCGATATTATAATACCATTGAACTTCACTGTGTGATTCAAAGTTAGCACTCCACCGTTACTCCCATTACGGAATTCTGACGTGGATTCTAACTCCCGTTACAGGGATGACGTGGCCGATAAAAAAATAATATCTTTTTCCAGATATGATCCACCTCATTATATTTTATGTTTTATTTTTACTATAAAATCTCTTTTGGCTGAAAACAAAACCCTAATTTCCTATTTTCTATTTCCCAGCATAGATTTTAAAGCTGATCCAAATCAATGGAGGTAGAATGGCAAAGATCAAGTGAACGCAGGGTTGAAGTAGAAGAACCCATTTCAATTCCGGTGTGTGGATGCGGATATCCGACAAAGCTGACTACATCGTGGTCTAATGCCAACCCTGGAAGGAGATTCTTTGGCTGCAAAAATTACGGGAGTTTTCTTCATAAACATTGTAGATTTTTTTGTTGGTTTGATCCTCCAATGAGCCCACGTGCAAGAGTTGTTCTCGTCGGACTGCTAAACAAAATCAAGACGAATAACATCCAAAGAAGAAATGAGAGATTTGTTTGGATTTTTGTTTTGATTATCAGTATTGTACTACTGTGGTACTTAATGCACTAAGGGGAGTGGAAATACAACTTATACCGGTATAAGACTTAAAGAAAGAATAAAAGAAATACAACTTATACCGGTATAAGACTTAAAGAAAGAATAAAAGAAATACAACTAACTTATTGAAAAGGTAGGATCAGCCTTCCATTGTTCCACCTCTTCTTCTCGAGCTTCATCATTTAAGGCATCATCATTATTTTCATATCCACTATCACTATCAGTTTGTTCAATCTCATCCTCTACATAATCATCATCCTCTTCTACATCATCATCTCCAGTCTCTTCTACAACATCATCTACAATCTTCTTTCAGAGAAAATCCAGAGAAACCCACGTTTTTCCATTTGATTTCTTTCTAACAATCGATCACTACAATCTTCTTTCAGAGAAAACCCAGAGAAACCCACTTGAATAATCAATAACAATCCATAGAAAACCCACTGATTTTTTTTGCGTCTAATTTCAGAGTGATTTCTGAAGTTTGAAATTTCATTAACCTAATTTTGAGGAGATAAAGAGTCTTTAACAAAACTACGTCGTTTTACAATAAAAATAAAACATAAAATATAATGAGGTGGATCATATCTGGAAAAAGATATTATTTTTTTATCGGCCACGTCATCCCTGTAACGGGAGTTAGAGTCCACGTCAGAATTCCGTAATGGGAGTAACGGTGGAGTGCTAACTTTGAATCACACAGTGAAGTTCAATGGTATTATAGTATCGAATTTTAGTTCAATGGCATATTAGAGTCACACATTAAAGTTGAGTGGTATTTCAGGTAGTTTACCCATAATTTTACTATAAAATTAAACTGTAAAGTGGTCCTAGTGATAAAGGATGATGTATTTATCCATGTGATCTGAGTTCGAGCACTATGTGTGCACGGTGTATGTACGTTAATAAATAATTAAAAAATTAAATAAATACTATATTATAATCACACCAGTATATTTTAAAAAATACTATAAAATTAAAACTTAATTCAACGACTCCGGGAATATCGAAACTTTGCGTATGGGTTGAGAGATAAAGTGATGGATTAGAAAATTGATGAAAACGAAGTAGAAAGAAAAGAAAGAAAGAGTAAATTGACTAAATAAATAAATAATGAGAAAGGCATGAATCATGCAACTTTGGAAACATGCTTCCATTATTTATAATAAAGTCAACAAAATTCACAATTATATTTTATTTTCGGATGAATCTATGAATTTTTTAGTGAATTTTAATTACAATATGGGTAAATTATAAATTTCATCACTCAACTATACTTTCACTCTTATTTTAATTACTAAAATTTAAAAAAAATTTAATTTGCTCACACAACTTTGACATTGTGTCGTTTTTTGTCACTCGAACGTTAAATTAAAAACGATGTATTGACATGATAGATAGTCTAATAACTCACTAAAATGACGTAGTTTTAGATCCATACAAAGTCATCAAAACACCGTCGTTTTAAATCATTATTAAAGCTAAGAAACAAACCTTTATTTGTCTCTTTTCTTCTCTCTTCTCCCTCTCCTTTTCTCTTAATGTCTGCAGCATTCGTGTAAAATTTCCCACCATCTGATTTCACTTGTTTTTGCGGGTTGTTGAAAATAATGAAAGGTTTGTTTTTCTTTTATTTTAAACCTAATTTTAACATTTTAAGTAGAATCTGGATGTTAAAAAATGGACGTTTTGCACGTTTTTAAGGTCCCGAGCGAAAATTAAAAAATGGACCCCTATAAAGCAAAAACACATCTCATTACTTCGAACAATTAATTTAATATTTTATTAATAAACTATATAAACATGATTAAACTTTATCAAACATGTTATTGTCATTGTGTTATTAAGAAAATTTGAAGGAATTGAATTGTGGGCATGATATGGAGTTTGATTTTGAACAATAAATATAAAAAAATTGAAGAATATTATACTATTATTTTTTATCCTTATATTGGAGAAGAATAAGAAGAGAACTAAATTTAAAATATATTTTAAGATTCGATAAAGAGAATTAAATTTTAATGTTAGCTTAATTTATTCATTTGATAAAATAAAAATAAAACTTAAAAAATAAGTATAGTTAATTTTTAGGGGCTTTGAGCAGTCACTTATAGTGCTCCCTTAATAATTGGCTTCGATCTTTATAATTTAAATATTTCGACCCATTCCAACATTCATTACTAGCTCCGCCCCGGTGAGTGACTCAAGTAGAAACGGTGAGGATGTTCCTCTTAAGAAATTCATATTCAAACACTTGTATATACAAAATGTGTGTACATTAATAAAAAACTAAAAAAAGGCATGAACATATACTAACGTATAATACACTAGCATATAATCACAAATGATTAAGAAAAAGAATATCCACCCGGATTCATTCGGCTCATGGGATCAATAGTTTCTGATAAGATAATTCCTACAACTTTGTATCGGCACTACCATTCATTTTTATTTGTATTGATCAACTTACCTTCCACGAAATAAACATACATAAGATACAAAAATGATAATATTTTTTAAGAGTTGTTTAATCTTGTGAGAGAAGTGCGGAGTAAATTGTTGCAGAAAGCAGTAGATGTGATATTAATAAAGAGTTAAAATTGAAAATAGCGATAAGTCAATTATATCCAGTTTACGGATGATTTGATAATCTTCCATGAAGCAAGTGAAGTATTGACTCGAAAAATGAAGTTTATTACGAGGACTCGTAATAGGTCCTTGTTGAACAAATATGCTTGGAGATTTGGTTGTGAAACTGAGAGTTTGTGGTAGAAAGTTATCGTGGCAAAATATGGGTACGACCGAATGTCCGACACCTCCATGTTTTGTTGAGATGGTAGATAAGATAGTTGAGTTTATGAATAAGTGCAATTGGTCTGTTATTTTCGAGTTCAAAGAAAGAAACACTATTGCGCATCGCCTCGCTCAACATGGCATAGGGAGGGTCTTCGATTTCATGAGTGTACCCTAGTGTTATGAGTGCACAATGTGATCCTAAAGCGTGGTTTTAGTAATTGCTGTATGTTGGTTGTTGTGGGTTATGTTCTGTGAAATGGGGGTTGGGCATTTTAAATTGGCATAAATACGAAGTTTAAGTTTTGAGGTAATTTTTTTTAACGAGACTCGTATTTATGAAATTAAAATATAATTTTGAATTATGTTGCCATCATCATAATTACAAAATTCAAATTAAAAAAAGAAAGAAAATATATCTTCTCAACTTTATTATTTATTTCAAATTGCTTTGTCTTTTTCTCTTTTGTTTTCATCAATCTTCTCATCCATCAACTTCATTTCTCATCACATACGTTAATTTTCGATATTACCACTGCTAATTACTAAACTTAAGTTAAAATTTATGGTAAAAATATTTTACATGGAAAATGACATATTCTCGCTTATTGGTTTATCGTCTTAGTTGATTGTAACCCCAAAAATTAAAGAACAGTCGAATAAGACAACAAATATCATTTTTTTTTTTGAAAGTTAAACTTTATTAGGATGAAAGAAAATCGGAGCAATATACGAGCCTCGTTAAAAAACCTCCCTAGGCCTAGAATGGAGGAAAAAGAGTGCATCGTATATCGCCCATTACATATCTTATCACATTCTTACATTGAAACCAAAAAATCTCAGCAAAACATACAATACATACAAAAAACTGCTGCCATAGATTAGCACCCCTGTAACCATGGATATACCTGCTACCCAACCACGATCTTACACTGGATTGGCACTTAGGGATCGCTTATGATAATCATGGCCTCCTTTCTCAAAATACCACTCCTGGCCAGCTTGTGAGCCGTGTCATTTCTTTCCCTATACTCAAAGGAAACCGGCATTCGATTTGGGCTAACCATAGCAGCGATCTTGTTTACTGTTTCCGCAAAAGTGGACGGGGCTAGAGACGGATTTCCAATCCAAACAGAGGCAAGCTTACTATCCGTTTCAATGATTAAATTATTCTCATTGCACCACCTGGAATTCAAGAAAAGCATAGCCGCTTTCTCGATACTTCTTAATTCAGCAGCTGTAGGACATGCGATACCAATCGCCATCGAAAATTGTAACAATATTCTTCCGAAGCTATCTCTTAGGACGCCTCCTATGCCCGCGTTCCCGTAATTTCCAGCCACAGCACCATCCACATTGAACTTTAAGACATTTTTAGGTGGAGCTAGCCAACTCCCTCTATATGGTCTATTTTGTGCCTGAACCGAGAGAGAGATACACCCCGGGCACCTTACAAAAGTCTCAAGGGATGGGATAGAATTCGGCCATAG
This sequence comes from Hibiscus tridactylites, assembly GCA_958450335.1. Classification (NCBI taxonomy): domain Eukaryota; kingdom Viridiplantae; phylum Streptophyta; class Magnoliopsida; order Malvales; family Malvaceae; genus Hibiscus; species Hibiscus tridactylites. Next base: position 38,833 of record OY288271.1, read on the forward strand.
ACCATTACACCACAGACCAATTCTTCGAATTATTAAATCTACCAGTTGTTCTTCGCCAACACATTTATTTTTAAACATGGCATCGTTTCGGCATAACCACAAACTTCACATAACAGCAAAGAAAACTATGTGCCAAAATTTTCTTAAATTGAAACTAACCTGGGTTGAGCACCATATCTGTAGAAAGGCGTTGACATCTTGCGGCATAATCACGCCTCCGCTCCACAATCTACTCACTCTTTGCCAAATGCGCCATGAAAAACTGCAGTGGAGGAAAAGATGTGCGATCGTTTCCTCCTCCCTCTTGCACAGCCCGCATACAATGGATCCACCAAGAGGGACCCCACGTTTCGATAGTTCCGTGAGGGTGGGGAGACGCCCATGAACTGCTTTCCATACAAGGCCTTCCACCTTGGGGGGGGCAAGGTTTGCCCATACTAGATCCCATCTGTTTCCACTCCGTACTTCAGCACTGGTTTTTAACTTGCAGTAGCCCTTTGCGGAATAAATGCCAGACGCATCCCCGACCCATTTAATCACATCATGTTGATTACCACTAGCCACCGCCCTGTTTATTACCTCCATGAACGCCTGCCACCCTTCATTTTCCCATTCGAATAGCCTTCTTCGTAATGTTATATTCCAGTGCCACACTCCATTTACCAGATGACCAAAACTTTCTACCTTCCCTCTTTTCCTACTCACCACCGAATAGATTCTAGGAAAAGCTTCGCGAAGCGATGGAACTTCGGTCCACCAATCTTCCCAAAAATCAATGAATTTACCACTTCCACAGACTAATCTTACATTTTTCACAAAACTACTATGGTCAACTTTCTCGGGTTGACTAATATGCCTCCAGATTGTAGAGGGGTTCCATTGGTTCCCTCCCCGGACAAATAATGACATAGGGTCGAGCCCATATTTGGCTACTATCACTCGCCTCCACAAGCCTTCAACCTCACATCCGAACCTCCATAACCATTTATTTAATAACGATCTGTTTCTTAACTTGAAATCAACCAACCCCAACCCTCCTTCCGACTTTGGTTTGCAAAGATCATCCCACTTAATCCAATGGATACATTTTCCATCCTTTGCTCCCCAAATGAATTTCGATACCAGTCCATTCAACTTTCTCGCTATGGAAATCGGAAGTTTGAATAGTGACAGATAATATATTGGGAGGTTTGATAGTGCGGATTTTACAAGGGTTAGTCTCCCCCCGAAAGATAAGAAAAGCCCTTTCCATCCCTCCATTTTTTTCTGAAATCTGCTGATGATCGGATCCCATACACTCGACCGGAATTTCAGACAACCTAGCGGAAGCCCCAAATACTCTGTCGGAAACAAACTCCAACAACAGTTGATATTTTCAGCCCACCCTTTTAGCACATTTTCTTCAATATGGATCCCAAATAATTTAGATTTCTTTGAATTTAAGGACAGACCCGATGCCAACTCAAAAACCTTTAAAACTCGCCTGACATTGCGTATTGCTTCCCCACTTGCTTCAGTGAAAATGATCAAATCGTCCGCGAATTGGATATGGCTCATTCTAAGACTGCTTACCCCAACGCGGACTCCTTGAAACAATCGTAGACTTTCAGCTTTGCTCATCAGTTTACTTGGCGCTTCTCCAACAATGTTGAACAAAAGAGGGGACAAGGAGCACCCTTGTCGAAGGCCTCTTTTGATCCCAAAAGGAGTGGTAGGGGACCCGTTAACAAGCACTGAAATGGAGGGCGACGAAATGCATCTATGAACCCACGATCGCCATTTCAATCCGAACCCCATACTCTCCATAATAGAGTCTAGAAAATGCCAGTCCACTGTGTCATAAGCCCTCCTGAAATCCACCTTGAAAACCACTGCCTTTCTCTTCCTTTTCTGCAGATCATCAATTAACTCGTTGGCAATTAGCGAACAATCCAGTATTTGTTTACCAGGGACAAAAGCGAACTGGTTTTCTCCCACCACCTCGCCAATACACATCGACAGTCGCTTTGCCAAGATGCGAGAGAGGATTTTATATAGACTCCCAACTAGGGATATGGGACGAAACTGGTCCATCTCTAAAGTCCCTAGGGATTTCGGTATCAGGGTTATAAAAGACTGGTTCCATAAATTGCCCATTTCCCTCCCTTCGCAAAAATCATTCAGGAAATCCATGACTTTCCCCTTCATCAGTTTCCAATATTTCTTGTAAAAATTTAAATTAAAACCGTCCGGGCCCGAGGCCCGAGTCCCATCAGCAGATTCAATGGCCGCCCAAACTTCGGATTCGGAGAACGGATTTTCCAGCATAATCGCCGATGCTTGGCTCAAGGTTTGGAGCCCAATATCAAGCTTTTTCGTCGGAATGGTTGTAGTCTTGTTGTAACTGGCCTTAAAAAACCCTTGAATCCGCTCTTTCACATCGCAAGGATCTTCAACTATAGAATTGCCTACCTTCAGGGATCGAATAGTGTTGCTTCTTCTTCTCTGTGATGCCATCAGATGGAAAAACTTAGTGTTTCTATCCCCGGCTTGGAACCATTTCAACCTTGACTTTTGAAGCCATTCCCTCTCTTCCCTTCTATGCATTTCCCACAACAATCCTTTCAGCCCATTGATTTCCTTCCATAAATCACTGTTTTGGTTGTCCTGTGCAGCCCTTACTTCCATTTCTTGGATCCTCTCCTCCAAACTGCCCGTGGACTCTCCAACTTTCTCTTTTTTAGACTGCATCCATTTTTTTGACCCCCATTTGACTTTTCTCAACACCTCGGCTGCTTTCATATCCACAGAATTGGCGAAAATGTTTTCCACCATGTCATTAAATTCCTTATCTTCAGACCAATGATCAAAGTATTTGAAGGGTTGTGGCCCTCTTCGACCATTATCCCCTTTCAACACAATAGGGCAATGGTCGGATAAACCTCTTGGCAAGCATTGCTGAAATACATTCGGCCACTTGCTGACCAACAGAGGAGACAGCAAAAAGCGGTCAATTCTGCTTGCCGAAGTAGTCTCCCCGCCTCTTAGCCAAGTGAAGTTGCCGCCCACAAGGGGAGGGTCAATCAAATTGCAGTCGTTAATGAAGCTATCAAAGTATCTCATGGAGGAACAATTTAAAGTGGCCCCCATCCTTTCTTCTTTACATCGAACAGCATTGAAGTCCCCTCCTATGATAATTGGGCAATCCACCATTTCAAGAAAGGATTTCAGACTTGACCAAAACTCCATTCTAGCGTTATGTTCATTTGGGGCGTAAACGTTACATAGGCCAATCTTCATATTGAACTCCACTAAAACCCCAGTGATGAATATATATCTCTCATGAATGTTACTGTGTTCCGCCTTGAAAATTTTGTTGTCCCATAGAGTTGCTAAGCCACCCGCGGCTCCAATAGCGGGAGCCTGGATAAATTCCCTAAGGAACTTCCCCCCAATTCGACTGAAAACCACCTTTTTCTGTACCTCCAATTTCGTTTCTTGCAGAAACACAATCCCCGCCTTACTGCTCCCCACTGTCCTCTTAACTGCTCTGACCTTTTCTTGCCTCCCAAGGCCTCTCACATTCCAAGATAGCAAGCACAAATCCATAACAAGAAATTTGGGTATCACTTAATTAGCAGCAGGAAAAACACTGACCTCTTTGGCTAGACATTTTCGCCCCTCTCTATTTCCATAAAGCGCTGCAAGATGACCTTCCGAGGAGCCTCAAAAACCATTCCCAACTGAGAGCCAACCTCCAAAGTGGCCTCTGCTTCCGATAACAACACCTCCTGGATCTGGTCCTCATCGTTCTTTTCATCAACGCCGGGGCCCGATTCCTTCTCCACTGGTTGCTGACCAAAATCGCCTCCACCCTGCTGACAAAACTCCAAATCCCCACCTCTTCTCCTTCGAACCCCTCCCTTCTTTGTTTTCTGGCTTTTTCTCCCACTCCCTTCCTCGTTCAGAACCTGTATAGGGACCGACAAAGATATCTGTGGGTTTGCCAGAGATTGAATAAGAGATGGGTCCTCTACATTGATTAAAACGGGCTGGAGCCTTGATTCATTGGACAGAGCCGGCCCAACTTCCACACTAGCTCTTCCACACTCTTCTCTTAGTTGCCTAATCCCTTGACCACAGGCCCAAGATTCTGGCCCATCTGAAAATTTTAGTGGAACCTCTACCAAAAAGTGGCTATCAGACAGCGCATTAATGTCGCCACCTGCATGCCCCCCCTCTTGTATTGAATCAGCGTGCATGGCCTCTTCGATATCATCACCAGATCCATCCACTTCCACGTAGGAGGGACGCTTCGATTTTGAAGACCTATCAGCCACCGGCGATGCGACGGAAAAAACACCGGCCACCGGATCTTCATGATCTCTTTCTCTGTTATCCGCAAATGGAGACCATCCATCTATGAAACACCTATCTCCGTCAAACTCCTCCGTACGAGTCTTTAATTCATACTTTTTTCCTCTGACTATGATGGTCACCCTATCCGGAATTGAAGAAACTCTTTGGACCTCCATCAGAACCCTTGCTTCATCGAATCGATTCTTGTTCATCGTGTCATCATCGATCTTTACGACCTTGCCCCATCTCGATGCAAGTTTGAGGAAGAAACGAGGGCACCAGACCTGGAGAGGGATATCCTGCATGACAACCCATGCTTTCACTCTTTTCTTTCCTTCAAACCCTTCCAATCTTTCAAGATCATCGAACCAGGACCTGAGCATATCCCCTCTTTTCTCCCACATCTCCTCCATATCCTTTATTGCATGAAACTGAATTACAGCTAAGAGGCCACACCAAGGGCTGACTTTAACTTGGAAGCCATCAGATACTAAAGCTTGTTGAACTAACTCCGGATTGTACATGCCTTTTATTTTGCCTACTAAACACCTTCTCTTCCACGAAAGATCCGATTCCTCAATCTCCACCTCCGTTGTATGATTCTCGCTCCTTTCCACCGTATCCTTAACCGTGCTGTCCTTTACTACGCTTACCACGATCACCTCCTGAAGAGAAGCCATACCTGTACATTGTGACCTATTCTGATCAACAACCGTCTTTTTGACACCCGACACAACATCCCTAAACGATCTTCCATCAACCATTGACTTGGGAAGTGGTTTCTTGGTAAGGTTCTCTGCCATATTCTCTACCATAACCACCTTAGGACTGCTGACGTTGTCTCTTAGGAAGCATACGTTGATGCGATAACCATCCATAACTCTGTCATTCCCCCTGCTCACTGCTAAGCGCGCACCTTGTTCATCTTTGAATCTGACGAACGCAAAGGTTGTCGGTTTGGACCTCCTAGCTGCATGCCTATACGCCACGAAGACATCCAACACTTCTCCATAGACTTCAAAAGCTACTCCGAGGGTCTTGAAATGAATCATTTTGCTAACATTTCGAACGAAAACACCAAAACCAAGCCTCCGACGAGGATACTCCTGGGACTGCGCCCGCTGGTCACTCCTCCACTGGTCACTCCTCCACCGTTCACTCCTCCGCTGCTCACTCCTCCGCTGGTCTCTCCTCCACTGGTCACTCCTCCGCTGGTCACGTCTCCGCTGCACTCTCCTCCGATGCTCTCTCCACATTTTTTTTTAGAAGTAGTGACTGACTCCCCCAACAAATATCATTTATTGAATGGGGTAAAATAAATTTACTTTTTAATCTTAAACAAAATAATGAATGATTAGATTGTGAGTTTTGGTTTAGCTTGTTGGTTTTAATGTATGTCCTAATATTAGACATATACTGAAAAATAAAAATATATTAAGGAAAACATCAAATAATTAAGTTTTAATTATTTATATATTAAGGAAACCATTTCTTAATTCATTTTAATTAAAGAGTCACACTAAATTATTTATAATTACATATTGTTGATCGAACGTGTACGTTTCATGTAATTACAAGATGATGTAATTACTATTAGTGATTATATTTTGACAATTATTTTTTAGTGTCATATTATTTTGATGTATGAACACACTTTTATTACATTTAAATCTGTTTTTTTTTCTTTACTAAAAATTACCGAAAAGTTAAAGATACACATCTTATTTTATTTTGTATGAATTTAAATCCAAACATAAAAATATAATACTCCCTCTGTCCCACTAAATTGTCACATTTGAGTCAAACAATTTTAAGTTTGACCTCTTATAATTTAAAATTTATTATTGATAAAAATATAAAAAAATACATTTTAAAAACTTCGAATCAAGTAGTTTTTAAATATATATTTTATAAATTTTAATTAATTAAAATTTTTAACTAAATTATAGTCAAAGTTAAACAATTTTGACCAATATGTGACAGTTTAGTGGGACGGATGGAGTAACTATATGCTTAATAAAAAAAATTAATCATTTCTAACAAGGGCAAGAAAGAGGCTGATGCACTTGTACATTTCCAAAGACGCAAATGATCCAAGATTTCGCCGCGTGTACGGTTGATATTCACGCTTCCTCACTTGAATTCCACTATAAATACCGGTCGACTTTTCTTCTCAAAACCCACCCTTGACTTTTGAGCTTGCATTTGTTTATCGAATTATTAGAAATTTTCCTTCACTTTCTCGAGAAGAAAAATGTCTTCAGGATGCAATTGCGGTTCTAGCTGCAGCTGCGGCGATAACTGCTCGTAAGTTTTTTGCAATTCTTGCTTCTCGTTACACATAACTATGAATTTCAGTAAAGTAATTAGTATTGTAAATGAATCCAACTTGAACGATAACGATCTTGTTTGTATTTTGATTTCGAATTTGGCTTTGAGTATTACAGATGCAGCAAAAACCTTAACCTAGAATACTCTGAGAAGACGACCAGTACCGAGACCATCATCTCCGGAGTTGGGCCAGTGAAGATGTTAGTTTCAAACTAAAGCTTAAAAAAATTCAAAAAAACTTTATTGCAAGCATCCCAAATGTTTGGTTTTTGATGTTTTGTTAATGATTTACTTGTTGCAGGAACTCTGAAGTGTCGGAGATGAGCACTGAATCAGGACACGGATGCAAGTGTGGATCGAACTGCACTTGCGATCCATGCAACTGTTAGCCGATGAAGCCATACATAAAAAGCAGCAAACAACATCTGTAACAGTGTTTAAAGTTTTTAAGGATTGGTCGAGGGTCGATGCCCATATGTATCTTATGTCTGGTCTTGTCTTGTCTTTATATATAGAAGCTTGTTGTGTAATAATACAGCCATGGTTTCCTGCAATTCCTTTCTCCAAGGATTTTGCTGCTGCTGATTCATGGCTTGATCTGGTTTGGTTTGATCTGTTGTTAAATTCTATAAAATATTGGCTGCTGCTTTGCTTGAAATCTATTATCCCAATTATTCAAAGTTTCATCCTACCTAATCTAAACCGTATGTGTTGCATATATTACTTTAGTGGGCGGTGGCAGACGTGGATAAAATTCGTTGTCTTTTTTCGGTGCCTTTACATATGTTCAACACTAAAAAACACTATAAAATTAAATTTTAAGCCTAAACCCTAAATTCTAAATCTTAAACCCTACACCCTATACCCTAAAAAAATACACCCTACCCTAAATTCCATAAACCCTGGCCACAACTCCTAACCTAAAACCCTAAACCTTAAAATTAATTTTGAGCGTGGCAGCATATGTAGGGGCACCGAAAAGGGGTAGATAATTTCTATCCGGCGGATGTACGGGATGAGTGGATGGAACCGTGTCCACCCTGAACATCTTAAAGTTTACAGATTTTTTTTAGTGAATTAGTCCTTTAATTTTTAAATTTTTTATGATTTCGGCCTATCCTAAAAAAAATTTAACTTGTGTCCACCCTCAAAAATATTTCTGGATCCGCCTCTGTTAGTGAGTGAGATCCCAGCGAAAATTTTCTGGATATAAAAGGTCTCAAACCCAATACATACTTAAGGTATATCAAATTGTTTACCACTTAAACCAAATTACGTCGATTCAATGGTTAATGTTTTGCTTTGTTATACCACAGATCATATTAAATTAAAAAATCTTATATATATAAGATGTTTTGCATAAAAATAATAGATTTGTAAATTAGATAAGTTGGACTCATTCTACATCTGACTCATAAAGATATCTACTTTACTAATTGATCATCTACTGTGTTGACTTTGTCAAGCAAAAAAAGGAAATGTTTGGTATGATGTTGTTCATGTGATAGCAACTTGAATGTTTTATCTTATCTCATTCATTCGTATACATATTAATTTAATTTTTGATATATAAAGGAAATATTAGAAAATTTTGACTTGTGAACTGAATAAATTTTGTTGACAGAATCGTTTCATAATATTTTTTATGGTATTTAATTTTAATTAATTATTCAATTGATTGTATTAAAAAAATTAAGTATTAGTACATATATTTGAAAATATATTACATTACATTATTCAAATATCAAAATCACATGTAAATAATGTGAATTATATTAAAGAATCGGTATTCACATCCACCTTAAATTTATTATAATATTCAAATCTAAATATTATCTAAATCCATAAAATTTATATCGATTACACATCAATTTCATTATAAGAAAAGGGAAGGTTTCTCATTAATGATTAAACTTCCCCTACAAAACATCAATTACACACACTTCACTGACATAAACAACAAAATAACGACCAAACGATACACAAACCACAATATATAACACTTCTATATGTCACCTATATTATACATCATAGCGTTCTTAAATTTCGTGGATAATACGGCACAAATTTCATACATTTTTGCTTCAATTATTTAGGCACTAACCATGTATTGCGACTTCAGAAATCTCCATCATCAATGGTATCGAATCAATAATCTTGGACGGCTTGTTGCTAAGAGGTGTCTCGGCATCGTAATCCGAGAGATGGACTCCCAGAGCCGCCCTGCCCGATGGGTCGAGGTTGTTCTTCCAGGCAGCGTCCCATTCCACAGCCTTTGCAGTGCTGCATGCTACACTGGCTCCTCCCGGGACGGTCAATCGTGCCGAGTTCTGGCGGAAAGAATCACATCTCTTTAGTAATCTCGGCTAAGAAAAAAATTGAATCGTCACGCTTAAGTCCGAGTAACATAGAGCATTACCTGAGGGAAGAACCTCTCGAAAATCATCCTGTAATAGTATGCTTCCTTTGTGGTAGGAGTGTTGTGAGGAAAGATGTAGGAAGCATTAAGCATCATCTTGTCCGTCACCTGAAAAATCGAACGGTGAGAATTGAACAATCAATCTTGATGGCCAAATGTGATATTAAATTATAAAAATTACATGTTCAGCAGCATGGGTTTTGAGACCATCGATCCAACTATAACCAACACCATCACTGAATTGTTCTTTCTGCCTGTACAAGATATGCTGCAGGTGCAGGAGCAGGACATGAAACAAGACCAAGTTAGTTTGGTTTTCTTTAAATTATGTTTGAAAAAGACCAAAGACAATGAATGTTATAACACCTTTGGCAGATAAGGTTGGTTTTCATCATCAAAGGCTCTTCTAAGAACCCACTTCTCGATGCGCCCTTCGTCCTTTTTTATCTGGTTCATGGAAACAGAGAAATCTCAGCCATTGATGAACAAATCAAAGCAATTTCAACACTTGGTTTATATATGTATATACCATCTTTGATTCGGGGTCGATAGACATGGCGACATTGATGAATTCTTTGTCTAAGAAAGGGACTCGAGCCTCCAATCCCCATGCAGACGTTGCTTTGTTAGCTCTCAGGCAATCATACTGGTGAAGGGCTTTGATCTGCAGTACGTCCGGAAATGTATCAAACACTGATTTCGCAACACCAATATTTCGAAAAAAATGAAAAACCGACGTAACATAGATTACCTTGCGGCATGTTTCCTGGTGGAATTCATCCTTATTCGGTGCTTTGTGGAAGTACAAGTACCCTCCGAAAATCTCATCGGAGCCTTCACCGGACATAACCATTTTGACGCCGAGTGACTTGATCTTTCGCGACATCAGAAACATCGGAGTGCTTGCTCTGATAGTGGTAACATCATAGGTTTCAATGTGGTAGATAACATCTTCAATGGCATCAATTCCATCCTGGTCACATTTTAGAGAAGATTTTAGCTCTGCTCTATAAGTACGATTAGTCTATTCGAATTTAATTTCTCGAACCAAAAGTATATTACTTGAACGGTGAAGTAAAACTCATGATGAACAGTGCCCAAATAGTCTGCCACCTCCCTTGCAGCCTTGAGGTCCGGTGAACCCTGAAACCATATTGATATACCAGTTGTAGAATCATTTTTGTGACATTCGTGTCTAACACATATTCGGACATGAATATAAGATATGACGGTTGGAACCGTGTAAAATACCTCTAGGCCAACACAGAAAGAATGGAGCTGACTTCCCCACTGTTTGGCGGCCTTGGTACCAGCCAAATACCTAGCTGTGATGGAAGCAACCAATGATGAATCAAGGCCTCCAGATAGCAAAACTCCAAAGGGAACATCAGTCATCAACCTTTTGATCACAGCCTGTAGAAATATCATATGCAAATGCAACCCATAAGCTAAATTCGGAAATTCCAGTATGTAAAGGACTTAAAACTTAAAACCGTGCTTACATTTTCAAATGCACGTCTAAGAACAAGGGGATCATATGGAACCGAGGGAATGGCCTCGGAAAACCAAGGCGGATTATACCATCTCCTAAAACTGCCCGATTTACTCGAGTACATATGACCGGGAGGAAAGCTTTCGAAATGTTCACAATCATCGTTCAATCCTTTCATTTCCGATGATATCCAAACCGAACCTGAATACCACGAGTAGACAATTAACAATTAACGAAAACCCGAACTAAAATTAAACCGAATAAAATAGTAGAAAAAGATACCATCAAGTCCCCAGCCAATATAGAGTGAGGTGACCCCAATAGCATCACGAGCAACAATATAGCTATTGTCACGGGTATCCAATAGCACAAATGAGAAGATTCCATCCAACATGTCCACAAAGTCTTCCCCATACTCCTCATACTATATAAGTTGATTTAGTACTTGTTAGACCAATAATTCCCACAATAAAATCCAAATCAGCTTACCAGGTGGGCTATCACATCACAGTCACTGCCTGTCCTAAACTTGTGCTTCGTCAACTTCTTCCTCAGTTCTTCGTGGTTGTATATCTCTCCATTCACCTGGTTTAGTAATATATATGAACGGTCGCAAAATTTTATGTCAAGAATATTAAAATTTTAAGAAGTGCGACCACCCTGGTTGGGAGTGGAATATGTTGGTATTTGATCCAAGTCGAAATCCATAGGCATTAATATATTGTTTGGCCTTAAATGTATGGGAAGGCAATAGGGTAACAAAATCTCTGTTTGTTTCCAGTTTGAAGGGCAAATAATGAAAATTGGCCAAAAAGGGAAAACAATACCGTGACGGCGACGCTCTTGTCTTCATTGAAGAGAGGTTGGTCACCGGAAGCAGGGTCGATGATTGCGAGGCGCTGATGAGCCAAATAGCAGTCGCCGTGTTGGTAGAGCCCACTCCAGTCTGGACCACGGTGCTTCAGCCTGTTCTTACATATCATCCATGTCATTTCACCTCATCACTATTGTAATTGTTTTCCCAAATAATTGTTGAATATGGCCCCACACCCCCCACGTTAATAACCATCGTCAAATCAAATAAAAACTTTATTATTTTCAAATTTCTATAAATAAGTATTGTAACGTATAAGATACAAAATCGAATATATTTAAGTATTCAATATCCTTTCATTTGTGAATGAGAGTAGTCTGATTAATATTATTATTGTACATTAAATGTTCAAAAGTATTAACAACTTTGAATTAAATTTTGAAGATAAAATTATTAAAAAAAAACTTTGAATATGAATAACCAAGTTCGAGGTATTAGGAAAAAGTAGGAAAGGAAAAGGATTATTTGCCTGCGGGATAGTTCCAGCACTCGAACCCTCTTTGCTTGAGACTCATCGGAACAACCTAAAACAGCTAAAATCCCACACATTTTCTCTCAACAACCAACAACAAAATCTATTGAGAGAAAGAAAAGGTGAACGTAAATCACTTGGATTGTGTGTTTTCCAAGTTCATGGCGCTGCTTATTTATAGTTGCAAAATTTTCAGGTGCAGCACTTATACGTCGTCGTTTCCTCTGACCCACATCGTCACGTGGGTTCTTTTTTATGGACCGTTGGATCAGTTTTTTTATGGCGAGAGGTATACTCCTTTTTGACTCGGCACTCATCACAGTCAAAAGTCAACATCATTCAATTTGATTTGTCATAGATCAAGACTTCACTATTCTTTTCTAGGGATGGCAAAAATACCCGGTCCCGACCCGACCCAACCGGGTATTTTTTCTAAAATTTCGGGGATCGGGGCGGGGCAGGGCGGGGCGTGAAAGGCATGAAGTCGGGGCGGAGTGGGTTCGGGTATTTGCTAGAAATTTCCCGTCCCGCCCCGCCCCGGTACATTTTTATATTTTTATATATATTTTTATTATATTTATAAAAAATATCATTTTATTTAAACACTTTTATGAGTTTTAAGCTATTTTTTGTTTTTATTTTGGTTCGTACTTATTGTAAAATTTTGTTAGATGTTGTTCAAGTTTTAATATATTCGATTCTAACGGTTAATGATTCAAGTTTATTCTTTTGAATATGTAGTTTAACATGTGGATAATTTAAAATTAGTTTTATTTTATTTTTTATATAAGTTTGAAGTCCTTTGAAACTATAATTTGTGATTGTGGTGGAAGATTGGTCGAATCTAATATTTACCGTCGGCGAAAATTAATTTTTTTCAAAATTTTTCGGGGCGGGTCGGAGCGGGTCGGACTTAAAGATTATTGTATCGGGGCGAGTCGGGGCGGGTAAAATAATATTTTAATTCGGGGCGGGGCGGGATCGGGTATAATATATTATAGGTCGGGGCGGGTTCGGGGCGGCCAAAAACCCGCCCCGCCCCGTTGCCATCCCTATTCTTTTCTACACCCATAGGTTTAGAGATTTTACAATTTGAAAGTTTCCATCCATAACATTATTTACCGGATTTTTTACCCAAATATTATTTTTGGGTTTTCTTATTCCCAAAATAGGGAACTTGTGATTTTATTTTTTAATCTAGTGAATTTTACTGTTCACTTTTTGAAGACTAGTAGACCACAACCCGAATTTGAACAGTATTTTTCTTATACCGGTACTGTTCAAAGACGGGAGGAGGATAGCCCGACTTTGAACAGTGCTAGACAACCCCATCTTTCGCCACGTGATAGCATAGTGTCTTTGAAAATAGGAATTTATAATCCGACTTTGAACAATACCTTGTTTCTTACCAATTAAACTTAAAAAAAATGAACCATAATTCATCTGGCCCCACATCGATGCAATGTTCAAAGACGGGGGAGAGCAGCCCGACTTTGAACAGTGCTAGACAACTTCATCTTTTGCCACGTGGCACCGTAGTGTCTTTGAAAAAGAAGTATATAATTCAAGTTTGAACCCTAACTTATATAGAAAAAATACTATTTAAACTTGGGTTGTGGTCTACTAGTCTTTAAAAGTGAACAATGAAATTTTGAGAAATAAAATCTTAAGTTTCCTAATTGTGAATAAAAAACCCAAAAAGTAATATTTAAGTAAAAATTCCTCATTTACTTGTGAAAATGTTTTTATTGATTTTAAAAAATCATACGGTACGTCAAAATCCCTCATCAAATTATCGAATTGAAATCTTTTCTATTTTTTTCTTTTTCTCTCTTCATTTTCGACCGTTTACGGCTCTTGACTCTATTGGATGAATCCTGGAAACCACTGTAACTCCACCGAGGAAATAAGCCAACCATTTAAAAAGAGTTGACACCATATTCTCAAAAACAAGACAATATTTGTCATAAATAATTCCATTTGATGGCCCATTTTTTGTTTTTTCATTAAGAAATAACCAATTAAATAACAAGATGTTACAATCAACATTACGTCATTTCTATCCTTCGCGTATTGTAATCCCAATAATTTGCATTGTTGATTTAACATTTTATCAGAAAAATGCAATTTAAAGATTGCATTAAAAAACTAAGCAAAAAAAATGATTTAAAACTATGACATAATAGTGCGAATCTCGTATTTCCACCGATGATTTGAACGAGTTGTACTTAACGCAATTAGGCAGCAACGTGATCTAATAATTTATTAAAATACATATAAAGAGATTAAAATGGTGTCCAAATAAAAGTTTGGGGTCGAAGATTGGTGGTTCACTTGCAGTTGGACAGATCGAGAGCTACGATGGACGATGATTGGTTGGAGAATCGAGCAGTTTATTCTTGGTTAGATTAGAGTTTAGAGTCGCACATGGTGTAGAAATGGGTGCCCGAAATCATGTTGAGATAATAGAACTGATTGATATAAAATGAGATATCCATTTAGTGTTGTAGATGAAATAATGTCTGATGAGACCATGTCAGACCTAATGATGGCTATTGATGGGCTGACAGATAGCAGTTTGACTGTCAGACTGCGAGCCCAATCGAATTTGATGATTATCTTGTCATAGCGCAGTAGTTGAGCCTAGAAGTTTCTTAAGACAAATGAGTCCGGAGGTGTAGAAATGTTCGAGCGAGGAACCCCGGGCTTCATGATATCAGAGTGTGGTACAAATATAAAAAAAAAAAGTTTCGAGAATACTTTGGTAACAAAGTCAATTGAGTATTATTCCGTACCTATTTAATTGTAATATTCATGTGATCATGAATTTAAGTGTGTTTGAACATACAATAATCTTCAAATTTAAAAATTATAAATAATTTAAATATTTTTATTTATATCTTAATACAATTGTACTCTCGATATAGAATATGCTTGTCCTTAAAAAAACCATTATTAAATAGTCAAATTGGCTTTGGAAGCAATAGTAAGAAGACACATCATTCAACCTTAAGCAAATAATAATAATAATAATAATAATAATAATAATAATAATAATAATAATAATAATAATAAAAGAAATATTTTTTCTTCCACAAGCTTTTTAATGCCTTTTAGAGGGTTCTTAGAGATTTTTTTGGCCCCCTTTTTCCATAATAAATGACTCTTGGAAAATCAATACGTCATTTTGCATTCTACGAATTTTGTTTATTTAATGGAATTTTGTTATATATCCTAAGGTCAGCCGCAGTTCTTAAATTAACATTAGAATATACCATGAGATTCTTAATAATTAAAATGATACTATCGGGACCGTGAAACAATAATATATTTTTGGATGGTGGGGAAATTTCGGGCTGCTAATTAAAGAAGAAAATAACAAGTTTCGTACTATTTTAAGAATAATTAGTTTATTTATCAATCAAGTTAAAGAAAATTGGAGAGTGACGAGTGGAATGACGAGAGCAATCTCAGGGTCGGTTTTAGTTTAATCACAAATACTCACAACAACCAACACTCATGATTCAACATCAACGTGCATGATGATGGCATCAAATCTCAGCCGTTTGATCATTTCCCAAACTAATAATTTTGAGCTAAGCATTTCCTTTTTTTATTATTATTTTTAAAGTTAAAGAAAATGCCATGTTGTCAATAAAACTATAATTTCATTAGTAGGGAGATATTCCATTCTTGTTCGTATATTAGTACGTATTGTATTCATATTAATCTTGTTTGCCATTGTATTCTAGTGATCATGGACCAATTCTTGATAATCTTATAATTTTTTTTGAGATCATAATATAATTTTATAAATTTTAAAGGAGTAAACTATAATTTTGGGGATAAAGAAGTTCCTACCCTTAATGTTGTCCATATTAAACTTATAATCTTATAATTCTTGAAAATCATGCGACCAGAGACGGATGTAGGTTTTATGTTTGGGGACGAATTTATAAAATTTTAAAAGATGAGAATAAAATTTTAATAGAAAATTTTTAAATCATACATAAAATTTAAAATTTTCAGGAAGCTATCGCCCCCCTCTAGTCCATCCTTGCATGCAACGTATATGGCATATAAGAAAGATGATGAAGTTGGACAGAGATTTTAGTGTTTACCCTAATTAACATACAAACCTTGAAAATGATTGACAATGAAACAGTGTGATGCCCAAGGAAGAATACAAGTTGATTGAAGAATAATTGAAGCAAATTTCATGAATAATTGGAAGCCGTTAATCTCTGTTTTGTTGCCTCTTGAGTGGTCCGAAATTCTATCCGGTATGCTGCGTCGCGTTTCACTTGCGTGTGTAGCAACCAAAGACGATGACGTTTAAGGATACTGACAAATACAATATGTTTGGTTTGCTGCCGATGCCTACCCGCATGGCTGTTGTCCGTAGTTTTTTTTTTTCTATTTTCGTGCTCAAGTTGGACTATTAAGGTCCAGTCCAGGTCAGTTCAAATAATAATATTATTGAACTTGTATAATATATCCAGTGGAGGCGTAGAAAATTGAACTTGTATCCCAAGTTAGAATTCAAATAAACCCAAACTATCAACTGGTCCGAATTCAATTCTCTTAACTATGATGCAATAAATGAGTTTAAAGTAAAAGAACCAGAGTGTTCAACATCACGGCAATAATAACAATAGTAGCAAACAGGGTTTTCTAATATTTCAGCAGCAGAGCAGTCTGTCTCATTTGCACCTTTTTGTTCCTCTGTTTAGACTTCTTGTTTTTTGGGGTTAACCACAAGCTTCTATATATATATATATTTTCTTCTTTCAGGCAAACAAATGAGACTTCTTTCACCATGGCATTTCTGGTTCCCCCAAGGTGCATGCAATGAGATTTTGATGTTGCTCCGCCACCTGTCCTTTGAGCTCCAAAAAAACAAAAACAGCATGATTCTTTCCTTTAAGCCCAACTCCAGTCCAACCACAAGCTGCAATAACACTACATTAAATCAAGTTAATTCTACAGAATGTGATAAACAAACTCAGTAAGACATGGTACACGAACCGTAACAGTGAGTGACGATGAAAAGATTTTAAAAAATGAACATGCTCATGTTAAACACATATCCGTATCCGACACTCACACCCTAGTCCAAGTAACATTATCCATACAAGTTCAGCACATTCATGCATTTAAAGAACCAAACTTAAACTAGTTATTTTAGAGAATTATGCCACACACACATATACCCATCTTTTAAAATATAGGGAAAATAAGGGTAAGCCAGGATATAGAGAACATACACATCACCAGGAAGCTCCACTTGAGAGCACCTGCCACCTACAAGTCCAAAATTACAATTTTAATGTGAAACCCAACTGTTTTAGAATGATAAAAACTGCCCTTTTCACAATGAAGGGACGTAAATAAATACCTGAGAATGACTAAACATTCGCAATTTACCTCTGCCTTCTTATCAACATCACCAATTACCAAATGCATGAATATCATTGCCCTGCAAACACACATCCGAAAATAAATTTCATACACTTAGTTGAGGTCATTCTGGAGGAGGAGATGGAGAGATATCCTAAGTCTACATATTCAGCTCCAATCTTGGTCACCAATTCTAACTTAATGACATTCAAACAAAGTAAAATTTTAACTAGGAGGGTCCAAAGTCCAAACCTCTCACCTGAGTCTAGATGGAGGTGGTCACACAACTCGGCCTCTGAAGACTCATCATTGGTTTGCAAATATCCATTTTAGACATTCTAGGTTCTATGACTTCATCTATTTGTAAAATCCCTCATTGAGGCCACTTCCTTTGGACATGAGTTGCAATGCAGTTCCCCTAACAATCCAACCAGTAACTTCAGGTTTATCTTCAAAGGGGTTCAGAGAATGCACACTTTTATCGTCCAGTTGTACACCATATATAAATGGCAGTCGGAGTACAAGAAAACTCTCGGGTGGTAAGATCACTTTACATCCAAGGCTGAACTGCAACTTTTGTTCGCAGTCTGGAACCGATGAGGATAAGCAAGATGCCTACAACAAATTCTTACTATTAGTCTAGAGGAAGTAACAGAGACAAAATCACTGATCGCTATGGAAAAGCATATTTAAGCTTAAGACATTTCATTCCCATGACAGATGCATGCCATAGAAGCAATCAATCTTCATTTTATTATCATCAAGTTGCTATGACATCAATTAAGGGAAAATAAGAAAACAACATATAAATAAGTGCCCCCTGCTAAAATAGTAAAATCCACAAGCACACAAGGTTTACCAGGAGTAATAAAAACATCATTTTAATATCATAAATTGTGGAAGTAAAGCTCATGCATGATGAAGTGAGATATACCTTGAACTGTATAACCGGACAAGTTGCCAGAACAACAGGAAAGGGAGGTGTGACCTGGAAGCAGATTCTACTGATCAGCCACATCGTAATTACAGGTAAAAAAACAATAGATTACATGCTTTAGTCACCTAAAATGTGACAGACGAAACTCCAGTCAGTTAAGCATAGCTTAATGAAGTTCCAGAATTATAAATTGTGATCATTCCAGGAAAAATAATTAGGTACTGCATAACCAATTGTTCAAAATAAAGGATTTAGAGGCCCTCCTCAAGATGATCCAGTCTATTTATCAAACCTCGACAAAGAAGATTTTAGCTGCTATATTCCTATTTTAGAAAATGAGGGCCTTTCTTGCTTCTCCTTCTTTCCATTTTTCCCACACAGTTGCCTTTCTTTGAAGAAGTTGTATATTGATTTTATGGAGAAAACAGTACACCGTGATAAAAACCTTAAATGCTTCTATATGACACAAATGTACTAAGATACAGATATACACAAGTACTTTAAACTACAGCTTAATAAACAAAGATGATCACAGCTCAGCATACAATTACAATCACCTAAATGTAGCAAGAAGCATGTACTTTCTAGCCCAAGTGATGATACTATAAACTTTATCATAGATTATCACTAAAACCAAATATTCACTATGTCAGAATTCCATTTTTTCAAGTGTGTAACAAACTGCCTAATACAATATTGATTACTTGGGCAGACAGAACCAATTAGCATGAGAGCTATCCTGCCTCAGATGTCAAGAGTCCCTTCTAACTCATATTCAAGCAATGGAAAACCATGCATTCAGATTTCGGAGAAGATAAACAGGTAGGAAATTGATCAGATTCCATATCAGACAGGGCACACGGTCAATAAACTGATATAGTAAATTTCAAACAAGTTGAAGAGAGTTTAATGAACAACGTGAAAGATTTTGTGACTCCTACCAGAAAAATTCTCTGAAGCTGCGATATTGTGCCAGCAAACTTAGCCTTAGGCAGTTCTTTTTTATTCCTGACAGATCTGCAGTGTGGACACTTCAGGTATATTGGTAAATCTCTATTTAACAAGGAGAAAGAGGATCCACCATCATCAAAGCTAACAGAATGAAAGCTTTTTTCAAGGCCTTTTACAATGGCAGGCAGGCCTGCCACATTTTTTGATGTCTGAGTATGCTCCTCAGGCATAGAAAGTTGCGTCAGCCCATCTTTAAAGACATTACTATTTCCCACCACCTTTTTTGCCTCATCTTTGTTTTTTACCTTGTTTACAGGAGCAGCAGCAGCAATAATACCATTTGTACTCCGATGAACTTTACCCCGCCCACTATTCTTGCCCACCTTTGAAGAATCTGCTGATGTGTAGTCTGAAGCTTCCACAGAGCAAGCAATACGAGATTCTTCATATAATGAATATGGGGGCCCAAGTTGGTTGAGATGCTCTGGATTCAATAAGAAACGGTGGCCATGAGGGCACTCGTGCTCAAAACCAACATATGCCATCACATGATTCATCTCAGAGTTCTGTTTTGCCTTTTCATCATTGCTCATATTAACAGGAACGAAATTACTGCCAATTCGTAAAAAAGGATCACTATCAGTGCTACCATCAGAACTTACTTGTTTCAAGTTTGGAGTAACAGATGACATCTGTACGGGTTTTTGAGATCCTTGATCAACAGTTGAATGAGCCCCTGCCAAACTGAGTGCACTTGCTTTATTTTTCTTTATTCCCTTTTCTGACCCCGATAAAGGCTGTTTCCTCTGTTGAAGAGGGGGGAATCCTGAACCTGCAGCTGCTGATCCAGCAACAACTTCTGAAAAAGGTTTTTTCATGGTGAAATTGGGAAGGCCTCTACCAAAACTGATCTTATTACCATTTAACTTGCTGATATCCGGGGGTCTTTTTGCATTTTCAACAGCGGTCTCTGTTTCTCCAGAGCAGAACTCTGTGGAATTAGCCTTCTTCAACTGAACATCAGCATTAGACTCAGCCTTAGAATCTCTACTTGATCTACCCACAAAACCTAGTTGTGTAGATCTTGTTGATAAGCCATTTGGGGTTTTCTGTTTCTCTAAAACTATTTTCCACTTTAAAAGAAACTTCTCAGCAGTACTGAACCCACTCTGAAGTAAGCCTTTATGAGGTTCATAGTACCTTGCACTGCCAATACGAATCAAACTCCAAGAAGATGGCTGAATTGGTCCTTTGTTGCTTACTTCTGGTAGCTGGAGTGCTGACAAAAGCTTATCACAGTCAGGAAAGCAGTTGGAGGTAGTGTTCGCTGATTCAAAATCGAAAGGGTCAGATCGTAAACGCCGTGTCCGACCACAAGCACAAGCATGAAGAAAGACGTATCCACTTGAATGAGGTTTCGTCAAAGCTCCTGAAGGCAATTCACCTGTCTCAACATCATGTCTTTGGTGCAAACATGGTTTTCCAGTCAAACTAACAGCATCACAAAGTTGTCTTCCAGATTTCCACATTGATGTGCATTCTTCCTCCAGCTTCTTTGCAAACTGTTCTGCTGCAGGTCCCCTGACCATTGAGCGAAAAGCATGCAGAGCCTTTTCCAAATGAGCTTCATGCTGTGATGTGGGATAACAAGCGGGCAAGTCTTTCAAATAAATATCTTTTGCAGATGGAAGGGCCCTTTCGCACCACAAAGTAGAGAACTTTGTGTTAAGCCCTTTACCACTTTCCAACCAAGATACTGCAATATCTAGAGATTCACTGCTTCTAGAAGCAGCCCCTTCACTCTGGCCAGCAGCGGTACTTCGACGAGGTTTTCTTTTACCAATTTCGGTTTCATCTATACAACCACGCTTTGCAGAGAGTAGTCCATGTAAAATAAACTGACTAGAAGACATCCATACATCTAAAGTTGGGAGTTCAGGCGTAGTCAATGTCTTCGCAGAGGCAGTTGAGGCAGCGGCGGCGGCAGCAGCAACAGCCACCATACCAACACCAGCAGCAGAGCCACTGTTGGTGTTAGCCAATCCCCCTCTTCCCCTCAAAATATCTGACTGCCTGTATATAAATTCCTTCAAAGATGATAGATCTTCTTTGTTTGAACTCTGACTATGAGTTTCGAGCAAAAAAGAATCTGAAGTTGCTTTTCCATTCAAAACATCTTCCACAAGACCAGTGGCAAACTCCAGAGATTCCGCTCTCTTATTTGTTGACCTGTCCAGCAGCACAACAGCCCTAGATGCATCAAGAGAAAACAGAGGGGCTGAATTTGAAACACTCGCACTTCTTGACCCATTGTGGCTGCCTTCCAAACCTGATAGTGTTCGACATTTCTTAATTAAAAAACGGATCTGTGCCTCAAGGGATGACTGCAGTTTCTTCTGAAAACCACCTTCAAATTTACTTGCAGGACGTGCTAACACTACTACAGAAGCAGAACCTTTCATGGGCAAGGTTGGCTTTGCTAAGTTGCTTGAACTAGAAGCATGATTAAGTGAGGACGCCTTTACTGACTCCTCCATGTTATTAGCATTTGAATTTGGAACATCAGAGAAATCATCAATGAAAACAAATAGCATCACGGGGGTACACTGACCCGGAAACAAAGACGCATAGGAACCTAAACCTAACATGAGAGAGATAGCTGAACCATTGCGACCCAACATGCCACCGGTTCTACCTGGAGAAGTGTTGGCAGCTGTTGAAGGGCGAGAAGACAAGGAAGAATGGGGCCTTGATGGCAATGGTGGTGTTGTTCGAGATTTTACATATGGTAATAATGCATGCTTAGCAGCTTGCAACACCCGGAATTTTTTTAAATTTTGAATATCAAAGCAAGATCCCTCCTGAATGTATACGATTATATGGCACACCTGCATTGCTAATTGAGTTAATCATAAATATATCAGCTATTAGTAAGCATTAAACAACATGCTTTCTTATAGGGTTTTTAACATGGAATGGAGTTTACAATTTCCAGTAGTCTGATTAATACTACCACCACATAACACAAAAAATGATAAAGAAATAGAGTTCAATGTACTGAACTAAGAATGTAAAGCTTTAATGCCCGTATAATTAACATGCCATATAATTAAAACTAATGTTTTTATGATCGGATGGAATATACCAATTTAAATAAAGCTAAGAAGCTACAGAGGCAACCTAAAAAAACTTACAGAGAACATAAAAAGCAAGCCTTGAAGATCCCCGAACTCCCGTTCCTCCAAAACCCCATCAAAATCCGACCCGGAAGCCAATGACCCATCAAAAACTGGGCATCCATTTGAAGAAAACTGCAAGAACAAAATCCCTTTATCTTCTTCATGATAGTAACTAATCCTCCTATACTTGAACCAATCCTTGAGTTCATCTTTGTCAAGAGACAAAACCCGGTCCGTTTGACCTGACCCAAACACGTTGGAGTCTACAACCCTGTTAATGAGCTGTGCAGAGTCGTCGGGTCTTCGAGAAATGAAGCCCACCACAACGACGCCGTCGGGAGAGCGGGGAAGTGAAGGCGAGGAGGGTGGTAACGGCGGGGGCGGATTAGAAGAAGAAGTAGGTACGGGTGAAGGAGGAGGGCGGGTTAAAACCCGCATCGAATGCGGGTTAGGAGAGTCCATGACTGAGAAAAGGGAAGACAAAACGGGTTGTTATGTGGGTTAGATTTGCCGGACTTCCATGGAAAGAAATTCACAACTAGGAAGGGCTTTGGTAAAGGAGCAACAAAGTCTCCGTCTTTTTTTTCCTTGGTAAACTACTACAATGAACACCGAACTTTAGGCTCATACTTATTTTGATCACTGAATTATTGATCTTGTCAATCAGACTATTAAATTTATTAAATTGACCTATTATGATCACCACTGTTAACAAATTAATAAAGAGTGACGTAGCAATTAACAAAAATTTGTAAAATTACACATTTAATTTTTTTATTTACTTATTAAATTGACCTATTATATTTTATCAAACAACCAGATGACCATTCGATTAGCCATAAAAATGAGAAAAAATAAAAGAAAAGAAAAACTACTCTCATAAAAATTTTATCATGCATCAACAACATGAAAAGCCCATGCTTTACTAATTTGATATAGGATACTAACATATTTTATTAAACCAAATCATGTTAGTATCTTATACTAAATTTATTGAATTTTTCAGATAAAATGTACAAATTTTGAAACTAACACTATTGTTACATCAAACCACATTAGAAGTACGTTTCGATTTGAAGGGCGAGTGGTTTGATTGTAACAAAATTTTAATTGAATAAATAAATTTTAACGTTTTTAAAAGAGTGCCATTTTTTTGAGTGCCTTGGGTGTATTTTATCTTATATATTTATTTATCTAAAATATATATAAAAAACATGTCATTCGTCAAAGTATAAAAATACTTTACAAAACGTACTATCATAATTTTTTTAAAGAATACATTTAACATTTTTTAATGTGTTCCATTTTCGAAAAACAATTCGATACTCAAGTTTATGTAAACTTATTAATTTTAGGTTTTAAAGTTTTAGTTTAGAGTTTTGAGATTTAGGTTGTATGATTTACAATATACGATTTAGAGTTACATTTTATAATTTATGGTTTAGAGTTCATGGTTAAGATTTTAAGGTTAAATATTTAGATTTTAGTTTTTATAGTTTAAGTAATAACGACTATATAATATTTGTACATGTATTCAGGGGCGGATATAGAATTTTAATCTTGGTAGTTCACTAACCAGTGTAATAATCTAAAATCATTTTACATCTTTGTAATAATGTATTAATAAGGAATAATTGTTGTGCAAACTAATATGTTTTATAGTCAAAGATATATTAACATTAAAAAATAAATCTATATTGTGTAAATATGTTTGAGAAATAAGAATTATCTTGCATCGGCGTAATTGTGTTTTGGAGAGTAGAAAAATCTGCTCTAGTAAAATTAAGTATTGACAATGACAATTGTTGTACAAGCAAACAAGCATAAATTTTATATTTCAAATCGATTTATAGTTCTAAGATTTTTTTTAAAAATCAAAAAATCAAAATCGTTTTAAGTGTCAAATATCTGAATCTATTACAACTTATCGAACAAAAAAGGCGAAAAAGAAATTTAGGTTTCAAAAATAGTTTGCACCATAAGTGCTTTTCCAAATGAAGATGATTACAAGATTAGAAAAAAAAATATTATTGGAGATAAACATGTTTATTTGAGAATTAAAAAATATTTTACTAGTTTTTAATTTTATTTAAATTAAATTGTAATTATTAAAAAAATTGAAATCAAAATTTTAGTTAACTCATTTCACATGAATGTTAATGTATTTAACCAAGATTTTTTAATTAGATTAACAAATATACTTAAAATAATAGTTTAGATACTTGTTTTGACCAAAAATAATTTATGAGTTCAAAGTAAAAATTAAATTAATTTAAGGGTTGATTTTTCATTTAAACAAAAAAAATACTTAATATTTTAAGGTAAACTATATTGGTAGTCACTGAACTTTTAGGGTGTCTTCACTCTAGTCACTAAAATTGAAAAGCTCTAATTACAATTAGTAAACTTTTAATTGGATTTCACTACAGCTACCGCCATTAAAAATATTGATATGACACGTTAAAGTATTTTTTTCCAAAAAAATCTCAATATTTCAAAATCTTCACCAAGGCCAGAATTCTAATAAATGGAGACGTAGTCGATCAATCTCAACGGTGAGAATGATTCGTTTGGTCAAATTGTTAATATAGTTTGGTTTCAAACTGACATGACGATTAACAATAACATATTAAAAATTAATTTTTAATTTAAATTGAGATTTAATGTATTATTGACATGATTATCAATGTATTATTTGATAAAAAAATAATAATTTAAAGTTTAAAATAAAAAATTAAAATTTATTGACTGAATTTTAATTTAAACAAAAATAGGATAAACTACACTTGTGATCACTAACCTATATCTCTTTTCATATTTTGGTTATCAAACTTTTTTTTGACAAAATCGTCACTAACATTACGTTTTTCAGTTTTGATCATCCGTCGTTAAAAAACTAACGAAAAAAGAATATTTTTGTGACAAAATATAGAAAAGAAATAATAGCTTGGTGATCAAAACAAGAAAAAATGTAACATTAGTGACTAAAATAGAAGAAAATAATATAAATTTAGTAAAATTTTACCAAAAATATTAGTTCGATGACCAAAATAAAAAAAATAACAATAGGTTGATGACCACAAATGTAATTTATTCAAAAAAATAATGGTAGGTCACCGGACCTACCTTGCACTACGGTAGGTCCGCCCATGCATGTATTGTGTATTAGAATATAATTTTTTAATTATATTTATCTTAATATGTTAACAAAATTTAGACTATTTTAAAACACGTTTTTAAAGCGTCGTTTATCGAACAAATGATCGATAGATCTCTCAACAATGAAAGAGATTATTAGGGCCTCAAGATTCTGACTAACAAAGTATATAGTATTATGTTTACATATTTTTGCTCGCATTTACCAAGTAAATCGAATTCAAGAATTTTAATGCTTGGTTATTGTAGTTAACGAGCTAAATCTGAGTTCTTTTAAGTATAAAATCTGTATAAAAACATATAATTAAGGTTATTTATTTAGTAAAAATGGATACTTGTATTTTTTTTATTTTTTTAAGCTGGAAGATTGATTTAATTAATTAAAAACGTTTTTTTAATCTTTGAAAAGTGTAATAAGAAACTAAAACAAAGCCCTATATATAGGATCGATCACTCCTCACGGAAGCTAAATAAAGTATAAAAAATAACCCTTTTAACTAAGATTGATCCCTAATCGTAGAAATTAAAATAATAATAATAAAAACCAATGAGAAAATTCATTTTCACGTGATAATTCAACCAGCCAAAATAATTATGTTTAAAAACAAATTTTGAATAAAAATATTAAAATAAGTTATATTTTGATACATAAGCTGGGTAAAAAATATACACAACTCTTTTATAAAATTTAAAACATAAATCCTAACATCCTAAAACCTAAAACTTAATCCCTAAACTCTGAATTCTAACCATAAAACCTTAATTTCTATACTTTACACACTAAACTCTTAATCCTTAACCTTCACCTAAAACTCTAAACCCTAAAATTAAAAAAATGTACATCAAAATATTTTTATTAAAAATAAATATGATGTTACTTCACTGAACAAATTTACATAATTAAGATACAGAATAATTTTTTTTAATATGCTGGTGTGGTGTGATGCAATAGTAGCATATGTTGAACTTTTTTAGTCTTTTTAAAAACGACACATACAACATGCAATATTGGTGCTCGAACCCGAGTGCCAAAGGATGATAAGCATCCAACTTTGCCATCAACCTACAAGGGGATGAGCTATGATACGGAATAGTATTTTTTAATACAATTAACATGATTTTTATGTAACTTATATATAATTTACGATGATCATAATACTTGAATTTGGAGAAACAAATTTTACCAACCGACACGATTGATATAATTTTATAACTTAATTTTGTATTTGAAATTCCAAAATAATAGATTACTATATGATTATGTTTATAAGATTTTGACACATGAAATACGGATTATCTGGTATTTATGAAAATTTTAATATATACGTAATCCATGGTTGAAACATCAGTTATTATTATCGTGTCTGTTGTGTCGTTTCGCAAACTTTCCTCTGTGTTCTCTGACTCAGCTTCTCAATCATCGTCTTCAAATTCTCTTCGTTCGTTTGTTTCCTTTTTTCCCAAATTGTTTGTTTTTACAGGTGTATATATTTGTGTGTGTATATATTATAGGAGTATATATTTGTAAGAGAAAGGTAAATGGCGGCAGTTTTTCCCGCCTGGGTTGTGATAATGGTGGTGATGTCGGATTCTGCGGTGGTGATGGGTGGGTTTCCGACGACTTTGAAGCTGGAGAGAAGCATTCCGTTGGCGAGCCATGAACTCGATCTGAGTCGACTCAGAGAACTTGATAGACTCAGGCATGGAAGGTTGTTGCAGTCCTCTGTCGGTGTCGTGGATTTCCCAGTTCGAGGCATCTATGATCCGTTTCTTGTTGGGTATATAAGTTCCAAACCCAAATCTTTTTAAATTTGGGTTTTTTTTATCATTGATTCTAAATTTAGTTTGATTTTTCTTCTTCTTCTGGCTATTGAATTATCAGTTCCATTTTATGTTCTTCATTTCCTTTACTGATTTATTTCTCTTTTTTAGGCTATATTATACAAAATTACAATTAGGTTCTCCTCCAAGGGAATTCCATGTACAGATTGATACAGGAAGTGATGTTTTATGGATAGGTTGCAATTCCTGTAAGGGTTGTCCTAAATCCAGTGGACTTCAAGTAAATTTCAAATTTCCTTTATATGTATATGTATATGTTACTTTCATAATTGATTGAAACAAAGAGATTTGAGCTACCGTGTTTTTTCCTTGCAGATTCCACTTAAATTGTATGATCCTGGAAGCTCATCAACAGCTTCAACGGTCTCGTGTTCAGACGAAAGATGCAGTTATAGTGGTATCCGATCATCGGGTTCCAGCTGTTCAGGTTCGAGCAATCGATGCAGTTACACATTTCAGTACGGAGATGGTAGTGGATCGTCGGGTTATTATGTGTCGGATTTGTTGCATTTCAACACGATTGTTCAGGGATCTGTGGCTAGTAATGCTACAGCCAATATTATGTTCGGGTGAGCTAAACAAAAACCATTGAGGTTATGATGTTAATCATGACTTTCGGTATTTGTTTGACTAGAAACAGTAATTCGTTGTCTTAAAACAGGTGTAGTACGTCGCAAACCGGAAATTTGACTTCATCGGATAGAGCAGTTGATGGGATCTTTGGGTTCGGGCAGCAAAGTTTGTCTGTAGTCTCGCAACTTTCATCACAGGGAGTGGCACCTAGTACCTTTTCCCATTGCTTAAAAGGGAGTGATGGTGGTGGTGGTATACTTGTTCTCGGTGAGATCGTGGAGCCGAATATGTCTTATACTCCACTTGTACCATCAATGTATGTTATCTTATTTCATCTCATTGCAGCAGTTCTGTTTATTTCATTTTAAATCTTTCATGCGTATTAAGTTGTTACCGGAACTGATCTTTTTGCCTATTTTGGGTTCCGAAATTGTTATTTTCCTAGTCTATAATCCTTTGCACATTATCATATTTGGAAGGTTTGGAGGAGAAAGCATGACAGAAACAAACTACGCTTGAAGTCGGAATTTGTTATATGATATCTTCAGTAATTTCATATTAGTTATTTCTGATTTCCCGAATTTTCCGAATGGTATTTGTCCCTTATTATTCACAAAACCAAGAACACGTCTTTTTGGTAGTATCACATGAACAGACGGGAGCACCATGTTAACTAGGTCCCTACATCCAAGATATTGTTTGATTATCGAGAGAAAGACGAAAAAATGACCATCTTTCTGCTTGATTGATAATGTATATACTTTACTATTGGAATATATAACTTCTGATAGGAACTTTCTTAACCATTCTTGCAACACCGAAATTTCAGGCCTCACTATAATCTTGATCTACGGAGCATTTCAGTAGGAGGGAAAGTTTTACCGATTGACAAGTCAGTGTTCTCAACATCAATCAACCAAGGAACAATAGTTGATTCGGGAACAACTTTGTCGTATCTAGCTGATGAAGCCTACGATGCTTTTGTCGATGCTGTAAGTACTGTGTCACATTAGTATTGATCTGCTTTGTTTGCCCCTTCCGTTAATAGAACACAGGTACAATATGATTGTGACACACGAGTTTAATGATTCTCAATTATTCCCTTGTGCAGATTGAAGATGTTGTTTCAGAAACCGTGCAACCCATTCTTTACCGGGGAAACCAATGCTACCTAATAACCACCAGGTTGATTTCCCAGAGTATTTCATTTTGTTTCTTCGACATTGAGAGTTGAATCATATTAGACGATTGTAATTGACTTTGTGTTACTTAACATTGTCTTCAGTGCCAATAACGTATTCCCTGAAGTTAGTCTGAACTTCGCCGGTGGTGCATCGTTGGTTTTAAACCCTGAGGACTATCTTATCATGCAGAATTCTTTTGTGAGTCATCTAAACCTTCAAACAGATTTTCGTCCACTCGTATTGTACTTTCTATCTATTATATCGTAGCTACATTACACATACTTGGACATGAGACTAAGGGCCTGCTTTTGGTTGCGTTTAGGGTTAAAACAGGTTATTTTTTGTTGCTTTTAAAACTAGCTTTTCCACCCAAACCAAGAAGCTGGATTTTATAGCTTCTTGGGTGGAAAAGCTAGTTTGAAAATAAAATTACTTTTTTACCCTTATTATTTAATTATAATTTATTGTTAAAATAATGTTTATGCATACATAATTGTAAAATAATATATATTTTATAATATTTATATTAAAAATAAAATTGTTTTATTTGTACTTTATTTTATATTTATTATTAATGTGTAAGTGGTATGCCCGTATATAATATAGAATGTAGTTTACATTTTCAAATTAAATTTTATAAAAAATAATTTTTTTATTATAATTGAAATTTATTTATTTCATAAATCATAACATTAATTAATTTGAAAAATCACCTAAATTTATTTTTACTTTTCAATATCATGTCTAAAATAGACATTTTATCTCCTCAAAATCACTTTTTGACATCAATGACAAACACTAACCAGCTTTTCAAAACTACTTTTCAACAGCTAGTTTGAAAATCACTTTTTTCACCGCACTTTTTAAAAGCAACCACAAACTAAGCCTAAGGATATGGCCTTCAAAAATCTTCAATTATTAGTTGATGTCATCTGTGTTCCTCCCCGATGTTCTTACCTCGTTTTATTTTCTTTCATTTACTTTTTTCATCTAAGTGTTATCCGATGTTTTGATCACAAGGCGCAAATGCATCGAAAGGAGCTTTGAAGTTTAACTGTAGTACTAAAGACGTTCCTTATCCACACCATGTTGCTTCTGTGTCATGATTTCTGGATCGATCACGTGACTTTGTTTCTTACAGGACGGCGCTGCAGTTTGGTGCATCGGCTTTCAGAAAATCGAGGGTCAGAGCATAACAATTTTAGGAGGTAACATAACATTTCAATTTATGATTAGTTATTTGAAGCTGTAAGATTACCTTGTGCATGAAATTATAATGATGATTTGGTCGGTCACTCTCGATGAATTTCTAGTCTCCACGATAAAAGCCACAACACGGATTGATGTTCTGTTTTGCAGATCTTGTTCTGAAAGACAAAATCTTTGTTTATGATCTGGGAAAGCAAAGGATCGGATGGAAGAACTATGACTGTAAGTGTAAATTTTTGTCAATCGTAAACCAGCGCTTTTATAATAAGGAGATTGCAGGCTGAATTCCGGGTTCAATGGAAGAGCAAATTAGTAACTAATAACACTGAATCTGCTCCTGTGTGCATGAGTATAGGTTCATCGTCTGTTAATGTCTCAGCAACTATTTATAGAGGAAAAACCGAACTTGTCAATGCGAAGCAGATGGACAATAGAGGTTCATCACTGGATAAACTCCGGACCACCGTAGCTTTACTTCTGCACATATTTGTACTTGCTGGTCTACTGTTTTCATAACGGCAAGGATTCGTATTCAATAGCAATCAACAGCAGCCTGATGAGTTATTTGATCCACATCAACGTCACAGACCGAGGCAAACATGAACCTAAATCAACCCGTTGTAATAGCTTGTGTCCGGCTGCTTAGTTTGCAATGCAGTTGATTTTCTTTGCATTGAATCTTCATCAGCCATGTAAAGTTACAGATTTAGGGGTTCACTATTATGGGCAGTGGTGCGAATTGCATTGGCTAACATATTAAAAATGTTATTGAATTTATTCAAATGTCTTTATTTACCCTTAAACAAGTACATATCCTAAAAGGAAAAGTGAATAACAAATCCCAGTTAACTGTATAATAATTTGCCAAGCCTGTAAACTAAGGGGTAGTCAACCCCATAAGAACGAAATCGCTGCTCAATGCTTATGCATAACATGACTCGGAAGGATGATCATTTCGAGTCTATACAATTCTGCATAAATATACACATGCTTCTGTTTAACATTTTCCTAGTTTTAAGGTGATGGACAGCTTACCGAAGATTTAAAGAATTCTCCTAGCTCTCAGATATGAATAAATGAGAAAAAACGCCACAACACCGCCGACAATAATCCCTGCTGTGGTTAGCCAGAAGGCAAACTGCAATGGATTGGTGTAAGTTAGCATGGCAAAAATGAGAACCATGTCGATTCAGAGTGAATTAAGCAGTAAGAAGATGCAGAATGTTCAAAACATTTTACGACTATCATACCATATGTTCTTCAAGGTAGGACCTCAAGTTCATGCCGAATATACCTGAAAAACAGCAAGTATAGTCTTGAGCCTCTTGACAGTTGACATGGATGCTCATAACTCTCACTTTAATCAGGCACTACCACGTTTATTTTTTCTTTGCTTTTCCCTCTTTTATCTTATTCCAACTAAAAAGCAGTTTGTCTAGGTCACATCCCCTCCAACTTAGCCTAAAATTATACTTGAACAAAAACAATTTTATCTTCACATGATAATCAAGCATCCTAACAACTCACGATTTGCGGCATCTAAGATTTACAATTTTATACTGGATAAGCCATGAAGATACTACGACCCGGCATTTTGCCAATTCTTGTTTTAGCTTCCATTCGTCACCATGCAATCACGAGAATCTAAGCAATTCAAGCGGATAAAGTATAGCAACAAGGCCACCATGCCATATGGTAAGCAATTCAGGCATGTAATCAATAGAGGTTGGTTTCTATTTTTCTTGGTGGGGGAAGGACAAACCTGCTACTAGAGCACCGACTGCCGCACAAAATGCCCCGACCTGAAGAAGTAGTTCCACTCTGCTTACCTCAAGCCTTCGAGAGCTGATAAAAATTGTTAAAAGCAATAAACACTATTTCATTAGTTAAATGATTGTGGATTCGGATGCAAATGAAACATAAGTTAGATATGGATCTGAATATTCAAATGATCATTATCACAGACAAGAAGAACATGGGATTTTAGAGGATAAAGTATTGAAGAAATCCCAAATGAAATGGTGATGCTGAAAACCAAAGTAAATCACACTTCATCACCACCTTAAGTTGACAGCAATAGAATCTTCCATTTCTTTTGCAGAATCAAGAAGCCGTTCCGCCTGACCATGACAAGATTCACATCTGCAAAATCAACAATAAACTGTAATCAGTTACAGCCATTGAAAGCAGAACATGCACACAATAAGCCTTCTGCCTGGCCGGTGAAAATGAAACCAACAGTCAGCCTCTTCTACGAAACTCTATTTATTACGCTGTGTTAATTAAACCTCAAAATACACCCTCGTCTAGTTTATGCCTTGTTTATATCAGTGGGAACTTTGGACCTTTAAAAAGCTCTAGTAACCCAAGTTGAAGACCATCAAGAATATAAAAATGAAGCATATAAATGAAGGGTAACCTGTTTGATGCACAAACTACATAATACAAGATATGCATCATAAATGGAACATAAGAAAAACCTTTGAAGATAATTTTCCAAAAGCATCTCGATCTCTTCCTCTTCTTCTGCAAAAGGACCAAACCAAACCAAATTAGAACTTTTCTTAAAAGAACACACCTAAACTGAGATAAGTGAGAAGAGTTTACCTTCAGCAATCAGTTTTTCTAAGGGTACAGAACATTCCATGTCATCAGTTCCTTTTTTCAAAGTACAGTTTCTTCCCATAATACATATTCGACGTATTTCATGGGGGTCCTCCAAAAGATCAAGCAGCATTTGTCTAAGGGCCCCTGCTCTTGAACCCAATTCAACCTAGCATGATAGAACGGAAAGAAGATATAAAGATATCAACTATTTATTATCATACAACTAAACAAGATTTTGTAAAGTTCATATTACCAAAGTCTGCTTGCTAATACGAAGTTGCTCCAATATGTCAGCGGTTAATTTGTAAGGCAACTCTTCAAGCAGAGCTTGAACCTACACATATGAAAGAGCACTATGATTAAACAAGTTCATATTATCAAAAGCTATCACATCACTGTAGGCACTCAAGGTACAAACTCTGTAAGTTCTTAATTAATCACGGTGAACATAGTGAATTGTTTAGGTGTCTAACAATATAATCTAGGGAAAACATACATTTCAAGTTTATCAAATCAATTGTCAGAGAACAGTTAGTATTAGTAACTTTTTAAGGAATGTTTAGAGTACATTATAATAACGCAAAATAAGACTTCCAAATGAGCAAGACAAGATTCTCATTAGTTAAGCCCTATTTAAATACGCTTACTTGTTCAAGCCTTTATCAGGCACAAGTTTGACCCTTAACATAATTAAGCTTGGTAAAAATTGTTTCTGAAAGCAATAACAAGCTTCTGCATACAGTTCAAGTTTGAGCTCATTCATGGATAATTAACTAAAATGGAGAAACCCTTTTAATCTTAGGTATTCGATATATTATTTAGTTGTTTATAAGTTAATGATCATTAGCATAAATGCGCTTCTTGCTCACACCCCTATTTAACAGAATGATCAAGCTTAAACTTGTTTAGATTTCATAATAAACAAACAAAAAACGTTTTCAAGACAAGTTTCAAGTTGATCAAGAGCAACTTGGTCCATATGCAGTTATGAGAGGAATAGGAGACAATATTGTAACATCTTGAGGGAACCAAAAACGGCTGATTAAGCGCATCTCTTGAATGTTTTTAATAGTAATTTTTAACTAGAAAGCCAATGAGTTTTTTGAGTCTCTGCGTGAGAGATGAGAGAGGAAAGACGCCAAAATGAATGACAAAAAGACATGGAGCCTATAAAAATCAATTTTCTTGAATGGCTGTTTTTCTTATTGTTGAGTCACTTGAAACTTGAAAACCAGTTACTACTGAGTCTGCTTTTAACCACTATAGTAAATGTTCAAGAGATGCAGCTTCATAAGGACTTACTCGATTCACCATAAATCTAGTAAAAGAGAAAAGAAAATGAAACAAACAAACAAACAAAATACTCACTATGTTTCCATACTCACACGAGGTTCTACATCCATCAGTCTCTGCTCCAAACGCTGTATTCGTGAAAGTAATGCTGCTTCAACAACCTGAAAGTACCACACCAAATGTCTCTCAAAAAGTACAGATGTTCAAAATTGTAGCTTCTAATCAGTGACGCCCGGTCCCCAACGCAGTCACCTCATTCATTAGCATATAAAAAAGAAAGGGTTCACAGAAAGACACAAACCTCGAGCTCGAATGACATACAATGCCCTCCATTCATGTTATTCAGTCGAGGCAACAATATGTCCATAAAAGCCTTTCCACCTTTACTAAAAATGACCAACAGGTGCAACAAGTTCCCCATGTCAGTTTGAAGAGATGAAACAATGAAATCGTATTTGCAAAGATGCAAAGTTACCTATGATAGTCAAATATAAGAACACAATCTTTCATTGCAATTGCTCGCAATGATCCCAGAGTAAGTAGAATTGCATGCTCTCGTACCTTAGAGCATGAAATAGGTAAAACTGAGTTAGCAAGCACATAGACAGATAATATAGGAAACAAACTGACCAGGAATAGCACAAATAAGTAAACAAACTGACCAGAAGGGATGGCCCCGAGTTTGTCAAAAACAATGATGGATCGACACTTCGAATGTCTCTTGGACGAAGACCTAGGAAAACGGTAAAACAAAATCCACAGTAAACAAATAAGTAAATAAAACACAGTTTTTTTCCTGCAAGTAAAGCTTAACACTAAGTAACAAGATGAAAAAAAAATACATTACCACTTGATTTCAGTAATTGACGTCGGTTTATCTTCCTTGTAGATACTACTCCATTTGATTTCACCTCTACTACCTTTAGAGAAGGGGGGATTATAGAGTAAAAAAGAGACAAAACTGGAATACAATCCAAAAATCCGAAGAAAAATAGCAAATACTATAATAATGAAATCTAAAAACGTTAATCGGAATTAGCACATACTAATACATAATTGCATGCAACTATCTTCTTCTAAGATTAGAAATTAATTAAAAAAATGGTAAAAATCTACTTATGTTACTATAATAAAGGAAGATAGATATAAAAACCTCATAAACAGGCTCACGAATTCCAAGCGATGGAGAATCACTGGAAGAGGAAGTGATCCTCTGCGTCGCAACTGCATGAGTATGGTGCTGCTGCGAGTTCGGAGCTTCAGTCCCTCCAAATTCATCATCACCGCTGCCAACATTCTCAGCGGCCAACGTTTCCGGCTGGTTCAAACGATCTTCTTTCGTACTAAAACACTTGATCTTGCTCTTAGTAGAAGAAGAAGAAGGTTTCACTGCGACCGGAAGTAGGGGAAGTCCGCTCTTTTGAAGCAAAAACGGCGAAGCGGTTGGACAAGGAGAATGGGAACCGAAGAGAAGATAATGTACAGACAGAGATAGAGAAGGAGATGAAGATTTAACAGATAATTGCAGAGGATTTGGATAAGAATAAGAAGGAAAAGGAGTTAGCGCCATAGTTTTGGTTTCTTCTCGTTAAGTGAATGGATAAACTGTTTTTTTTTCAAAAAAAAAATATTTGGCTTAGAATTTGATTCGTGGTCTTTTTATTTCATATGGGTAAACTACCCTATTACTCATCAACTATCGGTTGTGTTCCTTTTAGTCACCAAACTAAAAATCTTACAAATTTAGTTGCTAACATCAGACTTCATTTTCAATTTAGTTACTGGCGTCAAACTGATAATGGATTTAATCTTTAATAATTATAAATTCTATTAATTCAATCCTTCACATTAACAAAGTCTAGCAATTTAGTTCTAATCATAAAGCTCCACAAAAATCGTAAATAGTAGGAGCATTCAAGGTTTTTGATTTTTTTTGTTCGTTATCGAAACGATGTCGTTGCATGCCAAGGAATTGGGCACGGGCACACTAGTATTATTTGACACGGTCAAATCGAAATCACGAAGCTTAAGCGTTTGGAATAATAGCAAACCTAATTGTAGTGATTGCGTCTTGCAATGCTTTTTTTTTAAGTACGACTTGCAATGCTAAGTATTAAAAAAAGAGTGGATACCGATAAGGTTGGTCCAAGTGATAAGCAATTTGATATTGCTTAAGCAGGTCTCAAGTTCGAGGTCTTGTATATGCAGAAAATCCCCGCTGAAAGACTCACCCACCAAAACCAGATGTGCGACGTAGGTCGGTCCAGATTAATTTGGGCAAAGCTATGGGGATCTCTCCTCGTATTTAAATTCTAAGCTAAAAGATGTCGACAAAGAATGATAAATACTTCATTTCTGTGTTAATGGTCCCGGATCATTGGTTTAATAGATAATCAAAGTCGATGTAATGAACTACGAAAAGTTATGGTTCTTAAACATGATTTTAAATGCCACTAAAATCTATTTGAACCAAGAAGAACATGTTTCACTACATTATTGCAGTCAACAATGGCAGTATCTAAAGCCAACCACTAAAACATTAGAATTTGAACAGTGATGGAGCAATATTTCAGTTTCATGCCAATGTTCCCGGATTATAAGTGAAGTGAGAATCTAAAATTTTCCTCCAATAGCATTAGAATTCGAATCATTCCCTATTATTAGTCGGACAGAAATCGACAAAGATGGAAAGACATCTCGGCTCCATGTCAATGGTTTTGGATTATCAGTTAATAGTGAATAATAGTACCAATGAATCACAAAATGTTAATGTCCTTAAAGATAAAAATGCCAAGAAAATTCATCCTTTATAATCTATGGGAATCGAAAAGAACATGTTTCAGCTATGTTGTTGTATTCAACAATGGCAATCTCTACATTTGCAACTAATAACAGTGTAGAAAATTGCATTAGATTTCGGAAAACTCAATCAAGTTCTCTCATCCAACTAACCTTTATGGTGACTCTAGCAGACATAGAACTGAATAATACATGAGTTCATATGAATTCTTCAATGAGGGGCTGGTAGAACAACTTGTAAGCTTCCAGAACTTCGAGATACCACATCGCTTCTCGATCCGGAAATGGAGATAAATCAACAATCTTATGAACCTATTAACAGCAATGATCAAAGTGTTGGGAGTAAAAAAACAGTATTTCATCTTAAGATTTACTGCAAGCAAGATTGAAAACATATATAAACTTCCATTTCCAGACTTTTTAATGCTTTCAAATGAGATGGATACAGCAAACAAAAGATGGCTAATTCTTTAGTTTTTTAAAAGTAAATGATCATATTTTACAGAGGAAAGTAGTAGGGAATTAATCGATCCAAGTTCAAGCTACAAGGAGCCTGAGCTCGACTTCGAATTTTGAGCTTAAAGCCAGAGCTCGATCCTAGATAGAAATTGAACTACTCGAGCTCATTTGGTTAAGCTCATTTACTGAATAGAAAAATTGACTCAGTTTTTCACTGTTATTTCTGCGCTAGCTTAAATTTGAATTCGAATACAAAATTTTCAATACTAATTAAGAGAAAAGCTCGACCACGGTCACAGGTATTCGAATTCAGTTGACTCATATCTCGAGCTCAAACTCTAATCTATTCTACAATGACCGAGTCAAGTTCTAATATTTTCCCAGCCAAACCCAAGTAACTTGTTAAAAAGGGGGAAATTGCAGAAAAAAAAAAATCATAACATGAAATTGAAGAAATTATAAGGGAAACTCAAAGTACCTTAATAACAGGGAGATCACCTGCGCGGATAAAGGTTCCTCCCACCACCATTACATACATCCCTGCAAATTTTTTCAACAGGCCATATTAGTTGAATACAGAAAAAAAAAACAGTGAAAAAGAGTGGGAGAAGCAAAAACCTTTTCGCCATTGACGTTGACGAAATTCGCCGGAGAGACTAAGCTCGACGATTCCAGTGCTATCATCGAGGAGCATCCGATCATCGTCGTCGTTTGAGACCAAAACACCCTATTAAAAAAAAAACCCAAAAAGGGAAGATGGTGAAGAAGGGAAAGGTGGAATGGGGAATTTGATTAGAAAGGAAAAAAGACCTGAAGCCAGGCACGTTGGAAGAGAATGCCGCCAAGAGTCAAAGCATTTTGTGAAGGGGTTCCTCGGGCATCTTTCAATTGCCCGCACAGCAGTTTCAGCGCTGCTAAACTATAGTCCATTCCCGCTCTGTTTTTTCTATCTTCCCCTCTAATGAAATGAGGGGTTTTCTGTTTCTCCCGGTATTTGAATGTGTACAATATATTCTCTTTATTACTAATTAATCCAAATTATTATAGGATGTCATTAATTAATTCGTTTTAGACTTTCAAAAATTAATAAGACTGGACTAAACTACGATAATAGCCATTGAATTTTTATTAGGCTTTCATTTTTTAAAAAATAAAAAAATCATCACAATTATTAAAATTTGAATTTATCTTTACTGTCATTAAAATTTTGACTTTCAAAAAGTCAATAAAGAATATATTTTATTAAAATTTTAACTTTTAAGAGTTATTCGACTACACCATGATCCTTTACGGTGAGGACTCCTATGAACGGAAGGATAGTAGGAGTCTGCCAGTTCGTGATCCTTCCAGAAAAATGGTTTTAGCTTTTGTGGCTTTTGTATTTTTTAGTGAAAGTTATATCGTTTCTTTATTTTTATTTTTCTGCAAATCATCTTGTTTTATGTTCAGTCACCTAGAAAGGACAGGGGACTTAATTTTCTGGTTTTGTTCGGATAAAGATCATTTTGTCGATTGCCTTGAAAAGGGTTGTTACCGGTGTAACGGAAGCCTGCCTCTAGATAGAGCTCTCAGGCGAAGTCATGGTGGTGTTATCTCGCTTGACAAGAAGAAAAATACGTTTTGCCCCTACATTATTCTCCAGGTCTGGTTTAGTTTGCCGAGGGATCCCCAAAGACATTGGTGGACACGGTTGTTATCTCCTTAGTAGTTTCAGTTGTCCGTTGTGAGGCTTGTTTGGTTGCATTTGTCTCTCGTCTCTTAGCTGTTCTTGGTTTCTTTCTTCGGTTGTTTTTTATACGCTTCTACGAAGCTTTGTTGTTCGTTGTTTCTTCTTAATGGAATATTAGCTTTCCTTTGCTTTGATCCAAAAAAAAACTAGTAATCTAGCATTGTAAGGAACGTTCTACACTGCAAATGTGGGGGAATGAAATGCCCTGAAAATTCAACGACCATTAGTGTATTTTCTCTGAAAATATTACTATTGGGTCATTGAAAAACCTCAAATAGCCAGATGCATCGAAAAGGAGCCCAATAAAGAAACAGGAGTTCATATTTGGTACCAATTAAAGTTTCATAAAAGTTAAAGATTAAAAGCTTATTTGTACCAATCAAAGTTTAAGGGCGTCTTTGTAAGTAGAAAAAGTATAAGGGGTTTATCTAAAAAAAGTATAAGGGCTTTACTTAAATAAAGTGATGTGTTTTAAAAGTTTGTTTTGGTATCGGTTAAGGTTAGGAGTTTATTTAAATGTAAAAAATTATAAGGTTTTTTATTTAAATAAATTGATAAAATTTCATCTTATTTAATATATTATTATGTCGATAGATTATAATGAAAATTTTGAATAATAAAATTTTACAATTTGTAATTATGTAGATATAATAAAATTTTATCTTCAGTACCTTGAGTGGTTGGAAAAGATGTCGAAGAATGGCGATTTTAACATCATCGTCGTATATAGATGAAAGTGTAAAATTTTCATTTTAAGAA
The DNA here is from genome assembly GCA_958450335.1 of Hibiscus tridactylites. Lineage (NCBI taxonomy): Eukaryota > Viridiplantae > Streptophyta > Magnoliopsida > Malvales > Malvaceae > Hibiscus > Hibiscus tridactylites. The sequence goes on from OY288271.1 coordinate 78,836, forward strand.
AAGAAGATAAATAAAAACAAAAAATGAAAAAATGATGTGGATGATACGTGGATTCCATGTCAGCATATGTGATTGCCAAGTCACTCTTTCATTTTTTTTATTTAAAGCTCGAGTGATCAAAGTAGGAGAATAGAAAGTTCAGTGGTTAAATTAAAAACAAATTAAACTATAGTGACCAAAACAGGAATGAGATTAAAGTTGAGTACTGTAAGTTTTATTTTACCTCTGAAAAAAGCCAAAATAATCAAATTTTGCCACGTCAAAACCTTCTTCCCACCCGCATAGCAACTGATTCGAAACTCACTCCCTCCTTTCGGGAAGGCCTTTCTCAGTCCCACTTCGAAGTTCAAAGCAAATGAAATTCACTAAATTTACATTTTAGTATTCGATTACCTTTCGCTTCCAATTTCAGATTTTGCTGCCGCAAAAAATGTCAACTTCATCACCGCCACGCTTCAAACTCTCCGCCTTTTCCAACGGCGGAGGCAACGATTTAACGACGATCAAGGTGATCGGAACCAGAATGTCCGCCTGCTTCAAAGAGATAACCACTATCGAATCTCGGTTGAAATTAGCGTCATCTCCAGTAGTTTACTCGAACCATTTCAAGTTCACGAGCCCCGCTTTTACGCTTCACTGCATTGGGCCTGATTCCGCGGGTGACACGTTTAGTATTTCGCGGGAAAAGGAAAATGCTGATTTTGATAGTGGATCCAGTGTTTTAGAGATTGGAATCGATGATCAAGAAGAGAAGACTGATAGTGATGGCGGCGACGGAGGAGACAACGGAGGTGACTCATTTGGTGGCGGCGGTGATGGTGGTCGTGACGATGGAGAAGAGAGAGAGTTTGGGCCGATATTGAAGTTTGAGGAGGTAATGAAGGAAGCGGAAGCTAAAGGAGTGAAGCTTCCTTCGGATATGATGGATGCTGCCAAAAGTTGCGGAATCCGGAAACTATTCCTTCAACGTTATTTGGATTTGCAGGTTCGATTTAAAAGCTTTAACTTTTTTCTTTGTGAATTGCGATTATTGCTTTTGTTTGGTTGATGAGAAAATGGAGGGAAAATAAGCTGAATGAAAGGTGGCAAAATTAATGCTCATTTTTGGCCATTTTGATTTGCAGGGATCGATTTGGCCACTAGGGTTTTTAATGGAACACTGCTCCATGCTCCGGAACCGAATGCTAGCAGACCCTTCATTTCTTTTCAAAGTTGGAACAGAGGTATTAGATAAATGATAGTGCTTTCTCAAAGTTTTCCATATGAATCCATTTTCTAGCGCTGCAGATAGTGTACTGAAATGTATGCTTTGGTGCTGTGATTAGCCCCAATAGTGTACCGAAATGTAGTTGTGGAGTGGTTCTATGTCATGTGCAGTTTATACCGACTGTTTTTCAAGGCGCTTAAGTTCTGCACTTTTGGTTTCTTCCCCGATGCAGGTAGGAATCGATTCTTGCTGTGCAACATTTGCCGAAATGAAGAAAAGAGGACCGGATTTTTGGTCGGAGTTTGAGTTGTATCTCGCTGATCTTTCAGTTGGCTTAGTGATAGATGTTGCATTGGTTGGTATGTTAGCACCATATGCTCGTTTCGGTCAACCATCGGCATCCGGTGGTTTATTTGGGCGCTTGCAACATGCTTGTTCTGCTCTTCCTAGCAGGTATTCATTTCTTAGCAACAATTTATTCCTATGAAATTCCAAACTCTTATTTCATGGTTGAGAAATTTATTGTTTAGATTACAAATCAAAACCTCATTTTGTTCTTCTCTTGTTTTATTTGCTCTTCTTTAGTCCTATATAGTTTCGACCTTATCTTTAAATACTTTGAAGAATAGTTTAAATGGTAACAAAGATTTTAATACAGTAAACTTGTCTGGTGTTGCAGTGTTTTTGAAGCTGAAAGACCAGGATGTAAATTCTCTGCTAACCAGCGGATTGCGACATTCTTTTACAAGGTACGCATGAGTAGTAACTAATAAATGGTTCTTAGATGGAATGTGAAGTCAGAGAGGTGGTGTTGCTCCACGTTCTGATTAAATTACAAAGTTGCATTTAGTATAGTCTTTAGCAAATCGGTTGTCGAGCATCTACTCCTTGCACCATTAAGGCATTTAAGTAATCATGTACGACATATCTTGACACGAGCACGAGGACATGACCTTCAAAGATCCTTCAATTACTTACATTCGAGTCCAAGTAATATAGATTAAAGCTTTTTGCATGTCCTCTTCTGATTCTACTAGCAAGCAACATGTTTTACTGTTACTACAACTTCCCTTGTGTATGTTTATGTGCTGGCTTATTCTGGATCCAGGGCGTATTATATGGCTCAGTAGGGTTTGGATGTGGTCTTGTTGGCCAAGGCATCGCAAATCTTGTAATGACAGCCAAAAGGTATGTTTTTCTCTCGTTTCCGTGTATACCTCCAAAATTTCTCAGTTGTTTTCCCACTTCCATGATTCAGTAGATTGAATCTAACTGGTTTTTCCGCTTCATAGTTCCTAGTGAACTTTTAGTCATTACTCTTTTACCAAACATTATGGAATCCGAGTTCATTAAGTATGATAATCAATTTTACAGGTTTTCCTTTCATATGTATTTCATGAACACGATAACTGCTCGATCCATCTTGCAGAAGGAAAGTGACACAATTGCAATGCAACATTGCAAGCTATTCAATGATGAAACATGTCTCTCCCGCGAAACATTCTGCATCTATGCACCTTCTTTGGATTGATGTGGTTTTTTTTAATAGCGTCTACTGTTTTTGAGGTATTTGCTTATTTGTATAATCTTCTAAACAATCAGGAGCATACGGAAATCCGATGAGGACATCCCCGTGCCACCTCTTCTGCGAACTGCTGCTCTTTGGGGTATGTCGTAATTTTTCTTCGTGCTTAACACCCGTGTACGAAACACAGAACATACAGGTTATCAAGAGTTTTTCTTCCTCCTACTCATCTGAACCAGGTGTTTTTCTCGCGGTATCCGCCAACATACGTTATCAAATCATCAACGGATTAGAGCAACTGGTAGAAGCATCGCCGGTTGCGAAACAGCTTCCTCCGGTAGCACTGGCTTTCACTGTCGGAGTCCGGTTCGCGAACAATGTTTACAGTGGCATGCAATTCATAGACTGGGCCAAATGGAGTGGAGTGCAGTAGGAAGCCAATCTCCACAGTCTCCTGCCAAAGCTATTCTTCAATGGCAGTGAAGAGAAGAAGATCCCCGCCATGGCTGGCCTCAACAATAAAAATGTTCCCCAAAAGACCCTACTTGGTTATTTGGATCATGGGAAGCCAATCTTTGTACCTTTGGAGATTCAAAGGTGAGCATTGCATAATGAGATGAAAGAGGATTTAAGACTATTTGTACCCTTTTCTTCCTCTCACTTGATTTTTTTTATTATTTTAATTTTAGTACATTTAAATTACAATTTATCTTGAGCTAAAGCTCTGCAATTCAAATCCTTACTTGTTTATCACTTGGTATGTCCAGTTCTTTGAATACAACTTTATATATGCTCCATCCATGCGGATTTTAAAGCTTAAGTATATTACTGTCCTTAAACAATGGGTTCAGCTGTGCAAAGCAAAGTGGTAGGGAACTTTGCACTATCTCTCACACTCGATCATTAATATTAATCAATTACTTTATCAAGAGTAATATTTAAAACCTGAACAAAATAGTTGAGATGGCCGAGTTGGTCTAAGGCGCCAGATTAAAGTTCTGGTCCGAAAGGGCGTTGGTTCAAATCCCACTCTTAACAAATTGTTTTCCATTCTTTTTTCCTTGCATACGTTCCATTCCGTTTGCTGTTTTTAATGGGAAAATGATAGATTTAGCCCTTGTATTTTATCAAATATTTTAATGCGGTACTTCTACTTTCAAACTTTTATTTAATCAGTAAATCACACTAAATTATGTGTAATTATTACAGTTTAGGGTTTAAGTTTTAGGGTAATATGGGTAGGGATTTAGGTTTTAACTTACAAACCCTAAATTTTAATCTTAAACTTAAAATTCTATCAACAAACCCTAAATTTTAATCTTAAACTTAAAATTCTATCAACATCCCCTAAATTCAAAACTACTATACTTAAACCCCTAAACTTCAAGCTCTAAATAGAGTCTCTAACCCCTAAAACTAAAGCGCTTGTGTAAAAAAAATCCACAAGCGCTTGTGTATAGAATAATTACCCTATATATAGGATAAATATCTTATACACTGGCGGTGGAAACTGAAAATTTTCACAAGCGCCTTAGTTGTAGGGTATAAGGACTTAGTTTAGGGAATAGGGTTTAGGGGTTTATGTATAGGGGTTTAGAATTTAAGGTTAGTTGTTTCAATTTAAGGTTTAGGGTTATAATTTAGGGTTTATAGGTTAAAACCTAAATCCTCACCATATTACTCTAAAAATTAAACCTAACCTATAAACCCTAAATTATAATCATAAACCTTAAATTGAAACAATTATCCCTAAATTTTAAACCATACACCTAAACCCCTAAACTATATACCCTAAACTAACTCCATATACCATAAAACTAAGGCGCTTATAAAAACTTTTAATTTCAACCGCCTGTGTATAGGATATTAATCTTGTATATATATATATATTTATATTTATATTTGCTACATCTACTAAATATATTTCCTTATAATCTAGTGGGGCAATATAGGAATGGTAAATATCCTATCTGTCATTTAATTTTGTAACTGTTGAGCACTAACCATGCACCTCTGACTGCCAAACCAGGACACCGCTGCCAGTTCAGATTTCATGATTATCACTTAATAAACATTTTTTAAAAATAAATTACATGTAAAATAAAATTTTCTGTATTTTGTTCCAAACCTCTCTTGACAAATGTCGTAAAGGTTAAAAGAGAATTGAAACCAATGTTAATCTTTTCAAACTGAAACGCTCACTCTTTTTTCTCTTTATATATGCATACACCTACACTCTAGTCTTTGTATCTATCTCTTTCTCTCTTTGCAAACAACAACAACAAGAAGAAATGCCGGGGATTAATCTTGCCCAGCAACTCAAGCATTATGTTCAGAGCATGCATGATCAGGTTTTGTATTTGTTTTTCCCTTTAACTATTTCTCATTTGTTGACCGATCAAAGATACGTTCTTATTTTTATTCGAATCTTAACGGTTAACGGTCCCAAGATTCGAAACTTATAAATATAAATCCATGGTTCGGATCTTACGTTTTTATTAACTTGCAAACATTTTTTAAGCTAATATATGTATATAAGTATTAATTTCAAATCAATTACTAGTGACTTTTTGGATTTTTTTTCAGGAAAGAACTAAGTTAACTTGAAGATATGTTGATTTTAAGTTGGCTCACATGTTAGTTTTTTTTTATTACAGTTAACGGTTTTAAGATCCCGAGCTTGTAACATAAATTCAAGATCAAAATCTTTACATTTAATTTGTATTTTTTTTTTCTGATTTCAAAGCTTGTAAACCAAAAAATATTAGTGATGTAGAATGAAGCATTATAATGAAGTCTTGGTGATTTTTGGGGTGGTTTTCCCTTTAAATAACTATGTTTTGAATATTTGTATTTTTTATTCGAATCTTAACAGTTAACGGTCTTAAGATCTAAACTCTATATAACGTAAATTCAATATTTGAATTTTTACGTTTTATTTTGCAATATTTTTCGATCTCACAATTTATAAACCCTATATATATATATATCATAAGTATTAATTGATGTAGAATCAATCATTATAGAAAAAAAGGGGCTGGTTCTTTTTAATGATGTTTGTTAGGGAAGTAACTAAATTATTAAGTTAATTGAAATTGAAACATCTTTCAAAATATTTTTTTTAAAGTCGTATCGAGTTGTTACTTCATTTTTAACAAGAAATTGGGCCTCGTTTTGTGAATGTAGGGCATACTGGACCATAACTATGACCACCTGAGATCGCTACAACAAGCAGATAATCCTCATCTTGTTAATGATGTGCTCTCAGTATTCTTCAACGATGCTCCTGATTACATTGCTCGAATCACTGGATTGCTGTATATTTTTCTTTTTCACTCCACCTATTTCTTATGTACATAGATTTAGGGGCGGAATTAGAGGTTTAGTCCTGCCATTTTCTTTTCTTTTCAATAGGAATAATATAGATTTTTTAGAAAAATAAAATAAAATTACTTTTATAATCCTTCAAAGTTTGTAAAATCTTAGTATGACCTCCCTCAAAAATTTTAATTTTATTTTGATCCCTTTAAAAAATTAATTTTATTTTGGTCCCCTTATAAATTTCTAGTTCCGCCACTCCATAGATTCAAATTTTATTCTTACATTTACTGACATTATTACATATATATGAACAGCAGCTCAGAAGATGTAGACTATGTCAAGCTCAAAAACGTTGTTCACCAGCTCAATGGCTGTGGCTCTGTGTAATATATATACATATATACATTACATATTATATATATATATATATATTCTTTTTTATTTTTTCATTTTTATAATTCCAAATAATTTTTTGTTTATAAAACATAACAGCATTGGTGGTCAGCGGATGACTCTCGCTTGTTACCAGTTTCAAACTGCATGCGATGAGAGAGACAAAGAGAGGTACGAATCCATTCCTAATGCTAATTAATTCGTTATGTTGATGTTATTAGCGACGTTTCGCTTAAAATATCGCTAATAACATCAACATAATGAATTAATGTCATGATAAACATTTTCTGTTTTGTAATAAAGATTTGATTTATATGTTGTTAGGTGCCTTGACATGCTGGAGAGGGTGAAGAGGGAGTTCAACACTTTGGAGGAATGTTTCAATAACATAACCCAGGTAATGCAATTCTGTATATAATGGGAGGATTCAGTTAATTGTTTATAATATTTATATTTATATTTATACTTATACGATATCGGTTTATCAAATATTAACTATATATTATTAGATATATTCTATCTAAGTTGTTTTTTAATAAAGGAAATATTTTACTCATAAAAATTAACTTCTATTTTATTTTATTTTCAACGTAGATGGAGAGAGATATTGACCAGATTGAGACCAGACGTCGTCGTAGTGCTCGTCGTCGGACCTAACAACCTGTGTTAGGGTCTAGATGTCCTAAATGGCCCTTTTGGTGCCTTCCTATTATATTTTTCTGTATTAGGGACAGATGTTAATTTTGTTTGGTTTATGTATGGACATTTATATTAATGCGTGAAGCTTAATGGTGTACTCTTTTTCCATTCTTCGGTTTGAAGAGTGGTTTTTTAATGAGGCACCTATTTATTAAAAAAAAATAAAATTATGATGTTATTTTAAGTATATTTTAATTAATTTTCGATTTCAACATTCATCGTTAATACTTAATGTAATTAATTAATAATATGCATTACATTCATAATGTAATCGAAAATGTATTTATAACTATAATTTAAGTCACTATTTAAGATGTGGCATATTTGTTTAATTATTTTTTTGAACATAAACAACAACAAAGCATGTCCCAAACGAGGGCAGCGATCAAGATAGAATAAAAGAAAACCAAATCACCAGCAAAAGGCGTCAGTGGTAGCCAACAAACGATAAGATAAGACCAGCACTCGAAAAATGTTGAAGCTAAAACAGTATCCACTGGTTCAACCAGACATAGCTTTAAACAAACACTGAGCATCGGTAAACACAACAACAATCAGCCGAATTCTGAGACAATTATTGTGGTCCATGATTTCATTGAGTTGAATATAATTGAAGATTTGCATAATTATGTATGACAATTAGTCACAATGATTTTTCATATTTTTAATATTTTTAATGTTTAATATGGAATTATATTTTACCAACTAAACTGACCACAATAAAATAAAACAATTCCATGTACTCGATGCGATTTAAAAATAGATTATATATTTTAGTAAAATTCAATTTAAGCTGATTATTTTACGTAAAACTGTTTAATTAGGTTTAACAAAAATAAAAATAAAAGTGTGGAGTTTTCAACTACAACCACGAATCCCCTCAACCTCTAATATTTTAGGAAGAAATTGATCTTCCTTTTTCTGATTTTAAAAAGGGAATGGATTTGAGGCTTCAATTCTGATTTCTCATTTCATTCCCATTTCCCACCTCTTTGAAACTCTTGGCTCGGGTAATCTTCCTTCTAATTTTGGATCTGCAAATCGTATTTTGATTTGTTTTATTAAGTGATTTGTTGTTTTTGCAGGTTTGAAGGAAATTCAAAGAAGAAATGGCGGAAGAACATAGATGTCAAGCACCGAAACTTTGCGCTAACGATTGTGGATTGTTCGGAAGCCCCGCGACACAAAATCTTTGTTCCAAATGTCACCGTGATCTTCAGCTTAAACAGCATCAATCTTCCTCCGCCAAACACGCGATTATTCAAACCCCGACCCCTTCGTCTTCTTCGACACCGAGTTCGTCTCGGTTGGAGGTGAAGGATGAACATACGGCGGAGACGAAGGTGGAGATCAAGGCGGCGGTTGAGGTCAGACGGCCTAACCGATGCTTGAGCTGCAACAAACGCGTGGGGCTCACGGGGTTCAAATGCAGGTGTGGGATGGTGTTTTGTGGGATCCATAGGTACCCAGAGGAACACGGTTGTGATTTTGATTTCAAGGCCATGGGAAAACAACAGATTGCCAAAGCTAATCCCATTGTTAAGGCTGCCAAGCTTCAGAAAATATGAATTTTAAGCCAAACAATTGATTCAAAAGGGAAAAGTGATTGGCCGCTCAACCATGAGGGGTATGTATGGCTTAGTCATGGCGGTTTATTGCCGGCTGTTGGTGTTTGTTTGTTGGGTCGATGAAAACATTAAAAATGAAAAAAATAATAATGTGATTGATATGTTTTTTTTCTTTCTTTTTCTTAAAAAAACATATGATGTGAATGTAGGTCATTTAAATCCAACAATTTTAATTCTTATACCGCTATTCCTATTTATTTAAACATATTTAGAAACCATTTATGTTATTGTTATTATTTATTCATTTGGATATTTGAAATTGAAATAATATAATACATGGGTCTCAAGACTCAACTTTAAATCATAATTTCGTCCCTGCTAAGTTATGTCACGGTTTAAACGGGTACCAAAAATACATGGGTCCAATCCATAATCTGCCGGTTTCAACCCCATGACCAAGAACCACCGTTCCGATTGCCTAACATACGCTACTTACGTTATCGGAATACGCAATGATATGTCGACACGAGGACATACGGTTTTGGTACTTTGGTGAGCGATGCACATGCACGTGTGCTGGCGGAGCAGCGTATATGGGCCGCATTGACGGTCGGTGCCAAGGACCAAGCCTTTAATTGCACTAATGGCGACGTATTCACATTGGACAGCATATGAAAAAATGTGTGGCATATTCGATCTCAAGTGTGAGAAGTGAGAACTTCGATTTCGTGGAGTTTATAGCGGATAAGGCAAAGTTTGGGATGAAATAGTGAAGAAGAATTGGAGGAAATTTCATGTCTACCAGCTTTTTAAATTGTGTTGCATTTTGGGTTTCCACATGAATAAGAGTAAATTTGGGTTCTTTGAAAAAAAAATATTCCAACATAGATCAACAGATTGAGACATATGAAGATTATGCCATTTTGATCTTAGAGTGTAAGTTTATTTCGTTTCTTATTCTAAATATTGGCTCGTGTGGTGATATTCAATACATTTATAAATTATATCCAATACACCACAAGCGTCTTAGTTTTAGAGTTCAATGATTTAGTTTAAGGTGTAAAGTTTAGAATTTTAGGTATAACAATTTAGAATTTAGGGGTTAGAGTTAGAAGTCAAGGTTTAGGGTAGTATGCTAAGGATTTAGGTGTTGAACTTATAAACCCTAAATTCTAACCCTAAACACTAAATTCTATTCACAATCCCTAAATTCCAAACTATTAAACCTAAACCTCTAAATTTTACACCCTAAATTAAGTCTTTAAATCTTAAAACTAAAGCGTTTGTGGAGAAAAAATTATCCCTAAACTTATAATATTTTATATTTTAAGATAAATTACACGGTTAGTCACTAATTTTAGTACGTGTATATATTTTTATTAAATTTTAAAACTTCCTGATCAATTGTCATTTGTCACCAATTACCGATAATCATTCATGATAGGATAACATTGAAACATTTGCATTATATTTACTTTCTTAGTGATTTTTTATAAAATACACTCAAAATCGATGAAAAATCATACAAATGTTTAATATTTTAATAATTCATTATACTCTGGCAGTCATCTAACGTTCTGATGCTAGGTTCGAAATTTTGAACAAATAATTCAATTCCCTCAAATCCGAAAAAACCTCAAACCTCCAAAATTGATAGGTTTTCATATTTATTTTTAAAAAATTTAAGAGATTTTAGAAAAAATGTAAAACGGTAAAATGATAGAATACGATGAGACGAATTTATCGATATCTAAGTGTGGCAACAAAAGACATCAATGAATTGTGTTATATTTTTTGAACACCCTAGTCATCTGTATTTCTAGTTCATTGCCTACAAACATTGTTGTTTAAACCGAAACAACCGAAAAATAATTTATTTTATACATCGAGACCATTTTTAAATTCTAATTGAATGTAATATTTCTGATTGATATAATGATTCAACTTTTTCTTGTACAATTTTATAATTATTTATATTAAATCTTCAATTCACAAATAATTTTACTCACTTAAATAATCTGAAGATAATTATAAAATAATCTCTATTTATACATATTTTTAACCTTTTAATAATGCAGGCATAAAACGATGTAATATGAATGTTACCAATACCACTTAGAGAGACCATTCAAAAGAAATACCAGTCACATGAGAAGACATCAAACGCCTAAAAAAGCTATGAATTTTTTACAAGATAGATAATGAATTAAAAAAAGCAAAACCAACATGTATAATTCAGGTAAAGTTTACATAAGATTTAATATTATTTTTATAAAAACCAAAAGGGTGACGTAAGGGGTATCTGAAAACTTGACTTCCATTTCATGAGAAGGGATTTTTTAAGAGGAAAACAAGAGGCACGTGGCAGAAACGTGTCAAAAGCTGTTCCGAGAATGGGTCCCACACCCCATTTTTCATTGTTGTTTTAAGGTGGCCATGGCAGACTAGCAGTTACACTTCCTTCTGCTTCTTCTTCTTCTTCCTCCTCAAATTCACAACGCTTTTTCAACAGATTCCCTCCTCCAGTCCTCCTCTCAACAAAACCACTCATCAAATAAAATCATGTGAATTTGCTTCCCCTTTCCGCCCGCTCATATCTCATTATTCAGGTAGAATTTCTGGCACATCGCGTTGCTTAATTTGCTTATCATTACTGTTTTTCCAGTTTGATGAATGGTTTAAGTTCTTCCTTTTTCGTAGTTTTGATCTGTGTGTTTGCATGTCGATGTTTTGGGTTCTCCATTGTTACAAAGCTTCAACTATGATTTTCTGTAGCCATTCTTCTTCTTTCACCACGAATCCTACTACCTGATTGAATTCAAGCATGTGTTTTTGGATCAATTTCTTTGATTTGTTGCTATTTAATCACAAGCACGAGTAAGTTTAACTAAACACAATTAGTGGGAATTTTTTTAGTTATATAAGTAGTGAGATTGGACGAAGTAGCACTTACCAACACTCATGCAGGCAGCTATTTTCTACTTTCTAAATACTAGTAAAATTCATCAGAGTGAAAAAAAATACTTTTACAGACTAGTAAGTTTTAAAAATATATATTATGTTCTTAAAAAATACATGTGTAAGTTGAGTATTTTAGACATGAAAAAGGCGAATATTTGATGTACTGACGGTGTCAAATTTAATTATATGTACAGACGATATATAAATTTATGCTGCAATCTTATAACCATGATGAAAGGAATTGACTGTGCAGGATTAGTGTGTTTTTCCATTGCAGGAACTATAATAATCCCATCCTCAGGGACAGGGTTATGCTAAATGATGGCATTTTCCGAATCAGAAAGTGTTGCCTATGGCGGCACCAAGAAAACAGGATCGCCACATGATGAATTAACACCGGAACCGGAACCGGATCAGTCGAGTTCTTCCTTGAACAAACAGAACTCCATTTTCTCGCTTACTCTCGACGAAATTCAGCTCAAGAGCGGCAAGAGTTTTGGGTCTATGAACATGGATGAATTCCTTGCTAACTTGTGGAATGTCGAGGAAAACGGGCAGCAAGTTCCATCGCAGCAACTCGATCAAACCGAACCGATCAATGGTGGAAGCCAACCAAGTTTAGCAAGGCAAGGCTCGTTCTCCATCCCTACCCCACTTTGCAAGAAAACGGTCGATGAGGTATGGTTTGAGATACAGAAAGAGTTGCCGCCGCAACGAAAAGCTAACGACATTGTTGATCACGAACCTCCTCAACGGCAACACACACTTGGAGAGATGACTTTGGAGGATTTTCTCGTCAAAGCAGGAGTTGTTCAAGAGCCACCAGGATCGTCTCAACAAAACAAGCCGGCTCCTAGTCGGATCAATGGCCCGAATTTGGATGCAAACTATGGGATGGGGCATGTGACCGGTTCTTGTCAACAAAAAATGTTGGTACCTATTCAAAATAACAACGCAAGCATGGATGCAAACTTTGGAATGGGGCATGTGATGGGGCTAGGATTCCCTGGCCACCAAATTGTCGGAAACAACTTGGCCGTCGGCAATGGCTACGCGGCAGCTGGGTACTCGATTTTCCCACAAAGTAAAACTATCATGGGGGACTCCTCTAATGGTCCTCAAAATGGAAATGGGATGAACAGTTTGTTAAATCCTGCTGCGGCTCAGAACAAGAAGAGGATCATAGATGGTCCACCAGAGGTGGTAGTAGAAAGGAGACAGCGCCGGATGATCAAGAATCGAGAGTCGGCAGCAAGATCTCGAGCGAGGAAACAGGTTCATTCATACTTATTGCACAGTGATATAATTTTTTCCGATAGAAAGCTCTTTGCTAATCATAAACCAGTAATTGTCATGTGTTGTTCTTTGCAGGCATACACAGTGGAGCTGGAATTGGAGTTGGATCAGCTCAAACAGGAGAATGCAAAGCTGAAGCAACTTGTGGTAACCAATTACTTTCCCTTGTAAAAAATGAAAATTTAATTTTTACATAAAAATATGGTCAATAAATACAACTTTTTTCTGCATTTTAATTTTTAGCAGGAGGAAAACGAGAAAAAACGAAAGGAAGAGGTAATTCTTAACTTCGATAAAGATTATTTTTTTTCTTCATTTTTTTAATTAATGGTATTCAAATAATATAACAAACAGGTTCTTAAGAGAAAGCAATCGACATCTGCAAAGGGGAAGGCTGATAAGACGAAGACATTAAGGAGGACAGTGAGCTTGGGATGGTGAACTGAGAATTAGTAGAGAATCAAAATAAAGTTTTAGTGTTATATATGTATACATCTTAGTATCCACAAATGTATTATTACTCCTACAATTTTAGTCATTTTGAAGGGTGTTTTGAAATAAGTTTAGAATGTGTAATAAATACTAGATCATGTAAGTAAGGTCGGATGTTTGAGTCATGGTATTGTGAACGGCGTAGTTTGAGTGAAAGGGTCACTCTTATAATCTGCATCCGAATTAGTAAACCAATAATTTAGTGCATACCATGGGCGTATATGATTAGACCGGTTTTAGATGCCAACTGCGAGCCTTACGTCCCCATCTATTGTTCAAGCTGCAATCCCAAACTGGTTTACGAGTTCCATAGTCAAGGCACCAGCATATCTTGGATCTGTTAAAACCATATCCAAATCTTTCGGCTTGAGATGTTCCTCGAATCACCGAACAACAATGGCAATGTACAAGATTAAGCTCGTAGGGCCAAAGGGCGAGGTGGACGAGTTCCAAACCACCGAAGATCAGTACATTTTAGAGGCGGCTGAGGCAGCAGGAGTGGAACTGCCCTATTGTTGCAGAGCTGGAGCTTGCTCCATATGTGCTGCAAAGGTTGTTTCAGGCTCGGTGCATCAACCGGACGCTATCTACCTCGAGGATGTTCAACCTCGAGGATGTTCAAATTAAGGAGGGTTATATGCTGACTTGTGTTTCGAAGCCGACCTCAGACTGTGAGATTCAAATTAAAGAGCTAAAACGCCTTAAATATAAATGTAAAGCAACATCGACGACTAAACATTGCTCCATTATTATCACCTACCTTCCCTGTTCAATTGTTATACACAAAATAAAATCAAAACATTCTTCCACAATGCCAAAAATTGGTTTCTGTTTTACTTACACCAACATTTTTAAGGAATATAGACAGCGGTGAATGATTTTCTCACCAATTTCTTTCAGGATCTGAAGGGCACAAACGACTCAGAATCATCCATCATAATCCGATTCATCTCCATCATCATCGTCGTCGTTGTCATCGTCATCGTATTCTATGTAAGAGTTGAGGACCTTTCGATACTTGTCTGGGCTGTCGTACCATGTTGGAGTAGTGATGATAGCCTTCTCCAACCAAAACTTATCATATTCCTTCTTCTCAGTCAGCTTCTCAAAGAAGCTTCTCCATTTGTACATGGCACGCCTCAGTCGAACACTTTTGTTCCCTCCGAAGACGTACTTGAGGTAGTCCTTTGCCAGACGAGCAAGTTCCTCACCGGTTAGGATGTATACATACTGTAGCAAGCTCCATCAAGCCACAAATTTCAGAAATACATTGGATAAGACACCATTTTCTGGACTATGCTTTCAATAATTTCAGAAATTCTTTTATCATGTTACGTTCCAAACACCACAGTTGCAAGGTTAAATCTATTATTTGGGAAACTTAATAATGCATGCATGGAAATGATGTATTTGTATGAAAACAGAGAGGGGGTGGCACCGTGGCGGGATAGAAAGAGCAGGGGTTCCGTCTTAGCCTAAGACTTCCTATCAGAAAATTTGTGATTGACCTAAGTGAAAGCCATCAATTTCATCGGGTTTGTCCAGAAAAACAGTAGAATCTGTGAGCCAAAACAAATGAAGACGAAAACGAAAAACGTCTTTACCAGGAATATGAAGCCAATGGTTGCTAAAACAACTTGCAGGGTCTCATCAAAGATCCCAGAGAGGCTTTCATCCTCTGATCCTCCAAATCCATCCCCGCCACCACCATTGCCACCTCCACCACCTGGCGGATATTTTCCACCGCCTTCATTATAGTATTCCTGTTTCTCCATCTGCTGCCTTAACAACTCTTCAACTGATTGTTGCTTCCCAAAGTTACCTACAGCTTTCTCAATAGCTTTCCACGGCGAAACCTGCTAACAATAATCCGGTATCCGACCATATTCTTTTAGGTTCGATTCTAAAGTATATTGTATTCGACCAAATTCACAACAATCTAGCTTTCTCTCAACCATTTCGTCTACTGTTGAGCAGGATTCTAGAGCAACATGCTTCCATCATATTATCTCCAGCTAAAGCAATAAAACTAACTAAAATTTCAAAGACACCAAGGGGGGAAACATAGAATTATGCAAGAAAACAAATGCAAAATACCAAGCTATCAATTATTTCTACTGTGATCAACCAAAAGAAAATTATATAAAAAGATGAAAATTCAAACGAAAGCACTTCAGCTTCTACTTGAATTCCAATCATTGTTTGAGCAAGTCCATTTTCTAGCATTCTTTCAAATTTTTCCTTCACACCAATCACCATATCAAAAGAAGAAGAAAAACTGCAGCTTTATAATCTTCACCATTTAAACGCATTTATGCCCCAAAAAAGGTATAAAAAAAAAAAACCCTTCTTACCCCATTGTCAGCAGCCGGCTCATCTTCGCCTCCTAGTCTGCAAAGGGTATTCCCATGCCGGCATTTCGAGACCGACGCGTATCTATTGTGGTTTAATAAAGGAGCAAATCTTTGTCGGCATGGCGACGAAGTGGCAAGAAATGTGAAGGAATTGGTGAGCGGAAGCTTATGATTGAAGCAGACAACAGAGGGATTAGAGGGTTTTCTTGGATTGGGACCATTTGTAGAGGGTAAGATTCGATTAGTAGCCTGAATCGACTGCATTTGTGTTTTGGGTTGCCTTCCTTGAATTACCTCATTAATCCTCCATTGATATAGCAATGCGAGTCTAAACTAAACCCAGAAAATAAATGTAAATAAGAAACGAGGCTAAGGCAACAGAAGACCGATAGGGCGGCCGGGGACGATGGGTCTGCGAGTCCGAATTTGGAGCTCTAATTATATTATTTAACTTTAAATACAATATTAAATAAATTTATAATTTAAATTCAACCGTTCACCTTTTTTCTATCTAAATTTCAATTTACCAAACATTAATTAATTTATATATTCCCTTCGTGAACTTTGATAAAATAAAAGTTATGAAGTAAAAAAAAATATTAATATTTCGCTGAATAGTGATTTTAATTTTTTTTAGTAATTTAACTTTTATTGTTTTGTTTTGAGTCAAAATGACTTTTCTGTAGATAAAAATTGTTAATCAAATAACGATAAATAACTTTAAATGATTTGACAGAATACATATCAGTAGAAAATAACTTTATATTTTATAAAATTATTTTTGACTGGTGTGATAATCTTTCAAGTCAACAATTTTGTATATATAAAACTGTCATGTCAACGTGCACTGCCATGCAGACTTGCTACATCACTTACTATTAGTTGATTAATCGTTTTCGTTGGTAGAGAGATTATTTTAACCTAAAATAAAACGTTGGGATCGAATTATTGTAAAAATAACAAGGTCAAAATGATTATTTAGCTAAACAATAGAGATTTTTGATTTTATGCCAAATAAAAATTACATTTTTTTATCAAATTTAATAGGTTCAAAGATGAAACATTTATCGACGAGCAACGAGTGTTTATTAATGTTCGAATTATAATGTTGTAAATGAAATAAATTAAATTAAGAGAGTCACTTTTGTAACATTCGATTTAGATTGATTATTGCATTTTTTATGTATGATGTAATTTTTTAAATATATTAGTATAATTATATGGTAGTATATGTTCATATATTTTTTTGACCCTTTAACAATTCACACAAACCTTACGCATACAAATATTTAAATTTAAATCTCATAAAATAATTATCTTCATTTTTTTTTACTAGAACTACTCATCGAGTTCAAGGGTTCGTCAATGTAACAAACTTACAAAGGAGTATTACGTAATAAAAACAATAAAACGAAACTTGTGCTTTAAACATCCCCCTAAAACTAATTAATCATAGAAATACAAATATCTCCTCAGATGTGAAATTGACAATTTCCATGATGTTGTACACGTGGAGTAATAAGTAGTGCCATCCAATTTGAAGTGGAGACAAAGAAGAAAGATTATTAAAAGGTATACGATAAAATACACAGAAAAGAGAATCAAAAAATAAATTACATTCATATTAAGAATCCCAAATCACTCCATATGTAACCATTTCTTCTTTTTTTCCACTCCTCTTTTACCAAAGCCTCTGCGCAATACTAGGAGAACATAAATAATAAATAATTATGTATACAATAGAATGTAATTAAAAGTATTTTTTAACTAAAATTAATTATTTATCTTCAATTATACCATTTTTAAAATATTTTCTTACCATAAATTTTACAAAATATTTTATTTTTTAAGTTTAAGATTTATGAGTTTAAAAATTTAATGCCAAAAAATAACAGAAATTTGCACTTACGGTGATCTTAAAAAACGCTGCACTCTTTGGGGCCGCCGGTCATCATCCCCGACGAAGCATTAACCGCCACGCCGTCACACCAAACAGTAAGAAACCTCTCCCGACCAGTCCACCCACCGTATCGGAACGCCACATCAGCTACCACCTTCAAGTTGAACTTCATCTCGCCACCACCCCTCTCCTCGTTCATCTCATCCACCACTTTCCCATCCACGAAAGAATCCACCACCGAATAGCTCGCCCCCAACGAGGCCGCGTTGCGCGTGCCCTGCACGAACGGCCCGATCCTCGTCTCACTCAAGAAGTAGTCCTTGTGGAAAACCGACGAAACGATTTCTTCATAGTAGATGGAAAGCTTCTTGTTCGGATTCGAGACCTGAAACTGTGCATTCCACGTGGCGTTGACGTGCTGGTTGGTAGCGTTGAAATTGGAAAGTGATAGGGATTGAATGGAGAAATCGGGAAGCTGGGGACGGAGTACGAGCCAGATGATGAAGAGGATGGCGCCGAAGATGATTAAGACGACGGCGACTGCCGCAAGCAGGCGACGGAGGAAGGTTGGGCGTGGTTTTTGCGGCGGCGGTGCTGGGTACTGGTAGTAAGGGCGAGCGTAGGCGTAGCCGGTGGCGGGAGGTTGAGGAGCGCCGGCATTAAGGTTCTGAACTGGGTAACCTGTCACGGGTCTGGAGGAATCTTGCATTTTTCTTCACACAAAAAAATCTTTAGTTTGCTTGGAATAAAAATCAAATCGGAATCGAATTTACATAAAGGAGTGGTGAAGAAGATGAAAATGGAAACGCGGTTTTGGTTATTAAAATTTAAAACCTTTCCTAATCAATTATACTCCAAATTTAACAATTACTGCTATTACTAAGAAATTCCTTGCTCCTTTCGTTTAAAGCTAATGAGAAAAAAAAGGACTTGTTTTTTACTGGAAATTGTTGATTTTGGGGAAGCAAACCAAAGGGAAATCATTCAGAATTTCTTCCTAATGTCTTCATTGAGAAGGAAAAGACACAAATATGCGGAGAAGACAATATAATAAAAATTAAAAAATTTAATGATCGAATTATTATAATGTGCATTTTAAATGTCGATTTGGAATTTATGTTTGTATTATTAAATGACTGATTCCTCAAACAAAAAATAGTGTGAAGGTTAGATTTTTTTGGTTTAACTACGTGTTTTCGATTGAATAGTCGATTAATTTAGATATTTTTTTATTTATAATGTCAAAATTCAAATTTTGACCTTTGTTAAAGCGATTTAATGTCTCGTCTAACTAAATTAACTGGTTATTAGTAAGGAAGGTTAATATTTTGTTTGAGGTTTTGAACTTTAAAAATATAACTCAGAAAAAAGATTTTGTTTATCCTAGAGTTAATAAAAAGTTTAAACAAATAATATCTACTTTGTAAAATATAATTATTTTATTTTCTCTTTTACCGAGTCGAGATATATATTGTAAAATATAATTACATAACTAAAATTTTAACAATAAAATTTAGCATTTATTTGATATTTTATTTTATAGTAAAATCATAATATTTATATATTTTATAAAATAAAAGAATGGGTTGTCTAAATTGATTTCAAGGCCTAATGTCAATTAAGATTGAAGTAAAAAAAAAAATTGTTAATACACCACAAATTTGGTTGAACAGATATTCATATATTTGATTACTTTATATATATTGCCAATACACCATTTAGGGTTGATAAAATATTTGTATATTAGAGAGTCGCTTAAAAATTTAAATTAAAACATAAGTAAATATTTGTATATTTGTATCAAATATTTGTTCTAAAAGAAAGATTTGACTTTTTGGATGTTGGTAATACAAATATTTTAGATATACAAATATTGGATGTTGGTAATACAAATATTTTATCAACCTTAAATGGTGTATTACCATTTAGAAAATAGAAAGATTTGATTTTTGGATGTTTAATTAGAAAAGATAAATTAACTTTTTATGCAATATTTAAAAATGTGAAATTAAAATTAGAAATTTATATTAATTATTGGAAAAAAATTGATACGCATGCCGTGTAAATTTTAGTATACACGTACTTTTTAGTTCTAGGGTTAGTGTTTTAGTTTAGGGTTTATGTTGTAGAGTTTAGAATTCAATGTTAGTTTTTAGAATTTAGAGTATATGGCTTAAGGTTTAGGGTTTAGTTTTTTATGGTTAGAGTTTACAATTTAAGATTTGAGTTTTATAGTGTAAATATAAAGACTTGTGTAAAATTAGTAGTATCAAAAATTTACCCTTAAATATTATGTGTAATAATATTTTGATTTTTTTATTAAACTACACGTGGCTCCATGAATATAAAATGCGTGAAATATTAGAATTCTTTACTGAATATATATTGGATTATTAGCAGCATATAGGGTTGTAAACAAATGAACTTCAACAATATTCTCTACTCGTTTAATTAAATGAACGAAAATGAACAAATAGCTCGTTCGTTTATTTATGTTCATGAACATTCGCTAATTCGTCCATTTATGTTCATTTGTTTATGTTCGTTTTAATTTATTCACATATATCAATCTATATTTATTATTTTCACAACAAAAGTATTATATTAAAAAAAGATAAATTTATTCACATACGCTCGTTCATTTATGTTCATTTAAATTTATTCACACATATCCTTTTATGTTCGTACGTTTGTGTTTGTTTACATTCCTTTACCATTTTAACGAATGAACATGAACGGACAAGAACAAGCTACATTTCTTAACAAACAAACATGAACAAAAAGTTATGTTCGTTTAGTTGTTCGTGTTCGTTCATTTATTCGTTTAAAATTAAATGAACGAACATAAACATATTCTCGTTCATATTCGTTCGATTCATTTACAAGCCTAGCAGCATATAAGAATCGACGATGAAAAGGCCGTCATTTAGCTACTTATTAGTTGGCATTCGGCGTTTTAGGTTTATATTCAAATTATTTTAAAATTATTCAATAACGGAATTGAGTAATTCATGAACTTAACTTTATGTGTTACTTAGGAAGAGGTTATACATACTTAACTACTGCATTTGTTTCAATTAGTCTTGTTGTTATACAAAGTAACAAGTAGTTTTAGAGAAAAAAGTAGATGATATTTATTCTAAAAAATTCGAGTTTAATTGTTTTATCTGTAAGATATATGTGCATTGCATTATTAAAGGGTTAAGAATATGTATGCATATATATTAGCTTGTAATTATTTTAGACTATTTAAAAAATTAATTTATCAATCTCTAAAGCAAATAATTAAAAGCTTTTAGTTGACACTTTTTTAAAAAAAATCTTTGTTATATAATTTATTTACCCTAATTTTTTCATTACTCAATTGTTATGGTTTTTCTTTCCCATTTGTCTTCTTTATTGAATTTATTTTACACATCTATATTATTTTCAATTTCTTCTATTTTTTTTATGAAATGATGAATTTTGTATATTATTGTAACAATTTTTGTCTTGATTCTGCAATTGCAATTTTTTAGATCTTAACGAAGTATATCCAGCCAATCATTCTGTTATTATATTAGTTTAACCATTTCCTTAGGGTCTCATAGGCCATAGCCATCTCATAAATACACCACCCTCTTCAACAAGAAACAATTTAGCTAAACAAATCATCTACACGTGTAAAATATAACCCTTTGATAATGCACATGCACATTGTAGATCAAACGATTTGAACCCGTGTCTTATAAGATAAACATCATATACTTTTCTACTAAGACATTTGTTAGGTTCAGATAATACTTTTAATGTACTTTAAGTAATATATATGTGATTCGAATTAATTAACTAAATTCACTTTATTTTACATGAATACTATTAAATTTGGATAATTAAATAGATATCCATTCATATGAATTAATTTAGTAGGTACCTCGCAAGTCACAACTAATTTATTCACAATTCTAGATGTAAGTTTTAAAATTCATAATACATAACTTTGAATGCTCACATTCAACCTTTTATTTTAAAAACTTTAGCCGTTTTTTTTTAACTTAAGTTTTCTTTCAATATTTTTGTATTATTTTTTTTAATTTTTACTTAATCGACGACGACATTAATTTTAATGTTGGTTGCTGATCGTCAATGTTTATTATTATTTTTTTATAGTATGTTCTTTATTGTTGTTGTTTTTTTAGATTTTTTTTTTAATTTTGAATAATAAACTTTGTTCCTGTGACACGTTTTTCTCTGCTCTCGTGACATGATATTTATAAAAATAAAACTCGAACGTCGTACAAATACAGACATTGACCCAATGTTTTGACTCAAACCTTGATCGGCTAAAAGGAAAAGAAATCTGATGAAAATATCAATATTAAACAAGCCCATGACGAAGTCCAGCAAAATCGAACCATCCGTTGGACCCAAAATAAAGAAACTATATATATATTTTTTAAATATTGTTCTTCTTTGATCTTTTCAGAACATAATGTAGGCTGTATCCACAAAATCTGAAATTTGGATGAATTCAATATTTCTTCCCCTCGAATGTTTGACCTTACATTTCTTTATCAACACGAAATGGGAACTCAAGTTGCTTTTAAATAACCACCCAAGCAAATTTTTCTTCCATAATCTGAGCCAACGAGGGAAAAAACTGAAGACATTATGGAATCTGGAGAAGGAAGAAGAAGGGTGGTGGTTATTGGCGGTGGAATTGCCGGTTCTCTCCTTGCCGAAACAATCCAATTCAGTGCCGATCTTACTCTCATCGATCCGTAAGTTTTTCTTTTCAAAATGATTTGTTTTTCTTCAATTTTAATCCAATTTTTTATGAAAAACTTTGAAATGCAAGTTAATGAACAGAGCAGCCGAATTTAATTTCTGGGTTTAATTTATTTTCCTGATATGTGTAAATAATATAGAATTGAAGCAGTGTTTGTAGGATTTGTAGGTGTTTTGGGCACGTTTAGCTTGTATTTGGCTCTTTTAAAATCTCTTAATGCTGACAATTGATTGAACTGGATTTGGTCAGCTTCCGTGGAATGGAGAGTGATTAATTGGAAGATGTTTGTTTTAATCTCAGGAAGGAGTATCTTGAGGTCACATGGGCGAACTTAAGGAACTTGGTGGAGCCATCGTTTGCTGATAGATCAGTGATAAACCATAGAGATTACCTTAGCAACGGACGTATCATTACGTCCGCTGCGATAAACATCACAGACAATGAAGTATTGACGGCCGATGGCCGTCATATTGTTTATGATTATCTTGTAATTGCTACTGGACACGCCGATCCTGTTCCGGTAACTAAGGCCGAGAGACTTCATCAATATGATGCAGGTAAAAAACTGCAGCAAATCATTGTGTTCCTATTCTTATTATTAGATGCTGTCATTCGATTATCGAGGAGTCGAGGCTGTGAAAATATTGCAAATGTTTTTGTGAAGTTCAAATGTGTTATTAATTGTGGATATATTATGTGTATAAGATAGAACAATTTTGGATTATGTTCTGTTCTGCTCAAGTTGATTCTATCATATTTATATCCTTATGCTGGCAGAAAATCAAAAGATACAATCTGCTCAGTCTATTTTGATTGTTGGAGGAGGTCCTTCTGGTGTTGAACTTGCCGGAGAAATTGCCACCGACTTTCCCGGAAAGAAGGTTACGCTGGTTCATAAGGGACCAAGGTTGCTGGAATTCATTGGAACCAAGGCTTCTGACAAGAGTTTAGGTTGGCTGAGATCAAAGAAAGTTGAAGTAAAATTAGAGCAAGCAGTTGATCTGAATTCCACTTCAGATGGAAGTCAAGTATATCGAACCTCAACCGGAGAAAGTATCAAAGCGGATTGCCATTTCCTTTGTGTGGCAAAACCATTGGCCACAACCTGGCTTTCTGAGACTACATTGAAGACTAACTTGGATAAAAACGGAAGGTTGATGGTCGATGAGCATTTGAGAGTCAAGGGGCGAAGCAACGTATTTGCAATCGGAGATATCACCGATATCCCTGTAAGTCCTATCCCACAGTTGAATAAGCTATCTTAGTCTTAATATGCAAATTTGTAGGTTTTATGTACTGAATCCACCCTGTTACATGGTTTAATATCTTATATAACAAGGTAGTCCTAAGTCCTAACATTTTAGATATCTCAATAATCCAGGAACTCAAACAAGGTTACTTAGCTCATAAACATGCCTTGGTGGTGGCTAAAAACTTGAAGCTGCTGATGGATGGAGGAAAACAAAGCAAAATGGCCAAGTACGAACCTAGTTCTTCAGCAATTGCAATGGTTTCCCTTGGAAGGAAAGATGCGGTCGCCCAATTTCCTTTTACAACTGTGAGCGGACGTATTCCGGGCTTGCTCAAGTCCGGAGACTTGTTTGTTGGCAGTACCAGAAAGAAGATGGGTTTACAACCTTAAGCTATATATATATATTTAGATGATATAAGACAAGTCCTTTTGCCACTGTATTTTCCACCTATCCCCTTCGTGTTGTTAAAGAGATTCATATGTTTATGTTCTTATAATGTTTCATGTTTTGTTGCACCCTTTCTTTTGTCTCTTCACTTGTATGTTGTTTGGCTTTGTGCTTTGACAGTTCCAACTTATATTTTTTAGACAATGAATGCCAGAACTTATATCTTAGTTTAGTTTCAATTTTGTTTAAATTCATCCATATTTACAGATTAAGCCTGTTCGAAATTGAATTATCTAAAAAAAAGCATACTATTATTAATTATAAGAACCACTCAATGAATTAGGTATAATATCATTTTTAAAGTGGGTAGGATGGTCAACTTAGGTTAAATGCTCGAATAGTCACTTATGGTCTCTAATATAGAGTTGATCACCGATTTTGAAAAACGACCAGTAAGGTTATTTACGTTTTTTCCTTTTTGGGGCGTAAACTTTTGGTCACTTAGTCGTTTATTGCCGTAAAACGTGACAACGAAAAAATAAGGGTAAACTACTGCAATGACCACTAAAGTTTACCCCATGTACATTTCTGCTCCCCAATTTTAAAAAATAAATATTATGGTCACTACTGAAAAGGTTTCTTAATAATTTTATCCTTGAATTCTTAAAAAAATTATTTTTCAACCCTAAAACTATACAATCAATTAGTACAATAATATTATAATAACAAATTTAACCCTTAACATATACAAATCATATCAATTTGGTCCTAAACCTAAAAAATAGTATTAACTTGTATAAATTGTGTCAATTTAATCTTGATTTTAAAAATGTATATAGAAAAATAATTAAAAAATATAAAAATATAAAAATTCTAAAATATTCATCAATGGCTAAAAGTAATACATTTAAATCTCCTTTTTGTTGACAATTTGAATCCCTTTCTTCTTTAATTGTTCATTAATATTTCTTCTTTTTCAAGAAAAAAATCAAAAGAAACCCAACCCCAACTTAGTAAAAAAAGTAAAAATAAATATAAAAATATTTCATTAATGGATAAAAGTAATAAATTCATTAATGGCCCAACAAATACAATGGCATAATCGAAAACCTTCATCCTACTCTTTCTCCTTGAGGGTCTAGATTTTTGAAAAGTCAAACCCCAAAACATTATGTTGTGTGTAATAAAAAAATTAAAATTGAGATATATTAATTAAAACTCAACATTTACTTTGAGGATATTCATTCGTTTTACCATAAGCAGGTTTGAATCTCAACATTTACTTTAGGATATTATTGTAATAATATTTAATCAGAAAATTAAAATTCAAAATTTATCGGTCAGTGACTTGATTCAGGGGTAAAATTCGAACATCAACATTTGCTTTAAAAATATAACACTATTTAATAAAAAAATAAAAATTCTTTAAAATGTGTTATATTTTGATACACAAGTTGTGTGTAAAAAATGTTTTACACAACCTTTCATATTTAAACTATAAAAATCTAAAACCTAAATTTTAAACTTTAAATTCTATCCATTAACCTTAAATTCTAAACCATATAACCTAATCCCCAAATCCTAAACCACAATCTAAATCTCTAAACCCTAAAATTGGAAAGATTTTTTATTTTCCTTTTAAAATTTAAAAATTAATAATATTCTAGTGTAAATGTGATTATATAGTAATATTTATTTTTTATTATTAGTCCTTTTAAAATGCACACAAATTAATTTGTTATTTTTATTGTTAGTCCTTTCAAAATGCACACAAATTGGGGTGACAAGCTACTCGATTATTGGTAAATTTATATTTTGATCATCAGATTATGAAAAATTACATTTATATTGCTCAACTAATCAGATTTGATCATTTAAGTTACTCCATTGTTAACCGCTAACAAAAGGATGCCGTGATAGTTTTTAAAATGAGTATAGTAAAAAATTTAACCCTTAACATATACAAATCATATCAATTTGGTCCTAAACCTAAAAAATAGTATTAACTTGTATAAATTGTGTCAATTTAATCTTGATTTTAAAATTTTAAAAATGTATATAAAAAATAATTAAAAATTCTAAAAAAATCATCAATGGCTAAAGGTAATACATTTAAGTCTCCTTTTTGTTGACAATTTGAATCCCTTTCTTCTTTAATTGTTCATTAATATTTCTTCTTTTTCAAGAAAAAAAAAATCAAAAGAAACCCAACCCCAACTTAGTAAAAAAAGTAAAAATAAATATAAAAATATTTCATTAATGGCCCAACAAATACAATGGCATAATCGAAAACCTTCATCCTACTCTTTCTCCTTGAGGGTCTAGATTTTTGAAAAGTTAAAACCCGAAAACATTATGCTGTGTGTAATAAAAAAAATTAAAATTGAGATATGCTAATTAACTAAGTGGTTATGAATACTCATTCGTTTTACTATAGGTAAGTTTGAATCTCAACATTTACTTTAAGGATATTATTGTAACACTATTTAATCATAAAATTAAAATTCAAAATTTATCGTCCATTGACTTGATTCATGGGTAAAGTTCGAACATCAACATTTGCTTTAAAAATATGACACTATTTAATAAAAAAAATAAAAATTCTTTAAAATCTAAAATTTATCGGTAAGTGATTTGATTGATACCATTTTAAAATGTATTATATTTTGATACACAAGTTGTGTGTAAATTTTTTTTACACAACTCCTCATATTTAAACTATAAAATTTAAAACTTAAATTCCTAATCCTAACACCCTAAATTCTAAAGTCTAAACTTTAAATTCTATCCATAAACCCTTAATTCTAAACCATATAACATAATTCCCAATTCTTAAACCACAATATAAATCTATAAACCCTAAAATTAAAAAGATTGCTTATTTTCCTTTTAAAATTTATGGTCAAAATAGAATCGGACTAATAGTTTACCCCGTAAAACAAGAAAAGAAATTGACACGGATGGGTGGAGGGGTTAGATCTCGGGTCTACAGAAGATTTGATGCTTAACCATCGAACTAAGTTAAGAACTCAGTTAATTATACCAAAACTTATATTTAAACTTGTTAAATAAAATAAAAGAAAATAAGAATTCCATACCGGGAGTAAGGAGAATTGAACTGGGGCTTTTAAAGTAGTTTGGACACATAACCACAAAGCTAGGCAAAGAACTTAATATTCATGTCTAAACTATATCTAACTTAAATTAAATTATCATCTTAAAGTTATAAGAAAATAAAGTGTAAATTAAAAATAATAATAAACAAATATCTTGTCAGCATCAACGTAAATATCATAATGACCGAAACAGCAATAAAACCAAACTAAATGAATAGGTGAGATATCAAATAGCAAAAACAATAATAATGTGTGTGTTTCAACTAATAATTAAATAAAAATATTAGGATTTTTATAAAAAAAAAAATAAAAAGTTGATTTAAAATGAGCACCCGCCCATACTTTTCTTCCATAATCACAACCAAAAGAAGAAGAAAAAACTGAAGAGAGTATGGAATCCGGAGGAGGAAGAAAGAGGGTGGTGATCATTGGCGGCGGAATTGCCGGCTCTCTCCTTGCTAGAACTATCCAATTCGACGCTGATCTTACTCTCATCGACCCGTAACCTTTGTTGCCTTTTTTGTTTTTCAATTCACATGGAAATGCAAGTTAATGGAAGATGTTTGTTTTAATCTCAGGAAGGAGTATCTCGAGATTACATGGGGAAACTTAAGGAGCACGGTAGAGCCATCGTTTGCGGATAGATCAGTCATAAACCATACTGATTACCTTACCAATGGACGTATGGTTGTGTCCGCTGCCGTAAACATCACAGACACCGACGTATTCACCGCCGACGCCCGTCGTATTCCTTATGATTACCTTGTAATTGCTACTGGACATGCCGATGCTTTTCCCGTTACTAAGGCGGAGAGACTTGATCAATACAGGGCAGGTAAAAAAAACTGCAGCAACTCGTTTTGGATTATGTTCTGCTCTGCTCAAGTTGATTCTGTTATATTTATATCCTTATGCTGGCAGAAAATCAAAAGATACAATCTGCTCAGTCTATTTTGATTGTCGGAGGAGGTCCGTGTGGTGTTGAACTTGCCGGAGAAATTGCCACCGACTTCCCCGGAAAGAAGGTTACGTTGGTTCATAAGGGACCAAGGTTGCTGGAATTCATTGGAAAGAAGGCTTCAAACAAGAGTTTACGTTGGCTGACAAAAAGGGGAGTTGAAGTAAAATTAGAGCAAGCAGTTGATCTGAATTCCTCTCTAGATGGAAGCCAAATATATCGAACCTCAACCGGAGAAAGTATCGAAGCGGATTGCCGTTTCATTTGTGTCGGAAAACCATTGGCCACGACATGGCTTAGTGAGACTATATTGAAGACTAACTTGGATAAAAACGGAAGGTTGATGGTCGATGAGTACTTGAGAGTCAAGGGTCGAAGCAACATATTTGCAATCGGAGATATCACCGATATCCCTGTAAGTTAATTAATCATAATTTTGTTGAATAACCCAACATATCTTAGTCTTAGTCTTAATCTTAAATAATCCAGGAAATCAAACAAGGTTACTTAGCTCAGAGACATGCCTTGTTGGTCGCTAAAACCTTGAAGTTGTTGATGGCCGGAGGAAAAGAAAGCAAAATGACCAAGTACGACCCTGGTTTGCCGATTGCAATGGTTTCCCTCGGACGGAAAAACGGCGTCGCCCAATTTCCTTTTGCAACTCTGTGCGGACGTATTCCGGGCTGGCTCAAATCTGCAGACTTGTTTCTGGGCACCACCAGGAAGCAGATGGGTTTAAAACCTTAAGCTTTTATACATAAAAACATGTCCATTTTCCCTTGTGTTTCCCATTTGCAATGTTTCATGTTTCCTTGTATGTTGTTTGGCTTTGTGCTTTGATCTTTGTTCGTAAAGTTCTGAGTGTTCATATCTTGTTAGTG
Source organism: Hibiscus tridactylites (assembly GCA_958450335.1). Classification (NCBI taxonomy): domain Eukaryota; kingdom Viridiplantae; phylum Streptophyta; class Magnoliopsida; order Malvales; family Malvaceae; genus Hibiscus; species Hibiscus tridactylites. Next base: position 107,915 of record OY288271.1, read on the forward strand.
TTTTCATACAATCTGAAACTGATAATTATAGAGACAAGTGGTATCCGAGAAACCTTTTGATGAACTGAACTAAAGATTGCAACCAAAGAGACGCTAAATCAGTAAATCGAACTAAATATTACACCAATTTTATTCACTCCAATACTTCTCATCGGAATCTTTATCGTCTTCCCCTTCGTCGTCATCGGAACCAGCATTGAGACTCATCTTGAACTTCCTTACATCCTCCACCGCTGCATTTCTAAACAGCCCAATATCGACCGCACCGGAAACCATCTTATAACCGCGCTTTACGAGCTGCTCTGGTGGATCATTCGGCATTGCGAAACCGCCCAAGAAGGCTCCACCACCGGCTTTCGTGTCCGACTTAAGCACGGCTTTCTCCGCCGTCCTCAACACCTCCTTTACCTTCTTGTGACCCGGGTCCCAAAGGTAACCCACGCTGGCGCTTAAATCCAACGGACCCATTTGAATACAGTCGACCCCTTCGACGGCGGCGATGTCTTCCACTTTTTTGACGCCGTCCACCGTCTCGACCTGACACATTATTAACAGATCCTCCATGTAGTTGCTCAGATAGCCTTCGTTGATCCCGTAGTTGGAAGCTCTCACCACCGTGTGTGCGGATCCACGGATTCCGTCCGGAGGGAAACGGCAATACGAAACCGCCTTTTTAGCGTCTTTAGCGGAGTCAATCATGGGGAACATGATCCCTTGTGGGCCGAGGTCAAGGGCTTTTTTGGCCCAAGCCGCGGAGGACTCAGGGAGGCGGATGACGGCCGGAGTGTTGGTCTGGGTGAGGCAGCGGAGCATTTGGAGGGACTCGTGGATTCCCCCAGGGCCATGTTCCATGTCGATAACTACGAAGTCGTAGCCAGAGAAGGCGGCGATCTCGGCCAATGTGGGGGAGAAGGAGAGGAGGAAGATGCCGTATAGGGTTTCACCGCCGCGGAGGCGAGATTTGAGAGAAGACGGTGAGGGAGAAGGGGAGGGATTAGGGGAGCATTCGAGAGGGGAAAGAGTGGGGAATTTGGTGAGGCTTAAGGATTTGAATGAGGAAATGGATTGCTTGAAAAAGGGAAAGGAGAGCGATCTGGATGATATGAAAGGAAGAGGTTTTACGACGGAAGTTTTAGGGACACCGGCGGCGGCAGCGGCGGTTGCGTTGGTGAGGGTGGCCATCTGCTGTAGTGGGTACTTGGCTTTAACTAAAAATCTTTCTACTAGGAATATATGTATAAAAAGTATTTTGACTTCTTCTGAGTGATAAAAAAAATCGAACCAACCTCAAACCCTAAATCAATTTAACAAATTATCTATAAATCATTCGTATATTGTCCAACTAAAAAATAAATATAAACTTATTTAAATATTTATTGAATAAAAAATTTAAATATAGATATGTTTGGTTAATTGGTGTTCATATAATTTTATTTATTAGTATATTGTAATTAATATTATTTTAAGAAAAATTAATACACAAGTTTGTTAATTTTAGTGTTCAGGGAATTTAGGTTTTAGGATTTAAAATTTTATATTTTAAAAAAAAGGCTGTATAATTTTTAGACAAGCTTGTGTATCAAAATATAACCATTATTTTTTTCATAAAAGACATCAAATATTGTAGATACCTATTATGATGACCCTCGAAATTCAATTTACTTCATCCACAGGACCACAACGTCAAAGTTGAAGGGCTAAAAAATCATTCTGCCTTGTTTAAAAGAGCTAATCTCTTATCACAATTTAAGGGCTAAAATGACAACTAAAATAGTTGGAGGGCCAAAAAGATCATTCTGCCTTGTTTTAAAGCTCTATGTGATAATAATCTGTTTTCATAAACAAAAGAAACTTAAAACTAAAATTCTGAGGTTGATACAAACAGAAGCAGGGTAAACATATAATCACAAAACCATTACAATCTGTACAAAGTTCCATGTGGTTCATTTCAAAAGAATTGGGAGCAAATTCTGCATCCCACACCCTGCTATCTCTCTCTCTCTGGCTATCAGTGACATGACTTACATTTTTTACTTCTTCGAATATGTAAGATACGGATCCTGTGCTATTGTCAAAACATCTGGCCTTTCTGCTTGATTATACGTTAGACATCGACGAATCAAATCCTGCACGGTTAGATAACAGATTACGTCATTGTTAAGCGACCAGAAGTTCTCCGCATTGTGAAACTGCAGAAATACAACACTAAAACCCAGCAAATCTGCAGCACATGCATAGAAATAGATAACAAATTCCCTTGAACCTATAGTTTTAGCTCAATTGGTTCATGCAGTTAATATTGTAAGAGAAGTGGCATCTAGCAAGTTTAAAATTCTCTAGAATGAACAATTGAACATCAAGTCAAAGCCTGAAATAATTGTAATTAATAATTTAACTCCGCTTCTGACGCTCAATAACAGAATCATTTCATCCATCAAGACAAAAAAATATGCAGCAGCGACCGCCAAGGATGAGACGGAACTAACCTTTGCCTCATTGGAGGCAGTAGGCCTTGATGGGAACTCAACTTTACGAGCTTTAATAATTGTGTCTTCACGCAATATTCGTTCTTGAGTCTGGTCATGCCCAAAGGGGCGTCTACCAAAAAGCATTTGATAAAGTAGAACACCGGCTGACCAAACATCCACCTGTTGTCAATGGAATCCCACATCAAAAGAAAAATCGAAGATGCGTCGCAAATAGCAAACCATTTGCATGGTGCAGAGGTCAGATAACTTCTAGGCATTCCAAGAAGAAAATTTCATAGGGGCAGAAAATTTTAACTTTACATGGTAATGAAACCATCTGATAATCAAGTTCCATATGTGCATTCAATTACAATTAGCAAGGGAAAAGGTGAGAGTGGAGAGATTGAAGATGGAGTCACCTACCTTTGATGAAATCAGAGGCGTTCTGCTAAGCTCAAAGCATTCCGGGGGCAAGTACCTGAAATCACAAAACAAAAATCAACACAGCCTTGCACATTAAAAGAAATGAGATATGACCACTCACTAGAACAAGCACAAAATAGAAAGAATAGGTTAGAACCAAACACGAAAAAATAGAATCGCCTACTAATTCGAAGGCAATACAGAGAAAGGGGGGAAATAATAAATAAGACCACATACAGTCGTTAGAGTGATAACGAGTCCGTCGATATGGAAAGAAAGCCTATTTTAAAACCAACTGAACACCGATAAAACTAAACCCAGTTTCAAGGACATATAGCAAAATGCACTATTTTTAAACATAAAATATGTAGCACGAAGTATCAAAACCACAGAATTTTATTTCCGATAATTTATCCTCACAAGGAAACTTAATAATTTGTGCTCAGGACATTGATATTATATATGCGACATGAACACTCTTGTTTCAGATAATGTTTCAAATCGTATGCTCATTGCTGAAGTATTAAATTCAACAACATGCTGCACAAAGTGTGTGAGGTTTTTACTCGAATCCTTCTCGAAGGTTGGATTTACTATTCAACAGGCATTCATTATTACTTTCAAGTTCCAAATATGATGCAGTGTAAACAAGCTACATTTAGCAGATAACTGGCACATGATACGAGGAAATTGCAGCAAAACTGGGGAGAAAAAAATAGCAAAGCTAGACATTTTCAAGGAAGGACATTCAATCGCATACTTACCAATATGTTCCAGCTCCTTGGGATGTAAGTTCCATACCCTGGGATCCAACATCATCCTCTACTATTTTGCTAAGACCAAAATCCGTCACTTTTGCTACACCTAACTCATCAAAGAGAACATTGCCAGGCTTCAGATCATAATGGATGATCTTCTGTGCTCTTTTGTTCAAGTATACAAGGCCTTGAAATATTTGAACTATGATAATCCTAGCTTCTTTCTCGGGCAATACTGGTGTTGCCTTCAAAACAGCATCAAGGTCTTTGCCTGGAAGCAATAAAAGATATCAAAGGATAAAATGAAATTAAATATGCATGGTAGATCTATCAAACCATTATCCAGACAGAATTTCTAGGTCTTCTCTACCAAGAAACTAAATCAAAAAAGCTCCCAGACATAAAATGTGGTTGAGCAGTTTACCGCTACAGTACTCTAAGACAGTGCAGAAAGTATTCTGGTCAATCTCAAAAATGTCCCAAAGACGAACAATGTGATGGTGCACCAGTGTCTTGTGAATGTTGTACTCTCGAATTGCATGTCGTATGTAACTTTGCTTCTTTTCCTCACTCCACTGAACATTCAGACCATGAAGTTTGCATGCAACGTACCTATGCTCTACCAAATCATAAGCCTGCCGGAAATTTCTTACTTCAAATCACTGCAAAAAGATATATTTTCACAATTGCCAATTTTGGCAAAGGATTGCTAGACTTTTGACACATCTAATAGACTGTGTTTAAACATGCTTAGCAAGACATTTCAAAAACATAAGCAGATAAGCTTGCCAGAGTTCTGACCTTATAAACCTCACTGAATCCACCTTTGCCAAGAAGATTTAAAAGGGCATATCTATTATTCAGTATTCGAAAATTGTTAAAACGGGACCCATCCTCATCTCGAATGCGCTTCATTTCGCGAATAAGCCTCCCCTTATCTAGTTCATAGCGATCTCTTTCGCGGAGAATACTTTCCTCCTCCTAAAGAGAAATCATAACAAAATCATGGTAGATTGTAAGGAAAAAATCAACATAACTGGTATGGCTCTTTAATAATATCAGATACGGCAATAACTTGTAGAGATAAAACTTACACGTTTAATAGAGGCAAGACGAGATTTGTATATCTCATCCTGGATTAGGATATCTTCTTCTTGTGCACCAGATTCTACATCACTAGCATCACCCTTGTCTTCAAAAAACGAAAAGTGGTACTTCACTTAGTGCTTAGAAGTATACTCCTTCACAAATTTAATTGTCAGAGTCATGCTGGATGTATGTGTATAAAATTTAGGTGCACATACAGAGTAAGGTCTTCAAGTAGAAGTTGGGTGCAAGTAGATGTCAGACATCACTACCTACGACTCACCAATGCCAACTCAACAAGTCGACTTTTGGTCAAAATCTTTTAAACATGCATCTTGTGCAAAGAATGGCTAAAAGAGACATAGTATGAGTGTTAACTATACAGCCAGACTCCTGATCAGCACACTATTCTCAAATGAGTTGGCTCAAAATAGCACATGATTTACAAAATTGAAGCTTGTTGGCTGCCAGCATGCAATAAGAAGTTCTATAGAACATGGTATCTATTTGGTCATATGATGGCTAACCAAAAACTTATTTTACTTAATTGGAATTGAGTGATAAGATATTAGTAAAATAATGTTCCGCTACAAAGATCCCGACTGATCTTTAATAAATTTGCGTGTTTTTGGGCTAGTGCTATCTAATTACTAATATTTGATATCAACACTTATTTCATGTAATTATAGTTTATTTTCAAATCAATTACAACTATATTTATCATTGATATGCTAACTTTTCTTTAAGAGGTTGATTCTGAAAAGGTTTATACCCCATTACCTTTAAGGCTTACTACTTGCCTCATAAAAGGCAAAAAAAATCTCCTTGTCTAATGCTTATTATACTTTTATTGTTTATCATAATGGTAGTTGATCTCATGTGCACCCTACTTAAAAACAATATATGTAAACATTTTAAACATACTGCATTAAACAGGAACTCACATCCTTAAGTTATACTGTTTCTGGTTCCATAACAATTAACACAGACTAAATACATGCCTAAATCTATTCGATGTAATGTCCGAACTTGAACTAACAAAGAGTACAGACAATAGGAATTCTTAAACCCTGTAACCACAAAATTATGCATTACCAGATTGTCGCTTTTTCAACTGTTTCCTCTGTCGTTCAACAGCCTCCTTAGCTTCCAACAATTGTCTCTAAAAGGAAATGAAAGGGAGACACATTAAAAAATAAATAAAATAATAATGTTACATTAAAAAATGAAAGGGAGACACACTAAGAAAAGAGGAATCCTTGGGCCTAAATTGTTACATTAATTAACTTTTCCTTTTATGATTACATACACAATATAGAAAGAATAACATACAAGATGAGCATTTAGATCTTTAAGTGCTTGCCCATCCTCCCATGTCTCGGATATGACTGTTCCAGCTCTGAAGGCAAAAAGAACTTGAGGGTAAATTCATTAATCAAGAGACACAATGAGTTGTAATACTGTTGTACATCATCAACATGAATGGTGCACCTTATAACTTTCCTCCCACTTATGTAGAGAGAATTATAAGAAATATTGCATTTATATGATTCACCAAAAACACTTTTTCCTCCCACATAGGTTTAACATCAGAGTCACGCATTTTATTAGTACCAAGGAATTACGGACAATGGGGTAACTTTCTCTTTCTCAGGCTAAATGTCGTGTCACGCGTGAGGAATCTGTTTCAACAACATAAAGTAAATATGGGAAGCAATTTAATCTTTATATACCTGATAACTCCCACGTTTCCGAGTCTCAAGGAATCCTGCCGCACTTTCATCCTAGCTTCTTGTCTCTCGGCTTTTGAAACAGCAATCAACAGATCAGATATCATTTTTGTTCTCTGAACCACAATAAAATAAGCCTAGAATTAAAACTAACACCATAAATTGCTATCAAGCAGACTTCACAAACATTCCCTTTCTAGTACTTTTATTTTCATTTTCCTCTTTAGGCATGAGTGACATATTTATAAAGTTTGATATTATGCGCTTGTGAAACGAACAACGTTTTCGGAAGTTCAATTATGCGCATAAAGTTAACAGTCCACAAGAATATTACAGAAACAAGCTTCCTCGGAAGGCACATGGTGTATGGGAAATATAAGCAACTTCATAAATCATATTGAAGAAAAGTGCAAGCCCCCACCATAGCTAATAAAAACTATTTAGGTCCTTTAGTTTCAATTATCGCATAACTTGTAAGTTCCGTCAGAAATGAATTAAATTATGTTGGACGAAAGTTTTTTGGGAAACATTGCCTAAAAAGATAAACTACATTCGTCAAAGGCCTTCTAATGAAGAACTCTTTTTTAGGACAGTTTTCGTCTACAAGATTTAGCTGTGCTTTGGTATTCAAACAGAATAACAGAAGGATGTGAAAAACATACACAGTCACAATACCATCTAAAATATGTTTATTTTTATCTGAAAATGAGTAAAAGTAATGTAGTTGCTTCTGAGCTTAAATAAAAATCGAAAAAGAAAAAAGGATCCGAGGAGGGAAACCACCACAAGGATGTAAAAACCATACACAGTCACCCTTCGTGGATTTAGTTAAAGACATGAATAGAAAGTTTATATATTTCTTACTTCACGCATTATAATCTTTTCTCCCCCGTCCCCCTGAGGAGGGAAACCACCACGAGGAAAATCTCGTTCACCTAAGATCTACACTATAAATGTACTAGAGGTGTGATATAAGCTCATATCAATGGCTATTGACTAAGCTTAGAACTTTCAGTATATTGAGATCCATCAATTAAGCATAATAAACACCTTCGGCTTCATTTGCTGATCATAATCTTTAATATCTTTCAATTCCTGCCAAAACACAATAAACACTAAAAGGTAAGTAGTAAGTAAACAAAGAAGTTTGCACCATATATTAGCAGAGCTACTTAAAATACCTTTTCTAGTTGCCGAAAAAGATTTTGATAGTCAGAAGATTCTTGACGACATTTCCGTAGGTCCTCCTCCAATGCTGCAACTTTCGCACGCAAAGATGTTACCTCTTCCTAAGTTAGGTTGCCAACAAAAAGAATTAGAATTGAGTTATAAAAATCTGCCGTGCGTCAAAGGAATATGACGCAAGTATATATTTTAGAAAAGAAAATTAACTGGTTGCAAAGCAAATCACAGTCCTTTTTCCTCCACATTTCTGAAACTAAAAAAATTATTGCCTCAAAAATGAGGATAAAATTTAAGTAGTTAAAATGAAGACAAACTTTACGAAGATACATACCTCTAGTGAAGTGCGCTGATCAGTCTGGAGCTGCTCTTTGGGCCTACTATCCTGAGATATGAATACAAATAGCAAACTGCCTAAGAGTGTATGTGATATGACTTATATAACTTATCTGGTATAAAAAAGTAATAACTATATAGTTTTGAAAATTAGTCTTGGAAAATAAAAGAAAATTTAAGAAAGGAAAAGCTCTTGTTAATTTTCTTTCTCAATAAACCAGTTAAATATAGAGGGAAAAGAGAATGAAACACTTGGGCACTGGAGTCTCACAGGTTTAAGATCCAGTATAAAGTATATGCATTTTTTTCTTATCAATAGAGTCATACTCTTTATCCCCCCCCCCCCCCCCATATGTCTCCTTCCTCTTGATCAGTGTACACTCAAACCACAATATAAAGGACTCCAGAAAATTAGCTTAAACACTGAAACAGAAAAAATGCTAGCCATGTCCTCAAGATTAGTTTATTTTCCTTCTGTGTTTCACATTTACTTTTTAAACTTTATAGTTTTGACCTTTAATAGCCCATACACTAAAATGAATGGTCCAACGTACCAAAAAAGGCAGCTAGAAAATAATATAAACAGCATTTTTGGTGCTGGCAACTTTAACTATTATAAGGGAGAGAATCAAAAGCACAACATCCAGTGGCAGTAAAGGCACACCTTGTGGAAAGAGTTCTCGAGTTGACCATTTGAAGGTGTTACAATCGAATCAGATATCTGTTGTCTTATCTGATCGTTAGCTCTAGATCCACGGCCTCTGCTGGAAACAGAATGGCCCCTTCCACGGCCTTGTTTTCTTCTATTTCCTTCGGAACTAGCCTTGGATTCCACAGGTTCAACAATCTTTTGCCTCCCTTCAGTAACTGCCTGACCAATTTTTCAAAAAAAAAAATCCTTTTCAAGAGAGCAGAACAGGAAAAGTTACAGGGAAGATAGAAATAAAGAGACAATATGCGAAGCCGTCCAATAATCGAAAGCAAAATGATGGCTTCCAAACCTCCAAACAGGGAAAAAAATCTCTCAGACTCATAAGCCTACCTCAACATGTTGAAAAACTGGCAAGTTATCATCTCCTTGGATTTTCTGGCGCTTCAGCGTGTTGGCTTGTATTAAAAACTCACCTCCATTCTAGCATCATGTGACATGTAAAATACCATTAATTCAGTTCTTAAAACTTGAATGATAAGAATGAACTAGAAAATTCAAATTTATATAGAAATTGTACAAAAGGCAACTTCATCTGCAAAAAAACACAGTTATTAAATCGAATATTTGATCTGTTTCAATTATCCACCATGAAAAAATAAAACTTCAAGTCATTTACACTCATCACTTCTACCAGGTATGCTGTATCGCAACACAAAGTAAGCCAATGCCAGGCTAACGACACTTTCCAAAGCAATAAACAATTAGCATAACAACATCCAAATCGCAATTGTTTCACCTAGAAATAATGTGTTGCTGGGATATGTGCCCCCAAACCAAACAGTTTTTCTATTATTCCGCATTTGAAAATTGAAACAGAGAGGAAATAAAAACAATATTAAAAGAATTATGAGGGCATTTTACCGCATCATCGGAATCACTTGAACTAGAAGCCTCCGACAAGTCCTCAGCAGAAACGAATTTCGAAGCTGACGATAGAGAAGGCCAAGTGGGCTGTTGCTGCTGCTGTAGTTGCTGGGTTTGCGGCGGTTGCTGGGAAGCAGTGGCTGAAGAAGCCTTGCCTACCAAACGAGCTTCGAGCTTCGCAATCTTAGTGGGCAAAGAATGGTCCGATTGGTTTGAGGAATTAGAGGAGAAATGTAACAACATATCATCCGACATTGCGATAAAAAAAAAAAGAGTGATCAGATCATTAAGGGGGAAAAGGGACAAAATCTTAAACAAAAAAAAAAATCTAGGGTTTAGATGGGATAGAATCAGAGAACGAATAAGGCCTGGTGAGGGGGAGATTTTCTTTTTTGGTATTTGGGTTTTGAAGATTTGAAATTGGGGCAAATGGAAAATAAAAATATCCAAAGGATTTTGCAACTGACATCAAAATAAGGTAAGAAATTAAAGTGGAATAAAATGGTAAACAACACTAATGCAGAGTGGTCATTAAATTTTAAAACCTTTGTATTTTAGTCGTTAAATATCTAATTGCATCGGCAAACGAATCATAAAAAAAATCAAACTATAAACATGAACCACATATTAAAATTTAAACCGAGGGTCTAAAACATAAAAGATAAATAAGATAACAATATTTGTCATATAAATATCATATTGATCGATCGAGACGATGCTGAATTTAATTCTAAAAAAAGTAAGCTAAAAGAACAATTAAAGAACAGTGGCGGAACTTAGAGTAAAAGTTTGAGGGAGCCAACTTAAATTTCTTTTAAATTTGGAGGTTTCAACGAAAATTTTCAAAATTTTTGAAGATTTAACTAAAATTCTTAATATTTTTCGAAAGATTTAACCAAAAAAATTAAAATTTTGAGATGAAATTTAATTAAAAATATTACAATTTTTGAAGCTTAATATGAATTTTTAAAAATTTTGAGGCGGCCAAATTAAAATTTTCAAAATTTTTAAGAGTAAAATTTGAATATTTCAAAATTTTGGGTGCCGTCGCCCCCACCGGTCCCTTAAACGTTCCGCCACTATAAACAACCGACAAATAAGGCCCCGAACATGAGCTCCCTACCTTTATTATTTTTTAATAGCTATAGGAACTTGTTTTATAATATTTTAATAATTCATTAGGAGCACACGACGAATTTACCTTTCTCTATTTAAAAATAGGATTATTATCCTATACACTGGCGGTGGAAAGTTTTTATTTCCACAAGCGTCTCAATTATAGGGTTTAGGGTTAGGGTTTAGGGTTTAGAGTTTAGGGGTTTTAGTGTAAAGGTTTAGAATTTAGGGTTCATGTTTAGAATTTATGAATTAGGGTTAGAATTTAGGGTTTAGGGTTAGGATTTAGTTTTAGGGTAATATGGGTGGGGATTTAGGTTTTAACCTATAAACCCTAAATTTTAACCCTAAACTCAAAATTCTATCAACAATCCCTAAATTCAAAACTACTACACTTATACCCCTAAATTTTAAACCCTAAACGAAGTCCCTAACCCCTAAAATTAAGGCGCTTGTGTAAAAAAATTTCCACAAGCGCTTGTGTATAGAACAATTACCCTTAAAAATATACAAAAAACTCGTCAAGGACGTAGAGAATTTTCCTTTCACTGCAGTAAATACACTAATTTATTAAATAAACTTTAACAAATTCTATATCTCTGATATTTTTCAAGTACATATATTCCGTAAAAAAACCTAGCATAATTATTTTTAAAGGAAAATTCATATATTTCTGTTTTCTTTTATCATTTTTCGTTTTTTAGGAAAATCAAATTAACCTCTGGTCTTTTTAAAATTAGATGACGAAGTCTAACGTACTGTACAATACAGTTATGGTAAGACACCAACTAAAATATAATTTAAAATATTAAATTTATGTTAAATATTGATACTTACAACTTTTGATAACATTTTAGGTTGATAAAAATATTAAAATTTTATTTTTAGGTATCAATAATTGTTTCGAGACCACTAACTTAAAATATTTATAAAAAAAAAATATAGCATTTCAAGTTCTTAATTTTGTAACATTTCGATTGATATTATACTGTAACCATATCTTACCCTGTTGCACCCAAAAACGTCCAAATTAGAATGAGCCATGGACAGGAGCGGAAGGTGTAAGGGACGGGTGGTAGGGGTGTTTAAAATTACATGACCCGACTGATTCGGTCCAAGTACTTGACGATCCGGTACAAATAGGCGGGTATTTTTAAGATTTTTATTTTTTTATCGGGCCAGGTACTCGAACGGTAATTTTTTTGGGTACACGGGCATGATTGGGTCGAAATTTTTCTCTTACCGAGTACCCGACCCGACCCGACACTTTATATATATATATATTAAATTATATGTTTATTTTAGGTTTTTAATATTTTTACTCCAAAACTAAATTTAAATCTCTAAAAAAAATCTATGTTTATATTATATAGTTTTAAGTTTAAAGTTTAAATTTTAAAAAAAAATATTTGTATTGATTTGTCAATATATTATTTGAAGGTAAAATCACGATCGAGAATAATTTTTTAATATATTCTTTTGGTGATAAACTTTAATATATATCTAAATATTTCACCTTTCAAAGTTAAAACTAACTTCAAGCCACTATTTTTTTGTTTGGATTATGCATTATAAACTTTTAAATTTTATGTAATTAATATGTGGGGTTTTTTATAAAAAAATATGAATCGAGTACTCGTTACTCGATTATCTGGATACCCGGATATAGCGGGCCGGGACACGGATCGGCAAAGGAAGTACCCGAATGAACCGAGTACCCAACAATGAACACCCCTATCCGGTGGGGATACGACCCTAAAATTTTGAGAAACTCGAATTTTGCTCCTAAAACTTTAGAAAATTTTGATTTAGCCCCCTCAAGATTTTTAAAAAATTCATATTAAGCTTCAAAAGTTTGAATATTTTTAATTAAAATTCCTCTCAAATTTTTAAATTTTTTTCGTTAAATATCTCAAAATTATTAAAAAAAAATTAGTTAAACCCTCAATTTTTGAAAATTTTTGTTTAATTCTCTAATTTTTTAAAATATTTAAGTTGGCCTCCTCAGACATTTACTCCAAGTTACGCTCTGGGCTATCGAGGCATGGAGCCTTAATTTCCATAAGTGGTATGTATTATAGATTTTTTTAAAATAAAATAAAGGGATAACTACCTATATAGTACCCCATCTATGCTGGCGTTCGTGTTTTAGTGCCTCAACAATCAACGTTATGTTTTTAAATTGGTACCTCTGTCGTTTAATCTATCCTAATCAACAATCAACATAGTATTATTATAATGTTTATTTCCCAAACAATGAGGTGGTGACACGTGTCACCAAAAAAAATAAATATCATTTGAGGGAAAGGAAGGATTTAAACACGTGCCCATTAAAGTATAAGCGAGTGAATTAGCCATTGGACTAAATCTAATATATAGTCATATTTTACCATAAATTACTTATAAGTAAAAAATAAATAAACCCCAAAACTAAAGAAAGATTGGATGCAAGGATTCAAACTCGCATCCCCGAGGGAATATTTTTTGGGTTTATTTTTTAATTTAAAATAAATTGTGATAAAATATAACTATATATGGGGTGTAGCTTAGCGGCTAACTCAATCACTTATTCTCTTAGGGATGCGGGTTTGAATCCTTGCATCTAATTTTTCTTTGGTTCTTAGGGTTTATTTCTTTGACTTAAAAGTAATTTATGATAATATATGACTATATATTGGGTTTAGCACAATGACTAATTCACTCACTTATCCCCTAATGGGCGCGAGCTTGAATCTCTACTTTCTCTCAAAAGAGATATATTTACTTTGTTGAGTTGGTGACACATGTCACCACCTCATTGGTTGCAAAATAAACATTATAATAATAATGTGTTTACTCTTGATTAGGAGATAGAAAAGTGAAAAAATAATAAAAAATGTTTAATTTTAAACGGTAGAGGTACCAATTTAAAAATGAAACGTAACGTTAGTCATTATTTTGTTAGAAAATAGTTAAAGTATTAAAATAGAAATGGCTGTATAAATAAGGTACTAGATATGTAGTTATCTCTAAATAAATTAAATTAAAATAAAGAGAGCAAATGCTTGCGGACGAGAGACAATTAGATGCCTTAATTTGTGTTGGGCCATTTATATAGGCATTGCCATCATCATTTCTCCCCATTCAAGCTCGCACGTTGCCTTCATTTTCCTCCGCGACTTTTCTCTCTCTCCGAACGCTTCTTTCCGAGAAAGAAAAAAGAAAAATGGCCGATCAGCTTACCGACGACCAGATCTCTGAGTTCAAAGAGGCATTTAGCCTATTCGACAAGGACGGCGATGGTCCCTTATCTTTCTCTTTTAATTTATAAAATTTATTTAACAACGTCATAGTAAATTTCTTCATTCGATTCAGCTCCGATTAGCAGATCCTAGCCTCGTTTTCTTCTTGGATGCATAATTTGTTATTTACATTTTCTTTTAATTTTGTGATCGTTTTCTTCATTCGAATGTTGCGATTCTTTTGCTCTCTTTCATTTTCATTCTTGTTGATCTTCATCGTTCGTCCCACTGATTTCATTTTTTGGCGTCTTATGAGTAGGATTAGGTCCTTTTTGGTGATTTGCAGCATACTTCGTGTTTGAGATTTGGTTTCGATTTGCTGGTTTTATTTGGAATATAACAATATAATGTTGTACGCCACATTAAGGTTATGGAATTCGTCTATGATAGGAATAACATGTATAGTTTTTTGAGCAATTACTTGTTTCGTATTTATTCGCTAATCCACGAATGATCAAATTTGGAAATCTGCATTTTGAAACTTATGGTGTTGGACTGGTAACTTGATACTGAATTCATTGCTTTTGGCACATTGATATTCTTTTCTCCCTCTTTTGGCACATTGAAAACACGATTACTATCTTGTTTGGACATGCAAGTCTTTGTGATGTATCTTCGAAGACATTTTCGGCATATAGAAGTTAGAAAATCATCAACCATCATATTTAACTTGAAATCTTACTGCTATATTGCTCCGATTTTTCTTCTTTTCCCCCCTTGAAGTATCCATGTCCAGTGCTCGTGCCCAATTCATATTAGCGCTCGAGTAACCGGATATGGTTAACGATCCTCGATGCATGGAAGAAACATGGGGAAAATGAATACATCTGTGCTGGTCACATTTCTAATCTTTACTCGAGCCAGAGTAACATAGAATTGCTATCCCTTTTTGACAGTAACTGTTTATATTGTTTTCCATGCCCGAATGTCTTGATTGTTTCATTCTCAATACTGTAGTATTCGTTTGTTGCATTCATTCTTATCCATGCTGCAGGGTGCATTACCACCAAGGAGCTGGGAACTGTAATGCGATCGCTTGGCCAGAACCCTACCGAGGCAGAACTCCAAGATATGATTAATGAAGTTGATGCCGATGGAAATGGAACCATTGATTTTCCTGAATTCCTTAACCTGATGGCAAGGAAGATGAAGGATACTGATTCAGAAGAGGAACTCAAAGAGGCATTCAGGGTGTTTGACAAGGACCAGAATGGTTTCATATCCGCTGCTGAGCTTCGTCATGTTATGACAAATCTTGGCGAGAAGCTTACAGATGAGGAGGTTGACGAGATGATCCGTGAAGCCGATGTCGACGGCGATGGACAGATAAACTATGAGGAGTTTGTCAAAGTCATGATGGCCAAGTAAGAGTCTCTATCTAACCATAATCGAGATCCGAAACCGGTGAAGATTGAAAAGAACATGGCAGATCAATTTGCTAAGATTTATATATTTTTTTCAGTAGGACATCAATGTTTTTATTGTACTAGTTTTTCGTGTTTACATTTGCCCTGTTTTGTTCATTAGTATCTATCATTTACATTTGGCGTTCTTGCAACAATTTGAAAAAAGAAGAAAAATCGATGTTTCTTCTTAATTGTTCCGCTCCATTTTTAGCTTCTTTTTTACATTTTAAAGGAAATTCAAATGCTCCGTTTGGAAATTCAGATTTAAAATTTTGTTTCGGATTTCTTTTATTATGTGAACGATAGTAATAGAATGGTACATCGTTAAGACTTAAGATTCAGTACAAAATATAATTAAAAACTATACAATATTGATATATCAAATCAAATTTTACATCAGGAATTTTAAAATCACAATAAAAAAGTATCTGATAATTTTCTGCATTTGAGAAATAATTATGAATGTTGTATTTTTAAGTATTTAATTTACAATATTTTAAATTCTTAATTCAGGTTTTAAAATCAAAATTTTCAATGGTTACTGAGATCTAAGGTTATTGAATTTGTCAGTAAGGTGTGTACATAATCAAAAGATTAAAAATATATATAAACATATATTATTTTATAAGTGATAACAATTCAAAAAAATAATATTAACAATAATAATTTAGGCAGTAAGATGAAAAATATATTAAAGTATTAAATGAAAATGTAGTGATTCAGGGCAGAATCAATAATTAAGTTCAATCTTAACTCAAATGTAAGTGATAAAATGATAACCAATTGTTAAAATATCTTATACATGTAAGTGGGTCATTTCCTATATATTTATATACGCATATAAATTCATTTAAAATTAAAGTAATTTTATTAATTGAATATAACTAGATTGATATTATCATTGATACACATAAAAATATTATGCGAATACCATGTTAATATCGATAAAATGATAACAAAAACATTGGTTTATCTAATTGTTAGTTGCCCTCTCTCCATGCAAACTCTCAAATGTTGATACAATATGTTTGTTTGATCTTATGTATCTATTGTATTTTTTATTTGTTTTCTTTAAACAGTGCCATAATAATATTTTTTAAAATAAATATTGAGATTCGAACCACACAAGAAATAAAGCGGATGAACATTCATAATTAGTAACTACTAAACTTATTTGTTAATCTCAATATATAGTTAAAGATAGTAAATTTACTAAATCAAACAAATTATTAGTTCAAAAAAGCTCGGCATACATTATATACATAAATAAAAATGAAATATTAATAATATTTTTTGACCAAAAAATATTAATAATATTATATAATGCTTTTTAATAGATATATAATGCTATTTTTAACATAAAAGCTGGGTCAAAACTGTAATTTAAGTTACGAAGACAACTAGACAAGAGGAATAGAGGATGGATATATAAGGCATGGCATAGAAATTTGAATTTCATTTCTTGTAATTTTTATTTTTATAATCCGCGTTTTGTTTTGAAGGAGAATCAAGTTGCAAAGAAAAACCTAAAATTCTTGAAACTTCCACTTGGATTCTTCCTCAATTCATCGAATCCAAAACTCTGAACCCCTCCAATGACAAACAGAACAACATCGCCGGCGTCGACGCTGAAGGCTGAGAAAAGCCCGCTTCTATCTCCGACCAGCTCCCTGTCGGTGACGGAGACGGTGAACGGTTCGCACAGGTTCGTGATCCAGGGGTACAGCTTAGCTAAAGGGATGGGCGTCGGGAAGCACATTGCCAGCGACAATTTCACTGTGGGCGGCTACCAGTGGGCCATTTACTTTTACCCCGACGGTAAAAATCCCGAAGATAATTCCACTTACGTCTCCGTCTTCATTGCATTGGCTAGCGAAGGTACCGATGTTAGGGCATTGTTCGAGCTTACGCTTGTGGATCAGAGCGGCAAAGGGAAGCATAAGGTTCATAGCCATTTCGATCGGTCCCTTGAGAGCGGGCCTTATACCCTCAAATATCGCGGCAGTATGTGGTAGGTTTTTACTCTCTTTTTCTTTTCTTTTAATTTTCTTTGGTGGAATGTTCAGAATCGAATGAATACATGCTGCGGAAGAAGCGACTGGTACAAGCTGACATAATTTAATTGATTGGAAATGAATGAATTGTTCTGTATATATATAAAAAACTACACTTTTAATTTTAATTTGTGGAAAAAAAGCAAGTAGTAGCGAAGCAACA
This sequence comes from Hibiscus tridactylites, assembly GCA_958450335.1. NCBI lineage: Eukaryota > Viridiplantae > Streptophyta > Magnoliopsida > Malvales > Malvaceae > Hibiscus > Hibiscus tridactylites. The sequence goes on from OY288271.1 coordinate 125,494, forward strand.
GTGCACAGGATTCATACTCTTGAAGAAATGTTACTGTATCTATGAAATTTGTGAAAAAAAGATTTGCCTGTCTGGTGATAATGCTATTGCTATGGTAGATTGGTAGGAACAAAGTGTTTTGCTGTAGAAGAATTTGTGTTTTCCCAAAATGCTATTTTTATATACTTTTTGGCTGTCTGGTTGTATGCAGTTTCGAGTCTTTACTTATTTGATTATAATGTTCGTCTGGTAAGGCATACTCTAGAGGCTTTATCTAATCGAATATAATCTGTGGATGGTCTACTCAAATTGTTCAGCTTACCAGACTTAAATTGTTATTCTTTCTCCCATGTTCTCGTTAATCTAGGGGATACAAGCGTTTTTTCAGAAGAGCTTTACTTGAAACATCAGATTACCTCAAGGATGACTGCTTGAAAATAAATTGTACCGTTGGAGTTGTTTCAGCAATAGATTGTTCACGGCCACACTCAATTCAGGTGCCAGAGTCTGATATAGGATCACATTTTGGTATGCTGCTGGAAAATATGGAAGGTTCAGATATTACATTTGATGTGGCTGGAGAAAAAATTCATTCTCATAAGTTGGTATTGGCTGCTAGATCCCCTGTTTTTCGATCTGAATTTTTTGATGGGGCGGATGGAGAAAAGAAAGAGATAGTTATCACCAGTTTAGAACCTAGGGTTTTTAAGGTGAAACCTTTCACATCTTTCTTTTTGGCTTTCCTCTAAGGACTTAATCTGATTGCCGTATTTTTTATTTTATTTTTGTCATTATCATTGCCTTTTTTGGTTGTGTCAAACAGGCCTTGTTGCACTTTATTTACAGAGACACTCTTTCGGAAGATGCAGAGAGTGTTGGGTCTAGTTCTGCTTCCGAATCATCAGTATCCGAAACACTAATAGCTAAATTGTTAGCAGCTGCTGACAGGTATTGTCTGGAGAGACTGAAATTAATGTGTGAGTCCCGTCTCTGCAAGAGTATATCTGTAAATTCTGTTGCCAAAATTCTGGCCTTGGCCGATGAATATCATGCTACGGAATTAAAAGCTGTTTGTCTCAGATTTGCTGCTGAAAACCTTGCAGGTCTGTTAACCATTTTCCACTTTACACATTTTCTTTTGACATGCATTTATCCTATGAACTCATCAATTGGTGTAAAAGTGTGGTGAAACTAATAGTTATTAAACATAGAACCGCTACCTGTGTTTGATCTTGCTACATCTCTGCAATATGAAATCCTCCGAATGTGCTGATAATGCATTTGCTGCATAGTTATGATAACAGATTATGATTAGTCTGGAATATCGATTTTTCTATCTTTTGTATGTTGATGATGCTTTAAGGGTTATTCTTGTTAGAATAGGATTAACATCTTTTAGTTTGTTCCTGGAATATTTCTAGATTTTCCAGGAGCATAATAGATAGACAGTATCAAAATCAAGAATGATTTTCAATGTCGGTCTCTAACGTGTGTTGTTCTAGCAGCTGTGATGCGATCAGATGGCTTTGAATACCTAAAAGAGAACTGCCCTTCGCTTCAGTCAGAGCTCCTGAAAACCGTTGCGGGTTGCGAGGAGGATTGTAGCAGTGGAGGGAAATCACGGAGTGTGTGGGCTCAACTTTCAGATGGTGCCGATACCAATGGCAGGAGGGTGAGGCAAAGAACATGATGGCTAATCTTTCAAGTTGTAAATGCTCTTTAAAAAATGATCATGTAACTGTTCGTAAATGGAATTTTGTATAGTTGGTGAGTTGTGTATTGTAAATCTTTGGTAAGCTTTGTTAACTGTTTGTTAGTAGGGGGGAAAATGACTTGGTGCATACGCCATTGCTAACAAGTGCTGGAGTTTAAAATTTGAGATTAGTGTTTATTCATTATATTGACTAACAGAACGTACGTGGAAGATTATTTGTGGGTTTGTTTCACGTGTTAAAGTTTTAGAAGATTATTTTCTTAAATCTAGTCTTAACTAGAGGGAGGGGAAGGAAAGGAAGAGGAGTATTTATGGTGGATCTTAAAACTATGATTTACGGGAATATAAGGGAACAAAAATAAATAATTTGATTAACTGGTCTAATGTAGGGGTGATAATGAGCTTGGCCGGCTTGTGAGCTACTCGGGCTCGGCTCAGTCAAAGCTCGGCTCGAGTGAGCTCGGCTCGGGTTTGACTCGAAACCTTAACAAGTCGAGTCGAGCCTACTCAGGCTCGGCTCGAAAAGCTCGTAAACAGGCTCGGAATCTATATATGCACTAAAATAAATTATGTGTTTGTATATTCTTTCATTAGTTGGTTGTTGTTTGATTTTGTATTTTCTTTAATTATGTGTTTAAATTATAAGAATATTTATTGATTATTTGGATTAATCTAATTTTTGGCACTTTCCCCCCTTTTCGGTCATTTAATTTCGTTTTAGTGTTGGTTATGAAAGGGTTTTTAACGAATCTTTTATAAAAAACTATAACAAAATTTTTCATTTCGAGCCGAGCCTGATGAGCCCAAACCGAGCCTGACGAGCTTCGAGCCCGAGCCGAGCCCAATAGTCTTATTTTTGAGTCGAGCTCGAGCTTAAAATTCTTAATTCGGCGAGCCTCGAGCCCGAGCCGAGCTCAATTACATTGTTTTCGAGCCGAGCCTGACCAGGCTCGGACTCACCTCGACCCGTTATCACCCTTAGTCTAATGTGCTTACTTAAGTTTTTTAAATTATGATATTGCCAAATATATCATGAAAGATATTTACTATCAATGTTGAGGTTTTAATATATAAATTTTTGGGTAAACTGCTTGAGTGACCAGTTAACTATTAGGTTTGATCTGTTTTGACTATAGAATTATAAAAATTTAAAATTTGATCACTCGATTATTTAAATGAATTTATTTTAATCACCGACCGTTAAAACCTAATACAGGCAATGTGGTCAATAAAGTAAAATTTGTATAACTATACATTTGGTCATTGTTAGTTTCTTATTATATCAATTTAGTTTTAATTTTAATTTAAATAATTAAAATTAATTAACCAATCAAGTGATTACACATGTCATCACCTGATTAGATGATTTTAATTTAATATCTAATATATTTAATTTAACGAAGAGATGTGACCGTTAAAGTAAAAAAATAATCTCACATACCTATTTAAGCTTTAAAATCTAATATTTAAATTTCTAAACATTACGGTGACAATTTGTAAAAACCATGTTTAGCATTTTCACAAACCGTATCCATATTACAAGGATATCCATTACAAAATAATTTTGAAAAGGAAAATTCTACGAACCAACATCCGTTTTCAGGTGAAAATCAATTTGAAAATCAATTTCAACCATATAGATAATACAAGCAAATTTGTATCCGGTGAAAATAGCTTACAAATCAACATCCGTTTTCAGGTGAAAATACCATAAAACTCCATGTACTATACCTACCTTAAATGACATTTTGGTCCTCTACAGATAATTCAATCAAAATTAGGGGTGCTCATAACCGGGTTATAAGGTACTAAAATGTTCAAAAAGTCTAATATCACTACCATAGTATTATTATATTTTATCATCCTTTCTACTTCATTAACTTGCATTATGAGCTTATTGAGACTCTGGGTACCCTATGACCCAATTATAAACACCCCAAATCAAAACCAATGCATTTTACCCCAAAATATCGACACAAATATAATTAAGGTGTAATGATATTTTTGACCCTCAAATTCGTAAAAGAATCATTCTAATCCTTAGTTTTTTTGGAAAAATGACAAAAGATGCCCACAACGTTTGCATGTTTTGTTATTTGGTCCTCTATTCTTTTTTGGGTCCAAATATGCCCCCAATGTTTGCTTGTTTTGTCATTTGGCCCTCTATTCTTTTTTTTGGTCCAAATATGCCCCCAATGTATCATTCATAGTCCAAATATGCCCTTGTTGGACGTAAACTGTCAATTAACGGCTTATAAAAAAAATTTGACGTGGCATCAGCAAATCTTAATACGTGGCAAGTCCAATCAGCATCAGTTGTTGAACGTCAGTTAACTGACAGTTTCCATCTAACAAGGGCATATTTAGACCAAATTGAAACGTTGAGGGCATATTTGGACTACGAATGAAACGTTGGGGGCATATTTGGACCAAAAGAAAGAATAGGGGGTCAAATGAAAAAACAAACAAACGTTGAGGGGCATATTTGGACCAAAAAAATAAGGGGTTAAATGATAAAACATGCAAACGTTAGAGGCATCTTTTGTCATTTTACCTATTTTTTTGTCAAATTGTATGACATAAAAAGTTATAGATCTATTAATTTGAATTTTGCTATTTTTTCTTATGTCAAAACTGAATACTAATGTCAGTTATTTATTTTTTATGTAAAAATAAAATATTTATAAATGATAAAAAATACACACATATACATATGATTAAAAATGTATTTTTTAAATATAAACAAATTTGACGATACAAAATAACTTACGTCAGGTTTTGCAAGTCTATGAGACTGATTTTTTCCGTCACTTGATTTAAATTGATAAATTTTAGGTATAGTGCAAGGATTAATTTGAATTTTTAGATATAGTGTAAGGACTAAATTAAACTTTAAAGTATAGTATAAGGACTAAAATATTTATTTTTATAGTAAATGGACTAAAATAAACTTTTAAGTATAGTTCTACTATACTTTAACTATTTTTTAATTTGAGAATAAAATTATTATTATATAATCGTATTTAATACATATCAAAAACATATTTCATATATTATACGTATAAAATCACTGACATTTTAAAACATTGTTACATATATGAAACTCAATTAAAAGGTTGTTATAAATAAATCATTGATCATTAAATATAAGACGATGATAGTAACATGACATGATATAATACTAATTTTAGTCATCGACTTATATTATCTATTAATTTGATCATAGTTCAAAATAATTTAATAAAATAAATCTTTCACATTTAAAAAATTCATGTTTTTGTATTTCTCGCATAAATGTTAATTATATTCATGGTATACAACTATCGTTGCTTCTGGCAGAATTTAATTATACAACTATTGTTATGTTTCGATGAACTCATTTGCTTTGATAGTATAAGTAAAAAAGACTAAATTGTCGAAATTTCTAAGGGTTAAAATTATTAAATTACTTCGAATTAGTACAAAATTAATAGAATATATAAATTTTAGAACTAAATATGTTATTATATTGTGGTATATTATCTAATTATAACTTCTAAATTCATAATAAAATGACAAAACAAGTTGTTTTTCCTACTTTCCCAAGCAATCGAGTTGGTGAAACAATGTAATCAAATTGTTTACATTCCAACTTTCCCAATAAGAAAAAAGAAAAGAAAATTGCACATTTTACCTAATTTTAATATCTAAATCTCCCTTAATAAATAGTACTAATGCCCTACTATTTATATCGGGTGTAGAATCAGAACATTTGTGTTTTGGGGAGGAAGATGATAATGAAGCTCGCCTTCTTCTTCGTCATCCATTACATTTACTGCTCAACATTAAGCTTAGCCCAAGCTCCACCAATGGCGCCTGCATCAGCTCCGGCGCCGGCCGGTCCAACAAACGTCACAAAAATCCTGGAAAAAGCCGGCCAATTCAATATCTTCATGCGACTTATGAAAGCGACCCAGGTGTCGGAGCAGCTCCTCAGCCAGCTCAACAACACCAACAATGGCATCACCATTTTGGCGCCCACAGACAATGCTTTCTCCACCTTGAAATCCGGCACTTTAAACTCCCTCTCCGATGAGCAGAAAGTGGAGTTGGTTCAGTTTCATATCATCCCAACCTACCTATCCTCCTCCCAGTTTCAGACCATTAGTAACCCTCTGAGAACGCAAGCCGGGGACAGCGGCGACGGCAAGTTCCCCCTCAACGTCACCACCGCCGGAAACACCGTCAACATAACCTCAGGGCTGACCAACACCAGTGTTTCCGGGACTGTCTTCACCGACGGTCAGCTTGCCGTTTATCAAATCGATAAGGTTCTTCAGCCTCTGCAGATATTCGATCCAAGGCCTCCGGCGCCTGCGCCGGCGCCAGCCCCGGCCAAGCCGAAGAAGAAGAGTGAAGAAGATAGCCCCGATGACGATTCCACAGCTGATAAATCCGAAGCCTTAAGCTTGACCGTGGAAAAGAATGTTGGGATCACTGTCATAGTTATTGCACTAATTACTTTGTTATCATAGAATCAAAGGAAAAGAAAACAGGGTGACTTTGAGGGCCCCTCCATTTTATATTTTAATATATATAAAGAAAGCTCATGTTATTATTATTATTGTTATTATTAAATCACGTTTTTATATTGTATTTTCATCATCCGTTACTATTTTTTTAGGTTTAAATAAAATATTATATCTTTTTCAAGCTTTAAGTACCTATAATATTAATTTTTGTAAAAGTATATGTATAAAATTTTAATTGTTATAATTTTAGGTGATCAATCTTCAATGATCGTTTAAAAATAATCGTTGTCCAATCAAAACGAGATATGTGATAAGAATATTAATTTTTTAACTTTTTTTTAAATAAAACTTTAATCTTTAAAATAATCATAAAATTCTCAAACATCTTCAAATAATCTATAAATTTATAAAAATAATAAAACCTAAAATTTCCAATTCTTTACTGTTGTCGTCGCCTATCATTGTCTTCGACCTTATCGTTTTTATCATCGAACCCAACCAACCATCACCATAATATGTTGTTGATGGAAATTGGCAAACGATGTGACAATCAAATGACTATTTAACATTCGTTGGCTACGTCCGACGACCAAAAGGGTGGGTTCGACGATGACAATGACTGGTGGTATCAGTAAGATTTGGGGATTTAGAGAGTATTTTAAATTTTTTCAAAATTTCATGAATTTTTCAAAAAATTTAAATTATTAAAAACAAAAAAATAATTAAAAGAAAATATAAATTAAAATATGGCACGTGTCGAATTTTTATTGGTTGATAAAATTTTAATGGTAATTAACTATCAGACACCTACAATTATAACGACTGAAACTTTAGACACCTATTTTTGTACCACAATAAATCTCTAAGTCCATTGTAAAAAAAATTTATCAGGGGAGGTATCAAAACATGAACTAAATTGAAACTAATTAATAAGGGAGAAAGAAAAACATTCGGATATTAGTTATGTTGTTAAGGAAATACAATTAATTAACCCTATTTCAATATTTAATTAAATAGGAGAGGATATATTTTATCTAGGTGATCTAGATTCGAGCATCATGTGTGTACAATGTGTGTTTTTTTAACAGAATATCAACAATTTTATTAAATAAAACAAAAACAAACAACAACATTCAAATTGTACTATAACATAATAAATAATTACAATTAAATTTTTATAAGAACTCGAAAACTCGACTCGACTTGAATTTTAAACTTGAATCGAATAAAAAAAGTAAATAAAGTTTGAGTTATAAAATATGACGCATCAACTCGAATAACTCGAAATATTTTGACTCGACTCGATTCGATCGAACGCTCACCCTTAACACCAGCATATTAAAAAAAAGTCATAAAGTCAAAAAAACACTACCAACGTTTGACTAAATAGTCATTTTAGCACATATTATTTTTTGGGAAGCAATTTAATCTTCAACGTTTCATTTTGAATCAAAATGGCCATATTTGGATGAAAAATGTTAGAAAACTGATGATAAACAATTTGAAATGACTTGACAGAAAAAATAAATTTATAATTCATATACTTTTATAAAATTATTTTTTGACTAATGTAACATTTTTATAAGGCAATATATTTATCTATATGATATTGTCATGTTAGTGCGCACTGTCATATAAGTCTGTCACGTCACTTTAAGTCATTTATCGTCAGCTGATTAAAGGTTATTTTGACCTAAAATGAAACGTTAAAGATTAAATTATTTTAAAAAAGAATAAGAACCAAAAGTGAATATTGAGGGTATTTTTTGACTTTACTAGTAATTATTATTTTTGTTTGATATGGATGTGGTCAAAAGTCAAAACCGTGAGCCTGAGTTTCCTTCAATCCCGCCACGTGTCCCTAAAACCCAAAAGGGAAGGAAATATATAAGACATCAGCAGTTGTGTGTTTTGCGAATACTCAAGATGTTGTTGAGGGAGGTGGGTTGGGAGGATCTGGTTGGGGTCAGTAGGCATGAGTTGTATAACTTCGGTGTAAATGTCGATGAAGATGAAGTTGAAGATGTAAAATTGCGGATTCCAATTTTAATACTATTTTTGATTCCATTTTAATTTGCGGAGGAAATTTGCAGGAGGAAGGCGTGGTGGTGGTGTACCCTGAGTATGGACTGGAAGTAAGGAATCCGTTGAGCGAGACGCCCAAGGAAATCTACTCCAATATCTACTACTACCAGCGTTTCTCGGCCTTCAGGATGGACACACAAGGCTTCTTTGCTGCGGCCAGGCACATTCGTGATCGTCTCATCAAAGTAGGAGTAATTTTAATGATTTAGGTTTTTTTTTTTTTTTTTTGTAATTCTTATTGGGGATTATGTGTTTGTGTGAAGCAATGGAACGAGACTTTCCTTCATTTTCACAAACTTGATCCCAAACAAACTTATTACTTGTCGATGGAATATGTTCAAGGAGCAGCGTTGCTAAATGCGCTTGGCAATCTCAACCTTCTACCTCGCTACGTCTACCCTTTACTACGGTTTCAGCTGACCATCACAAAATTTGATCAGTTGGTGATTTTGTTATTTTATTTTGATTTGATTTATATTGTTTAAGAAAAACAGATTAATGTTTTCCATTAACTTTTTAGGATAAATATGGTGAACTTGGAAACGAGAATGGTGGGTTGGGAAGGCTTGCCTCTTGCTTTCTAGATTCCATGGCTACATTGAATTTGCCTGCTTGGGGATACGGTTTAAGGTATAGAAGTGGGCTGTTCAAGCAGCGCGTCACGGAACAAGGACTAGAGGAAATTGGTGAGGATTGGGTTGACAAGTTTAGCCCCTGGGAGGTTGCTAGGCATGATGTAGTGTTTCCTGTCAGATTCTATGGCGCTGTTGATGGGTCGTAAGTTTTGCTATTTCTAATTCAATAGAGTAGAAGATGTTCAATTGTGTTAATTAATTATTAAATGCATGCATCACAACAGTCGGAAATGGGTTGGAGGAGAGGTGCTGCAGGCTCTGGCTTATGATGTTCCCATTCCAGGATATAAAACCAAGAATACCATAAGTCTTCGCCTCTGGGAAGCAAGAGCTCGCGCTCAGGATTTCAATCTGTCTCAGTTTAATGATGGACAACACGAATCCGCTGCTCAGCTTCATTCCAGAGCCCGACTGGTGAATTCCACTGGTTACTCTATATTATTATGTTTAACCAGTCTATATGAGTAATATTTTAAGCTTCTGAAAGTATTCAGCTACATTCACTCCACTGCTTCGTTGCCAGATATGTGCCGTTTTATGCCCTGGCGATGCTACTGAGAAAGGGAAGCTTTTACGTCTGAAACAACAATATTTCCTCTGCAGTGCATCCTTACAGGACATTATTGTTAGATTCAAGGAGCGGCGAAGTGGAAAGGGGCCGTGGCAATGGTCTGAGTTTCCCTGCAAAGTTGCTGTGCAACTGAATGGTACTCATCCCTCATTAGCAATTCCTGAGCTGATGCGCTTACTAATGGATGATGAAGGACTGGGGTGGGATGAGGCATGGGATGTGACAACAAGGTAAAGGTGCCCCTATTTCTACTTTATGTAGCAATAGCTAGTACATACGGCCTAGTCTTAAATCAAACGTCAATAACTGAACCAGGACATTTGCTTATACCAATCACAATGTCCTCCCTGAAGCACTTGACAAGTGGCCACAACCTTTGATGTCGAACCTTCTTCCTCGCCACATGGAAATCATTCGAGGAATTGACGACAGGGTGAATACTTCTCTTCACTTTTCCTCATTCTGCATTCTGATCATAACTTCTCAAGTGTTAATTTGCAGTTTCTTGCAATGATAAATGCCACGCGTCCTGATCTTCACCACAAGCTTGCTGCCATGCTCATCTTGGATGATCATGATCCCCACAACCCTGTTGTGAGGATGGCAAACTTATGCGTCCTATCTTCACACACCGTAAGTAAAGTAAACCCATTCTACAACAACATTTTAACCCAAAATTCACCTTGCTCCTTAAACTTGGTATTCAAAATATGCTGAGCACATTTTTACACCAACCGCAAATGGATTTTGACGGTCAACACCAATCAAATACTTTATTTAGTAAAACTTGTCACGCTCAAACGGACTCTCCCTTTGTTCTTCAATCTTTGGTACTGCTTTTGTTAATGCATGGTGTTCAAAGTAATTGTATGTTGCTGACAGGTGAATGGTGTATCCCGGATGCAGAGTGAGATATTAAAGGCAGAGTTATTTGCAAATTATGTGTGTATATGGCCCACAAAGTTCCAAAACAAGACTAATGGCATTACCCCTCGGAGATGGCTTCGGTTTCTCAATCCGGGTCTCAGTTACGTAATCACCAAGTGGCTAAAAACCGACAAATGGATCACCAACCTTGAGCTGCTTTCTGGTCTTCGAAATGTATGTGTCAAAATGCTTCTCTTCTCTTCTCTTCTCTTCTCTTCCAGTAATTGCATATGAACTTATGCTTCTCCAACAGTTTGCCGATAATGCAGATCTTCAACAAGAATGGCAATTTGCTAGGATGAGTTGCAAAAAACGTTTGGCACGCTACATATATTGTGAAACAGGAGTATACACCGACGCATATTGCTTATTTGACGTACAAGTCAAGCAGATCCATGAATGCAAGAGACAACTGCTGAATATTTTGGGTGTAATCCATAGGTACAAGATTGTAAAGGTATCAAACCCATTCTGTTTATTGCTTGTTAAATGAATTCCATTCAACTGGCATTTGAAGCAACTTTGACTTAATTTCCCGATAGGAGATGAGTGCTTATCAGCGGAAGCACGCAACTCCCCGCTTTGTTATGATGGGAGGGAAATTGTGTCCTACAGATACACATGCGAAACAGATAGTCAAACTGGTGAATGATGTTGGTGCAGTCGTCAACAATGATCCCGATGTCAATGGTCATCTCAAGGTATTCTCACTGGTCCTTTTAACATGTTTTTATTGTCTATTCTTTAGCTAGTAATGGAAATGGAAATGGAAATTTCTGCAGGTGGTATTTGTTCCAAACTATAATGTATCATTAGCAAGAAAGGTTATCCCGGCAAGCGAGCTTTCCCAGCATATTACTACTGCAGGGATGGAGGTTAGTGGGACGAGCAATATCAAATTTGCACTGAATGGCTGCCTCATAATAGGAACATACGATGGTGCTAATGTTGAAATCAGAGAGGAAATAGGGGAGGAGAATTTCTTTGTTTTCGGTGCAAGAGCAGACCAAGTCCCTAGGCTGCGCAAGGAAAGGGAGAATGGCATGGTAATATCTATCTATATTTTGAGACACATTTTACCCTTGTCTGGTCTGATCTATCCATAATCCAACAGTTCAAACCTGATCCTCGGTTTGAAGAGGCGAAGCAATTGATACGAAGTGGAGCATTTGGAAATTATGACTACACCCCACTTCTCGACTCTCTAGAGGGTAACTCGGGCGATGTTTTCCTCCTTGGTCATGACTTCTCAACTTACTTGGATGCTCAAGCAAGAGTAGATGATGCTTACATGTAAGATTTTGAATTTACATCACCTTTGCTCTCATGACTACTATAACCATTTTTCTTTAGGGATCCGAAGCGCTGGGTAAAGATGTCTATCCTAAGCACTGCTGGCTGTAGCAACTTCAGCAGCGATCGAACTGTAGCTCAGTATGCTAAGGAAATCTGGAATATACAACAATGTCGCCTGCCCTAATTTCCTATTCAGCTTTTGCATGCACAAGTAAGATTTCACATTCCAAACATGTATTGTTAATCCAACCAACTTTTTATCAACAAAAATAATAGTGTGCACATTTGACATGATTGTAATGCCTTTTTTTGGATCTTGGTTATTTTTGTTGATTTTTTTTACAGGCAAAGATAATGTCGCAAGTATGATCTAATTAGGGATTAACCGATGATTGATGTTTGATTTTTACTCGAGCATGGAATAGTTTTAAAACTTATGACCAGTCGTAGGCCAATAGGGATTAACCGCATGAAATTAGAGTCATCATCGTATTTTTTGAAATAAAGGAGGCCAAAGCTATTACATTAAGTGCCTAACAAGCGGGTATAAAGAGGACCCTAAACGTCTCTTTGTAGAATATCTAAAAGGCCAATAGGAGGCTCGAAAACATCAGGAGTCGAGTCGAACTTTGTCATGAAATCAGCGGCCATATTGGCTTCATCATATTGATTTATTCTTGAAAATAAATTTGTTTTTCCCACGTGTCTAAATTTCAAAGGAGATAGCTTTCAAACCAACAGCCGTTTTCAGGTGAAAATACCATGAACTCCATGTACTAATTGAATAAAATTATTAAAAAAAACTAATTGAATAAAATGAAATTATGGTCTCAACTTCAATTAACTCATCATTTTTTTCTTCACTCTTTAATTAATTTCTCCTTTTTGTTACTTATCGAAAAAATTTCTCCTTTTGTCCCCTTACAAAATTGAATTAGGTGTTTTGGTATTTACCATATATATCATTTATTTTTATTTTTAAAAACACAATAATAAATTTAATAATCAATGCCTTTTCAAAAGAAAAAAAAATTAATCATCAATGTTTATATTATAACGTCCCATAAAGATTTGGCATGTGTATTGCATCATAGTATTCTTAATATTTTTAAAGCAATTTAATCATAGTTTGAGGAGCTAGTATTCTTAATATTGTAATCGCAACTTTCGTGGTTTGAAGGTGTGATCAAAACATGAACAATTTGAAAATTTAAAAATTAAATTTAAAAAAATTATTATGACCTTTGACTCATTGTTAGTGTCTATATCTTTAAAAGTTGCATGGATTAATAAAATAATCTCAAACGAACACCTGGACATAAAGTTATAACTTTTCAAAGTATTACATCATACTTATCGGTAAGGGTGTTCATAAAAAACCGAACCGATGTACCATGCCGAAAAACTAAAAAAATCGGACTAAGCGGTAGGTAATCGTACCGGTAAAAATTAGTTGAAACGGTATGGTAACCGTACCAGTAAAATTAGCGGTTAAACGGGACGAGAACGGCTATAATTTTTTACTAAACGGTTAACTGAAAAAACCGATAAGAAATTTTAAAATTATTTTTATATTATTAAATTATTGATTATTAGTAATATATGTGTAATTATCATACTTAAACTATATTTTATAATGACATTAAATTATTAGTAATAATCAAACGTGTATTGTACATCTATTCGGACGTGCATCTATTCTAGTATTGAGATATAGTGGGATATGTGTTGCATCCTTTTATTTTTGTTGAGTTTTTCAGTGTAGTTGCAGGCAGTTTGATCTTGCAGCTCATTTTACAGTTCATGTTGATGTGTCTTTGTTTTATTTACATTTGCTCTTGAACAACTCTATTGAGCTCGTATTCATGTTATTGTGATCGTGAAATGAAATAAATTTGGAGTACGGGATTTTAACAAAATTCTTTTCCTTTAAAAAATTATAATGATACTAAATTATAATGGTATCGCATTTTGATTATACAAATAATTGTGTAATTAATATACATTATTGATTATTACTAAATTATTACTAATATTTGTGTAATTAATATGATTTTTCTAAGCTTTTAATTGTTTTAAACTTTAAAGAATTTGTTTGGTTGATTTTATAAGACTATTAAATTTAGTAGTAATAAATATAAAACGATTCATGGTTAATCGAGTAACCGTACCAAATAAACCGGTTAACCGTTTAGACGGTAACCGATTTAAACGGGATGGGAACGATTTATTAAAATGTCGTACCGAGACTTTTAGTAACCGTACCGATAAGTTTTGTCGGTACGATTAACCGTCCATGAACACCCCTACTTATAAGTCTCGTTTGGTACAATATATGTAAAAGAGGTGTGTTGTATTAAATGACATTTGTGTATTAAAATGATTGATGAACGCTAATTGTTACTACATCAAGGTGTTTGTTTGATGAAATTTAAGATAAAGTTAAAAGGTAAGTGTTATTTATGAATGTACTTTTTTACCCTTAAAATTTTAGCTTCATATTCCCCTTTTGACATTGTTGCTATGTTTTTGGGTTTAGGGTTTATGCTTTATGTTTTATAGTTTACGATTCAATGTTCATGATTTAAGGTTCATGGTTTATGGTTTAGGATTTAAGATATATTTTGAGAGTTTAGGGTTTGTGGTTTAATATTCATTTAGGCTTATTATATTTATATTTATGTAAATATGTGAACATATGAGTTAGAATTTAAGGATTAATGTTCATAGTTTAGACGTGTTAAATAACACATCACACCAGTTGCAATATAATAAAAAATGCTCATAGTCCAAACATGTTTTATTTTTTAAAACACATCATTTTACTTAAAAAATCATTTAACCCCTGAAAGACACGACTGATAAAACGTAATTTAAAATAAATTAATTTTTTCCCCAAAACCTATTGGCCGAGTTGTCACTCAATACAAAGATGGTAGAGCCAAAGTGGGGATGAGATTTAAGCCGACAACTCAAAGTTTTTTAGAAGAATATATATAGTAAAAAATGTATAAAAGAGACATTGACACTAGTCTAAAAATTAATTGGAGTCTTTTAAAATTTGACATATACAATTTAATTTCACTCGCTTTTAATAAAACATCAACCTATTTTATTAACTCCATCTCTATTTGACAGGATAAGTTTTATTTTTATGTCATTTAGATTAAATTTCTCAGTTTTATTGTTCTATTCATAAATTGAACTCATAACCTTATTGGTATTAAACCAACTTATTGTTCTTTCAACTTACCTCCGAACTTAACTAGTAAAGTGATGAATAGAGAAGTTAAAATACAACATGTTGGGTTGGGGGAAAAGAATGATAAGATGCCCATGTGCGCAATTATGAGTTACAAATGGGTTGATTCCTCCAAAAAAAAAATGTACTTGCAAAACCAGTGCTATATATAAAAAGGTGGACGTAGCCGGTTCTGAAACTTACACCTGGATTAAATTATACCCAACAAGATGTTATATCTTTGGTTGAACCGTTGGTGAAAGGAACACAATTCGAGATGGCTTGCAATAGAAACGGCGTAACCAGGATGCTACAACTGTGGGAGATTCGTGTATGCTATACCAGAAACCCTCTTCCGACCGAGACTGGTTTCATAGATTGTCCCACAATCCAACGCAATTGTGGAGGACTCAACTCTAATGTTAAAATAAATCTCCCTAAATAAGGCCAGTTGGAGTTTGAATGTAACCTCAATATTAAAAATGCTGTTATTTTCGCACCGTAATAAAAGTAATATAAAGAAGATGCAAAGTTATTTATTTTAGGGTAAAGTACACAGACAGTCACTAAACTATACCCGAAAAAACAAAATGGTAACCAACATTTCAAAAATCACAAAATGGCAATTAAACTTTATGTTTTATAACAAAACAGTAACTAGACGTTAAATTCCGTTAAATTTCTGTTAAAACTTTGGTATAATAACATATTTAGTCCTTCAACTTTATACAGTCAATTAATTTAGTCCTAATTTGAAACAATTCACTAAATTTAGCCCTTTTTATTTAAGCATTCTTTCAAATTGGTCATTAAAGCAAAATTTCAAAGTATGGTACATGATAAATAATTACAATTAAATTCTTATAGGAACTCGAAAACTCGACTCGACTTGGCTCGAATCGAAAAAATTCAAATAAAGTTTGAGTTGTAAAATATGACGCGTCAACTCGAATAACTCGAAATTTTTTGACTCGACTCGATCAAACGCCCACCTCTATCTTAAGATATGACGTGTCAAGTTGAATAACTCGAAATATTCTTATATTTTAAATCATTTTTTCTTTTAATCGAATATTTTTGAAAATATAATATTTAATATTTTCATATTTAAATCACATCGAATATTTAATAACTACTTTAAATATTTGATTTAATTTAAAAATATTGGATTGAAAAGAAAAAATTGATTTAAAATATTCGAATATTTAATTAAATTTTTATAGGAACTCGAAAACTTGACTCGACTTGATTCGATTCGAATAAAAAAATTTCAAATAAAGTTTGAGTTGTAAAATATGATGCTTCAACTCGAATAACTCGAAAATTTTGTACTCAACTCGATCGAACGCTCACCTCTATCTTAAGATATGACGCGTCAACTCGAATATTTGAATATTTTAAATCATTTTTTTCTTTTAAATCACATTGAATATTTAATAAATACTTTAAATATTTGATTTAATTTAAAAATATTCGAATTTAAAAGAAAAAATTAATTTAAAATATTCGAATATTTAAAGTAGTTATTAAATATTGGAATATTTAAAAGAAAAATATTTAATGTAGTTATTAAATATTTGAATATTTTAAATCTATTGTTTTTTAAATCGAATATTTAAAGAAGTTATTAAATATTCGATGTGATTTAAATATGAAAATATTAAATATTCTATTTTAAAAAATATTCAATTTAAAAGAAAAAATGATTTAAAATATTCGAATATTTCGAGTTATTCGAGTTGATGCGTCATATCTTAAGATAGAAGTGAGTGTTCGGTCGAGTTGAGTCCAAAAAATTTCGAGTTATTCGAGTTGACGCATCATATTTTACAACTCAAACCTTCTTTGAAATTTTTTCGATTCGAATCGAGTCAAGTCGAGTTTTCGAGTTCCTATAAAAATTTAATTAATTATTCGAATATTTTAAATCAATTTTTTTCTTTTAAATTGAATGTTTTTAAATTAAATTGAATATTTAAAGTAGTTATTAAATATTCAATGTGATTTAAATATGAAACATTAAATGCTCTATTTTAAAAACATTCGATTTAAAAGAAAAAAATAATTTAAAATATTCGAATATTCCGAGTTATTCGAGTTAACATGTCATATCTTAAGATAGAGGTGAGCGTTCGATCGAGTCGAGTCAAAAAATTTTGAGTTATTCAAGTTGACAGGTCATATTTTACAACTCAAACTTTATTTGAAATTTTTTCGATTCGAGTCAAGTCGAGTTTTCGAATTCTTATAAAATTTAATTGTAATTATTTATCATGTTACCATACTTTGAAATTTTGCTTTAAGGGCCAGTCAAATAACATTAAAATTAGTTACTTCACTATTATTATAATTATTAAAACATGTTTTACATCTCTTGATTGGTAAACAACATTTTTAGTTTAAATTATTTTTAAATGTTTAACTAATTAAAATTACTAATTTAAATGTTTGGTAAACAAAAGAATATAATAACTAAAAGTGATGAAATCTTTCAAATTCAAAAAGCTACTAGTTTTTTTTTTTGGCATCGTAGCATGTACCAGGTTCTAATGCTGATGAAGAACCTACAATACTTAAAGCTGGATCCGAAAAAGCAATAATAAAAATGATTAAAATAAAATAATAAAAAGGGCGTTTCCCTATGAATTTACAAAAAAATCCAAATAGGTCGGATTCTTTTGTGCTCACTTCGGGTGGGAACTAACCAGAGTCCACAACATGCTCTTTGGAATGTATCCAACATAAATTCTTTCTTTTTTCTTTTGGTTACGAAGTTTGTTGTCACGGACTTATTCTCTCAAACTCGATCCGTGCGGCGGTAACACTCCCGACAAAATGTTAGCAAGTCTTTCCCACGCAAACGCTATGGCTAACACATAAGAACTTAAGAAAGAAAAGCTTTATTAAACTAGGAGAAAGCTTACAAGAGAAAGAGAACTTATGGATTTTGTGGGATGATTTACAAATGAGAGTGGTGGCCCTATTTATAGGCTCCCACCTCCTCAATGGACAGCTAGGATCGTTTTGATCTGACGACTAATATTTTGCCTCCCAATATATCTTACAAGAGTCTACAATATTCTAGATAAGTCCCTACTTATCTACATATATCTCTAATACTCTAAAGTATTCTAGAATATTTCGGAGACGTCTGGAGTTGCCCCGATCCTTCCGGACTTGTCCTGAGCCTTCTCGAGCATTCCCGAGTCTTCTAGGCTCCTCCGGATGAGCCTAGATTGGTGTGGAACGTCCTGGATCCTTGTGGGAACGTTTAAGATGGTTGTGGGCCTCTCTAGGACGTTCTAGAACCGTCCTTGGTTCTCCCTTGGCCTTAAATTTCCCAAGGCATTTCATTTTGCCTTAGTTGACCCGAGTGCACCTAGGTGGGGCTCCTCGGTCGCCCTTAGCGCACCTAGGTGAGGCACCTCAGTTGCTCTCGGTGCACCCTGGTGGGCCGTAACATTGTGCTGGACGGTTATACTTCACAAAACTTGAATCTATGGCTAGACTTGAGAGATTCCTCAAACGCGACCGCAAGAAAGATGTTTATGAAACATGAATGAAAAAGGCTTGGAACGTGCTCTGATTATTCTACAAACGCAGCCGCCTACTTCGACATTACTTTACGCCTTGCGAATAACTTACTTAAAGAAGGTAAACGATATTTGATTTCTATACGTAAAATGGAATAAAAAAAACTTCAGCTTTTCTTATTGTTTTTATTTATGTCTCGATATTAATTTTTTTTGAATATGCTGGTGTGATGCAAGGATAACATCTGTTGAACATCTAACTTTAGGGTGAGCCGATATTAAAAAAAATAAACCTTAAACAGTACATTATATTTTTTAATATTGTGATATAAATAATAACACAGTTCATTTCTGTTCCACAAAATGTTAATTAAAAGAAGCAACTCAAACCTTGGACTTGGTGATATTATTTTCAGTTGTTAACACGTGCTTTTAATTACGTTTAGAGCTGGTTCTGAAACTTACACGTGGATTAAATTATACCGAACAAGATGTTAGATCTTTGGTTGAACAGTTGATGCAAGTAGGGGTGGAACTAGAAATTTATAAAAGAGGGGACCAAAACAAGATTTATAATTTTGAAGAAAGGGCTAAAATAAAATTTTATCTACAACCGTGGGAGATTCGCGTGTGCTACACCAGAAACCCTCTCCCGAGTCCCGACCGAGATGGTTTCATAAATTGTCCCACAATCCAACGCAATTGTGGACTCAAGTCTAATGTTAAAATAAATCTCCCTAACTAATGCCAGTTGGAGCTTGAATGTAACCTCAATATTAAAAATGCTGTAAACAAAATTAATATAAAGAAGATGCAAAGTAATTTATATTAATATTGACCCGCGTATTACGTCGGAACTATTTGTGGAGATATTTCCCCAAAAGTTGCAAATAAATAATAAAGCAGGAAAAAGAAAAGGAAAAGGAAAAACGAGAATGAGGGTACCGGAAGCTATAGTAATGGAAATACTTGCCAAACTGCCGATCAAATCCGTGATGCGTTTCATTAGCGTCTGTAAGCATTGGTGTTCCTATTCTCAAACCCCTTATTTCTCAACCCAACATCGGCATTACGCCCTAGAAAACAATCGCCTCTGTCTCCTCGTCACTCGACTTCATTCTACGCCTCGTTCTCAAGTCCTTTATTTCTCTCAATTCTCGACTCACCACAACATTCAGATACCCTTCCTTGAGAACTGCGAGTGTGTACGTCACATTTGCGGTCCTTTTAATGGATTGTTGTGCTTGCATAATGACGACGATTGTGCTATTTGGAATCCCTCCACTAGAGAGATCAAAATCCTTCCTCGTTCCCATTCCGGACGTGGCGGTGATAGTTGGATTGCCGCTCGCTTCGATTTATTTAATTTTGGCTTTGATTATACAACTCATGACTACATAGTGATTAAAGTCTATGTCTCTCCTCATGAGGATGAGCAACGCAATACAATGTATAGAGTTGAGTTATATTCTCTCAAAACTAATTCTTGGAAGATCATCTTCCGACCTTTGCGCCTGGATTCTAACTACAAGGGATTCTCTACTTGTATAAATCGGTGTTTTTACTGGATGCGTACATCTACTATTTGTGCATTTGATTTGAGAGATGAAAAGTTTTCAAATTTGCCTTACCCGTATGATTGGTATGACCCAGCCTCAAATCCCTCGGCTATGTTCGACTTGGATGGATCGCTCACTTTTGTCTTCGGTCGGAAGCAGGGGGCCGAGTCGTCGTTTGCAGTATGGGTAATGAATGGATCGTGGACTCAGATTTGGAGCATCGAATCCGTGTCCGGAGTCGAGGGGCCTTTAGGGTTCTGGAAAAACGGGGAATTGTGTCTACAGGGTTGTAATAATCAAGAGCTTTTGGTGTTCGATCCAGATATTGGGGAGTTTAAGGGACTTGGCATCGATGCTTGTGGAGTGATTACGTTTGTTGAGAACATAGTTCCGATCAACGGCAAATTGGACATGAGGAGCGCCTAGTCAAATTTGAATAATATTGGTTGATTTTCTTTTAAATCATATAAAAAGGAATGTTCTACTAATTTTTTTTTAAATTAAGTGGTTAAATTGTAGTCAAATAACACTAAAATTAGTTACTTCACTATTATTATTATTAAAACATGTTTTATATCCCTTATTTGGTAAACAACATTTTGAGTTTAGATTATTTTTAAATGTTTGACTAGTCAAAATTACTAATTTGAATGTTTAGTAAACAACGTTTTGAGTTTAGATTATTTTGGTTTCGGTTAGCAAATTCATAATATCCCGAATCAATGTTGAGAGGCACAGAATCAAGTCCAATTCCATTGCTTGTAAAGTCATAAGTTCCACTGGGATCCACACCATCCTTACCACTAAAAGTAGCACTGCTACTCATTGGGATAAGTTTCTGGTCTTGATATTCAAGCCTTTCATGTAATCTACTAGCAGATGAGGTGTTTACGTCTTCTTCCGGATTCCGAGTTTCAAACCTGTATGCCCTTCTGAACCACCTTCAAGTTTGATCTGCTTCAAAGCTTCAGCTCTCTCTCACACACACACAAAAGAAGACCGAGTGATACAAGGTCCTACCAAGAACTAAAGCATCATTTCACATCCAACAATATGACTGTGATTGAGTTCAAAACACAAGCATATCAACAGCTAAATACAAAAATTTAATTTTACTTCTCCAATCTTCCCACCCTTTTTAACCCAGGTTCAAATCCCTCACCCCCAATTCTTAGATTTCAATTTTCCTTCTCCAATCTTGTGAAACGTGTCACAACCTGATTGGAGGAGAATTAATTAAACTAAATTAAAATAATTAAAGTCATCCAATAAGGTGGTGACACGTGTCACCAAATAATTAATTTATTTTATTAAATTAAAATTATGATCAAATTAATAGAGTGTATAAGTAACGACGACCAACTGTGTAATTATACTTTTATTTTTTTAACTGCCACGTCACCTTCCGTTAGCCCATTAACGGCCGGTGCTTTAATTGATCCAATTTCTATAGTTTGGGTGGTCAATTGAGTCGATTTTTTTAATGTGGTTATTTTAATACATTTACCATAATATGGTGATCATTGGGTTAGTTTACCCTAGAGAAATTTAGACCGCACGGGAAAACAAATGCAACAAATAAATTCCTCAAAACAAATTGTGACACATGTCATAATTCAATTGGATGATTAAATTTAGGTAAACTAGTTAAATGGTCACCTTACTTTGCAAAAAGTCGCGATTTGACCATCTTACTTTTTTTTTGAAGCAATTAAACCATCAAACTATTTAAATGGTATCAATTTGACCACCAGCCGTTAGAGACTAACGGCAGGGTGACGTGGCCAGTTAAAACAAATGGGTATAATTGCATATTTAATCTTGCTATTTACACATTTCTTTCAATTTAGTCCTACTTTTAAATTAATAAAATAAATAAATTATTTAATTAAGCGGTGACACGTGTCAACACTTTATTGGATGACTTTAATTATTTATATTTAATTTTATTAATTTATTTTCCCCCTCCAATCAAGTGGTGACACGTGTCACCACCTGTTTGAAGGAGAAAAACGAATTTCAAGCTTCTGCTTGAGAGGGGAATCGAACCTGCATGTTGATGGAAGAAAGCCACTGCACCAAGCTCATCTTTGTGCGTTAGTTTTCCAAATTAAGTATATGTGCCTTACATTTTCTACATACATTCTTTTAATTTAACATATATAATCATCGAATTAATTTCACATATATAACCCTAAATATTAAACTTTAAACCCTGAACACTAAACCCTAAATATTTTAAATTAATTTCACATATATAAACCTTAAACCCTAACCCTAGACCCTAAATATTTCAAATTAATTTAACATATATAAACCTTAAACCCTAAATATTTCAAATTAATTTAACATATATAATCATCGAATTAATTTCACATGTATAACCCTAAACCTTAAACCCTAAATCTTGAACCCTAGATATTTTAAATTAATTTCACATATATAAACCTTAAACCCTAACCCTAGACCCTAAATATTTCAAATTAATTTCACATATATAAACCTTAAACCCTAAACCCTAAATATTTTAAATTAATTTGAAATATTTAGGGTTTAGGGTTTATATATGTGAAATTAATTTGAAATATTTACTGTGAAATTAATTTGAAATATTTATTGTGAAATTAATTTGAAATATTTAGGGTTTATGATTTAGGGTTTAAGGTTTATATATTTTAAATTAATTTGAAATATATAGTTTGAAATTAATTTGAAATATTTAAGGTTTAGGGTTTAAGGTTTTTATATTTTAAATTAATTTGAAATATATAGCTTGAAATTAATTTGAAATATTTAGGGTTTAGGGTTATAATTTAGTGAACTTAATGTTTAGGGTTTGGGCTTTAAGCTTATAGATGTAAAAACCAAGAAGAGATATATAAAAGGTCTGGTGATTTGAAGCACAAAGTTGTGCTTGGTGTAGTGGCTAAGCCACTGCCTTTCTTCCATGAGCGCATAGGTTTGATTCCCCTCTCAAGCAAAAGCTTGTATTTCGTTTTTCTCCTTCAAACAAGTGGTGACACGTGTTACCACCTGATTGGAGGAGGAAAATAAATTAATAAAATTAAATATAAATAATTAAAATCACCCAATAAGGTGTTGACACGTGTCACCACTTAATTAAATAATTTATTTGTTTTATTAATTTAAAAGTAGGACTAAATTGAAAGAAATGTGTAAATAGCAAGGATTAAATATGCAATTATACCTATTTTTTAACTGGCCACGTCACCCTGCCGTTAGTCTCTAACGGCTGGTGGTCAAATTGATACCATTTAAATAGTTTGGTGGTTTAATTGCTTCGAAAAAAAGTAAGATGGTCAAATCGCGACTTTTTGCAAAGTAAGGTGACCATTTAAGTAGTTTACCCTTAAATTTATTAAGTAAAATCAAAATCAAATTGATAGACTAAGCAAGTAATATAATAAAAACATATAATTATACCAATTCTTTTAAGTATCACATCAGCTCTTCCGTTAATTTTTAATGGTTAATGATTTGGTTAATATTATTTAAATAGTTTAATTGACAAAATTGAAAGATAAGTGGTCAAAATATAACTTACCCTATGGTTTAGTGGTCATTCATGTAGTTTACACTTTTATTATTTGGGCAACTTTGAGGTACGTATGTACGTAGGTTTGACTCTAGCTAATGTTAGAATTTAACAAAATAACACATCTAAATTCTTACCTCAATTGGATATTATCATTACTTTTAATAAAAATCTACCATTATTTTTAAAATCAACTATCATAAATTTAAGTCAGTTGAGGTGTTAGCTTAGTTACAAATGAATTTGAAGTTTCAAGTTCAAATATTATTATGTATAAACTTGATCAAGATATTGATGAATGTAATAATATTATAATATCATTTTTTGAACAATTTTTACATTAGGAAAGGGGAATTTTATTAGGTTCCACTTGCATAGTTTTGATAGAATATCGCATAATCCCATTATAGAGTGATTATTCAACCCAATTTACTCCATTCGCAACAATATTATAATTGTTTTTAAGTCCGAGAATATTTTATTAAAAAATAGAATCCTTAATATTCAATACCCTTAAAAGGCAAGGCAACAAATATTGAAACTTTCAACAATCATCATCGTACAGAATCAGTTATGAAGGCTGAAAATGGAGAGAACCCAACAACCATGAAAAGGAAACAGTTCCTGGAAAAACATGAGTTTTATTCTCAAACCTTTGGATTCAACAGCAGAATATGTTTAGGCCTTGGATGCCCCTGCTTTGGCAAGGTCTTCTAGTGCCTTCAAAATCTGTGGCTCGCTCAAACCTTCCAAGCGAATGCCCCTCTCGACACCCATATCTACATCGGAATCAAATAAGATCAGTTAAATCGGATGGCACAAAGAGCATAAAAAATTACGAGAAAAACTTAGCAAGCACAATGAAAGCACCTCATGTTGATACTGTGAAAGTGAAAATGAACAACACATATATTTGAATTCCCAACATCACTGGAATTACTATTATTGACATGGTTTATGGACTCTTTGATTCTATCTTCTGTTCACACACAACAAAGGACTCGCCTCTAAAACACACGATGCTCGAACCACATGATTGGAGAATTCCTCAACATCTTTTTTTGAAAAAAAGAACACTCATCTTCCTTCTCTAATGTCTTTCCTAGATTTCTACACCTATCTTCATGTACTGTTCACAACCGAATATGCACATGCAATCAATCCAAGACCGCCGTCCTTTCTTCTCTCAATTCACTCCTCAACCTTATCTCTTGTATATACTAATCACAAGCTTTAATTCTCCGTGTTTCTTAACCAGCCTTTTCCTAGAATCAGTGAGTCAAGTCAACACAAAACTCACATGGCCTAACAACTACCAAGAAATTCCTATAATCTCAGGCCTAGTTTTCAAAATCAAAATCATTCTACCAACTCTAATTTCATAATTACATTAGCCAAATCCCCACCAAAGAGTTATTACATTAGTAAGTGCCCCCTTAAGGTTCTCTAATTTCATAATTACATATCCAAGATTCCTCCCGAATCTCATTTTTCGGTATTTATTTATCATGAAATCCAGAATCAAAACTACCTTTGACGCGATGAAAATATATTTTAGCATATAAGTTAGTAATGCTTAGAATAATTTAACATTAGATTGTAGATACACGAGAAGCAATTAACAGCACCAGAAATGCAGCTAGGGCGAACAATTGGAAGTTTCATTATAAAAATCACAAATCTAAGTAGGTTCACCATTTTGAACTTATACTTGAACACTGAAGACCGCTAGTTATTTTTCAACAGTGCACTCAAATTCCTAAACCAAAATAAAAATAAGCAAATTTCAGAGGGGAAATGGGAGATTACCATATCTAGCCCACATTTGGGGCTCGATTCCACTGCATTCACGGATGAGGATTGGAAGTTCAGGATTTGAAGTCTTGATATCCTTGTAATTATTCTCTACGAATGATCTAATACAACGTAGAAAAATAATGATTATATGAAATTTAAAAGGAAACAAAGGAGGAATTGTTAAAAGCTTAGATTGAGGAAAGAATCGGAAATAAACCTGGCGGGGGCACTGGAAGGGGATTTTTGACAAAACAAAATCCGTAGCTCTTTCAGATTTCGAGATAATTGGCTTCTCCACGCCATTCGTACTCCTTTGATGAGGAAATTTAACGATTTAGGGTTTCCAACTACCTTTGTAGACTGAGCGATTGAAAGAATAGGAGATTGGGGAAAGCAGAATAAATACAATAATAGGGTGAGTTTGGTTCAAGAGAATATAGGGTGTTTTTATTTTTATTTTTTTGAAAAACAAAAAATGTTAAAGAAAATATATTTAGTTGCAAAAATTGAAAATAATTTTTTAAAAATAAAATAAAAATAAGTGAGATTTTAAAAATATAAAAAAATATTTTCAATATTTTTCATTGAAAATATTTTAGAAAAATAAAAAACATAAAAACAAAGGTTTTTTAATTTTTAACTCTAGCGCTACTGTCGGACTCTTGGGGTGCGACGAGTTCAGCTACTTGGCGCGTGCTGTTGTCAGATTCTTGGGGTGCGACTGTCTCGACCTACTTGGCTTCTTGGTACGTATGTCAGTTCAAAAGATAAGTAAGCCAATGTCATCTTAACCGAGCAATGAGGGCGTCGCTAATTTCAGTGGGGTAGAATGTTACAGACCACTTCTTTCGACCCGATCAAGCCCCGCATCAAAGGGCCAAGGGGCCCAATTCCAACAATCATCTTCCCAAACTCAAAGCACCAGGGCATTGGGCTCACCGAAGGAACGGAGCAACACATCGAGGAGTTGAGAGTGTGCTCACCAAGAGACGACAACCGAGGGGCGTAGCTCGAGGCAGACCGAGAGGGCCACGCCTACACATCGTGTGTACATGCCACCACACTGACGGGACACGTCCGCAACCCACGGGGTTGGGTGTGCGGACCTTCTAATGCCAATTTTAAAACTTTATTTTAATTAATCATATTTTATTTGTACAATAATAATATTATTATTAATAATTATAGTTTAATTTAATTATTTAATGAGTCATTATTTTTTTTCTTAAAGATCAAATTAGTTCTTAACGAAAAATAAAAAAATTAATTAATCTACTATTAATTTTTTGCACCCAATTTAACTCTCATTAGTCAAAACACAATCAATTTAGTCCTTTGTAATAGCTGACCAAATTTTAACCATTAACTCGTTAAAAACAAATAAATGATAACGCGTGGCACACTCTGAAAGTGGAACATCATCAAATCGTAAAAAATTTTAAAAAAATATATTTAAAAATTCTAAAAGAGTAAATTTTTAAAATAATTTCTAATTTGACCATTTACTGATTTTTTATTTCAAAACAATCTTAGTTTTGATTAGTTCTTTTAATTTGGTCTTTATTGATTTTTTAATTCAAATCTCAAACTCTATTGTTATCGTTACTGTGAGAAATAACATGCTAGTAGATCCCCTATCCAGTCTTCTTCTAATCCGTGTGAAATAAATTTTCCACTGAAATTTTACTAATTTCTTAAGAAACAAACAAACCACGTGTTTTAAAAAGAAAATGAATGTTTAAACCTAGAGGTGTTAGATTTAACTCCAACACATGTAAATTTCATAACGTTTCAATGAATCCAAGTAAAGACAGTAGTTATGGAGGGGAACTAATTAGCAAACTATTTTAAGGTGGGTGGTTGTGGAGGGATTAATTTTTTAAATATGTTTTTTAAATTTTTTAAAATATTTTAAGGTGTACCACATGTCACTATCTTAATGATTGTTTGTGAGTTAACAGTTAATTATAATAGTCAATGTTATGGGAGGACTAAATTGATTGTAATTTGAATTATGAGCAGTATGATTGATTGTAATTTAAATTATGAGAGCTTAATTGAGTGTAAAAAAATCATGAAGGCTTATTTAATTTTTCATTAAGAGCTAATTTGACCTTTAAGCCTTTTTATTTTGAAAAACTAGATACTAAACACATTT
The DNA here is from genome assembly GCA_958450335.1 of Hibiscus tridactylites. Taxonomy (NCBI): domain Eukaryota; kingdom Viridiplantae; phylum Streptophyta; class Magnoliopsida; order Malvales; family Malvaceae; genus Hibiscus; species Hibiscus tridactylites. The sequence continues at coordinate 153,056 of OY288271.1, forward strand.
CCGCTATTTTCATTTTTGAAAACAGAATTATGTGTTGTGATTGAACAATCGTGACCATACATTGATTTTGGTACACAACTTTCTTTGTATGTGAAATTATAGTACACTAATCCACTGCATCAACATCTAGATTCTCAAACAATATCTGATTCACATGGCTCCTCTAAATTAGCATTGCCTGCAACTCTACCAATGCTGGAACCGGCAATGTACCCACCAGACCAAGCATTCTGGCAAAACAAGAACCAAAGTCAATGCGATCATCTGTGATAAAAATACACCACCCTCTTCTCCGCCACAAGCACCACCACTAGGGTTAGCAACAGGGCAGGTCGTGTTTATACTAACCTCAAGCTTGACTTGACTTCTGTGTATTCATACCCGAAACATCCTATCTCGATATTTTACTTTACATTACATTAATTTCTATAAGCTAAGCCCAATTGTTATGGAAGTTAAACCACTGGGGCACATCATATTTTACGTAAAACCACACAACCCAACCCTTAAGGTTCTGATAAAAAATGACCCGTCATTCCTGTGAACTTGATTATCAAGAGAAGCCCGCCTTAATGGTTCGGGTTATTCTATCAACCCTAGCCACCACCTTGACGAGGTCAAGGTGCCTTGGTACTAGGCAGTTGGCACTCGGCTTCTATTGAAGTTACTTTAGGTGTTCCGAGTTACCAATTTGTTCAAAGTTCAACTACAATGGTAAAATCTACTTTCTGCATTTACCATATATCAGGTTCCCTTGAGACACTATAAATATAATGACAGCTTCCTCACCTGGAAATTGAAGCCACCGGTTACCCCATCAACGTTTAGTACCTGCAATCGAGTTTGAGTTTCATCAATGCAAGAGCAGCCTCAAAAATTCACGACACACCCCGACTCACAGAAGTAGACTCAATTGAATCTAAAATCAGAACCATAGATGTATCTAAGTACCTCTCCTGCAAAGTATAGATTTGGTTGGATTCTGCTTTCCATTGTATTCAGATGGATCTTCAAAAAAGCAACAAAAAGAAAAGAGTCAAAATTCTAAGAGATAGGAAAGGGACGGTGATAAAAGAGAGATAAAAAAAAGGAGTGAACCTCCGACAACGGGACTCCTCCAGCAGTGACAAATTCATCCTTAAATTGGCCCTTCATTAAAAGGATAAATCCATCAGCTCAGAAAATTAACCAATGAAAATAGTGTACAGGTTTAAGAATTACCTTTCCTTTCACTTCGAATGTGCAATGCTTTAAGAGATTTGCAATAGAAACTAAAGAACTATTTGAAACCGAAGCCCACAAAGTATCTCCCATTAAACCCTACGAAAAAAAGGGTATTGTTTGTAAGTTCAACTGAGAACAACAGATATACGAGACGAACTATAAAACTTTCAAATTGAAACATTCTCAAACCTCACGGTCCAATATATACTTCCAAAATCTCTTAACGAGTCGTAATTCCACAGGACATGAATTCAGCACCTTTTGTTTCTGGACAAAGATAGATAAAGAAACAAACAACTTCTATTAAGCATGCTGTTACTAACTTACTATAGACTATCAAGTATCAAGCCCGCAAAATCAAAAGTTACACGGGATAACTCAAGGAAAAAAAATACAGCTAGTAGATAGAATAGAAAGTCAAGATATCAACTTCACTAGAAGCATCCGACAAGGGTATGTTCAACTTTTTCTAAGATTTTCATGTCTGTACACTCATGTCCAGATTAGCGTCGGATGTGGGTGTTGGCCACAAGTACTTTAAGAAAAATGAAGTATACATGAACTTTTTCTGTATGCAAGCATTCAAGACAAAGATCTCTTGTTATCCTGATTCAAGCTATAGGTAAACAAAAAATGCCAGTCTACATGCCCCTCTATGGCATAAACATAACAAGTTCAGTTCAACCGGAATAATTACTCAGACCTCGGAAAATATTAAATATTAACAGAACCGATTCACGGTTCCAACTCTAAGCCCAAAGACCGACAATAGTGGATTCAAAATTACCAGAAACCTATTTTTCTGTTGACTCAGCATGGATTTTAGATCTTCTATATGCAGATCAGGTACAAAATCCACAATTAGTTTCCCTGCATTGAAAAACTATCAATTTAGGAGATCAACTACAAATTTTGTATTATGGGGCCAGGAATGATAAATGTACTCACCTTTGTAACCTGAGGCATACAGATAACGGGCACCCCAAGCAGATAGCCGCAGAATTGCCGGTCCACTGAGACCCCAGTGAGTGACTAACATGGGACCAATCTAATATTCCAGAAGTACCAGTTAGTGGTTATACGATACAAGCTAGTGAGCATTATTAATACAAAATAACATCAGAAAACACATGCCTGGGTAAGTTCGGGTATGTTCCTTTGAACATTTTCTAATTTCAGCTTGACAATAACCTTTGAAAACGTAACCTGAGCACATAAAAAATGAAAAGGAAATAAAAAATAGAGCTTTGGAGAAAATACAATAATGGACATCAATTGCAAATACCACACATGTTTAAATTTTGAAGATATAAAAGCATATCCTGGAAACGATAGAAAAAGTTCTCAAATGTCATATGCTTAATGCATTATGATTTTTTAAGGTCAGCTAATAATGGAAAGAAAATTAGTTCAGCATTTATACTGAAATCTAACATAGCATAATTAAGGGTTTTCCGAGCAATCATTTTTCCTACAGTGTAAAATAACCCAGTAAATTCTAATTCCAAGATATGGAAATGATCATAATAGGACAATATGCACAGGCTGAGCCACGGAGAGAGCTACCCCCGATAACTCTATCAATTGTGCATCTTCGATCTTAAAAGTGAATAAGCTTGGCACCGGATCTATGATAGAATGACCAAGCTGAACAGCAAGATTATGACCCTGTCAGATGAGCAAAATCATTTGTCAGAAAACTCGATGCCTTAAGATGATTATGCTAATACAATAGCCATCCATCCACACCTGTGGGCTACTTCCACTAGCAATCAACAAATAATCAGCTTCTACAAGTTCAACAGACTTGAGTGTACGCCTCTCGATCTTGAGAAGGAACTTTCTGCTAGCACTAGCCGATGCACTGGTCACAACTTTCCCAGTTTGCAAAGAAACTAGTCAAGGAAATTGGTATCATTTTAGCATTGACAGCTATATTAATATGCAATAATATCATGGATGGATTACAAGCACACCATTATTCATGCACTCAACTTCTTTTCTTTCTGATATCTAGCAGCAGGAGGAGGATTGTCCATCGTCATCCATTAAAGAACCACACAAAGTGTTATGTCTGTTTAGTTATTTATATAATTGATTCCTTTATGGCGTGTTTGATTTTCCATTATCAACAAGGACCTGCTATAACTTTTAAGTTTTAGCATTGAGATGCAATGCAATGACGATTTTCTGTTTTCAAGTTAACAAAGAAATTATTTCATGTTAAAGTAATAAACATAGTGCTATTATGTGACTCGGACTTGGGTGTGTGTGTCATTGGAAGGTACCTCATTAGTCTATGTCTAAATGTGTCTGACACGGTACTCCACGAAAAATGAAAAGCCGAAACAAGATAGCCAGTTGTTACAATCAATGGGCAAAGAGACATACCTCGCATACACTTTGCCTCAGATAAAAGACAATCAATGACCGAAGAAGAACTGTTGCTGACAGGAAACACTCTTCCATCATCCTCGGTCTGTGACATATAAGTATAAACTGCAAATGTGAAATAAAGAAAGAAACAAGAGGAAGACAGCAACTTTCAAAGACTATATTACTCAAACTTGGGTGTAAGTTTATTGTTCGAATATGTGCACAAATGGGCATATTATTTATGTGTTTCATATTTAAAGAGTCCTTGGAGGGACACATTCCCGTGCCCTATCCAAATATTTGAAGGACATGAGTAGTTTACAGAAAACAACCTTCAAATCCACCCCTCTATCAACAAACCAGGACATGGTATCCATAGGGCCATGCATGTTGAAAAACGAACCTCGCAATTCTTTGTTACCTCTAGGATAATGATCTGCCAAAACCTTTTAAAGGGTTAAATTAATCTCATCATTTATGAAAGAATATAATAATCAATGTCCAAAATCTAAAGCTGCAAATTCCTCCCTCAAATGATCAAAATGAAACAACAAAAAATCTTACTAAATTGTCAGCACAATGGCCATTGGTGACATTGCACCTTCCACCCCCAGAAATTTTAACCTGCCAACAAACAGAAACAGTTCAAAAGCTGAAAAGTTGCAAAATTTACCAACTTGGGTAAAACCAAAGAAGGGACACTAAAAGTCTAAAACAGTCTAAAAACCTTTGATAAAAGCCTTCCTTTCTCAATGACCAAAACATTAAGATTGGGAGCCACAGTTTTAGCTCTAATTGCTCCATAAACTCCGGCGGCTCCACCACCCACAACCACCAGCAGCTCCTCCGCACTTGGCTTTAAATGTCCCATTATGAAAACATTGAGAAAAACAAAAAAAAATAATAAACAATGAAAAGAACAGCTGAAAAGTTTCATTTACTTTCTGGGGTTCGTCTCCTCTAAGGATAGCAGTTGTGGTAAATTTCATCAAGTTGCCATTAGGCGCCAAAAGTAGATAGCCATGGTTGTTTGTAGCTCTGGTAGTTCTCGAAGAGAAACTGAAATGAAGATTGAGTAAGTAACGCGCCAAACCGAAACTCATACTGGTTTCTCCGATTACTGGGAAAAAATTGGCCAAAAGGTTCCTCTATCAATTTCGTACAGAGGCAGAGAAAGATAAAACTATATCTCTAATAGATGCCCAAAAGTAACTGGGCTTTAAAAAAATGAAATCTTGAATTGGATTTTGCCTGAGACATTTTCCCTCCTTCAATTTTTTCAGTTTCGTTTTTAGCCCAAAAGCTTAAACTTGGCCCCAAAATAGCCCTAGAGTCAAAAAGCTTTTATATTAGTTAGCTTATACACAAAAACCTAAACTCTGTTACAACTGCCGCAGCTGAGATCCAACACTCTATAACAGAGGTACTTTCAAATTCCATTTTTTTAAAATCTAATTGCTCATTAGAAAACCTGGGGTTTTCTCCGTTTAAATATTTTGAAGATCTTATGTAGCGATAAGCTTTACTAAGATAGTTAGTGCTTATGTTTTGAGGGCTTTCATGTTTATGGACTAATAGATATTATGTGGAATTTGTTTCTGGGTAGAAATGGGTGAGGAAGTTAAGGCTTTGGTTCCCGAGTCATTGTTGAAGAAGAACAAGAGGAATGAAGAATGGGAGCTTGCCAAAAAGCAGGAGCTTGAGGCTTCTAAGAAGAAGAATGCTGAGAATCGGAAGCTGATTTTCAATAGGGCTAAGCAATATGCAAAGGAGTATGAGGCTCAGGTAAAATTTGTGATGTTCTGTTTTGGATTTATGTATTTCTGTTTCATCGGATCATAAATATTGTGTGTTGTTGGTAATTGTTAGGAAAAAGAGTTGATTCAATTGAAAAGGGAGGCGAAGTTGAAAGGAGGGTTCTATGTTGATCCTGAAGCTAAGCTTTTGTTTATTATTCGAATCCGTGGGTACGTGTTTCCTGTCGCATTTTAACGGATTATGATCCTAAACTCTAAATAGTAATTCTGTATGAAATATGAATGTTTGTTTTCAGTATCAATGCCATGCACCCAAGGACAAGAAAGATCTTGCAGCTCTTGCGTTTGAGACAGGTACTTACTGAATGTCTGAATCTCAACCAAATATGGTTTGGATCTTGTGAGAATCAATTTCCCAGCTTTCCCTTTGCATATATTGTGTGCATGTAGTGTGGTTCCTGCTGAGCGGTTAGATGCGGGTTAAGATTTTTGGTCGAAATTTGATTATAATGTTGATTGTATAGATTGAAGTTGTTGAAGTTCTGAATTTGTTGTGTTTGCTTGTCAAGTTCAGATTTTCAATGGTGTTTTTCTTAAAGTGAACAAGGCGACGATGAACATGCTTCACTTGGTAGAACCATACGTGACTTACGGGTATCTTTTTCCTTTCGTGCATTCACATTTTCCGATTTAGTAATTTCATATGCTCGCCATATCTTATTTCTGGAGGACGCCATTGTTCTAGATACCCGAACCTCAAGAGTGTTAGGGAGTTGGTTTACAAAAGAGGTTATGGGAAGTTGAACAAGCAGCGAATCGCTTTGACCGACAACGAAATCGTCGAGCAGGTCAGTATCGTTATTGCATTTACAAAGTTTTGTATTGTTGTATTAGGACAGTTTATGGATGAACATGTATTTGAATACGAAAACGAATGAGAGACGAAGCACATGATCAACTACTAAACATGCTTTTTATCTCGTATTGGTCATTAGGCTCTCGGTAAGTTCGGCATCATCTGCGTCGAAGATCTCATCCACGAGATAATGACCGTGGGACCTCATTTTAAGGAGGCCAACAACTTCCTCTGGCCCTTTCAGCTCAAGGCGCCATTGGGCGGTCTAAAGAAGAAGAGGAACCACTATGTCGAAGGAGGAGACGCCGGCAACCGTGAGAATTACATCAACGAGTTAATTAGGAGAATGAATTGAAAGAAAAACTTTGGTTTTTATTTGTCAAAACTAGTTGATTGTCTTTTTGGTGTCTGATCTTACTTTCCGTTGGAAGTTAGAAACAGTTTTGTTAAGACAACATGGATATTGCTCTGTGCTGCCATTGTTCATTGAGCTTTCTCAATGCTTCTAATTTTGACGTAAATGCCTAATTATATATCTTAATATGATTGTATGAGTGTATCCCAACTTACGTTTCCAGATTGATTTTTCTTTAAACGAAAATATTCAAATTTTAACATTTTCAATATTAAAATAAATCATTTGTTTAGAGAAAACGTCAAAACAATAAATAATAATAAACAACCCAAACTAGAAAAATCGTTCATGTACTTTTTATTCATAATAACAATAAACAACTAAACATGTTCTTTAATTCAACTTTTTCTATTTTCTAGGAAAAGGTTAAGGTGCGACAATTTTTACTATTTTAGTAAGAATTTATATAGGTTGAGTAATAATTTAGGTAGAACTGAAATTCTTACTAAACCAATTGAAGAATAATTTAGATATAATTGAAAATTATTATCAACTTAGTAAAAATTTATGTTATAACTTAAATCCTTACCAATTGGATAAGAATTTAGGTTAGATTTTACCTTAGGTAAAAAAATTTACGATTTGGATAAGATTTTGTGTAAGAGTTTGTCTCATCTTAGTCGCACCCTAAGGTGTCTCGCGGTAAAACAACTATGTTTTCTAAGAACGTGTTTTAATTTTAAAAAAATCTGAAAATTTTAAAATTTACAAAAAAAAAAATCCACGAAAACCTAAAGCTAACCCCAAATTTATCTATTTTAGGTTTAGGGTTTAAGATTTATAATCTAGGTATTAGGGTTTATAGATAAGAATTTAATGTTTTTGGTAGATTTTAAGTTTTTTTTAAATTTTAGGGGTTTTTTTGAAAAAATAATTTTTATAATAATATATTATTTATTTATATATTTTATATTATTGATAATATAAAATTTTCATTTAATATAATATATTTTTATAATAAATTTTAGGATTTTAAGTTATATATATTAATATATGTATATTAATATTATTTATATAGAGTAATATTATTTGTGTAATAAAATAAATTGAACTAATCTAAACTGCAGTTTAGAATATATATTATTTGTTCTGTAAACAAAATATAGATGTTATGTTGACTTAGTGGTTAAGAGATTATTTTTTTAATTTAAAAGGTCCTAGGTTCAAATCTTGCATAATTTTTTATATTTTCCTTCAGTCATTACACTGAGCTAAAAAAATAAAATTTAATAATAAATTTAGACCAATTAAAAGGTTAATAATAACTTATCACTTCCAATAATTTGGTGGAAACTTTAAGAAATAATTAGAGACTTTACCGTTGCCTAGATTTCAGTTTAAAAAGTATATATAGTAGTATTAGCAAACAGGAGGTGGCCGTGGGCGGCTACTTGTTCTCTTCGTCCTTTTGCTCTCGCCTTTTCGAAAAAGGCAGACTGGCAGAAACAACCTGCACCAAAAGAAAAAACTGCAAAATCTTACTTTTTTTTAAGTTTAAATGTGTCAACTATTTTTATATAGATTTCTGTAGATAACCCAAAGCTCCCTTCCAATTCAATCTAATTGATCAAGTCTCAATTTTTATGATCTGTAAGTTCCAATTCTCAATTTCCCCTTTCTTATTCAACTTTTTTCTTGAATTAGCGTTTCGGATAATCAAATGTTATCCTTCTTCAAAACCCAAACATTAACATTTTTGGGTGATCTTAACAGAGTTTAGTTTCGGAACAATGACGAGGGTAAGTCGGGCTTTTGGTGATACTATGCAAAAGGAAGCAGCTCCAGCTGATGTAGTATTTGCCTCAACCTCAAGTCGTTTTCCTAGCTACAAATTTGGGTCGAATATTCAGATTGCAGCTGCCGGAGAAGATCCTAAAGTTTTGTCTATGAAGGAGGTTGTTGCACGTGAGACCGCCTTGTTATTGGAGCAGCAGCATCGCCTGTCTGTTCGCGATCTTGCAAGTAAATTCGACAAGGGGTTCGCTGCTGCTGCTAAGTTGTCTGAAGAGGTCAAATTTATTCTATGTTCATTTATTTATACAATTTGCTTAACATTAGAGCCTTATGAAGAATCCTAGCAATAGGTTGTTTGAATCTACTTATAGGCTTAGCTTAGGTTTCTAGGTGAGTGTCACTCGGATCGCACGAACAGTAAAATTTGTTTTTATTGGATATTATCATTCTGTCATGCATCTTGGAATATCACTGATTGAAAAAATATGTTGGGTGAATGAGTAGTCCGATAATGCAAGTAGTTCTTCTACCTGCGCTTGTTGTTTCTGTTCACTGTTGAGATCCATTGATGTAGTAAAATTTGTTTTATGGTTATTATCATTTTGTTTTATGATAGGCGACTCGGTTTATGCTAGTGATTCTTCTAGCTGTTTTTTATTTTTTCTATTCACAGTTGAGAAATGAGAAGCCTCGGGGGTATTATTAATTTGTAACCAACCCAGGTTGTCATGTGAACAAATTTAAGCTAGTACTTTATTGGATTCAGGCTAAACTAAGAGAGGCGGCTTCACTAGAGAAACATGTCATTTTGAAGAAGCTTAGAGGTGCCTTAGAATCTTTAAAAGGACGTGTGGCTGGAAGAAACAAGGATGATGTAGAAGAAGCTATTTCCATGGTTAGTGTATATTGCTATAAGGAAAGAATCTTTAAAGGCTTGAGATGTTGTCTATTGATCCATGTTGTATCTATTTTTTCCCATTTATGGTTCTTCTAAAGCTATCTATTTGGATTCTTGGTTAATGTATATTGCATGTCGACTTTAACTTGAATAAATATTACTTCTGTGTTATGGTTGCTACCCCAGGTGGAAGGTCTGGCAGTTCAACTGACTCAAAGAGAAGGAGAGTTAATTCAAGAGAAGGCAGAAGTAAAGAAACTAGCAAATTTCCTTAAGCAGGTAATATAGCTTATGATTAATACTGGCTGATGTTCCATCCATTTTCCTTGATTTTTAACTAGTCATTCTCATATATTTAGGGAATGGAAAGATATGCATTCTTAGTTCTGAAATATTTATGCTTCTATGTGTAATATCTCACAATCCCTTGTTACCAATGATTTCCAGGTTAGGCTTGTGTTTGATTCTTGTTTCCGGAAACTATTTTTCATTCTCAAAACCATAAATCTTTTTCCTTGGAGCTATTTTCAAGAGAACAATTCTCGGGCCCTCATGTTCTCAAAAATATCTGTTTTAATCTGTTTTCACATGATATTTCATTTTTGTTTTCGAGTTGTTCAAAATTTAGTAGTTTAATCTGAGAAATAAAGGCCCATAACTTCTTTTTATCTTATGGGATTGTACTTCTTTTTAGAAGAAGCCTAATAGCTTCTAGGAGTATCTAACTGTGCCAGATCCATGAATTAGTTTCTTAAATCCTTTCATTTTTCTACTTTAGGGCTATGGATATATTTATTCTTCTCCTGCTGCTTTTCTTTCACATGCTTGTTTCTCCAAATAGGCTTCTCAAGATGCAAAGAAACTTGTTGATGAAGAAAGAGCCTTTGCTCGTGCTGAGATTGAGAATGCAAGAGCAGCAGTTCAGAGAGTGGAAGAGGCCCTTCAGGAGCACGAAAAAATGTCCCGAGCTTTAGGCAAACAGGTTTTTTTTATATTCTGTTTATTGGCTTTCTAAGTTTAGTAATGTGAAATTTGCATTGTTAAAGATCAAACTGGTAATCACTAATCACAGCTATCTTTATGCTGATACTCTTGTCATTCCGTATTGCATTAACTGTGAAAATATCTATTGATTAGTCATGTGTTAAGTAGGCTATGATATTTATACTGTTCTCCTGTCATCCCCTCATGTAAACAACTGTGTGCGTTTCATTGTCTCAGTTTTTGAACAAATATTTTACATGGATTTCAGAATCTGGAAGAATTAATGAAGGAAGTTCAAGAGGCCAGACGAATCATAATGCTGCACCAACCAAGCAAGGTTTATCTAAGTTCGGTTATTGTTTTTTTTCTTACTTTTTTTTTTGTATTTCTTCCCATCATTGGTATTCAAAAACATTCTTACTTTGGGCCAGCCAGGTACCCCCCCGGAATTAAATTATATAATATTAATATAAAATTATTTTTTTTATTTTATTATTTCAAATAGTAGATGTGTAATTTGGGCATACTGCCTGGCCCTTGAACACCTCTAGTTGTGATGATGAATATGCAGGTTATTTCAATTCTTTTTCAGTTGAAATATTTAAAGGATTAAACTGATAGCAATATGCAGGTTATGGATATGGAACATGAGCTTCGTGCATTAAGGATTCAACTTGCAGAGAAGTCTAAGCTTTCCTTACTGCTTCAGAAAGAGGTTTGCCTTCTACTTATTAGTTCTGTTTTGTTTCAGTTTTCTTTAGCCATTCTAATTAAATTCTTCTTCAGTAGATAAGCCCATAAGATTGTTCTTCCATTTCAAATACAGATAATCAATGAATTTGTGTGGAACAAACGGACTCATGTAATTGTAGTTCCATTATTTTTCTTTACTCACCGATTTCTTTAACCTTCTGCTTTCCTTACCCTATTTTTGTAGCTAGCAAGAAGCAAAGGAGTTGAAGATAATTTATCCCATTTGTATGAATTAGATGGTGCTGAAACATTAGGTTCATATTTGCGGATTAAACCTTGCTCTGATATTGCTCCAGAACTTTCGAAATGTTCTATTCAATGGTATCGTATTTCATCTGAAGGCGGCAAAAAGGAGGTTATATCAGGTAAAGATGAGCATTCTTTCTTTATTTCTCAAATTCCGTTTTAACTCTACCTATTCCTTGAAGCTAACACCTTTGCTTGAATATCCCATTAGCCATTAAGTGTTCTGAATGCAAATATTATCAAATGGGACAATATATATATATATATATATATTTATTTATTTATTTATACTGAAAATTGGCTAGTTTATCATAGCCATAGGACAAAAAAAATCGGCATGGATGAATTGTTAATCATTACTAGAACAAAATGCCAATGCTCAACTGTTCTGGGCAAGGAATGATCCTATTCTTTTTTGAATCTGATTTTGTTAGTCTACTTTGCTTTAACCAGGTGCTAGCAAATCCGTTTATGCTCCAGAGCCTTATGATGTTGGTCGAAGTCTGCAGGCTGAGATTATTTATGATGGCCAGCTAATTAAATTGACAACTACTGGTGCTATTGATCCAGGTTCGCTGATGGTTTTCCAATGTTTCTTTTTTTAATGTTTACAATTTAGTGGCATTTTTATTTCTCATTATTTGTTCAAATTTATAGCCCTAGTTACTTTGTTGGTGAATGCAGCTGCTGGTTTGGGAAACTATGTGGAGTCACTGGTGCGGAAACATGATGTTGAATTCAATGTATGATTTCCTACATATACAGCTAATTGATTAGTACTAGCCTTTATTCTGGGTACCGACTAGTATTTCTAGAACTTCTTCCTGGCCCTTATTAGAAATTTAAACCCTAAACAATCCCTTAGACCTTGAAACCTTAAAATTGTAGGAAAATGGTTTTGAATTTAAAATTGTGGGTGTTGGTTGCTTGGTTACCAATAAACCTGAATCCTTTTTTTTTTTGCTTTTTATTGATGTTTATAAGAAGTTGTTCCATAAATGAATGGTTGACAAAAATGTTTTTCGTATCTTCTGTAAAGATTTTAACAATATATTTTATCTGCTAATACTTTATATAATCGCCGATGTATTATTTTGTAGGTTGTTGTTACCCAAATGAATGGTGTAGATCATCCATCAGAATCTCTTCATGTGCTACATGTAGGAAGGATGAGGATGAAGCTACATAAAGGAAAGTCGACAATTACTAAAGAATATTATTCCAGCTCAATGCAGGTACCAAATCTCATAAATTTTCTCATTTCTGTAAAAAACAGAGAACTATTTGCTTTGAAGGTAGTTCTGCGCATATGAAGAACCGCACCAAATTGATATTAAACATGATATTTCTGATATATTCGTATCCATGTGCATACTTTGTTTTGTTTCTCAATTCTCACACTTATGCTTGTGCTTTAGCTCTGTGGCGTTCGAGGGGGTGGAAATGCAGCTGCCCAGGCATTGTTTTGGCAAGCAAAGAAAGGGCTTTCGGTTGTATTAGCATTTGAATCAGAGAGAGATAGAAATGCAGCCATTATGCTTGCCAGAAGATTTGCATTTGACTGCAATGTAAGTGGTTGTCCAAATTTTGCTCGGTCAGCATATTCGAGTATAAACCTTATGATATGAAGTCTGTTCTATTCGCTCACTGCGTTTTTCTTCTCGCTGCTAAATGAATTGTTTTTTTTTTTTTTGAAACTTTCAGATCATGCTTGCCGGCCCACATGACAGAACTTCGATAACAACCTAATAGAACTCGACAGGATTCTGGTTCCGCTAATTGGTAACTTTGTAAGTATGTTGACGATTATCGATTATCATGTGCCATAAGTTTGTACCGGTAGGACATGGCATGCATTGTTTTGATTCTGTATTGAGTTTTCACCTTCCTTTCCCCCCTTAAAGTTAACGAGGCATTATTTTTGGGTTTGCCTTTTTGTATTAATGAAACAACAGACAACATGTAGGGGATGGTATCTGGAGCTGTCTATATAAATTTTCAATGATTTATGCTTTATAATGAATGGTGTCTGAAAAGAGTTTTGTTAAGTTGCCTGTTAAGGTTTCGATAATAGTTGAGTGGACCATTGGAGCTGATTTTCTGGATTTTTTTTAATTAAATTTAGATATAATTTCATTTTTTGAGATTCGAACCATACATCATGATAAGACAATATGAACACCCTTAACCACTCAGACAATTATACCACTAGTTATGCTCTACAATGAACACCTTGCAATCACCGCAAGCGGCGTAGACACTGAGTCGGGGGCATAGGAGTAGGGATGGCAAACGGGCGGGGCGGGTGCGGATACCCTCTCCCCCATCCCATACCTACCTAAAATATTCATATTCACCACCTATCCACCACCCACGGCGGGTATAATTTTTAAATCCGCACCCGCCCGCGCAGGTATATTCTCAAATCCATCCTCACACTTATCTCCCAATTGGATACTGATTACCCATCTCGTATCCGCCTATTAACCCGCCTGGCAGCAATCATAAACATAAAACATAAATTCAAAAACAACCACAAAACATAAATTACAAGCAATATGCTATAAAATTTTAGAATTTATAGAATTGTTTGTGAAATTACATCTAAATTCATAATGGTCCAAATTTATATGGCGAGTAAGATGCGGGGCGGGCGGATGCGAGGCGGGTAAAGTCTTAAATTCATCACATACCCACTACCCGCGGCAGGTATGACATTTTACATCCACACCCGCCCACTACCCACCAAATTTATAAGTTATACCTATCTCCGCCCTAATTGAGGCGGGTGCAGTGCGAAATCCACAAAATTATACTCGTCTGTCCTCCTTAAGAGTCGTCGGAACCCTTAAGGTTGAGCCCACAGCACGGTAAACAATCAAATATATAAACATTATTAGGTGGTTAAGAATATTATCTATGAACATATACTAACATGTAATGATATTAGACAGTTTAAACTTTTTAAAACTTTAATTCGTGTTTAATCCAAAGTGCATTACAAAAACTATTAATTTAATATTTAACGGAACTTGGAGAAGAAATCAAAAATGAGTTGGTTGATTTGATCAGGAATCTCTTGGTGGATCCAATGATAAACTCCTTTAATCACGAGTGGTTCTTCAAGCAACGGCACTTCTCTCTTCAGCCCACCATTGTGAATATAATCCTTGGTTGCCGGCACCGTGTACACCAGATCAAGGTCACCCACTACAAACTTCGCCGGAACCTCTATTTGGCTCTTAAACCAAGGTGCCAATAGTTCCCAGTTTCTAAAATCGAGAAACAAAAAAACTCGGAAAATGATCAAACGATGTAATTAAGCAATGAAAATAGGAAAGTAAAGATACCGATTAAAGTTGCGGTAATAGTTGAGAGCACCGGTGATGCCGGTTTTCTCGAACTGGGTGGCGTAGTAGTCCGCGTCTTGCTGCGACATCCATGGCGGCAACTTAACCGGATCATTAAGTGGATGTCCGAACAGATTTCCCTTTGGTAAAAGAAGCGGGTCGGGTACCCGGTACGATAGGATCTCCAACACTGCTCTTCCGACTCCGATCTCTGCAAACTCCGCTTCCATTACTCCAGGTTCCTGCACAATTTAGAATCCATTTCTTCCTACTCCGTGAATTAAGGGAGTGATTTTGTTAATTTAAGATTAATCGAACCTGAAACCGGACGATGTAATAGTCATTCCCGAAGGCGGCTTTCCAGGCGTCGACCGGTTTGAATTTGGGATTATACCGAAGAAACGGCACGCTCATATTGAACAAGGCTTTCACCCGGTCGCGTCTGAACAAGCACAAGTACCATGCAATGTTGGCGCCCCAATCATGACCCACTACGAACACCTTTTCCTCCTTCTCCGGCGGCGCAACCAAGTCGAGAAGCGCGATGAGGTCCCCCACCACGTGGAAGCAAGTGTATTCGGTGACGGAATCCGGAGCATCGGTTCCGCCGTAACCGCGGAGGTCGGGCGCCAAGGCACGGCAGCCGAGGGCGGATAAACCATTGATCTGATGATGCCATGTGCACCAGAGATCGGGGAAGCCATGGAGGAAGAGAATGAGTGGGCCTTCCCCTTTCTCTGCAATGTGCATGCTTATGCCATTGACGCTCACTGTTCTGTGCTGTATCCCCTCCATCTTCGTCTGTCTGTGTGTTTTTAAAATGAAAAATGAAATCCGGAAATCAAACTAAAAAGGTTTCAGTCGAAGATAATTAAATATATGATAGAGCATAAATTGTGTGAAACAGTTCGTCAAATTGATGGAAACACGTTTTGTTTTTAAGGAAAGATATTTTTAAGGACAATGCATGGTTTCAGATAACAGAGAAGTATACAAAAGCTTTATATTTCTGTATTTGGCTTCGACACCTAAATATTTTTTATTCTAATTTAATATCTAAATTGATATTTTCCGCTAATACGGCTAAATTATGTACATGTAACACAACAGGATATGATTATCATCATTATTCATTAGAGGTGAGCATGATAAAATTAAAACACTCGGTACTTATTCGATAAAAAAAACACTCGGTACTTAAAATATCGAGTTACTAATTAATAATTGAGTTATTAATCAAATTACTCAAAGTCAATTTCATAACTTAAACAGTTTATTTAAAAAAATTCGTCAAAAAATCATTTTTTAAGCAAAAAATTAAGTGCAAGACTCACTTTATTTAGGATTGGCATTCAATCGAGTCGAATTAAAAAATTTTAAATTTTATTAATATTATTTTAAGATTCGAATTTTATTCAAAAAAATTCGAAATAAATTTTTAAGTTTCTATGCAAATTTAACTTTACATGTGCACAAATATATTTTTGTATGCATATACTAGGGTTTGACTGTGCTTGATTTCAATTTTAACACTTGATTTCAATTTTAACACTAGGGTTTGACTGTGCTTGATTGTTTGATTTCAATTTCAACGACTTTCTATATATAATGATATAAATAATATAACATGCAAAATTGATAGACTTGAATTGAATATAAAATTGAAATTTTAGTTATTTAAATTTTTCATAACTTAAACTTTATTTGAAATTTTTTTAAGTTACGAATCGAGTCAAAACGAATTAGTTTTTTCATCTCGAGTTAAATAATTTGATTTTTTTTTCAAGAGTTTTACCTTCCTGAACTTTGTTAGTCTCCCAATGAGATAACGACATAATGGTAAATAAATTTATGGATTTAATACTCTTATTACTGTAAATAAGATATAGTATTAAACAAAAACAAAACACTTGAAAAGAACCAACTAGAAAGAAAAACACAGAGTTTTGGTTATTTTTATCTGATACTTAATGGAAGTTGGAGAAGAAATCAACGAGGAGTTGGTTGATTTGGTCAGGAATTTCTTGGTGGATCCAATGAGAAACTCCTTTAATCACAAGTGCTTCTTCAAGCAACGGCACATTTCTCTTCATCCCTCCCTTGTGAATCGAATCCTTCACTCCCGGCACTCCGTACACCAGATCACGGTCACCTATTACAAACTTCACCGGCACCTTTATCTCACTCTTCCACCACGCCGCCGTTAGCTCCCAATTTCTATCCTCACAAAATTAATTGTTTGAGTGTATTCTGAATTAATTAAGGAAAATAGGAAAGAAAAGATACCGATTAAAGTTGCGGTAATAGTTGAGAGCACCGGTGATGCCACTTTTCTCGAACTGGTTGGCATAGAAGTCGGCGTCTTGCTCCGAAAGCCATGGTGCCAAGTCAACCGGGGCATCCGGTGGATGTCCGAACAGATTTCCCTTTGGTAAAAGAAGTGGGTCGGGTACCCGGTACGATAGGATCTCCAACACTGCTTTTCCTACTCCAATCTCTGCAAACTCCGCTTCCATTACTCCAGGTTCCTACATAATTCAGAATTCATTATATACTGTGAAATATGAAAATAATTAAAAAGGACAAAGGAATTGAACCTGAAACCGGACGATGTAATAGTCATTCCCATAGACCGCTTTCCAGGTTTCAACCGGTTTGAATTTGGGATTATAAGGAGTAAACGGCACACTCATATTGAACAAAGCTTTCACCCGGTCCGGTCTGAACAAGCACAAGTACCAAGCGATGATGGCGCCCCAATCGTGTCCCACGACGAACACCTTATCCTCCTTCTCCGGCGGCGCAACCGCGTCCAGCAGCGCGATGAGGTCCCCCACCACGTGGAAGCAAGTGTAGTCGGATACGGAATCCGGCGCATCGGTTCCGCCGTAGCCGCGGAGGTCGGGCGCCAAGGCACGGTAGCCGAGGGCAGCTAAACCAGTGATCTGGTGACGCCAGGAGTACCAGAGATCGGGGAAGCCATGGAGGAAGAGAATGAGTGGGCCTTCCCCTTTCTCCGCTACGTGCATGTTTATGCCATTGACGCTCACTGTTTTGTGCTGAATCTCCTCCATCTTAGTCTCTTCTTCACTTTCTTAAGCTCAATGTTTTCGGATGCGTATACGGTATATGTATATATAAAACGAGCTTACACAGGGATGGGTTTGGACGTCGTCAGACAATTCTTATCCTTTCCGTAATTAAAATTAGAATAAAACAAAACATGCAGTAACAGTTCAGATTTCTGTGTCGACACAATTAATGCAGACAAGACGAGTAAAGGAGTAGCGTGAAACGGTTGCATACAATCTTTTTTTCAGACAAGACGTAGAAGGGAAACACTTGGCCTCAAATAGAATTACTTGCACTTTCTTATCACAAAGATTTTAGGGATGAACAAGATCACTTTGTGACCGAGAGTTGAAATTTTGGTTACAATCTAAAATATCAGTAATTTCAGTTTTTTCCTAGAAATTATATTATGGATTTTTTTGGCACCTCTAGTCATATTTATTGTAAATTAAATTTAAAAATAATTTTTATCAGATAAAAATTTACTTGATAAAAAAATTAAATAAAAATTAAATAAAATAAATATATTTGATTGATTGATTTTATTGACGACGTGACAAAAAAGATGTAATTTTTCCATTTTTTTCTAATTTTAAAAGACAGATGGCATTCATTAGGAAGGCCAAATAAGAGGAGAACAACTAGAGTAAATGCATAATTAAATGCGTTGTACGAGAAGTTGAGAACTATATATTCACTCGGTCGACCTTATCAACACTGACAAATTCAAGAGCGGTAACATGCTCCTTCCAAATCTCTTCTTCTCATATTATGGCATTGTCTTGTTTAGTAATTATCTAATAGTTGATTGTTGATAGTAGTTGATTGTATAAATTTATACGATTAACGAATTATATTAGTTGATTATATAAAAGTGTTTGGTAAAATAATTGATAGTTTATAACTATTTATTTATTTAAACAAATAAAATAATATATAAAAATATGATTAATTTTATATTAATTTAAATATTTTATTAATTATCAATATTTTATATAAAATACTTTTTTGATAATACTGAACAGAAATAGACTCAATTAACCATGCAAATCTTGCAGCAGTGTAGACGCTACTTCAACTGCCGGATCCAAAAATGACTGACTCCTAATCGGAGCTCCACGATTTATTTTGGCCGATTTATCAGCACCATCATTACAATTACGGTAAACATGACAGATTTCAACCACCCACAGCAGGTCTGAGAGACCGAGAATGTTGGTTACAAGTGCATGCGATCGCAGCGCTTTCAATGTATGAAGAAGGATTTTAGTCACCTCAAGATTACCAAACTTCAACTCTACCCTGCGATAACCAAGGCTCCAAGCATGTCGAAGACCATCATAGATTGACCAGAAATATTTTTTAATATAACATTAATATGCATATTTGAAATATATATTAATTTATTATTTATATAATTATTTTTAATAAATTTATTTAATTTATCGGACATTTATTTCTTGAATGACCTTACAAATAGTACAATGTTTAACTTGAACTCCCCCCTCTATCATCTGAATTATCCATATTCGTATGAATACGAGTGGACGTCGGTCGACCCTTCATCTTTCTACGAAGCTTTGAATTTGGTAATCATTCTTCGTATATTGGCTCAACCTACCAATAGTCTTGGTTTGGGATCGTGCCGAACTGAATTCGGTATATATTTGCCATATTCTCCAGTTTATAACACTCATCCGCAAACTCGTAAGGGTCGAGATGAAAATGCAAACATGCGACATGTGCATGAGAGAAGGGGTATCTAAATGTTTGGAATGCACCACAATCACACCATCTCTGAAGAAGGTTTACGGTAAACAATCTTTGCTCACCTAAGACCTTAGCTTCGAAAAAAAAATCATAACCACGTGGGTCAAATCCTCTGACTCGCATAGACGTGGCATCGACTTGAAGTTCGATCATTCTATCCCGCAGGATTTCAGACCAAGTTTGTCCGTTGTTTATTTGGGCGTTGTAACACCCGTGTTTTGGGGTTAGGAGTTATCCGGGTTTATAATTCGAGTCAATAAAATTAAATTAAAATAAATTCAACCTAAAATGTGGTGTAATTGAACTTTAATAAAAAGGGAAGGGCTTATGTTGTAATTTGCCCAAAAGCTTTTAAAAAAAAGATGACAACTTTTTAATTGTCATATTCTCCCCTTTTCCCACTAATTCCAATGTGAAACCCCTTTCCCCATCTTCAAAACTCTCCTAACTTTCAAGCTACTATTCCCTTTGATTTCTTCATCAGTTCAAGGGGCTTTTGAAAGGTAATCACATATTTGAACTCTCCTTTCCATTTCCTATTCATACATTGTCTTAGATTTTGAAAATATGAACTTTTGAAAATTAGGGTTTATATCAAGTTCGGATTTTTAAGGGGGTTTTTCATTTGGTTTTGATAAATTGAGTTGGGGTTTTGCTTAATCATGTTAAAATGCACATTATATGTTAATTTGGGTGGATTTTGATGGATTCCCGAAATTGGGTAAAAATGGGTTTTTTGGAGGGTTTTGGGTGAGTTTTGGGGGTTGTTTTAGGTGGAAATTGATAGCCCAATGGTAGTACTATGGTTAGGGGTTGATTTGGGAATGTTTGTGGGTGCTATGGATGTTGGAAGGATGGTTTTTGGACATGGTTTAGGGGCTGTCCGAAATTGCTAAAAATGGGGTTTGGTCATGGCTTGCAACATTGTGAATTGTATTTGAATTGTGTTCCGGGTTGGTCTTTTGATGTTGGGCTGATTTGGAATTGTTTGAAATGTGTTTGAGGTTGTTTGGAAGCGGGAATTTGTGTTGGAAAAGCTTCGGGAAGAAATCCGGAAATTTGAGGGAGGTTGCTAGCTTGGCTTGGAGCTTGGATGTTTAGGTGAGTGGTTAAATATTTTCAAAATGGTTTTGAGTATTTGGTTCAAGCATGTGAACCTAGGATGGGCTTGGTAAACCCACCTAGAGTTGGGATTAGAGTGGTAGCCTAATCCCAAGCTTTGATTAGAGACCTTGGTTGCACTTTTTAATGGTTGTATATGCCTCGTATTAAATTGTGATGGTGTTGATTATGTATATGTTGTATACATGTATGTTGGGGCTTGTTTGATATAGTCATGCACATGTGTAAAATGTAACGTGATATGGTTGTTAATGATGTACATGTGGTGTTGACATGTGGGATGATATTATGAGGTGGTTTCATGATCCGAGGGTCATGGTGAGTACATGCTAGGCATGGAATTGTGGTTTGTGCATGGCGGTAAGTCATGGTGAGTACGTGCTAAGCACGGAAGTGTTATGAATTGATATTATGAATGATTAATGAAATGTGTAGTATTGGCACTAGTATGCTTGGGTACAAATGATCGATCATTAGGATGTTTAGTGTGTACACATGAGTCAAAAGTCGCGCGTGGCCTTGGTGGCGTTGAGTCACCAAGGAGGAGTACGGGTTCGCCCGGAAATTTTATTTATATTAGTCGGTGATGAGTGGAATCCCATCGACGGGACGTGAGGATGAGTGGAATCCCCTCCGCGTGAAATGAGGTGTGAGGATGAGTGGAATCCCCTCCGCGCGAACGGTGATGAGTGGAATCCCACCGTCAGGTAATGGTTGAGTTGTTGGATGTGAGTTCCAACGGTTATCCGCGTATTCGAGTCATAGCTAGGTGCCAATACAGATTGTAGTTTATATTGCCAATTTGTGGTTAATTTGTGAGCCAATGTGTTTTAGGAGGTGTTGCTAACATGGTTTAATATATGTGATTTCATATGTTGTGGATTTAAACATGTTGAGCATGACATGATATTGAATACATGTTCATGCATCATCTAATTATGGCTCGTGTAGATCGGAGGTAAGATCATGCATTTTATCTTGGTTGTGGTTCGTGCTTGGACCCTGCATTGTCGAAGGTTTGTTTTATGAGCTTACCCTCACTAAGCTTTTATGCTTACGCTCTCTTTTGTTCGACAATGCAGATCAATGGTTTGTGGGTGGCAAGGGCAAGGAAAGGACTCCGAGTGTTGCTTGCGGTTAGCTCAAGTATGATAGTTAAATTTAAAGATTGTAATAGTAAAGCAATGGGATAGGGTCGTATTATGATGCTTTTGAAATGTATTGTTGTTATTGTTAGGAGCATGTATAGACTCCCTTATATCTTGCTTTTGCCTTGTTGTGTTGCCATGATGAATGTTAACTCATGCCTAAGTTGCCCTTTTTGAATGTTGGTCTTATGCCTTAAGAGTTGATGTATGTGTTGAATGATGTTTGTATGAATGCATGATTGTGGGTTGTTGCCGTAGTGATAGACATGTCTAATTAATGTTGAAGCATGCTAAAATGGTTGTTATACCTTAAGATGTCTTGTCTTGAAGTTGCTTGGTGGTTTGTTGGTGTTTTGGGGCATTCTTGTGCCTCAAAACAGCCCAGAAAAGTCTGCAGACAGGGGGTGTTTCGGAACGGGTCCCCGTGTTCCGAAACGGCCCCTGTGTATATGGCCTGCCGTTTCGAAACGGATGAGGGTCGTTCCGGAACGTTTTCGCCACTGGAATTTTGAGAAATTGGCGAGATGAAGCCGTTTCGAAACGGGCCTCTGAGGTTCCGAAATGGTCAAATCTCGTTGACCACGAGATATTGACCGTCAAGAGCGTTTCGATACGGGTCTCCCCTGTTTCGGAACGGTCACCTTGTGGTTGACCCAGGCCCGTTGACTAGGTCAAGGCGTTTCGGAACACCCTATAGGTGTTTCGAAACGGCCTGCTGTAATGAAGTAAAATGGACTGTTTACCCCCTTTTTGCTGGTCGGTGAATGTTTCGTTGCTTGTATCTTCCGCTGTTGTGTTCCACATAGGAATTAAATATGCATCTAGATAAGACTAAAGTTTAAAGAAATTTTCTGGGTCGTTAACCGAGGGAAAACCTTAACGGGTTTCGCTTCGGTTTTCCCCATGTGGCCCACTTGGACCGGTCATCCGACCAGACCGGGACGAGAGGGTTACAGGCGTCAACTTCCTGCCCTTTGTCGGACCAAAGTTTACTCAATCTGAAGTAAGTCTCAGACACAATACTTACAATTGGGAGATGTCGCGTTCCTTTAAGCACCGAATTTATAGCCTCTGAGTTGGCATATGTCCATAACGTCGACCTTCATGATAGGCTTGTGACCATCTTTCTATGAGTATGTCATTTGTAAAATTATATACATTCATATCGTGCCGCTTTATGCTTCAAAAATAATTCTCATTCATCCGCGTCTTCCTTTTTAACTATGACAAAGACAATTGAAAATATATTTATGTCTCCATCTTGTGCAACAACAACGAGTAATATATGACTGTACTTCCTATATAGCCAGGTACCATCCACTTGAATCATGCGTTTGTAGAATGGGAACCCTTCAATGCACACTTTGAGCGCCCAAAATAACTTACTAAATATTCTTTTACCAAGAATTAATTCACCTTGTAATTTGAACGTCGGTTTTATTTAGTATTCTACCATGGTTCTCGGGATGAATATTTGCATTGCAAGTAAAAGAGTGGGTAGCTCATTATACGATTTATCCCAATCACCATACAGTTGTGTCATCGTCTTCTATTTTGTTGTCCACGCCTTGTAGTAAGATGGAGAATATCCAAGTTGAGTACGAATGGATGCTACTAACACTGCAATCGAAACTCTTGGTTCTTGTTTAACCAATGACCTGGTGTAAGCACATATTAGATCAGAGTCTAAATTAATGTGGTCCTGCGATAAAGCCATATCTGTACAGGTGTACTGCTCAATGAACCGTGACACCTCCCACATCTTACTCCTCTTCTTGTATGAAATTTTTACCCACCAAGGACATCTTCTCTTCCAATGAAGACATTTTACACAATAAGTACTTTTATTCAACTCAACAACAAAAAATGACGTATGTCGTTTAATACAGTGCTCCTAAAATGTCAGCTGGGTGGCATATTTTGTTTCAAAGTTAGCCTTCGGTACCAATTCTTCAAAGTTTGAAGATGATGAAGAACGAAATACGCGGGCTTGATGTTCCGAATCTCGCATTGCAGTATAGTCCACCTGATACATGCGGGCCGTTGGAGCTTCATAGGATGGATAAAATGGGTTTCGATTGCTGCGGCTCTGGTTCAACTTAACCCCAAACTGGTTGTTCATTTCCCAACCTGAGCCTAGCAATAACCGTAACCCAAACATCATCTTCAACAACGATTCTATTACCTTGAGATGCATCTGTCAT
This sequence comes from Hibiscus tridactylites, assembly GCA_958450335.1. NCBI lineage: Eukaryota > Viridiplantae > Streptophyta > Magnoliopsida > Malvales > Malvaceae > Hibiscus > Hibiscus tridactylites. The sequence goes on from OY288271.1 coordinate 176,965, forward strand.
AACAACCTCAACAACATCAGCATCGAGTAAGCGCACATCATCATCTTCCGTAATAGGCACATTATTTGTAAATATTAAAAAAACATAAATAAAGATTAAAATTTAGTTTTCTTATTGTAATTTTAAAAATAATAAACGACAAACAAATTACAATTCTAAAAATATAAAATTTACTGGATTCGACGAGAAATCATATAAATATACTATAAAGAACTTCAATGATAAAAATAATAATTACCATTCGATTATATCTTTAATCACACAAAAAATTCTACAAACCCTCCATAATTAAAAAATAACAACAAAATTAATTAAAAATACAAAACGTTATCGGATTAGACGACGAGAAAATGTGTATATGTACTCTAAAACCTTCAACAATAAAAACAAATAATTACCATTACAACATATTGAACACAAAAGCAAGTCTACAAACCCTCTATAAACAACAAAAGATTAATTAAAAAATTCGATTACTTACTTCTGAGAAACTGAGAAGATCTATAAAAAATATACCTCAACAATGTTCACCGTTTTCGAATATATCTTTAAAAAATATCACCAAAATTTTAACAACTAAAACTCTCTCATATATACTACAATTCTAACTCTCTAAATTTTTTCTCTTCTAAACCCTTATACACTCGTAATCTTCTCTTCTCAAATATACATCACATACACACACTTCTATGTTATATATACAAATAATATAAAAAAATAAAGGGACTTGAGTGACCAGCTTTCACGTGAAAGATGATATTTTTGCATGCATGCAGCTGCACCAATAGCACATCGGCATCAGCAAATGTCGTGGTGCATGGACAACAACTTTTATCAAACTGCTTGATAGCCTGTCATCAGCTGCAGTTGTTGCTATGGCTCGAGGAGGCGTACCGCCTCACTGATGAAGTTATATCTCATGGACCTCGTCATGTAGAGAAGGCGTTGTCCCACCTCCTCATTTGTAGGTGACAAAATTACTCTGACACTATAAATTTTGGTTTAATTTGTCAAATTTCACCCGAATAATTTTAATAATCTAAAAAAATTTAAAGTGGATTATTCCACTAAATTTGCCATTTCAAAGCATCAAAAAGTTTGGTTTTATTTATAATCCATAAATAAATAAATAGCAAAATTTTCGCAGCCACATTTGGACCCCTCTTTGTTATGACAATACTTTTCCTCATAGAGGGTCCTCTCTCTCTCTCTCTCTCTCTTTCTGGAATCGGAAGAATAATTCTTCGGCATCTCAGAATTTTTTTATTTTTTATTTTTGTTTTCGTATAAAACTAAAAATTCATTTGTTAGAATAGGTTACTGTAAATTTGAACCAAAATCTTAGATTAGTTCAGAAGGAAAATAGAAAAAGCTAAATTCAAAATCAAATTCATGGCTTCAGTCGTCAACATGGACGGTGAACAACTAGTTCACGCTCTTCCAAATCTCTTGATTCAAGATCAGGTACTCTCAATTATTCCTCCTCTTTTTTTCATATATACTTTTTAGAATCGGATCTATTTTATGTTTTACGCTAGGTTAATGTTTTTCCAACTAATTTATGTTGTTTGGCTGCTGAGAAAACTGAAAGAAAAAGTGAAGGACCGGTGATTTGTTGGTTAATGTTTATGTAGCCATGTCATTTTTGTTAATTTGATAGAAATTTTCTTGAAAACTCCGTTTTTCTTGAATTTCCTGTTTTAATTTTTAGATTGAAATGAAGAACAAAGGAGCTGTTGCTGAGGAGATATGCGAAAATCACAGTGGAACATGTGCGATCTGTTTAGATAAGATTGTGCTTCAGGAAACTGCACTCGTCAAAGGTTGCGAGCATGCTTACTGGTTGGTCCATCCTCCCTCTTGCCAATATTCATAATTATTGCTATTTGTTTTTTTCACTGTTTTGTTCTGCTTCAATTCTTCTTTTATACTTTTGAGCCTTCATGGTTATGCTAGAAAATTTGAGCAATTACCTTTGTTGTCATTCCGATCCTTGGTAATCATGCTACGCATCCAATGTGGATGAGATATGTGTTTTCTTTCTCTGATTCCAAACTTGCTATCATAATTTTTCTTTTCATTTGTAGAGCTCTGTTCTCAATTTCCCAAGAGAGTGTTTAGAAAGTTCGGGTTATTATGGTTCTGTTGATTAACCAATTTAGTGCAGGATCAGGTTGGCAATGTATTTGTTTATGGGCTGCAGTGTGCTCCACATTCTGACATGCCTTGGATTGGGATGGGATTTTGGTTCTTATTCGTGTTTGCATGTGTTCTTGCAGCGTGATGTGCATACTACAATGGGCAACATACAATGAGATGCCGACGTGCCCTCAGTGTAAACATCCATTTGATTTCCTCAGTGTCCATCGTTCGCTCGATGACAGGTAATTGTCAAATCCTGGTTCATTTATGGTTGTCATTTCCCATATCCCAGTACTTGACTTCTCAATTTTCACTTTATCAGGATTCACGACTACATGTTTGAGGAAAGTGTCTGCCTGCTTCTTAGAGCCACGTGGTTTAAACCGTTGATCGTGGAGGATCGGGAAGAGGTGTATGATAATCTGGAAGGCTATTATGATTATTATCCATACGAAGATGAGGATGAGGAAGAAGACGAAGTTTATTACACCAATTCTCCAAGTCTCCGCATTGGCAATAGGAGATGGGGTGATAGTGGATATGTAAGGTCAGGGCGCCAAGAAGCTAGGCCTGTTCAACGATCTAATTTCCAGGACATAGGTGCCGGCTCCTCACGTGAGCCTAAAAAGAAAGAAGCCGCAAAAAACACAATGGGTAGACGAGCAAAGAGGACACTGAAGCGCGAGGCTGCCAATAAGGCTGCTGCAGAAAAACATCAAGAGCATTGAGGAACTAAGAGCCTGTAGGAACTCGAATGGATGTTTACATTGAAGGTGGGTGTCTTATTGTACAGTATCACTTTTCTTTCTCTTTAACAAAATAACGACATGGCCGGGTCTTCGATAAAAAAAACCCGACATGGCCGGGTCCTTATCTGCTGGTTTATGTGGTCATCTTTGAGGTGGCATTTGGATTGGTAAATCAGGCATTGTAATTCTTCCCTGATTTCTTATTAGTGTCTGGTCTACTCAGTGACTTGGTAGGGGAGGATTTGTTTGTAAATTTGATAAACTATTCACATTAACTCACAAATTCCAAGTTTGTATAGCATTTCTGCCAAAATGTTTACGTCCATACAATTTAAAATAAATTATTTTTATTCTGGTTCAGTTGATTTTGTTCATCTGCATCCACTTCGTCTTGTTAAAGTATGTTTTTCGAACTGAACTCCATGACAGGTCCGCCATCCAAAAGACTTGAATTCAATGTGAGGGACAATAGAGAGACGGAGGCACTAAGGACCCAACTGTCTGTAAAATTAAGAAGAATTAAAAAAATTATCTGCTGGGATTGTCACTTATGTTTATCTCAAGTATAGGTTGGTAACCGATTCGCTTACGTTTTCGATATGTAAACTTTTAGTCATTGAAATGTTTGTTATAGTTAAATTTAAACGGAAGACTGATCTGGCAAAATAAAAAAATTAAATTACTTAGATAGTTCCTAAACTATTATTTCACTTCTATTTTGACCACCGAAATAAAAACATAATCTGTATAACATTTAATTTTTTATATTTACAAATATTTTATTTTTTCTCTCCTCCACCATTTTTCATCTTTTTTTTCATAGGTGATTTTTCAAAAAGAATGATGCAACCAACAATAGAGAAGAATATGGAAGAATTTAGAAGAGGGTGGAGGAGAGAATTTTTTTTATAAATATGGATGATTAAATGTGATATTGTTTTTATTTCGGTGGTCAAATTAGAAGTGAAGTAATAGTTCAGGGGCTATCTAGTGAATTTATCTTTTTTTATTCTGCTAGATCGAAAAAGTAAGTGATCTTACTGGTTGTTTTTGAAAATCGATAACCAACTCTGTACCGAGAGAAAACATAAGTGATCATCCCAGTAATAAGGGGTGTTCAATCGGTTAATTCGCTTAACCAACCGAATCGAATTAACTAAATATTATTAACCAAATTTTTTAACTGTTAACCGAACCGAATTTTTTTATATAAAAAATTAACCGAACCCAATTAAAAAAAAATACTCAAGTCATTCAAATTGATGAAACAGTAACTTTTACGATTAAGACAAACTACATATGGAAAATAGGCTCAAAGAGAAACAGTTTCAATGAGCTTTAAGATGATAAGCATAAGTTATAGCTGTGGTCTATTCGAAATTTCACGTCTTGTACTCAATAAGGACGTGGGGGAGGAGGACCCCAAGTCATAACATCGGGAGATGGCTGGTAATTAAGTGGCGCCGGCACTGCGACGCCGTAACCAGCCTTGGACACTCCAGTAAAAGAGCAAGACTCGGTTGCACCGCCCGCAAAACCGCCTCCTCCTCCGCCATTGTTACCACGAATACTACTACCAGCTGCCCTGGCTTCTTGACGAAGATCTTCATTATCAGCAGCTTCATATGGCAGGCGGTGAAAAGAAGGGTTTACGAAAGTACCCACCACCACCGTCGCATCCGTCTCCGCCATTAGTTTCCCTGCTACTATCCCTCCAAACACTTGCCCTTCCGCCCCGGAAAGCATTACCCCAAAAGAACAAGACAAAGATGATTGTGGTGTTCTGCTAGAAGATAAAGCAGGGACAGAGGCAATGAACGAACCGGACAAAGAGAGCAGCCCAAAGGGTCCATTCAGAGAGAGCGGCGGCTCTTGATAAACGGGGTTCCGGAGCATGACGTTTGATACCGAGCCGGTGGCGCTGATTATCGTTACACCAACATGGTTTCTTCGAGCAAAGCTGGTAACGGTATCGATAATGTCACAACCAGCGGATATCGCTAGAATCACTGTCTTCATAACCGAGCCACTGTCTCTGGTTATCACGAGCGGTGGCCTGGGCTTGTTCTTCGATCCCGGAGGTCTGCCTCTGGGCTTCCTAGCGGGGGTTTCCGACGACGAAGGAGCTATTAGGTGCTGTTGATGATATTGATGATATATGGGTGTGTTAGACTTGGAAGGTCCACCACCAACAACACCACCGTCGGCGGCGGAGAGTGTTGGGATTCTCAGAAGGGTGTGCTCCGGCGAGTCATCGTCGGAAGTGGGGGCCTGAGAAAGAGAGATGACTCCACTATAATCCGCCATTTGAGTTGAGTTGGGTGACGCTTTTTCAAAGGTTTTGTATATATAGCCATCTGAGTGTGGGCAACACACCATAGTATTGGTGGGTCCAAATGTGATGTGGGTCCTTTGTTTTGACTGACTTTGGGATTTTGTGGGTCCACAATATTGGAAGAATGAGAAATTTTGGTTTAAAAACCGAAGCAGGAATTAACCGGTTCGGTCTAGGCTCAACCTCGGATCGGATTAATTAATTCGGTTTGTTTAGTTAAAATATAGATAACTCACGTGTTTTTCTTTTTCGGAACATAAATAGAAACTATGTGTTAACTATGGGCAAAGAAGTTAAAACTTGGTTGTATTAATATATGTATAATATTCTTAAGCAATAAAATAGTCTAAAGAAGTTAAAACTTGAAGGAAAATTATTCAGTACATATATGGTGTACTTTATATAATCTTTTTCTATTTTAGTGTTTAGTTTGTATGGATTAGAGCTAAAAATTAATGTTTAAATTTTAGACTTAGAAATTTAGATTTTAAGTTTTAAATGATAAATAGTATATGTTTGTGTAACTTTTTTTATGTGTATAAAAAAATTACTCATTACTTAAAATTCATGAATTTTAGTGAATAACAAAAACTATATTATTTTATACGTGTACCATCCATTGGTTTTTCGACACGTAACGGACCAACTAAACCAATAATTTTATATTAAACCGATAGTGAACCGATTTAACGAGTTAATCCGATCCGATTTTTTTTCACTATATTTGGTAGAAAATAATGTAATAAATACATTATTGGTTGTTAAATATTTCCTTATTTGCAATGTTTGGGGTGGTCCTCTACTATTATTAAAAACATTTATAATCCTTGCTGTTTTTTTGGCAGGTAAAATCTTAAATGATGATTTTTTATTAAATACAGAAATATTACATTACGTTATTATGTCAAAATTCAAACTCATATAAGATAAAATAAAAAGAGCATCTTTATTTATTAGGCCAATTTGTGAGTCTTAAATGATGATAAATAAATACTCCTAATGTTTGACTGAATTTTCATATTGATCTTTTTTTTTAATAATTTAACCCTCATCATTTTATTTTAGATCAAAATGATCCCTCTACAGACGAGAACTATTAATAAACTAATAATAAACGACTTAAAATGACTTGACAAAAAAGCACGCTAAAAGAACTTTTTTTTACATATCATTCTATAAAATTAATATATTTATCTATATCACACAACTATTGCAATTTTTCATATCATTTATAAAGTTGAGTATCAATGGAAGAATGGCTAAATGAAGATGTCTTGTAGATTTATTCATTACATTGAAAGTTGAGAGTGACACACTAACATAAAGGGGAAAGGAAATAGATTTTGTGTTCCACCATCACTCATACCAAGCCAGTACCAAATTCTTAATAACAGCATCATTAATATGATGAACCTAAACAACTCTTTCATCCAAAAATACATAATATATATATATATAACATGCATAAATCACACATTCTGCTACTGAAAAGCACCACCAACAAGCCCACCCCCAGTCCAAATGTCCAACGACCGTATGCACAACATACTTGTAGACACCACTCGGCGACACCTCTGAAGTTCATCTTCAAAGTAACTGGGTCGAGCAGGCATCACATAGTCTCAAACGCTGGCTGCCGACTTTTAACAGCAATATAGGCAGAGAGCATTGGATAGTTTAATAGGATAGTAAACCAAGTTCTTTTTCCCAACCAACACAAGATATAAGCCCCAAAACTGATAGATGATCTTATTAGACGATCTTATTAACACGTTTTATCTCCGCCCCAAGTAACCAAATTAAGGCATTTACTCCTTACAAGTTTTGCATCTCAGAGAGTTTCCTCAATCTTCCTCGAAACCTGCAAAATAATCAACTTTAAGAACCACTACTATCGAGATAAACAGGAAATATGTATGCGTCTCTATAACACCCTAATACTTTAGGCTTGTATCAATGTGTGCACCAAATTCAGTCAACAAGGACATTCTACATAAGCAAATATTTCTCGGCACAAAATACAGAATGAATTGTAAACCAGTGGATGCAGACAAATACATTTCACTGTGCATTATTGTCATGGAATGGCTTACAATCATTATTGTTACTGCTCAATGTATACACACAAACAAGAGAGAACGATACCATCTAGAAAAAACCAACTCCATATGAACAAACACGAAAATGAGAGAAGAGTGATCGGTGAACGAACAAAGGAAGTAACTGAGAGTGTACTCACTTGTTTAGCAGCAAGCGCCCACTAGAAGCCAAGGCCAGCCATGCTCCAACAAAAACCCAATACCAACAATGCTTCAAAGATGGAGTTGAATTTAGCACCAAACAGATGCAATACAACGGGAATCATTCTGAACTAAAGAACCTCAAAAACAAAATTAAGTTTAGATAGAAAAAGATTAATGAGAGATATTTAGCAACAAATAAAATAAATTATATTTTTAATGAGGCTCGTCGACTTTCAAAAAAAAAAAAATTATAAAATCAGGAGGCAGAGAATGAGTAAAATAAGTTACCAGATTGATCTCACACAAAATAACGACCTGTCCAGACTGATTGTCCTTGATATTGTTCGGGTTGTACAGTAAACTGCTGGTTTCCATTCAGGAGTTGATGTTGCTGCAACTTCGGTTCATGTCGATTTTTCAGATGCTCAAGTGTATGGTAATCCTGCCAGCCTTTCTGCTTTTCCATTTGAAACTGCACTGCCGGACCCTGTTTCCCAGGGAAAGGAAAACTTGCTGTTCCATTCATGCCATTGCTGCTGTGGTTGACATACTGGGTTTGTGCATGAGCGGCATGATTGAGGGAATTATCAATCCCAGAGGTTTTCAATGATGATGTTAACTGATATCCATCCAACCAACTATAATCATCCATCAGGGGGTTCTCCAATTGTAAAGCAGAAACAGATTCACTCGGTGGCTTTGAAGGAACATGGCTAAAACCAGGTGGAGGACCAAGATGCCTAACTGGGCGGCTAACCGGATTCTTCCGAATTCCAACTTGCAAAGTAGAGGAAGCTTTAGCAGCCAAAGCATCGGCAGTAACTCCAGATGGCACAGCAGCATCAATTCTGGATGGCAACAAAGTATCTAGCACTTTCGTTTGACTGTAGTACATACCGCCAGCACCAGCACTGATGGGTAGTTTTTGGATACCACCTGAATATGCAGCAGGATGAGAAAGGACTGCATTATCTTGCATCTCATGTTTTGTTAAATGGCCATTCTCCAACATTGTCAAACCTTTCAAGCTATTAACCAGTGAAGTAGCTTCTTCCACTGACCACCTAGTTGATTGCATCTGAACAGCCTGCGGAAGCTGCAGGGCCATACCACCAACGGATACAGAAAGTGGAGAACTAGCCTCAAATGTATTCTGCTGATGAAGACTAGCAAGAGGAGCAGACATGGCATCGCGATAAAATTTGACATCATCAGCAGAGCTACTTTGAACAAGCTTCAAAGTGTCAGAGGTTGGCTGGCTTGGACCAATCACTTCGTTTCTCTTCTCGCTCACAGCTGGCTGGAAAACAATCACTTCATCATCGTCCTCTTCCTCAATCATTCTAGGTTGTGGGATTGGCTGCATATTTCCAACATTAATCGTCTTTTCAGAACTGGTTTCATGCCCCACACCATTTGTTGCCACCGATGTAGAAAAGCTGAATGTGACATCTTCGGAAGTCTCAACACCAATAAGAAATTTCTTGGCATTTGAATCAAAACAAACATTTTTCTGATTGACTATAATGACATTAGCTAGAACCTTCCCAGCTGCTAATACTCTCCTGACCCGGGCTTTCTTTTCTTTGTCTCCGTCGCTTAAAAAGGAACGTTTTCTTGAGAAGTCCAAAATAGTATGTGCTGGAACAAGTGGCAAGAACCCTCGTAACTCAAAGTCCTCCCACAATGCAAGACGGTTTTCAGTCTCGCCTTCTTCATACCTGCTCATATTGAAAAAGCAGGTCTCACCTTCACCATCATCAATGCCCATTAACGTAATTGACAAGATCTTATTAAGAAATGATATGCATTGTTCCCAGAAAAGTGATCTAGTAATAGACTGTTTCTCATCCACATCACTGCCAGCTACTGCGACATCTGGACAGCAAGCAAGCCATTCTACAAAAATAAGAATAGCAGGTAGGGTGTAGCTTGAAGAAACATCCTGGAGTTGTGAACATCCCTCCACTACATGTCGCATCAACTCAAAAATGGCAGTGAATGCATTATGAAGTAGGGCAGCACGTTGCACGATTTCCGCATATGTTTGACCATCACTCTCCCTTTTCAGATTGTGAACTGTAAATATGAGAATGGAAACAAGCCTAACAAGGAAAAGTGCATTTTGAGCAGCATCTGCTCCAAACTTAAGTTCCTCTTCTGGCCCAGAGGAGAGAAGTTCACATAAATCACAACTAACCAGAGAGAGAACATCAGAAAAAGTCTCCAGGCTGCACAAAGAAAGCTTCAATGAAAACACAACACCAAAAGACTTGGTTAACAACAGAAGAGAATAAATTTCTGAGAAAGTATACCTTGTGCGTGTAAAAAGAATGCCATTTAGACGGACAAATCGAATGCAGAAGGACTTAAAAGTATCCAGGACACCTGATACTTTCTCCCTAGCAGGGCTAATTTCCATGTTGGCATCTTTGGATGAAGGTTTTGCTTCCACTTTCCCTCTACCTTTTCCTGATAACCGTACAGCAGACTCCTTGACCACCGGAGCTTTAACATCCCCAAGAAGTTGCAAGTAATTATGACGGTTCTGAAAAGAAAAAATGAACATATTTAACACAAATTCTGTAGTTATATACGTATCCGAATACTAGCATATAAATTATACATCCACTCACAACTCAGTTTTCAAGAAGGTAACATTTAATATACAATTAGTAATCACACTCTTAACAACAATTAGAGAAGTCTTATGAGATTACAAGTAGTAATTTCAAAGTTGTATTACCATGTAAGAAACTGGACATGTTCAAAAAAAGGGTGAAGTCTTTGCCATAGTTAAAAATCCTCCAAAACCCCTAGTTGAAAATATAAGGCAAACTGTTTGACATAATTTCATATTGTATCTTTAGCTAATATATACATAGCATGAATGAGAACCTTTGCAGAAAATCATCCGATACATGGTGTGCTTATCTAAAATTTTCAGACTAATAAAATAATCCTTAAGGTAATACAAACATCAAAGAGTTCAACTAAGGCGGAGACTTAATGTCATAGTCAGATGCACAGCCATAGTTAAGTACAATTTCTACCTGAAATAAGTAAATAAATAAACAACATTCAAAAATATAAAATAAAATTTGCACTTATACCTTCTCAAAGGCTACGATCAAGTTATCTCTTGCAGTTGAAAAGGGATTATCCAGTGCCAAACTCCGGAAGTATCGATAAACAGCCACCAGCTCATCTCCAGAATATGAAGCCAATATAGCTAGCTGAATAAGGAGATCATAGCCCATATTAGAAACCAGAACATAGTCCAAGAGAAAAATTTAAGGCAGGTGCAGAAAGATTACTGGAGCATAAAAGCTAAGGTTAATCTATTAACAGCAAAGGAAAATAAGAAAAAACCTGATGATGTGGATTCCCGCTTGATGGCCAAATTGATGCAGCTTGCAAGTAGTAACTTGAAGCTGCTGCATACTCGCGTGATTTAGAGTCTCCGTCTCCATATAATCCTTTGTACCGTGCTAGGTCTCCCAAGTATATCAAACAACGGTGACAAGACACCAAACCTTTTTTTATGTCAGCAGATTTCTTCCCATCTTTGTCCATAACAATTTGGCTTTCTGAATCATCAGAAAAGTAGCCAAATGGAAGTCCATATTTTGCTCTGATTTTCAAAATTAGATCATGATAAAATCCTGTTGCTTCTGAAAGGAAAGTCTTAAACTGTAGTCTTATCTTTGTAACTCGGTCAGGTCGTGGAGGAACTTTCACAGCCTGAGACGTGTTTGATCCTCCAGAAGCTAGTGCAGCACTATAATGTGCTCGTAGTTCTTCAATCCGCTTGTAATGCAACTGCCACAAAGCATATTCAATATTATGCTGCTCAGAAAAAGCATGGTCCTCAAGAATTATAGCCTCATAATTCTCACGCATCTGCTGCCAGGCATTGGGATCTGAAGGCACTCGTGCCTGAGCTGATCTCCTACGATTATTTTCCAACTCTGTATTCTGCAGAGAGAACAAATAAAAACATGAGAAGAATCTAAAATTGGAACCTCATTTCTAAAGAATAAAACATATACCTTCTCATAAAGACGCTGTGCGCGCTCCCTGGATGAAGGAGCAGACATTTTATCCATCTCAACTATCATCATACATCCGAAGTACTTCACCAAAATGCATTAGATCTGCACAATGCACACATCACCACCAATAAAAAACTAAGCCATGTATTATTGGATAAAACAAATTCCATTCATTACAATAAGTTGTAACTTATAATGATAGGTGGCAGGGAAAAAACCTAAATTTCCAAAATTATGAGTAAGTTACAATATTCATCAAACTGCAACACAGACACCAACAACACAGATGAAAATTGAAGCAAATTATCATATCAACCATAGGTTTAAATTTCTAAGGGCCAAGATATAAATAAGAACACAATCACAGTGCATCTCAAATGAAAAGGCATCTATTAAACCATTCAGTGCAAATTATCATATCAACCATAGGTTTAAATTTCTAATTGGGATGTCTTCTTTGAATAAACTTCAAAGTGCTTCAATCCTCAAATGGCAGTTTCATTCAGTCCAAAAACATCCAAAAATTTAAAATCCTTCCAAAACCATGTGTTGCAAATCCTCTCAAGATCAAATAAAGCTTCTTACAAATGGCAACAACATCCTAGAACCAATATTATCCCAAACCTAATATACTAAAAACACAATAGCAAACACGGGCATTGTTTCTGTTCTTCAAAATAATTTGCAACCCCAAACATCTTACAAATTATTAAGTTCCTCTTGGACCGATATTACAAAGGAAAATCATCCCCTCTCTCATTATCCGAAATCAATTTCGGAGGTATATTTACAGTTTTTATCTTTCCATTCTATCTGGGGGAAAACCCAAACAAAAATACATTAATAACACATAAAAAATCCATAACCAATTGAAGGGGGAAATAAACAGAACTGATCATGAAACAAGATGATTACGAAAATTACATCAATCAATTCCCCAAAGTCACCAGAAAAAAAAGATCGAAAAAGTAACCATAAAAAGAGAAATAAGAAAAGAAAAAAGGAACTCACCTGAGGTGGATCGGATCTGAAGAGAAACCCCAAACTAAATCATCGCCAAAAAGAATTAAAGAGAAATAAAAAGAGGAGTTGATTAGGGTTTGGTCGCTGAAGACGAAGAAGAGAGATGTTTTGATTTTTGGTCTAATTTGGGATGAGGTTGGAACTTCAACAATTCAATTTCAATTTTTTATATATTATATTTATTTCTTGATCAGCAGTTGACGGCTCGGAGCGGTGATCTCCAAACGGCGCCGTTTCGATTACTGTTGATTTTTGGTTTTCCAGAAGACAGATTTTTATTAACCGCTTCGTTTAACATTCTAGAGAGGAGCGGACTTGACGCGCTTGGAAATCGCAGTCTCAACCTTACTCGATAAGAAATCACGACATAAAATATTATTACAAATACAATTTAAATATACGAAATTAATACAAATTGTTAATGTATATATAACTTAAATATAAATTAATTTAATATTCAAAAAATATATAAATTAGTTTACATAGAACTACAATGAAAATATAAAAGTATATATTAATATGAAAATGAGATCTGCATACCTCTTTTATATTATAGTTAATGTCTTGTCTTCTCCTAATGAAAAACTTTTATAGATATTTAAATAAAACATAATATGTTAGCAAAGACAGACACATGACTATGACTTTAAATTAGAGGCGAATTTATAATTTTTAGAGGGAAAATTTCATAAATTTATGGGGTGAAAACAAATATATAATAGAAAATACATCTATTTTTTATATAAAAAAAATCATATTTCGTATAGAAATTTTAAAATTTTAAGGGGTGACCGCCCCGCCAGCCCCCATCGGTCTATCCCTGTGTGTTAACTTTTTGAAATTAAAGTTCAAATCATAATATTTTTTTGATTAATCTTAAATTTAATTATAATCTTACCTAGATGAGAGGGGAGAAAACTGTAGGGGAAAGAATGAAGTGCTCTTAGCGGATTTAAAACTCACGACTTAAGAGAAAATAAAAGAACAAATATAAGTAGTTTGGCCAGCTGATAAAATATATTTATTAAATAATTGAGAATTCTCTATTATACACCGATGTTTATAAAAAATAAAGTTTTTTATGGATATCCCTGATAACTATATATAATTGTAATTATCTTATACCATTTTTTGAATAAATTTATCTTATATCATAATTATATTATACAAAATATTCGTAATGTTTAAATTCAAATTAATTAATAGACATCGTCGTATAGCATACATCAGTTGAAACAAAGAACAAAATATCTGTAAGGTTTAGAAATTTAAATTCGAACTCCGTTTCATTTTATATAACTATTAGCAACAATTAATTTTTAATAAGTTTTAAATCTAAATTTCAATATTTACGAAATACTTGAGTTATATATATAATAATTGATTAGATTTATTGACATGAAAAATGTAAACTCAGCAGTCAGCCCAGGTAAACATGAAACCCATAAATGAAGTAGTAGGGAAACGAAAACCTCCCTCTATTAAAAAAATTAGGCTTTAAGGGGTAAGAAGACCATAAAATTTTGAAGAAGAAAAATTTAATTAAGTTTCTAATTATTTTTACATCCGATTAAAGCTTTGAACCAAAAAATTAATCAATTAAATTTTTGAACTTAGAAATTTAACTAAGTAAATTATTTGACTAGTTTTGACCATTAAATTTTAACCCTTTTCTAGATTTGTTGATTATCAAGTGTTTCCACTTGAAATTTTTCAGAATTTTTTAATTTTATTTAAAATATTCTTTAAAAGTTATAAAAGACTTATAAAATTTATAAAAAATATATTTTTTGAAAGAAAAAAATCTATAAATCCAACATAACAGAACTGTAGTGTATCACGTGCCAGTAATATCTAAAAAAATTGTCGAGATTTAATGGTCAAAATTGGTCAAATAACTTAATTGATTAAATTTCTTGGTTCAAAGGCTTAATTGAGTGCAAAAAAATTTAGGGGCTTAATTGATTTTCCCCAAAAGTTCAAGGGATTTTTACGCACTTAAGCCAAAAAATTATATAGAAATCAAATTATATAAGATAAATTCTAACGGAGGTCATTTAATTATGGTCATGGTTATATTTGGGTCACTCGAATTAAAAATTATATTTAAGTCACTTAATTATTATTATGATTACATTTAAGCCACCTTACTGTTTAAAACCGTTAAATATTATCGTTTAATTAGGTAAATGATGATTTTAGTCCTCAAACAGTTCACGAGAGACCACATTTGGAGCACTTATTCGGTCGTTCAACATTTTTTCAGCTCACATATAACATTTTAATTATGAGATAAAATCATTAATGACTCTTAAAATTTTGTAATTATTTTGTCCAACAACTGGCTAATTTAGTCGGATGAGATACTAAAATTTTTAGGCAAGATTAGAGGTTTTAATCTTGACGTTTGTCACGTTTCAAATGGAACAATTGGATTTGGGGGATCGCTTCCATAATAAACCTTTATAGTACTTGATTCAGACTAGTCAACCAATAGGTTGGAAATCGGTGGTCAAACAAAAACATTTTATTTTTTTAATAGTCTAAATATGACTATAGGATAATATTTGTTCATACATATTTTTAACTATTTGACAGCGCACACACTTTATCAACAAAACGATTGAACCCGAGTCTCTTAAAATGAACATCATCTACCATCGTACCTTCATTAACTGCCTTCGTTAATGTTAAATTAATTGTCAAATTTCAACTTAGAAGAAGGACTAAAACATAATTATACCGCCATGTGAAAGTGAGAACTTGAAAAACATTCCGGTATATGTTTTGCGCCATTTTCTTTTTCCGGTCAGTACATGTTTTGCGCCATTTTTCTTATTCAGATGCAGCGCCTTCTAGGCAAAACTTATGCAAGGATTCGGTTACTTTTACATGATACTTCGGTCGAAACCCAAGGGCTTGCATCGGTTCGCTTCTACGTTTTGGGTTCAGCAGGAGCCTCCTCAAGCCCGAGCTTGTCGATATGGAGGCGGAAGAAGGAAATGACCAAAGAGGGATTGATTGCGGCCAAGGAGCTTAAGCGCCTCCAATCCAACCCGGTTCGACTGAACCGCTTCATCCTCTCCCACGTCTCTCGCTTGCTCAAGTCTGATCTCGTATCTGTTCTCGTTGAGTTCCAAAGGCAAAATCAGGTTTTTCTATCCATGAAGGTATTCTATCTGTTCGTAGAAATGTCGCAAAGAGAAATAAACATACGCTTCTGGTTTAATGGATGACAATTACAAAGGGTCTTTTCTTATGTTATTCGGCAACTCATTAATAGGCTCAAATTAGATGCTTGTAGCCGTAGGTTATTCCATCACATTTTCACTCTTGAACTATTGTTATGTTTTCCAGTTATATGATGTGGTGCGTAAAGAAATATGGTACCGTCCGGACATGTTCTTTTACAGAGATATGCTTATGATGCTTGCTAGAAACCGAAAGGTAGACGAGTCGAGGCGGGTTTGGGAAGATTTGAAAAGAGAGGAAGTTTTGTTTGATCAACATACATTTGGAGACCTTGTCCGAGCATACTTAGACAGTGGACTACCGGCGGAGGCCATGGAGATATATGATGAAATGAGACGATCCCCTGACCCTCCTTTGTCTTTGCCTTTTCGAGTAATCCTGAAAGGACTTATTCCTTATCCGGAATTGAGAGACAAGGTCAAAGATGATTTCTTGGAGCTTTTCCCAGACATGATTGTGTATGATCCACCAGAGGACTTGTTTGAAGATCAAGAGTCGAGAGGCGAGAGCGAAAGCAAGTAGAGTATGCCGGTCATTGCCGAGGCCAGCCTTGCTTAAGAATGGTCGAAAGTCGGGACCAATACAGGGTAAGAGACAACATATTTACTACTTCTTCCTTCTCTTTTGCATCTTGGGAACTATTTTCTGTCCCTATAAAGAACACAACTCTGCATATTTTAATGAATTGCTTAACAATCTGAACTTTTCAATATCCATTGCAACATAACTTATGTGATACTTTCACCTTTGCATTTTGGATGACAATGTCGCACAATTTATAATATCATGTAAAATTAAAAATTCGAATTCGAATATTAAGTTGAAAAATTATCAAAAGAATTAAATGTTGTTGGAAGGCGTGACACATTTTGGTCGGGCAGGACAATCAACCTCGAGGCTAAACAAGGCAAAAATGCACGACAGTATTTGATCAAACATAAATGTCATACAAAGTGGGATCGGGTAGTGACCGGTCGATTATTGGAATGTGACACACAAATTCATAATAACCAATCAAAATGATTTTTTTTTTGGAGAATTAGAGAAGAAGAAAATATGGTGAAAAAAAATCGGACTCTATTTTTTTTAATTTGAATAAAGAAATTTAAAGAAAATTAATTTCTATCTATATTTATATATAAAATCTGTAATGTATATTAAAAGTAATAAGAAAGTTTCGTGTGAAAATTTGTTAATAACCAATGGAGTGATATAATTTTGTTTGTTTTCATCGTTATCGTTAGTTACGAAATTATATTATTTTGCTTGTGATTATAAAAAATACCAAATTAATATAACGATTTTGTAACTTCCCAAAAGAAACTTATTTAATTCAATATGCTAACGAACCTTTGATAGCGACATTCAGATGTTTGAGTTATTTTCTAATTTTATTTAAATTTATTTTTTAAAATAATTGAAAGAGATTATTTTATATACTTACTATGAGACAATTATGTCAATTGATTTTCTTATTTATAATGTATGAGTTAAAATTTTAAACATTATTTAATAGATCTAATACTTCATTTGTCTAAATCTAGTGGAGCCATAATTTTATATAGTGAGGTCTAAGCCAATAAATCAAGTGGGATTGGTTTTAATATTTCTTATGAAATATTTTTGATGCAATTTTAATATTTACGTATAACGGAGCAAATATATTTGATCGATTAGTCAAATTGCTCATTTTTATTCTCTCATATTCTCTTATGTCACGTGTTTTAGGCCCACTAGGAGCATCATTTTTCCCCTAAAGTCCTCAATTCTCCTCATCTCTAAATAATATTAAGATTAAGATTAAAATTCGTTAAAATTATTTCCGTATAAAGTGTATTTTGGTGGGTCAATTCTCCTCATCTTGATTTTATTGTTAATCTTATTGTATTTTATTTTAATTTTAATTTGTTTAAATGTAGTAAATAATTTGATATATATAATGAATTTTTATATTTTCATTAGACATTAATGATTTTAATTTACTACTATTATACCATTACCATATTCGTGGACATAAATAATGATCTTTCTAATTGTACACTAGGAAGGAAAGAATAACAACTCAACAAAAGGAAATGAGTTACAATTCGCAGGAAAGCTTTTTCACTCGACTATTACACGTCAAATCATGTCGTATTGTTATAAAAACTCCTTTCTCTCTCTTTCAGTTGCGGGTCTCGGCAAAACAATTTTCAGACTATTTGACCTTTCCAAGAACGCTTCTTAGATTTTCTTTTTCAGTTCGCATTTAGTTTCTTTTTAAAACAGATCAGTCGGCATGGCTTCGTGTTACCGCCGTATAGCGATTGGACCCACGGCACTGAACATTCCGGTTCAACGGCCGAAGTCAAGGTATCCGGTCGAGATTCCCGTCTTCCCCTCGCGTTCATACAATAACCAATTCTCATTTGGAATCGCTCTGCGACCGAGGAATTGTGAGAGAGTTGAGGCGGTGCGGCCAGAGGGAAGATCGGAGGGCGGAGCTGACGCAGATAAGGTGGGACCGGGGCCGGGGCCGGGGCCAGGGCGGTGTTTTTACTCAGTGGAAGATCGAACGGTGGAGGTTGAAAAGGGAGAGAGAAATCGGGCGGTAGAGGTGGTGGTAGCAGCGGCGATGACGGTGGTGTTTGGAGTAGGGAATCGGGTACTCTATAAGCTGGCTTTGGTTCCTCTGAAGCGTTACCCCTTCTTCTTGGCTCAACTCGCCACATTCGGGTAACAAAATTAACTGTCCTTGTCGAGTTATTTTTTTTTCCTTTCATTTCTTGCTTCTATTTAATTAAAGAAAAGAAAAAGAAAACATAATTTATTTTTAAGTGCGCGCCCATTCTTGGATTTTTTTTTTTCATTTTTACTACTGACGGAGCTATGTTAACTACTTCCACGTCAGTAATTTTGGTTTATTTGGTGCGTTAACATAATAGTAGTTTATATATAGTATTGTACAATCTAGAATGTTGAGAATATGCTTTTTGGAAAGCATTGTGAGGCAGCTTTTTAAGCGCACTTAAAATGATTTACAGAATATTCTTGTTAAGAGCAATGATGAATTTAACATATGAATATGAAAGAATATGGGTAAAGCTATAAGCATTGCCTATGGGTTGAAATGGAAGAAAATCCTTCCAAAAGCCAAAAGAAAGGTATGTTAATTAGTCAAATATAAACGAGAGGAGGGAATCAAAAGATGGTTTTTACATTAAAAAAAGGTGATATGTTACCATCAGGATTCAGGGGTGGAAGAAAATGGGCCCAAATGGGGGCCATGCCCACACAAAAAATAAATGGTAAAATTGTTTTTTAATCCCTTCAAAATATATATTTCAATATTGACCCCCCTAAATTTAGAAAATTTTAAATGATCATGTCAATAAATAATGTTGAGTTCCGCCATTGGTTATCGTTACTTGGATTTATTAAACTTATGGTTGCCTGGTGGGTCAAGGTACCTTTGCCTTTATGTTAGACACTGCCCCATCTAGAGTAGCTTCCGTATTTGGTTTTGGTTTGTGGTCTTGGAGAAACCTTTTCCCTTTTGGCATTTTGTTTATCAGTGTTTATTTTGGCTTTGAGCAAATCTAGTGGTGTGTATACTGTATACTTTATATCTGAATTAGAATACCTTCTAATTTAATTTTTTTTTATAAAAAACTATTCAAATATTGTCCATCTATGACTATAAGATTTAGCTCTGTTAATGCATGCATTCATTCAAAATCCCATTATCTTCAACCTTCCTCATGCTGGCATGGAATTTCCTTTGTACTAAAAAAAGGTTCATCAACATGTATAATCTCTTTTCTTTTATTTCTGAGTTTTTGTGCTAAGTTCTTTTATTTTTTTGGAAAGGAAATGCATGTGTATGCAGGGCAACAGCAATTACTGCTGTAGATGTACGTCGTATATCAATGACTAATGATATTAAAGTTTTTCAACAACTTTGAGTATGCTAGTGGTTTGTGGGTGTTTAGTATCATTTGAAAAAATGATCACTATTTGTACTAATATTTTAGTATTAGAAGTTCAAAAAATAGCTTAGATATTTTCTATGTTATATCTGTAAAAATGTGTCTGTTATTTATGTATTTGGTAAAAATATGTCATAGTTTTCTGGTTTGAATATTAGTTAATGTTATTAGTCTATTTTAAATGACATGCATTGATTAAATTCACAAATGATATGTATTGATCACTCTTGATTTATTGTTTTACAGGTATGTAGTTGTATACTTTTCTGTAATGTATCTCCGGTATCACGCTGGTATAGTCACAGATGAGATGCTTTCCATGCCAAAAGCTCCATTTCTTGGTGTTGGCCTCTTGGAGGCTCTTGCTACTGTGACTGGAATGGCAGCTGGAGGTTAGCTTATGCTCAAACGTCTTCCTTTATTGTCTACTTCACACCCTAATATTAGGAGAACATCTTTGCATTGTGATTTTGGAATTTGTTTTGTCCATATAAAACCACCTTGTGTGAAACTAGTTCCCTTTATTATTTTCTTCTTAATTGACGTTTAAGTAAACATGAATTTGTTGGGAGTAAATAGAATTTAAATTAAGTTTTTGGGTACATTTCAATTCTAATATTCATTTTTCTGTGTCTTTGTTCAGCAATTCTATCTGGGGCATCTATTACAATTTTTTCTCAGGTATGAATTGCTAAAGGAAAAGATTCTTGGTCTGAAGGTCGATTATACATCTATGCCTTAATGACTGAGGACAATATAGTAAACCAGAAGCTATTTTTGAGACAATAATAGCTAAAATAATCTTAAAACAACCAAGTAGATTTATACATGTAAAGAAGCAGAAAAATTCGGAGAGATGGTAAACCAAATGCTTTTTGGGAGAAATGATTGGGAGAAATAATTACTAACCCAAGTGAATTTGGACATGTAGAGAAGCTGAACAATTTTGTTGGTTGTTTTTTTTTCTATATGGGTTGATTTGTAAGGTTGTTTAGATTCAAAGAATGTCCAAAGTTTCCTTTTTGTCCAAGTCGAAGGAAGAAGACGTGTTTTCGTTTTATGCATAAGCACTGAATAGTTACTTTGGTCTATGACTTCTGCAGACTTTTCTCGTGTGGCAAATTCTCCTGTCTATTGTTTTTCTTGGGAGGAGATATAGAGTAAATCATTTACTTGGATGCTTTCTTGTAGCTGCTGGTGTAATCATAACTGTAGCAAGGTAACTTGAAACTGTTTCGAATCCTAATCTTCCATTTATACGCCTATGAATTTTGCTTGTTTAGTTTCTAGATATTTCCTGTGGAACTCGCAATACTTAACAAATAAAAATTTACAGTTTTCAGTGAGGTTAATTGCTGTAAGTCTCGTAAGAAGTAGCATACATTGAAAATTATATGTATTGCCTGCATTTCTGCAGTGGATCCAGCACTGGTCATTCATTGAAGGAAGCTGGCATATTTTGGAGTTTAATGATGATAGTTTCCTTTTTGTTGCAAGCAGCCGGTACTGTGCTCAAGGTTATTTTCTTCTTCGTTGAAGTCTAAGAAGCTAACCTTATTTCTCAGTTCTATTGTAATTCATTACTTTAACAGGCGATATTTTAATCATTTGCAGGAAGTTATCTTCTTGGATGGCGCACAGCGATTAAAAGTATGGCGTTTACTGTTGGAAAGCTCCCTGTATCCTGTTGGTCAAATCAAACTTGACAGATTATTTTCTTCATTTTGTTGCAGGGTGGTTCAGTAGATCTATTTGTTGTAAATTCCTACGGATCTGCATTTCAAGTAAGTATTAAGGTCTTTTTTTTAGGATAAATATTCTATACACAAGTGGTGGAAATTGAAAGTTTCTACAAGTGCCTTAGTTTCAGGGCATAAGGAGTTAGTTTAGGGTATAAGGAGTTAGGGGTTTAGGTATAGGGATTAGAATTTAGGAATAGTTGTTTCAATTTAAGGTTTATAGGTTAAAACCTAAACCCTCACCATATTACTCTAAAAACTAAACCCTAACCTATAAACCCTAAATTATAACCCTAGACCTTAAATTAAAACTATCCCTAAATTCTAAACTCCTACACCTAAACCTCCAAACCCTATACCCTAAATTAACTCTCTATACCCTAAAACTAAGGCGCTTGTGGAAACTTTTAGTTTTCACCACCAGTGTATAGGATATTAATCTTTTTTTTAATTATGGTTATTGAATCTTGATTAGATGTTAATGTTATTTACCATGTTTACTGCAGGCCTTATTCATTGGCCTACTTTTACCCTTTTTACCAAAACTTTGGGGCATTCCATTTAATCAGCTAGCAAATTATCTTAAAGATGGAGCAGCTTGTTTCTTGAACATTGGTGGTACCTTATCAAGTGGTAAGGCATAATTATTTCATTATCTTTCTATCCATTGCAAAGGCATAATTATTTCAAGTGGATTTGTATCTTAAACAGAACAAGTTAACTTAGTTACTTTGAAATTATGCTCGCCACAGGATGTAATGGTGCGCCGCTACTGCCTTTGTTGTTCGTTATCGTCAACATCGGTTTTAACATATCATTGCTACATCTACTCAAGATATCTTCTGCAGTTGTCTCCTCACTTGCATCCACTTTTTCAGGTATGTTTTTGCTTCTGTCATCCTTTTCAATATCAGTTTCTTACTTGCAGGCAACTTACCCTTTTCTATCCATCTCCGACTTACTCTGTTGTTGGTTTTATGATCGATATTCTGTTGTGGAACCCTATGTTGCAGTACCTATTTCGGTTTATATCTTCACATTGCCGTTGCCATATCTCGGTGTCGCATCGCCACTTCCAACTGGTTTCGTTGCGGGCGCAATTGTCCTAGTTACGGGGTTGCTCATCTACGCTTGGTCACCATCCGGTTCCTCCAGTGCTTTACCATCACCTCCCACCTAGAACGCCATCGCTGTATCATTTGTCCGGCAAGTGAAGGTGAAACGGACAACGCTGAATATTTTTGGGGTAAGAGATAGGAAAGATAATATCGATTCTAGTTGTTTGAGAAATATATAGGAAATCAAAGTGTATTGATTTCAACATAATGCTAATACAGTTCATTAATAAAACATAATGCCGATATAGTCCACCTTAGAGATTTATAAACCGTCCTCATAGTTTTAGTTTATTTTGCAAATTAATTCTATCTAATTGATAGTTGATAAATCTATAAACAAAGCCTAAAAAATTTGGTTCGAATAACGGTTAAAAACATCCTGTTAATGAATTTTTGATAGTTCGATTGACCGATTAATCAAACCAGCGAGAACACCACTGCCTACCAACGCAAATCTATATAGTTAGTTCGTAAACATATGCGAATCATTAAGCAAAATATTAAAACACGGTTCAAACAATGTATTGGCATGGTACATTAGCTATTAGGCCCTAAATTCGAATGGTTCATACAAAACCCTAAAATCCCAAATCAAACAAGATAACCTCCACACGATTTAGATTCTCACTTATCTTTAGTAGAAACGCCGTATTTCTCTTGCATCTTAGCGATTTCATCTTCCTTCTTCTTCTGATCGAACTTCTTGCTCATCTTGGCCTGCTGATAATACAACACGATCAAATACCTATTGGCGACGTTGAAACCTGAGAGATGATCCACCGCCGTTTTGGCATCGTATATGTCCTCGTATACGACGAAAGCGGTGCCGCGCGTTTCTTTGCTGTTCCCAATCCGTATCTGGCGGATGGCTCCGTATTTGCCGAAGATATCGTACATCTCCTCGCTCGATATATTAAATGGAAGGTTCCGAACGTAGAGCACCCGGTTGACTTCCGGCGGCAGTCGGGTGTTCGCCTTGCGGAGACTAATTGATGCCATTTGGGCGGAAGAGGTTAAGGCTGGGGGTGAGGGAATTGGCAGGATTGTGGGGAGCTCGGAGGTAAAAGGCGGTGGATTTCTTTTATAGAGATTAATTTGGGAATATTGTGTAAACGGTCCATAAAAATTGGGCTTATAAAGGCCTCATATTTCCTTTTTAATTAAAACAATTTAGAGAATATCCTAGTTTTTTAAACAATAAACTATTCAAACCTTTCATACCTTTATATTAAAAAGAATAGCGTGTTACTTAAAAGAAATACGTGTTTGAATTTATTGAATGATTACAGTAATAAAAAATACGTTGTTTTTATTAAGTTTAAACAATATAATTCGTGTTATGAATATTTATTAATGTGGATGTCTATAATGATAAGAACTTTATCTAGGAGATTTAATTGATTTTATTATTAGGAATATTATCTTTATTAATGAGAATTTAATGTATTATGTACTTCTTATGCCTATAAATAGATAGATGAAAACATTGTACACAAGTCTAGTTTTGATAATAATACGAATCTTCCTCTTTCTCTGAATTTATTTAAATTTTCATTATATATAACAAAACAATAAAAAATGAAAAAAAAACCGTATAATCAAATTCAAATATTCTAACCGTTTGACAACATTGATGATGCCTTCACAATGTTCATTATATGGGAGAGGGAATCAATTGCACAATCCTTAATTTCACTCTAAAAAAAACTTTCCCTTACTACAACACCACCAACAAATATACAAATAAAAAGAAAATTAAACTTAAGCCATCTCCTTAATATATAATATGAACCTACACTCTCCCATTCTCTTGATTTTTAACATAAAACTATGTTGTTAATCTTTTTAAATAAATATAAAATTACATTTTTTTCTTATAAAAAACGACATAATCCAATTCACTAACGGCTTACATAAAATCACATGCTTACATATCTTTATTTTCATTCTAATCGACGGTGAAAAGCTCAAAGGAATACATCACGTCGCTTCTTTGGATTGGGTTCTGGGTTTCCCTTTCTCATCATTGCCACAAATTCGTCATAGTTTATCCTTCCATCCTGCACAAAATTATGTCAAAAATAAGGATGGACATTTTACTCGTTCGGGCCGGATTTCGACATGAACCGGCTCGATCGGATCAAAATTTTTTATAGAAAATTTGGGTTTGAATTGGGTCGGGTAGGGTTTTTTAAAGGGTAAAGTCGGGTCATGTTCAAATTTAGGGTGGGAAAAATTCACCTGATCTGAGACTAATAGTGTAATTTTTCCTTAAATATTTTTAGGGATATTCACAATAATGCTCACTCTTTATATTTTTTTACAACGAGATCATTAAAATTATTTTTTTTAAATTAAGTCCCTAAAATTTATTTTTTTACAATAAAGTCCCTAAAATTTATTATTTGTAATAGCTCGGGTAAGGTCGGGTTTGAGTATATAATTTTCAAGTCGGGTCGAGTCCGGATTTGAAGTATATATTTTCGGGTCGGGTTCAGGTGGGCCAAAAACCCGACCCGACCCGTGCCCATCTCTAGTAAAAAACATTTAACCAAGAAGTCTATGCATGCAAATATATATATAGCTTACATGGTCTGAGTCGACTTCAGACAGGATTTCCTTGATGTCTTTGCAATCATTTATGCCGTATTCACGCAGAGCTTGCTCTAGTTCTTCTGTAGTGATGTACCCGCTATTGTCTTTATCAAAGTGTTGGAATGCATGGTAGAGATGTTCTTCTCTATCCATTCGGTTCATATGCATTGTTGCTGTAATGAACTCCTCGTAGTCTATAGTTCCGTTTCCGTCGGCATCGGCCTATGATATTCGAATCAAATTAAACTTAGTTGGTTCGGTCGGTTAATTCGATATATACAGATAGAAAGAAACTAGACTTACTGCTTCCATTAGTTGTTTAACTTCATATTCTGAGAGTTTTGTTCCTTTCTTAGCAAGTCCTTGCTTGAGTTCTTCGAGTGTTATCGTCCCACTGTTGTCGGTATCCATTCCCTTGAACATCTCCTTCAATCCTCTTATCTCTTCCTCCGATAAGCACCCCGCGATCACCTACGAAGTTAGGGGGAAAAACGATATCGAAAAACAAATGTACGAATTTTAATTTTTCGAGTGTAAGTGTCGAATATGAATGTATATCCGATGCTATGTAAAATTGATTTAGTATAGTACCTTCAAAGCGACTTTCTTGAACTGGTTCATTGCTTTGAACTGCTTGAGCCTGCTTAGCACTGCGTTGTCAAGTAGTGTATCAGGCGCTTCACCGTCTTCTTTGATCCATGGATGACCTGTTGTTGTACATTGTTTTATTACAAAAGCATATGTCTCGTGTTATTTAAGGAATTTAAAGAACAAAACATCGAGACATGCGCACGCACGCACATACACTTACTTAGAACCTCGATGGCGGTTAATCTTTTACTCGGTTCTGAATTCAACATCTTCTTCACAAGATCTTTTGCTTGGGGTGAAATCGAAGGCCATGGTTTGCTCGAGAAATCAACGCGGCCTCGTAATATTGCCTCGAATATCCCGTTCTCCGATTCTATCAAACAAAATTTAACCATTTCATTAAAATAAAGTTGAACATCAAAGAATCGTGATTACGAATGTAACGGATTCGAACAGAAGATCTAAAAGAGAGAGAGCTCGACTTACCGGCCCAGAAAGGAGGAACACCAGAAAGAAGAATGTACAACATAACCCCAATACTCCATATATCAGCTTCAGGTCCATATCTCCTCCTCAAAACTTCAGGCGCTATATAATATGCACTACCAACAATGTCTTTAAATACTTCTCCTGGAAACCATGACAAAATCTCAAACTCGAAGGCCTTTACGAAATCGGAATGATTGGTTCGAATTCTGACGTTGAGAAGCCGGGTTAAAGAAACATACCTGGCTTGAAAAAGACTGATAGGCCGAAATCCGTGGCCTTGAGGGGAGAATTTTCTTCCTTGCTAAGCAACAAGAAATTCTCAGGCTTGAGATCCCTATGGATGACTCCCATGGAATGGAAAGTGTGAATAATCTGCACAATCGTTCGCAGCAAAGCGGCAGCCGCGCGTTCGGTGTAATGGCCCTTGGAGATGATCCGATCGAACAGTTCGCCGCCGCGACACAACTCCAACACCAAATGAACCGACTGCTTATCCTCGTAAGCCCCTTTGAGTTCCACGATGTTTGGCTGTCCGGTCAAGTGGTGCATAATTTGAACCTCCCTTCGAACATCCTCCATATCCTCGTTGTTAACCAGTTTCCTCTTAGCTATCGTCTTGCAAGCGAATTGCTCCCCCGTGGCTTTATGTGTGCACAAATACGTGACCCCGAACTGTCCCCTGCCCAGTTCCTTCCCGATGCTGTACGTTCCTTTGATGTCCTCCATCGGCCGGCCTAACACCGGTCCCATCGGTCCCGGCTTCGAATGCTTCGCGGCGGAGCCTCCTTGATGAGACGACGAAGCCGCGGTTTTGTAGGAAGTCTGTTGTGAATTAGAACAGGTGGGGTCGTTGCCATCGGGCACGGCGGAGGAGTCTACGTTCTCGCCATTGCTGCGTTTTCCGCGGGAACAACAGCCGCCCATTTTTGGAAGGGAGGCGAAACGTCGGAGATGGCGGCGTTAAGCAACAACGCCGTGTAGGAATAAAGAAAAGGAAACGAAAGAGGAAGAGGAAGAGAATTGTAGGGGATTGATTTGATGGTGAGGGATTTTAGGGGCAAAAAACAGTTAACGAGTTTTGTCATTTGGATTCTGTTGGGAATGCAACTAAAAAAAACAAGACATTGTTTTGCTGTGTGTCGGGGAACATCCAACAACGGTTGTCTTTTTTCTTAACCCTGCCACGCCCACTAGTTTTCAACGGAGTTTGATTTCAAACAAGTTTCTTGTTTCACTGTAATTCTTGTCTTAATTCTTTGTTATAGAATCATATATTCAAAGTTTTCATGTAACATCTCCCAATCTATTTAGAGCTAACCTATTTTGAATTGAGCTGGCTTGCTTTGACTTTGGCAATGTTTAGAAAAGAAAACTATGATACGTTCACCGCAAACATTAATGGCACGTTCTAGGATATGCATGTCTATTGTATCAAAGGTCACAAATGATTTAGGCATAAATATCATTTGGACCTTTATTTTTTTTTGTCCAAATATACCCCCAAACGTTTGTTTGTTTTGTCATTTGGCTCCTATTTTTTTTTTTCAAATATACCCCTAACGTTTCATTCGTAGTCCAAATATGCCCATGTTGGATGTAAACTATCATTCAACTGACGGTCAACAGCTTATAAAATTTTTTTGACGTGGCTTCAGCAGATCTTAATACTTGGCAAGTCCAGTCAGCATCAACTGTTGAACGTCAGTTGACTGACAATTTCCACCTAACGGGGGCATATTTTGACCGAATTGAAACGTTGGAGGCATATTTGGACTACGAATGAAACGTTGGGGGTATATTTGGACCAAAAGAAAGAATAGGGTGCCAAATGACAAAAATGCAAACGTTGGAGACATCTTTTGTTATTTTGCCAATGATTTATCAGTTTAATTCGAGTTTTCGATTATTTTATAGTCGATAATTAACATATAACTGATAATTGATAGTAAATTGTTCCATTTGACTATTAAATTGTATTAATCGATTGTATACATGTGTTTGATAAAATTTCATTTATAAATAATAATAATTTAATTATTTAAACAAACAAAATATAAAAACATGATTCTATTAATACTTGTTTAAATAATTTATAGATTATCAATATTTGAAAATGGGAAAGAGCAGACCGATATACTTTTGATTGTAACCGTTAGGCTTAGATCAAAATACAGTAAACATATTATTAATGGTAAAAGGAAGAAAATAATTTTCTTTTTTCATAATTTGGGGAATAGAAATCCTGGCCCATCCCTGTTTATGTTTCCATCCTAAAATATTATTTTTAAATTTTAAAATTTAGAATTAAAATTTAAAGTTAAGTTTAAGATATAAAATTTAGGGTTAGAATTTAAAATTTTAATATTTAGGTTGAGGAATGTAAAGAAAGAAAAGGTAGAGGATTTTTGTTATAATTTAGGTTTTAATTTGAGTTAAATTATGGGTCTACTATAAAAACCTCAACCACCTTAAGCTTCGGGGACAAAAGTAATTTACATTTTGTGATAATTAAATAAAGGGAAGAATCGCACGTTAAGATCGCGTGATGGCGAGTGCTGACGTGGAGGCCGTGGATTTCGAGCCGGAGGACGACGACCTCATGGACGAGGACGCCGGCGGCGGCGACGCCTCCCCTCAAGCCTCCATGCCTAAGCTCAAGTCAGCCATCACTGGCGGCGCTTCTATTTCTCTCTCTGGCCCTAAGAAGACTAAAGGCCGTGGCTTCCGCCAGGACGACGCCGACCGCCACTCCCATCTCGCCTCCCGAGAATTCGACTCTCTCGGCTCTGATGGTGGCCCAGGTCCCCAGAGATGTTAGTCCCTTCACTAAACCCTAAGTTTTCTTTCTCTGTTTATTAATGCTGTTTCGATTATTCATTTTTTTCTTCAGATTATTATGGCCTATAAAGATAAGATAATTTTTCTGATTTCATTTCTTTGTGTAATGGTTGTGAGTATCTTTACTCTAAGAAGTTAGTGTTAATTTTTCTGAAGTTCTTTACTTGTTAATAGTTGCAAGAAAAAGTTATTGGTAGCTAAATGGTTTAAAAAGGCTAATCTCAGTGTAAAGAAACTTTTCATTATAAAATACTGTGGCTTGCTATTGGGAGCTTAAATAGTTCAAGCTTTTTTTTGATGAAAAATCTATAACATTCATAATTATTTCTCAAATTCATGGATTTGTTAGATGCTTCATGAGTTTTCTGGTCTACACTATATGAGCATCCAACGAACTCTAAGTTGTAAATAGGGTTTTAAATCGCGATCGCGGTTGCGGCATTGTATCACGGTTTTGGACAAAAGCGGCTGAATTGCAGCGATCGCGGACCGTTTTTTACCCCAATCGCGGTTTCGGACGGCGGCGCAACCGCTATATCGCTGTCCGCTTTTTAAATCCCTGTAATCATTAATTTTTATTGGGTTTAGGGTGATTGTTAAGAATTTGGCTTTAGGTCATTTTTTGAGAACATTATTCTATTGTCGGAAGTATGGAATAGGACTCGATCCTGTTTTCTTGGATTTGGAATGTGGGAGTGGGGGTGGTTTACGAACCAGCTATCAAGGACAATAAGCCCAAGCAAAGAAACATAACAAGATTCTTTATTGTTGAGGTTTAAAGGCTCTTCCTTGAGGGAAGCAACGTTACCTGTTTCTCCATGTTTCAACCACCAAATTGAGTGCATTAGACATTTTATGTTGTATCCTTAGAAATCTTCAGCCTGTCCAACTATTTTCAAGATTTGCAACTTTTTTTGTGGATGTCCCTTGTTTTATTATACGATGTCAGTTTAAGACAAAAGCAATTGTGTCCACGAATGAAATAATATGTTCCTTTATTGTAAGCTATTTTCTCTGTAGTAATATTTTCTTTTATTTATCATTGATAAACTTGCAGCTATTGAAGGATGGATAATCTTGGTCACTGGTGTACATGAGGAAGCACAAGAGGATGATTTGCACAACACATTTGGTGAATTTGGTGAGATCAATAACCTGCATTTAAATCTTGATCGTCGCACTGGATTTGTCAAGGTAAGCAATGTAGTAAAGTGCTGTAGCTCTCTTAGTGACCATTGCCTTGGACAACCGTATGTGCGTGTCGACTGTGTTTGAAATGTGTTGTTTATCTATCTGCATGTTTAACATTTTTCTTCTTGTGTCTACTATATGCATTAGAGAATATGGATTCTGTTTTATCATAAGATGTTGAGCAGTTGAGTGTTTCTAACCACTTTAAATTGTTACTTGATGATGGTTTGACTGATTGACTCATTACAATACTGTTATTGACAGCAGTGGTTGAAGATAAGAAACCAAAGGGCAATTCTTTGACTGATTTTTTCCTTCTTTTGCAGTATTTTCTTAGTATTGTATAATTCTGTTCAAGTAAAACTAACGTGTGTGTTTTCACTTAGGGATATGCGCTCGTTGAATATGAAAAGTTTGAAGAAGCAAAGAATGCCATATCTGCAATGGATGAAGCGGAACTTCTTACACAGACTATCAATGTTGACTGGGCCTTCAGTAATGGACCCAGTATTGGAGCCTCCAAGAGAAAAAATATGAGGTTCGTCTCTATTAATATTCTTTTTGATCGTTGCATGATCTGTTAAATATATCAGTTAGAATCGGTGAATGAACCCGACTGAACTTGAGTTAATTTTATAACACTTTAAGCCGTGAACCTAAAGAATCCAAATTTGAATGACTTGAGCTTAAGAACAACCCACCCTAATTGAACGTACATGGCCTGTGCCAGCCAACCTAACCTGATTCTTGAAACTTGACATAAGCATTTTCTTTTCCTTTAAAACTAATTTGATTCGAAAGATAACAAAAGTATGCTTGATGGTACATTTTTCTTTGCCCTGCATATGTTGACATTCCTCTTTATACTTACCTGAACTGATCCAACTCAAGCCACAATGAGATGTTATTGCTGATTTGCTGCCCTTTTGTTTGAAAATAGATACTTTTAGCTGCTGGATGGAACCTGTGGTGCATCAATCTAACAATACTCTTTTATCTTGCAGAGCCGGACGTACACATCGCTCTCGGAGTCCTAGGAGAAGATACTAACTTGATCTCTATTATGAGGGTGGATTTGTAACAAGAGATTTTGAGATTCGGTGCTTGAAATTTACTGAACTGTGGATTTTTATGTGTACTATGGTGTGTGCTTCATCCTTTTTCTTATTATCATACGGCGTCGAGTGATGAATGGTGATTGTGTGTGTTTTTAGTCTTCGGTTGCCGCTCTTCGGCTCATATTTGTGATTATCGTTTCATTTCTTTTGGCATTCACATCTAATCAGCTAACAAAATTTGACAGCAATTAATGGGATGATCAATAAAAAGGCAAGGGATTTCCTTCCCCAAAAGCAAATATGATGGGACTGTAAGAAAAGAACAATAACAGCTTGAAATTTACTGCAATTCCGTTCTACATATTGGTTGCCTCATTAGTGGTTTGGGGCATGCCCTCAACATTGTTTGCTACCAATTTCTTAGGCCCTTCTGCTTTCTGACATTACCATTTGTTTTCCTTTCTTTCAACAGTTATTTCTTTGCTTTCCCATATTGTTTAAACGGTCTTTTTTCTTGCTTTTTTTCCTTATCAATTATTAGTAAGCCACTGAAAGAGGAGGGAAATGGAGGTTGCTCCTCCTGCAAATCTTACATTATTGATATTTAATCTTATCCTGATCGGTTTCATCGACTTGTTTCTTGTCACTTCCTTTCTACAGGTTGTTCCAAATTTGGATGAACTTACAGTAGACAGTAGAGACATCTCGATGTTAATTCGGGAAGAGTTGCCACCTAATCTGTTTAGCGACATAAAAGTCCTGCAAGTGCATTGTTACCATCAAGAACCAGCTATACTGCCGTTTGGATTCATCCAAAACTTAACCAATTTAGACAAGCTTTATGTTGGTTGTTGTAAATTCAGAGAGCTCTTCCCATCCGAAAGACTAGTTGGTGATCCGAAGAAACCTCTCGGAACCCTTTCAAGAATTCGAACATTGAAGTTGGTTCTCCTTTCGAATCTGCGTCATATATGGAAGCCAAACTCGAAACCGGACCTAATTCCTCCCTATCTCGAGTCTCTTTCACGTTTCGCATTGTAACAAGCTGGTCAGTTTGGCACCATCGTCTTCATCTTTCTCAAACCTCACCACTTTGGACGTATGGCACTGCCATGGCGTGGAACACAAAATCTCATCATCTACCGCCAAAACACTTGTGCAACTCACGAAAATGAGTATTAAGAGAATGCCGCGAGGTGACTGAAATTGTTGAAAATGGTATGTTCTTTTATTCCCCATAATTTCTCTAATTTATTTCAATAGAAAATATAATTACTGTGCAATATAAGTAAAACTGAGCATATCACAACGCAACAGATTTGAATTTTATTTTCCTTACAAAAAAAGCAACCTTTCCTAATCCTTTTTCATGCTTTATGGGTACATGCGAGAATAACAAGATGTATTTAAGTAGCATTTCTCTTCTTCTTTATGAGATTTGTTTCTAACAAATATGATACGATAAAGCGAGGGATGGATGGGGCTTTAGTTCTTGCGTGAAAGAGCAGCAGCGATGCCACCGGCAACCAGCCCAGCAGCGGTAACAGCAATGCCTATGCCAATCACTCCATCTGCACCAAAAACATTCATATTAAAGATAAGAACCGATCAATTTGAGCTATAACTCGAGTTCCAATTTCAAATTCGATTATTTGTGTTCGAATTCGAGTTCAACTTGAGATTTTCTTCGATATTAACTGAAAAAATAAATCTCAATTAAGCTTGCAAAAATGACTGAATCAAATTAAAATTTCGCCGGACGAAATTCAAGTAGCTTGCAAGTATATGCGTCTCCTTTGCACACTAATCGTAAGTGCTTAATTACCTTTTGTAATTCGCTCTTCAATTGCCTTCTTAAGAGATTGTGCCTGCCTCCATTCAGGTTCTATCTGCCAAATTCAAAGAAAAAACATTCAGGTTCATACCAATATCCAAGACTTGTACCAAATGCAAGTAAAATAGTCTAGAAGAAATATATAGACTAGGATCAAAGTTTCTAGATAGAAAACTTTCCTCTAAGAATACAACATCTTCAACAAAACCCAACATTTCAGGTGAGGAAGAAAATAGGTTGAAGTACCCGATAATTTTGCAGTTTGCACATTATAAGGATAGTACATGTTTAATTCACATCATATTTGTGTTTAGAATTTCACACATTCAATAACTTCTGTTATGTTTATGTTTATACGGATGACACAGGAAAAATATGAGATATGACATGCATACAATGATAACCATATTTAGTGCCAAATGCAAAACAATGCAGCATCACACAGCAATACGAAACATCATAATATCTAGACTAACATTAGTGAATAAGGATGTAAATATCAAACCATTAAACATTGCTCCACAAGCTCCCTGCTCCTTGAATAGTCGCCCCTTCGAAAATGTCCGACAGCCAGAAGATAAAGCTTCTCTCGCGTTTTCATAGGATCGGCGGTGCTGGCCAATGAAGCTGCAAATAACAAATATTTTAATTTAGCATACCCTGACCGCTAAAGAATAATCAGGAATTGGTCTCAACAGCAATTTACAACTGCTCCTGCAGAAAGCCTGAAGGAAGATGAAATGAAAGGAAGTTTGACCTTCAAGCATAACTATTCCACGTTCTACATCTTCTGACCGTCGCGAGTGAACAAGAGCCCATGAAAATCGTGTGAGACATTCATTTTTTAACTCCTCGGAACCTTTACCAGCCTCAGCAGCCTCCTTTTCACATCCCTGATAATGAATTTCAAGACAAAAATGAAATGATCAAATCAATGTCTATAATATTTACCAGTGTGCACAAAGCCAGGGAATTTAGTGTCAGCTCATCAAACTACAAACTTAGGTTTTAAACATTTCCCCAAATTGACAGAACTTAAAACCTAATCATCCATCATGCAGGAGAAAAGAGACATATATTATAAACATTTCGATGCGGTGAATATGAAAATACATGCCTCATATCGAGAATGATAACACAAGATTATGATAGTATCTAAAGAACGACGATGATGATTCTTGAAGACAACAGCTACTCTTTATTTCATTTATATATATATATAGTGTAGTCATTCTTCTAATTAGAGTTCTTCGGGTAAATGAAATAAAGAGTGGTAGATGTATTCAAGAATCATCGTCGTTCTTGAGATACTATCAGATTCGTACTAAAAAATACCAAGATTCGTCTAAAAATGTAACAGTAAGGTAAAGACTACTACAGATTTATTTCTACCGCGATTGCTTTTGTTTACATGAAATTTCTCTAAAATTGACAAATCCCGAACGAATTTGAGAGGGAAACACGAAACATAATGAAAATTATTCCCAGAAATTCAATCCAGAGGATGCAAGGCAATCAATAAAAAAATCTCGAAGAAACCCTGAAATTTAGAAGAAGAGAAAAAGGGGGAAATAAGCAAAGCACTTACCGCAATGATATCAGAATCGCACCAAGGAAGCTGATCTGAGCCGGAGAAGAAGCTGGTCACCGACTCGAAGAATTTCCCTACCTTCGCTTCCATTGTTTAGTCAAGCTTGGTCTCTCGTCTTTTCTTCTCTCTATTTTTTGGTAAATGGCGGTCACTGGTTAAAACGGTTCAGCGAGATTCTCAAAATAAACGATGGTGGAAAATAAATAAATATTTTGGTAAAAAAAATATATTTTTATATAATAATCTTAAGAGTTAACTACACTAATGACCTCCGAATTAATTACAAATTCTTACTTTGACTATCGAACTTATAAAATCAACCTATTTTGATCACCGTTGCTAAAAACTTAACAGTGAAGTGACAAAACTGTTACATGGCAATTAACGGGAAGCTTTTAAAATTACACATTTAGTTCTTGTTATTTATACATTCTTTTAATTAGTCTTAATTTTAAAATAATAAATTATTTAATTAGGTAGTGACACGTGTCAACACCTATTTAAAAGTAGTGACATGTGTCACCACCTGATTGGAAGAGGAAAATAAATTAATAAAATTAAATATAAATAATTAAAGTGTTAGCATCTAATTAAATAATTTATTATTTTATTAATTTAAAATTATGAGTAAATTGAAAGAATGTGTAAATAACAGAGACCAGATGTGTACTTTTAAAATTTTCCCGTTAATTGTCACGTGACAGTTATGTCACTCCACCGTTAGGTTTTTAATGGCGGTGGTCAAAGTAAGTTGATTTTATAAGTTCGATGGTCTGATTGACAAGTTCATTAGTTAGGTGGTCAAAATAAGAATTCTCAATTAGTTCGGTGGTCAATAGTATAGTTTACCATAATCTTAAAAGAGAACCATCTTTTTTTTTGAATATGCTGGTGCGATGCAAGGGTAGCATCTGTTCAACTTTCTAAGTCTTTTCAAAGACGGCACACACAACATGGCATAACAAAAATAACAATCGTTTTATTTCAAACAAACCGAACCGTAATATTTGAACAGATTGTTATTTATAGGTTTTGTTTTGATCGATTTTCTTTTTTAAATTATTTATAGGTTTAAAAATTATTTATTATAAATTAGTATTTTAAAATTTATTTTAACCTTTTTTCTATTTGAATTGATTTCTAATTAATTGGTGATACCGATTCAATCTAAAATCATTATATTTTATTAAAAATTGACTACATATTTCTAAAAAACTAAAAAAACATTGCTTCGTTTGTAAGAAATACTTAAAGACATAGAAATTGTAACATCTAGGGTTTATTTGTCAAAGAGAGAATAGGAAAACCTACCAATTTGAAATGGATGCATCAAGCTCAACAAAACCATTCACATGTGTATCATATAAACAAAAAAAACTTCTGAATTTTTAGTACTCTTTTACATGTCCTCACACTAAAAAAATAAATTTTAAGCTTTAACTTTAAATTTTAAACTACAGTTCTATCGTGTTACATTTATAAAATTTTTCAAAAAAATTTTTTTTAATATTTTTATACGTTTTTTAGAATTTTAGAACTTTTAAACAATTTGTTAAATAAAATAACTTTTTTAAAATGTCAAGTCGAGACACTGTGACACAATGATGCACCAATAGATCTAAAAAACTATCAAGATTTAATAATTAAAATTAATTTAAAGACTTAATTAATTTAATTTCTTGGTTCAAGAGCTTAAATTGGTGCAAAAATATAAGAGCTTAATTTATTTTTTTTTAAATAAAAATTAATACTTTAATTGAGTTAGTCCAAATAGTTCACCCCGTACTTATAGTTATTGAAATCTGGAATGTTTGCTACATTGTAAGGTAAGGATGGAAATCTACTATTTTTCGGTGCCTCTATTTATGTCTTCACACTCAAAATTAGGTTTAGAGTTTATGGTTTAAGATTTTAGGTTAGAAGTTATGGTTAGGGTTTATGAAATTTAGGGTAGGGTGTATTTTTTAGGGTATAGGGTGTAGGGTTTAGGATTTAAAATTTAGGGTTAGGCCTTAGAATTTAATTTTATTGTGTTTTTTAATATTGGGGCATAAAGAGAGACACCGAAAAGGGTCCGTGAGGTAAGAGTGAAGAGCTTCGAATCGAAATGTAACACGATACATACACATACATACTGATACATGGACATTATTTTAACCCTCAACTATATGCTGAATTTGAACCAAACTTTGTCGTTCCAACAAGACACTTATTACAGCATTCAGCAGGTTTCTTATTGCAACACCATGTAACCTTTATACTACTGGCTACTGCACTAAATTTCAGAACTCAGTTAGGAATCCAGACGAGGGTATCCCGGCCAAAGAAATGGCAAATAGGGACACTCCCGGGCTTAACGTTAAGAATCTTAAAGGCCACATGGTTAGGACTCCAAGCCGATGTATCTTTATGACAAGCCGCCATTGCGTTAGCCTTTGTCCCATCTTCGCTCACCAACGGAACCTTATACACCTCGGTTTTCTCGATCGAATGACATAAATACACGGCGTATGGGTACTTCATCTTATGACAAACTATGTTGTTTTCTCCCATTCCTCGAACTCCTCGACGGATTGTAAACATTGGGCTTTTGGTTTCTTCCGCAAGCTCATGCCACAGCAACCGGATGTTTTTCCCCAGC
Organism: Hibiscus tridactylites; assembly: GCA_958450335.1. Lineage (NCBI taxonomy): Eukaryota > Viridiplantae > Streptophyta > Magnoliopsida > Malvales > Malvaceae > Hibiscus > Hibiscus tridactylites. The sequence continues at coordinate 214,417 of OY288271.1, forward strand.
ACCGAAACACCCGAATCGACGAAGGACTCTAACGATGTGGCGCAGTACTTCGCTTCGCCTTTCATCTCGTCTCTCTCGCAATTCTTCACCGCTACTTCGACGTAAACCGCGGCCTTTGATTCGGCTTTCAACGAGAAGTTGTTTAGGATTTGTGGTAAGTTGTCGTTCGACATCGGCGCCAATGATTCGGCGATTTGCTGAGGCAAGAATGTGGCCATGGGACTCTTTTGTAGGAGTCTTGGTAAGTTCAATCTCGTACCGGGAAGAAGAGTTTCTTGAAAGAAATAAATGGTCTCCTTTGTTGCTGTATTTTCATGCCTACTCTGTCCCCGTAAGGCTTTTCTGTTCACTATATTAGTTTACAAAAAGACCATTACTTGCATGAAAATCAAATGTCAAATTATAGTTTTAGTCCTACTCCTTCTACTCTACTCGGTTTTAGAATTCAGTCGTAAATTTTTTACTAGTGTTAACTATTTCGACTAACTAATGATATTACAAAATAAAATAATAAAATGATCAAGTTAAAAAAGGGCTAAATTTCACATTTAAGTGTAGTAGAGTGATCAAAACAAAACATTCTTAAAAAAGGGATTAGGATCATAATTAATTTGGAATGTTTGCATGTATACCTTTCTTGTTTGGAGCTGTAGCTGTCTTTGGATTATTGACTCCTTTGCTCGTCGAAGATTTTTCAATGTTGGATTCTTTGTTCATAGAAGACTCTTCTGCGTCAGATTTTTTGTCTGAATATTGATATCCAAAATCACCAAATCCAGGATCATTTACTCCTTTATTTGTCGAAGAATTCTTATTGATGAATTTTTTCTCTGAATTATCTTTAACTTTAAATTCTGCATATGTATCATCGTACCCATAAGCACCGAATTCAGGATCATTGATTCCTTTATTGTTGGGAGAGTCGTCAATATCAGATTCTTTGTTTGAATTATCTTCGACTTTTGGTGTTGTGTACTGATACCCAAAATCACCAAATCCAGGATCATTTACTCCTTTATTTGTTGAAGAATTCTCATTGATGAATTTTCTCTCTGAATTATCTTTAACTTTGGGTTCTGCATATGTATCATCGTACCCATAAGCACCGAATTCAGGATCATTGATCCCTTTGTTGTTGGGAGAATCGTCAATATCAGATTTGTTGTTTGAATTATCTTCAACTTTTGGTGTGTACTGATACCCAAAATCACCAAATCCTGGATCATTTACTCCTTTATTGTCCGGAGAATCCTCCTTGATGGATTTTCTCTCCGTATTATCTTTAACTTTGAAACTTGAATATGAAGCATACCCATAAGAGCTATCAGGATCATCAATTCCTTTGTTGTCTGGTGAATCGTTAACTTTAAATTTTGCATATGAATCATCATACCCATAAGCACCAAATTCAGGATCATTAATTCCTTTGTTATCGGGTGAATCGTTAATTTTAAATTTTCCATATGAATCGTCATACCCGAAAACACCTAATTCAGGATCTTTGATTCCTTTGTTGTCCGGAAAATTTTTGGTGTTGGATTCCTTGTCTAAATTTTCTCCATCCCAATAAGCACCAAACTCTAAATTGTTTATCATTCTTCTACCTGCGTACATAATTGGGAATTAAACCTATGGGTTAACTAATTCATGTACTAATGTTATTATAATAGTAGGGGAACCAAATCATATTGCTAAATCAATATACATGGATTAAAATCCAAATTTGAACATGGTAAGGAGACCAAAAGCATAATATAACCCAAAATGAGTATTTAAAATGTATTTATCCTTTTATGCAATCCTTAGCTTAATGGGAATTATTGAAGCTTAAAATAAATAAATAAAGAGAAAATGAAAATAAACCAGGTATTGGTAGAATGTCTTGCAGGACTTTGGGCATTGGAGTGTGTGGAAACACTGATATCCAATGAAGTTCCTCATTTGTCTGAGCTGCAATGCTTTCTCCAATTGCAAACTGTGTCACAAAAATTTAACACTGAATTTATTTGAGTTGTTTTATGAAATTATTTTTGATTAATTTAATATTTTTTATTAAATAACGAGGTATTATATTTTTATACCGAGATTTGAGCTTAAATAAGATAGGACAATATAAATATTTTTAGTCAATTAGTAAAATTCAATATTTGAATCTTAATTTTTTTTCTCGTTTTTTAGTTATTAAAGTTGCTAAGCATACATTAAAGACGTTTAATAACTCTAATCTGATTAGTTTATGTAATTAACAATAACGAGAGCCAAATTTTAAACATTTTTAAGATAAAAACTATTTTCCTACCACTAAAAGACGTGTTTCTTAGTAACAAGGGTAAAATTATGAATTTTTAGGGAGCTAAACGAATTTATAATATTTTGTGATTAAAATATAATTCTCTTATTGTACTAATCGATAACTGTCGCATCTTTTTAGACTAAAAAGTAATTACTCTAAGAGAAAATACTTGATGTAGTGATAATAAATATCTTTTTCACAAGTCTATTTATTTAAACTTTAAAACTCTAAAAACATGTTAATAAATTTTAAAGCATATAATTAAATGATTAATATCTTATATATTGGCTGCACAAACGCCTTAAAACGTTTTAAGGTATAGAGAGTTAGCTTAAGGTATAAAGTTTATGGATTTAGGTGTATGTGGTTAGAATTTAGGGATATTTGTTTTAATTTAAGGTTTTGAGTTATAATTTAAGGTTTATAAGTTAGAGTTTAGTTTTAAGGTATTATGGTGAAGATTTAAGTTTTAACATGTAAACCATAAATCATAAACCTTGAATTAAAACAAATATCCCTAAATTCTAACCACTTGCCCCTAAACCTTTAAACTTTATACCCTAAACTAACTCCATATACCCTAAAACTAAGACGCTTGTGAAAACTATCAGTTTTCAGCGCCTGTGTATAAAATATTTATCCATAATTAAAAGCTCTAGGTTGACATCTTCTCATTTCTTAAGTTGTAGGTTCTAAACTCATAAGGAGCAAATTTTCTCCTTTCCTTCCTCTAAATAAAAGTTGTTTAAAAAAAATTCAGTTAACACCCTCACATCTCTTAAATTAATGGAAATTCGACTGATGTTAGAGGGACAAACACTTCATAATTTTTCACTCAAAATATCCTAGATTAGGAGAGAAGACAAAGAGAGCAAAAGGTGTTAAAAGGGCATACACTGAGTAAAACAATGAAGATGAGAAGGGAATGAAACGCCATTGAAGGTTGTAGACCAGCTCTGCAACTTTAGATATGTGAGGCAGGCAAGCTTCGATTTGAAATATATATACACAGACATATATAGAACATGTTCCAAAGTTAACGAGGATATACCATGACAAAATGTCTTGTTTTTATAATTTCAATGTCAACGTAGCTTTTCTCTTTATCTCCATCGTCTACAAGGCTTCAAGGCCGACCAAAATATGCTTTACCAATACAAGTTGAAGCAACGCCGGTAACATCTTCGAAACTAAAATATTCTTGCCGAACTTACAGGTTTAATTGCCCAAATTAAGTCTAAGTTTTTATAAGGAGGTTAAGATTCTAATTCAAATATGAATTGTAAAATAAACATAGTATATATACTATGGAAAATACTTTGATGCACAAGCTTGTGTAAACTTTAGTTTACACAAGCCCTTTAATTTTAAGGTTTAGGGTTTAGGGTTTTAGGTTAGAGTTTAGGGGTTTAGTATGTAGGGTATATAATTTAAGGTTTATGGGTAGAATTTAGAATTTAGAGTTTAGGATTTAGGGCTTAGGTTTTAGGTTGCTAGGGTTTGTGATTTAGATTTTAAATTTTATAGAAGGAATGTGTAAAAAAAATTTACACAGCTTGTGCATCAAAATAAAACCCATATACTATATATATATTGTTTATACATGCCGTGGAAACTGAAAGTTTCCACAAACGCCTTACTTTTAGGGTGTAGAGTTTAGAGGTTTAGGTGTAGAGGTATAATTTAGGAATAATTGTTTCAATTTAAGGTTTAAGGTTATATTTTAGGGTTTATAGGTCAAAACCTAAATCCTCATCATATTACCCTAAAAACTAAACCCTAAAAACTAAACCCTAAATTGTAACCCTAAACCTTAAATTGAAACAACTATCCCTAAATTTTAACTCTATACTGTATACTAACTTCTTATATCCTACAACTAAGGCGTTTATGGAAACATTCAATTTTCACCGCATATATATATATATTTGATACACACAAAGCACAAGTAGAATGAATCAATATTCAATAGAAAGTACAAGTAGAATAAAGTTGAACTAAATTAATTTAAACAAGATTCACATACGAAATTTGAAGACATATCACGTAGGATTATGAGGGATAAAAATCTTTTGTCTCTTTTTGGTGTTTTTACTTATACCCAACACTAAAAAAATACACAAAATTAAATTCTAAGCCCTAATGTTAAATTCTAAACCATGCACCATATACCTTAAAAATACACTCTACCCGAAATTTCCTAATCCCTAACCATAACCATAAAGCATAACCTAAAACCTTAAATCTTAAACCTAATTTTAAGTGTGGGACATAAGTAGGGGCACCGAAAAGGAGCAAAAGATTTCCATCCGATTATGAGTGTTTATTGTTCAATTCTAACCAAATTAATCAATCGAACCGAAATTTAATTCGGTTAATTTAGTGTTCAGTCGATTAACAGTTAAAGATTTATTCAAAATTCAATTATCATTTTAATTCCGTTCAAAATTAGTTAATTAATTAGCCGAAAATATTGGCTGTGGGATAGTCTCTAATTCTAAAAGTATGCACTAAAAGGTGAACAAAATCCATTGATTTCATATGATAAGCTAAAAGTAAAAGCTCATATACAAGGAAATTCTACATGTTCTCATAGTTCACTACTTTCTACACCTCCAAGCTGATACCGAGAACAGCGGTCGATCTTGCCAGCAAATCACGACGCATCCGTTCTCTTCCTTCATCTTATACCCGTCACAGTTATAACCCTGCAGCAATCTCCTCGCCTGCAACATGCTGTAGTAACTCAACGGAACGTTTCCGAAGCCGGCCAAATCGAGCCTTTGAATCCACTTCTCCAGCTTTTCATGTCTCTCCTTCCTCTCAGCTCCCTCACAGGATATTATGTTCTTTATTTCATTCCCAAATAGCATCTTTTCAAGTTTAAATCTCTCCAAGGATGCTCTCGGGACAGTAGACTCCAAACAATCGAACACGGCTGCATACGAGTGAAGAGATTCTAATAGCCTTTCCATTAGTGTAGTTCCATTATGATTAGAATCATGTTCTGTCACGACCATGAGTTTAGGACACAAACCCCACAATGCATTAAGAAAGCCGTCTACCTTTGCCGAAGATGTTGAAGATAGTGGTGATGAGGCGGAATCCGGGCTGGCGGTATATGCATTAACAGCATCTCTCTCGAGCAACTCTCCTAGGGTGCCCTGGCTCATCTGGAGGGTTCTTTGTAGGTGAATTCCATTCGAATTCTTTGATGCTAATGGAGATTTCTTCAGCACGAGTTCATCGTCGGACGCCAAAAGGGAGTGCAGTTGGAGAACAGAGCTGATTGCTAGAGCCTCCCCGGTTTTAACACGCAATTTCTCGATGTCAAGATCCTCTAATGTGCTAACAATAGGATTAAACTGAAAAGGGATGTCCAATTTCTCAGCCTCTTCAGTCAATCTATGAGCCATTTGATCCAACACTTGTTTCTGTTGATGAATCCCCGTAATCCTCAAATGCGGTGGCCCTTCCGGCCTCGCACTCAAAGCTTGAATAAGTGCAATCCACTGCACAGGCTCAGCTGCATTGAGATCAATAACATGAACCATCTTTTCGCCTGCCATTGCTTCGATTATAGCTTGGTTAGTAAGAACAAATGACACCTTCAAAAAGGGGAACATCTCGAAAAACAGTTTCCGAACTAGTACTTCTTCTGAAACCAAAGGTACCCTAGTGGAATTAAGGGCCTTGTGGAGACCAGGCCAGGCTTTAAGAATTCGATCCGCAAGCGCCTCGGTGAAGTACGCCGCAATCCGCTGCATCGTATCTCCATCAGGAGAAGCAAGCTGGGAGATTTGCTCGAGGGCGATATTCGCATTCTCGAGGCTACCATTTGCCACATGATTGGCACAAGTAAGCAACAAATGAATCAAATACAAGCCCCTTTCTTCAGATTTTAGTTCTCTAAGCCATGGATATGGTGATCCTAAGTTAGGTGAGAGTGACATCATGGAGAAAACTTGCAAAGGTGATGATGTTACAGGCGATGATTCGTCTTGGGACATTGGCACCATTAAAACACAATACAAAGCTCTAAGCTTGTTATGTAATAAACAACACTAAACTAAAACTAAAAGGTCTGGTCTTTTCCAAGGATTTAAAAAAAACAAACTTTTATGCAAGATTTCAGATGTCCAATTCACACAAAATTCATTCAAAAAAGAAAGATACAAATAGAGCAGCTGAGTAAATGAAGAAGAAGAGCTGAACCAAAACCTTACTGGGTTTTGCAGATGATCAAAAACCCAAATCAAAACACATAAAAGCTCCCAAGATTTGAAGCTATAATCCAACTTTCTGGGTTTCTTTGTGAATAGCTAGAGAGAGTAAAAAATGGGGTTTCAGAATCTGAATTAAAAGGTCTTAGCTCATGGCTATGGAAAAGGAAGGGAAAGGCTTGGCTTTGGTCATTGCAACGTTGTCGACAACAATGGGTGAAGGAAGATCTTGTCGTTTCGTGATTTGTTGTCGCCCCCCTCCCTCTTTAAGCGGAATATGGAATTTTATCATAAATTGAGCCTTTTCTTTCTTTCTCCTTTTTAACTTTTCTTTTTACGTTTGTTTTAAGGTTTAACTATAAATAATAAATGTTTAAATTGTTTTTTATAATACGTGTGTAAAATATTTTTTTATTCAAATATAGGTTAAAATTTAATTTTTGGCTCAAATGTATGTTAAAAAAATTATTTTTGTTTATTTTAAAGTCAATCGAGCACCTATTTTGACTAGAAAAAAATTTAAGGCGTTTATTTTAATCAAAAAAATTTAAGCACCTATTACAAAAAAAGAGATACAGTATGTACACTTATTTTATAGTTAAGTCTTTATTTTAAGGATAAATATTTTATACACAAGCGGTGAAAACTAAAAGTTTTCATAAGCGTTTTAGTTTTAGGGTATAAGGAGTTAGTTTAGGGTATATGATTTAGGGGTTTAGATTATGTGGTTAGAATTTAGGGATAATTGTTTCAATTTGAGTTTTAGGGTTATAATTTAGGGTTTGTAGGTTAAAACATAAATCTTCACCATATTACCCTAAAAACTAAACTCTAACTTATAAACCCTAAATTGTAACATTAAATTAAAACAACTATCCCTAAACTCTAAACCCCTACACCTAAACCCCTAAACCATGTACCATAAACTAACTCTCTATACCCTAAAATTAAAGCGATTGTGGAAACTGAAAATTTCCACCGCCAGTATATAGGATATTAATCTTTGTTTTAAACTATAAAACTACCTAAATTAATTTAATGATTGCCCAACAATACTCGTGTTGTCTTAATTTGTTTGAATTTAAATTTTGATATTTATTTTTGAAAAATATGATATATTTTTATTTAATAGAAAATAACCCGTAAAATATGGTTTTTTATTTTGAGTGCGATTACAAATAATATTTAAATTTTCTATTATGTACACTAACTTGTACTTATCAAATTATGTTTGTCTTGGCACTAGGTGGATAGGAATCCAAGGGCAGGCCTTCTAATCTTTTACTTTGAAAGGTTAGAAGAAGCCAAACATGCCCTAACAAAGACAAAACAAAGGCTTCGGTTTTGTTTCCTAGTGGGGCAAGTGTGGGGATTGCAAGAAAGCTCTCCAAAGTGATTCCAAAACGTGGTTTTGTTCGGTTTTGGGTTTGAAACCCAAGGAAAAGAAAGACCATAGGTTTGGCATTTTATCCTCTTATATTAAGACGAGGGATGAGTATTTTACTTGAACTCGACGGGTTCTGACTCGACCCAGGTTGATTTGGTCGAATTTTTTAATAAAAAATTAAGTTCGGGTCAAGTTTTTGTTAAGGGTAAATTCGGGTTCGGGATTAGGGTAAAAAATATTCAACCCGACTCGAGACTAATAGTGTAATTTTTCCTTAATTTTTTTAAGGATATTTATAATAATATTCCTCTTTATATTTTTTTATAATTAAGTCCTTAAAATTAAATTTTTATTTATAATTTAATTCTTTAAATTATAATTTTTCAATTAAGTCCCTTAAAATTATAATTTTTACAATTAGATCCCTAAATTTAATTTATATAGGTCGGGTCGGGTCAAATTTCTTTTTTGAAAAAATATATGTTCGGGTCAGTGCGAATTTAAAGTGTTTATTTTCGTGTCGAGTGCGGGTGGGCCAAAACGCCGACCCGTGCACATCCCTAATTAAGACAAAGAGACAAGAAATTTAAGCAAAAAGTAGATAGATAGATCTGCACATGTGGGGTTTTAGGTGGAGTTGTTGACAATTTCTCCAAACTTAGAAACTACACCTGTTTTAGTATAATTTAATTAAATTGTTTTTACTTGAAGTCGTTTATAGAGTACTAAATTTAAATTTAACATAAAATTGTTATATTTTTCGGTGAATAGTAATTCAAGAACCTTATAATGACATGTACTATATAATATGTAGATAAAAATTTGATACACAAATTTGGTTTACAATTTTAAGATTTAAGTATTTAATTTAAAATGTAAGGATTTATGATTTATAATTAAAATTTAGAGTTTAAATTTTATAGTTTAAATACAAAGAGATGTGTAATATGTTCGTTAAATCGGACAAGCCATTGGTCTGACCTAAATTTTGGATTTTTATTCCAAGGTATGAATAACAATCATTTCACTAAAGGGGAGAGTTTGAGAAATTTAAAGCTGATGCTCAAACTGTTGGCCCATTTCACATGTAGCATAAAGCATGAATATAAATGAAAACAAAGAGGATGTATGGATTTTTGGAGGAGATATATCCCCATATTCGTGTCTGGATATATGTTGAATGTGAATACTTTCAAAAAAAAAAGTCAAGGGTAAAATTGGATACAAATATGCATAATATTTGTCGATATACTAGACCTATCACTCAATATATTCATCGATTTGATGCTTATGTGTTGAAATATGTATTTAAGTCTTCTCATTTTCATTTAAATTGTACTTATAGATTTACCAAATTTGTTTTTATGCCACACGTGAAATGGGTTTGTGTTGAATTAGAACAAGAAATTTTAAATTTTAATATATCAATTGGTCAAAAATTTGATAAATATTCTCGATTTGAAATGTAATATATTCTTTTACCGTTTAAGCACATGGATTTAGAAATATTTCTCGAATCGATGACATTTTTAACATTTAATTAAATGATATCTTACCCTTAATATCGTATCAATGTTTAATACTGCTTAATGTTACATGTCACAATTTGATTTTATTATTCAAGTGTAACACTAATACAAAATACAAAGAAATAAGACTAGGCCCAATTCCAATAATGGAAGTTTTGCAGCCGCAAAATCTGATGTGATCTCGAGCTAGTTTCATTCAAAGAAATAAGACTAGGCCCAATTCCACTGCTAATGTTAGGATTTTAAATTTATCTTATATACATATTTATACTATTAGGATTTTAATAACAAACTAAAATAAAAATATTATTCTAATGTTAATGTAATAATCTGATAATAGAAGATAAATTTTATTAGTTGAAAACCTTTTTTAAATTCGACTGCTTATATATATTAGAAATGGAAACAAATTGTTAATTTTTGGACTAATGAAAATTAATTATAGATGTGGAATATATATATAACAAAAATTAATAAAATATATTTTTATTTTATATAGTAGATATGGATGATAATAATATAGTATCCAATAAGTTATATGAATATTTTTTTTGTTAAATTATAAAATAAGTGTCTAAATTGTGTCTCGTTTTTGTAATAGAGGTCTAATGTATTTATTGGTTAAAATATGTGCCTAAATTTTTATTTTTGGCTTGTTTTCAAAGTCTTGGCTTGTTTCTTGGATACCTATTTCAGCCAAAATATATTTTAAGTACCTATTACAAAAGAAAAACATAATTTACCAACAAGTGTTGGGTGCATTGGTAAGACACATTGTACTTCTAAAGAGAGGATGTGAGTTCGATCATTAAAGAGAACATTGTTGAGATGAGCGGCCTCATACTTCGAATATAATCCGTAAAACGGACATGTATATTACCCAAGAAAAAAAGCATAATTTAATTACTTATTTTGTACTTAAACCATATTTTTTCAACCCACCACCGTAACCGCGTGTACGGTACGATTAATCGTCCAAAATGTCCCCGACACTTTCAACCGCCACGTGGCGTCATTGCATTGGCAGAACGTAAATTGAAAAACGAAATTACAGAGTCCAAACAAATTAAAAATAAAAGAAATTAGGGATTTTTTTTTAAATTTTAGTTTTGTACATTTTAGGTTTTATTAATTATATAAAACACGTTTCTCCTAGCGAAAAATTAACCTACACTCTTATATTGCATCTCTAAACATTTATTTTCATAAGAAAAAAAAGTAAAAAAAATCTATTTTTTTCGCAATCGGACGATTAAACAAAAAAGCTCATCGTCTTCCTCCTTTGGAATCGGGACCTTTCACCTTCTACTCGGCGAATCTTAGCCACCGGCTCCGATTCAATAGACCCGAATCACCCTGAAACCCGTAAAACTGGGAGAGACCCGAGTGAAAACGGTCTCCTCGTTTTCAAAATATTTGGCGGCCGTTTGTGTTTAATTTTCCCGGCGATTTACAAGGTGGTCGCGGTTATTAACTTGCGCATCTTTTCCAATTATACCCAACGAATTCTTTTCCTTGTTAGCCAAAAAAACTCTCATTTTATTTTCATAAAGGTCTGCCTCTTTGTTTCGATCAATAGTCGGGTTTCTCTGGCGGGCGATTTTCATTTTCATTTTTAATATTTTTCCATCGAGGCTACGGATTTAGGAGTTAGGATTGTGAATTGTTGCTTGTACTTTTCATCTTAGGGTTTCTTAATCGATGTTTCTTGTATTCGATCATTTACTTTTCGCGTTTGGAGTGACCGATCTATTGTTCGTTTTGTTCAGTTCATGCTTTTCTTCCTTTCTCCGGGTTAGGGTTTTCTGAATTTGGGGATTGTTTTGGTTAGAAATTTCATCGTTTGTGTTCAAATTCATTTGACAAGTGTGCGTGAATTTGAAATTATATGGTTTTAAGTTTGACTTTACATTTTCTTGTTCTTAGTTCTGTGTTTCTTAGTTCCTTAGAATTGTATTTGATGCAACGGAATAATGGTTATGTTAAATTTATGGTTTTGTGTAATGAGTTTTGAAGCTTTCACTCCTTGCAACGTCAATAATGACTTTGAATTGGCATTTAACTAAGTTCTTCTCCTTGATACCTTAGCTTGCTCAGAAAATGTAGCTAACGGAAGAGTTTTAACGTTGGACATTGATTTTTTTACTTATTCAGCTGGGTAGTAATTGTCATTTTCTTAGTAGATTGTACTATTATTTAGTGAAGATTATATCCATTTATCTTGAGGTTCTTTCTGAGCAATTCCCATTTTTATTTTTGTTTCCCTTTATATTCATCTCCGTGGATTGTCAATTGTGTGCTCGGGTTTATCTCAAAAGCACTAACATTTTGGTCTTTGGCCGACTGACTACCCAGGTTCTCAGCAAAGATTGTGAAGCTGCTTTGTATTTCCTAATCTTTTTGCGAAGTTTGTAAAGAGGGGAGTTATATGCCTAGGATTTTAAAGTGAGAGGATGGCATGTTTTGGAAACTATTCAAATGACACAGTCTCACATGGTGTCTTGGAAGAGAAAAGGCAGGGGCAAAACGTTGGTAGGGTTCTGAGCTCAGCAGAGAATGAAGACATAGATGGGACTTATAGTGAAAGAGAATTTGATATTAACATGGATGCACGATATCAAAGCGACGGGGCTGGCATTTCAAATTCAGAGCACAGTAGGCTGCATCATGAGATGGTTACTGATAATGGGGCTGGCATTTCAAATTCCAATTTTCAGCCAACAGGAAGAAGAATAGAACCTGGGAAATGGGGTTCAACTTTTTGGAAGGACTGCCAACCCATGGACCGCCAGGGTGGATCTGATTCTGGACAGGAGTCAAAATCTGACCATAAGAATTTGGAAGGTTCAGTGTACAATTCATCAGACGATAGGGATGATAGGTTAGAATCAGAAGTTGATGAGGCACAGAAAGAAGTTGGCAAGGCTCAAAGGGGTTATTCTGATGTTCCTGCAGATGAGATGTTATCTGATGAATACTATGAACAGGATGGGGAAGAGCAAAGGGATACAATTCATTACAGAGGTTTTGGCAATTCTGTTGGGTTAAATACTAGGCCACAGTCAAAGCATGTTTCTGTCAGCACCAATGTGCCCAGGAGTTCAAGAGCCTTAAATAACCGTTACTATGATGATGAGGATGATGACGATAACAATGATGACGCCGATGCAGATTATGATGAGGAGGAAGATGGTAATACACCTTCCCTTATTATCCTCATTTGCTGCCTTATTCTTATTACGACATTTCTCATTGAGTCACTAAGACTGAATAAATAAGTGCTTTGTGATTGATCAGTTATATATAATCCTATCCTTTAAATATACAACAGTTTTTTGTTCCCTTGATTTTGAGATGCCAAGTTTTTGCTGTTTTATTTGCAGAAGATGATCCTGATGATGCAGATTTTGAGCCTGACTATGGTCTTGCAAATTCTCATGCAGGGAATAAGGTTTTTAAATTACTTTTAATTCTCACCTTCTTTTGCTTTGCTTTTAATATGATGATTTTTATGCTATTCTCCTTCACATTTGAAGTTCTCTAAAGGGAAATTTTATCCAATCCTTTCTTTTGCATAGGGAAAAGATATCCAGGAAGAAAGTAGAATGTGATTTACTGAATTGTAGGACTTGAAGCATGTACATTGATGTTACAGGACTAGGGATAGTGTGTCGGGCATAAGTATCTTCTTGATAAGTGTAAATTATGTTTTTTTAACAATCTTTTACTTTAAATTTTAGGATCAAAGTTTCATACCTGTTTGTTAGTGAAGTGTCCAAGAAATAGGTACATTAAAGTGAAGAGTGCATGTAACATATTGTAGATTCCTGTCCAAGATGTTTGGCTCCAGTGTACATTATTGCTTTCAAGTTTTAGCTGTCCTAACCTTCTGGTAAAAAAGAAAAAGCTATTCTAACCATTTAAAGATGGATCTTTTAAACACCATGAAGCATAATTACACACTTGATGAGAACATATTCATGATTATGCTGGGGTTGAGTATTAGGAATTTATTCCTCTTTTAGAATGTAAAAAATAGGGTGTCACAACTTTTTTTTTTGGTTGTGCTGGAAATGGTGATGAATACTGCTAAAGCTTGAAAGGTTTTTAATATTTCACGAGCTGTAGTATGGTATTTGATGATATACACTACAGTATTCAATTTTATGTCCACAGTTGAGATTGTCCATAATAAATTATAATTCTTGGTTGGTCATGAAGCTTGGCCCTTGATGGTTGTGTTGCTTATTGCCTTATCATCTGCCCGATCTTTCTCCCCACTAATTTAGTTCTTAAACAGGATAAAGACTGGGATGGTGAAGATTCCGAGGAAGAAGACAATAGTCATGGTGATTTAGATGTTTCAGATGAAGACAATTCTTATTATAAAAAGAAACCTAAGGGTAGGGAACAGATTATTGTTGGACGTAATAATGTAAAACCCACTAGAGAACATAATTCCTCCAGTCGACAAAGAAGAGGGAGATCATCTTTTGCGCAGGAGGATTACTCAGCTGAGGATTCTGACAGTGAAAGCGAAGGAGATTTCAGGGGTATGACAAGAAGTGGAAATCATCATAAAATTAATGCCCGTTCTAATATGTCAACAAGCACGGGAAGAAACAATGAGGTTCGTACCTCTAGTAGGTCTGTCAGGAAAGTATCATATGTTGAGAGTGACGAAAGTGAAGAAATTGATGAAGGCAAAAAGAAAAAGATGCAAAAGGTGAAATCTGTAATCTTGAATTGGTTGATATATCCTACATTATATTTTTAGTAGGCATGTTTTATCTTTCATATTTGATGTAATTGCTTATAAATTGGAATTTTGTGATGTAGATCCTGCAAGTATATATATCTCTGCAAATACATTATAATATTGACTTCAGCATTTTAGTTGCATATTTTCCATATCCATCTTATGTGATACTATGTAATTTGTTCTTCTTCATCACTATGGTTATTTTTTTGCAACTTTACATTTAAAGATCAGTTAGATTTTTCATGTTGATGCAATTATCAGATTCTAAAATGCACTTTAAGTGATATCATTTTTTTAACGTTTTATATATGCATGTTTAGGATGAAGCTGAAGAGGAAGATGGAGACACGATTGAAAAAGTGTTATGGCATCAACCGAAGGGCATGGCTGAAGATGCTATTAGAAACAATCAATCAACAGAGCCTGTTTTGTTAAGCTTCTTGTTTGACTCTGAACCAGATTGGAATGAAATGGAATTCCTGATAAAATGGAAAGGCCAGTCACATCTTCATTGTCAGTGGAAATCATTTTCTGACCTACAGAATGTAGGATTTTATTTTATATTATTTATGTATTGGTGCATATCTATTTTAAGAAGCATAATTTATTGGAGGTTTATTTCTATTGCCTTTTGTTTCTCTCTCTTCCTCTTCTGATGACTTGTTCTTTGTGTTTCCGTACATGATTCTGCAGCTTAGTGGTTTTAAGAAGGTTCTAAATTACACAAAAAAGGTGATGGAGGATGTGAGATACAGGAAGGCACTTTCACGTGAGGAGGTACATGATCAACTGAAACGCTTTTGAAGTTCTACTCGTTATGTGTTACTGAAATTATTTTTTATCTAAATTCTTATGAACAATAATTCATGCACTGTCTTTTCTTCCTCCATGCTGAAATTTCTTGGGTCATTGTCATGGTAAATGAACATTAAGTTTGACAATAAGTATGGCACCTGTATTTAGTTCCTTGAGGATTAACTATATGAAAGAACAAGGTTGTTGTGGAATTGGAAAAATGCGGTGGGACAAATTGGGACACTGTTCATTGTTTATCTTCTTAAGGGTAGACTGTAACTCTACCAAGATTCCTTAAAACAAATTGGTTTATATCTTTTTGAAAATTGATGAGTTGCAGATTCCACATATCTATTAACTTTTTGTTGGCTCTGGTCGTTATCTTTATACACGAGGGCCTTCCTTCTTGTTGGGAAACTGTGGCTTTACTTGGTAGCCTGGAATATGTGAAATAATTTCTTCCTACCTTGGCAGGGAGAGTTTAGTTATATAAGCTTGCGTTACATAAATTCTAAGATAAGCATTTTTCTGGTAGTTGCTCATTTTTCTCTCTCTTACCTTTTAGATTGAAGTCAATGATGTAAGTAAGGAAATGGACTTGGATCTAATCAAGCAAAATAGTCAGGTTGGTTTCTGTCTATTTTCTATTTCTTTCATTGTTATGATTGGTTTCTAGAGTTGTGCTTCGTAAGTTTATTGTGATTGGTTTACCATGTTTGTTTCAGGTGGAGAGAGTAATTGTTGATCGGATCAGTAAAGATGCTTTTGGGAATGTGATGTCAGAGTATTTAGTCAAGTGGCAGGGATTGTCTTATGCGGAAGCAACCTGGTAATGGTTTGGATTAATAGTTCAATAAAATGCTACCAGTTAAGAAAGTGTCTATTCTCATGTGGTGCTATTGTGCACTTTGTTCTCTTTCTTCTTCTCGGTGGTGCTTGGCTTTAGAAAGCTGCACTGTTTATGATTATGGTTACACATTTGTTGTTTCAGGGAAAAGGATTTAGATATTTCATTTGCTCAAGATGCTATTGATGAATATAAGGTAACACGTCCTGCAGATTGCCTTTCGTTGTTTTACCTATTAATACTTTTGTCTGTAATTGGTGCTCATTATAATTTTGATCTGGGTGTGTCTGCATCTATGCACACTACTCCCCTAGGCCAGTTAAGTCAATTATTCTGTGTGGCATTGTTAGAATACCCTTGCCTTTCCACATAAAATGTCATTGTAGGCATTGCTGGCATGGCCTGATGTTTCATACTGAACATCTTGCAGTTTTGTATTTGTATTGATCTTTAAGTAGGTTAGAGCCAACGAATACAAGCTCTGGTCGTCTGGTACAGAAGATGCGTTCATTGAGCTGATATGTTCTCTTTTTTCTTTACATGTTAAAAGAGGTCATGATAGCCAAGTTGTATTAGAAATTCTATAATTTGTTAAATATTCTAAGAGATTAATTTGGGGTGTATTAGGCAATTGATGAATTGAGCACTAGGTGGTATATCTTGATTTATAATGTCCGTTATTATCCATCATATATTATTTTACATTGTCCAGTCATTTGTTTTTCCTCTTCTACGAGTTTTGTTTTAAATTTTCTTGAATATGTCTATGCTCAGATAAAAAAGTAAAATTATCTCGTACAGTTATACTTGTTAAAGATGTTTTTCTCATTCTGTAAACAGGCTCGTGAAGCAGCAATCGCTGAGCAAGGGAAAATGGTAGATCACCAGCGTAAGAAGGGCAAAGGTATGCACTGCTAATAAAGTTCTCCATGTTTGTTTTTAATTAAAGTTTTGTATCATACAGCCACCGACTTTATTCCCCCTTGAACTCGGTCTTAGTTTCTGCTAGATTTATTTTTCTTAGTCTCACAAATTAATCATGTAAATGGATTATTGAACTGGGTTACATTTTTCTTCTTTAGCAAGTTTGCGGAAACTTGATGAACAGCCAGAATGGTTAAGGGGCGGAAAGCTTCGTGATTATCAGCTGGAGGGTTTGAATTTTCTTGTGAACAGGTATATGTTTGTCTCTGTTGGTTTAGCTTAGCTTGTTATTTTTACTCAACATGGTTGTCTTACTCTTAAGAAATCTTGTATATCTATTAATGCATGTTTTTCATATTCACATAACAGTTGGAGAAATGATACTAATGTCATCTTAGCTGATGAGATGGGTCTTGGCAAAACTGTTCAGTCTGTATCTATGCTTGGTTTCTTACAGGTACTCCACGGGCTTTTAAGAATAGCTATCTTTTAGGGTTTTTTAAGTTTATGAGGTTTCCATTGATATATTTATGTTTTCAGAATTCTCAACAAATACCTGGCCCGTTTCTTGTGGTTGTGCCTTTATCCACCTTGTCAAACTGGGCTAAAGAATTTAGAAAGTGGCTTCCTGATATGAATGTTATTGTATACGTTGGTACCCGTGCAAGCCGAGAGGTAAGCCATGGTTTTCTTGTATATATGCTCTCTTTATTCAAATAGGTTTGAAATTTGTATTATGCTATCGTTTTAATATATATTTTATATATTACCACTTTGTCTCTGTCTATATATTTGCTTTGGTGTGTAGCACTTTTGAATCTTCGTGTGCTTACTGATGTTATAGTTTTCTGCTAAAACTTGTGTTACTGGTCACTTGTGTATCTTACATAAGGTAGGTGATAGTTTCAAATAGTTTTAACCCTTCCCCGTGAACCTCACCCCAATTGTTACGGTGTTCTTTTCTTCTTTTGTTGGCAGGTCTGTCAGCAATATGAATTTTACAATGACAAGACAATTGGCAGACCTATAAAATTTAACGCTCTGCTGACTACATATGAAGTTGTTCTGAAGGATAAGGCGGTATTGTCTAAGATAAGATGGAACTATTTGATGGTTGATGAAGCTCATAGGTTGAAGAACAGTGAGGCACAGTTGTACACTACGCTTTCAGTATGCTCTATTCTGTCACTTCAACTTTCTGCCTTGCATAATTGTATTGTTTTTTGTTTTCTTTTTTTTTTCTCGGAACAAATTGTTCTGGTTTGTTACTATGATTAATTTTTGGATGATGCGTTTCTGTTTGCTCAGGAATTTAGCACAAAGAACAAGTTGCTAATTACTGGAACTCCACTACAAAACAGTGTTGAGGAGCTATGGTATTATTTTCTTTTCCTTTTACTAGCATGATTTTTGGAGGTTTTGCTCACTTTAGGATCTGATTTTTATTTTTACCTTTTTAGATAGATTCTAAAAGAGTATTTTATCAAAGTTGTTTTCTTTTTCTTTTTCCCCTTCTATTTTACTTCCTTCTGGTATCAACATTATAACAGCAGTAAGTTCCATGAGGATTCCAAATTTAAAGAAGTGTCTTATGCTTGGATAATTTTTCATTTGATTTTTCGAACAAAATGAAGGATTTGACCAAATTGCTTTTACCAAAACTGCTATTTATGTTACCTTTTCCGCTATTTCTTGTTGACCGCGTGATCTGCCTTTATATTTGCCTTTTGTCTTGTTAAATGTTACTAGATCGCCAAGTTTGGAATTCTCTTTATGATAACAATGCTCTCAACCTGGTTGGAATTCATTTCTTTTTTCATTTCAAATTTGTAACCTAGCATTGCAGAAGTACTTACATTTCCTTTTCATTAACTGATAAATGAATATTGCATTCTTCTTCTACTTGTATATTCTGTTATTCAAATCCATGAAAATATTTTACAGGGCTTTGCTTCATTTCCTTGATCCTGACAAGTTCAAAAGTAAGGATGATTTTGTTCAAAATTACAAGAACCTTAGCTCGTTTAATGAAATTGAGGTATGACAGTAAGATTCATCACATCTTCTTAGGTTGTTAAGATATTTATTTGACTTGATCTAAACAAAATTCTGTAATTAATTTGCAACACAGCTTGCTAATCTTCACATGGAATTGAGGCCTCACATTCTTCGAAGGGTTATCAAGGATGTAGAAAAGTCTTTGCCTCCAAAAATTGAGCGTATCCTTAGGGTTGAGATGTCCCCACTTCAGAAACAGTAAGAGTCGTACATTTATTTTTCTTGTGGAGTTGGTACTTTTTCCATTGCATAAACACAGGATACAATTTGTATTTTTGCAGGTACTATAAGTGGATTTTGGAACGCAACTTCCATGACTTAAATAAAGGTGTCCGTGGCAATCAGGTTAGTATCTCTTATTATTTTGCTGCGTGGAAATTTTATCTTTGCAGCCTCTTTGTGGTGTTTTTCTTGTTTTCTTTTGGTTTACTTATATTTTATTAGTGATAAAAGTATGCTGTATATAGATAAATTATATATTTCTGTAAAAACAGTTTACATACATTTCCTTCCTCTCTGCTTGTCAAGCAGTGTTACCAGTTATAGAAGATGAAGCGTTTTCTTTTAAATCACAGGTCTCACTTTTAAATATAGTAGTGGAGCTGAAGAAATGCTGCAATCATCCTTTCCTGTTTGAAAGTGCTGATCATGGTTATGGTGGGAACACTGGCATGAATGATAGTAGTAAACTGGAGAGAATTATATTAAGCAGTGGGAAACTAGTTATACTTGACAAGTTGCTTGTGAGGTTGCATGAAACAAAGCATCGTGTTTTAATCTTCTCCCAGGTTTGTATTGGATGCTTATACATACTTCTCAGCTACATGTTTGCTTCAATATTTTTATTCTCTTCATTTATGGTTTGGGTGTATTTGACAGTTGTCCTTTGGATATTAGGATCTATGCGAGCCTGTGCTTATGTTTTAATGGAGGATATGCCTGATTAAGTTATGCAATCTGGTGTGTTACATGTTCATGTTCTGATATAATGATAAAAATTCCAGATGGTTCGAATGCTGGATATACTAGCCGTGTACATGTCTCTCAGAGGATTCCAATTCCAGAGGCTAGATGGTAGTACAAAGTCAGAGTTGCGACAGCAGGCTATGGATCATTTTAATGCACCGGGAAGTGATGATTTTTGCTTCCTTCTTTCCACTCGGGCCGGTGGCCTCGGTATCAACCTTGCAACTGCAGACACTGTCATAATATTTGATTCTGACTGGAATCCCCAGAATGACTTACAGGTGTCAGGCTTGACAGTGTTTTTCCCTGCATCATTTTCTATGTTTCCTAGTATTTTTATTTATGCATGTTGTTTTCTTTTGCTTCAGGCAATGAGTAGAGCTCACAGAATCGGGCAACAAGAAGTTGTCAACATTTACAGATTTGTGACAAGCAAAAGTGTTGAGGAAGACATCCTGGAGCGAGCTAAGAAGAAGATGGTTATTCCCTTAATCCGCATGAATGTGTTCATATATATGCATAAATGCATTTATTAGTGTAAATTATGTAAATGTAACCCAATTTAATTCTTTTGTTTTGCATCTAAAGTGTAATTTAATGCGTTTTTTTCTTCTGTGGTGCTTTCTATAGGTGCTTGATCATTTGGTGATCCAAAAATTAAATGCAGAGGGTAGACTGGAGAGAAAAGAAACAAAGAAAGGGAGCTATTTTGACAAGGTAACGATATGTTGTTTTGATGTGACACTCAAGTATGTAGTCATTGCTAATCTGTTGTTTGTGTCGCTTTTGGTTGATGGAACCAAACACAACATTGACCTCTTCATTCCTGGAAAATATCGTGCGGTTTTGCTGTGTAAATTTTTAATAATTTCTTTATCTCTAACACTATTCTACATTTCTTCCAGAATGAATTATCAGCAATTTTGAGATTTGGGGCTGAAGAATTGTTCAAGGAGGATAAAAATGATGAAGAAAGCAAAAAGGGGCTGTTAAGTATGGATATCGATGAAATTCTTGAAAGGGCAGAAAAAGTTGAGGAGAAAGAGGGTGCAGAAGAAGGGGATGAATTGTTGAGTGCTTTTAAGGCAAGCTACTAATTTGTTGTTATATTGGTGGAGTTTTGTTATAGAAGGTTTACATATTCTTTTAAGTCGTATGAAATTGGTTTCTGTTACTTTCATCGTGCTCAGGTTGCGAATTTCTGTAGTGCTGAAGATGATGGGACTTTCTGGAGTCGTTGGATAAAACCAGATGCAATTTCCCAAGCCGAAGTATGATCCCGTTATCTTCCATCGTGCTCAGGTTCTATGTTCTTATCAGACAATTAGTTGGATCCATTTGCCTAAGTTACTATTTTTGCATTAGGATGCTCTAGCTCCTCGTGCTGCAAGAAATACCAAGAGTTATGCCGAGACAAGTCATCCTGAGAGAAGTAGCAAAAGAAAGAAGAAGGGTTCTGATCTTCAAGAGCTTCAGGAGAGAGGTCAGAAGCGCCGTAAATCAGAATACTCTGCCCCGTTGGCACCAATGATTGAGGGAGCTACTGCTCAAGTGAGAGGATGGTCTTATGGGAATCTCCCCAAGAGAGATGCATTGCGATTTTCTCGAGCGGTACGGTTTTAGTCTTCTGGAATTTGTCGTGTATATAAGCATGTATTCACTTTCCCTAAACAACTTTGCAGCATGTCCGGGATATATATGGCTACTTAATTGCATCTTCCACACATTTTCTCTTTAGAGAAATCCATACACCATGAAAGTTCATTTAATTCTTAGATATGTTCTCAACTACATCTTTCTTTTTAAGCAGTAGTAGCAACATGTTTTAGTTAATCAAAGCATTGCATATTTTTTTTAGTTTTTCTTAGTTTCAGGTTATTAAGGCATCTTAAATTTGATGTCCTTCTAACCACTTAATTTCCTTTTAAACCTCTTTTAACCAATTTTGCTTCATCAGCCCATTCCTTCCAATTAGAAAAGGCTTATGTTATATCCTTCTGCTTGTCTTTAATATTTTGCATTTGCCTTTCAATTATTGTAGGTAGTTTTGATCGTATATCTGTGTTTGTTTTGACAATTTATTTATTGCTCCAAAATTTAGGTCATGAAATTTGGGAATGAGAGCCAAATCACTTTGATAGCAGAGGAAGTTGGTGGTGCTGTTGCAGCTGCTCCACTAGATGCACAGATTGAGCTTTTCAATGCCCTTGTTGAAGGATGCAGAGAAGCTGTTGAAGTGGGAAATGTAGAACCTAAGGTTCGTTGAAGGAATAATGGATTGTATTTGGTTCCAATTCTATGCTTTCATACTTCATCCATTGTAATTCTTATGTCTTTTGTGATTCTTATATTTTCTTTGGTAATTTCCTTCAGGGGCCCTTATTGGACTTCTTTGGTGTTCCTGTTAAGGCAAATGATCTGTTCAATCGTGTCCAAGAACTTCAGCTCTTAGC
Organism: Hibiscus tridactylites; assembly: GCA_958450335.1. Taxonomy (NCBI): domain Eukaryota; kingdom Viridiplantae; phylum Streptophyta; class Magnoliopsida; order Malvales; family Malvaceae; genus Hibiscus; species Hibiscus tridactylites. The sequence continues at coordinate 236,654 of OY288271.1, forward strand.
GAAGCGGATAAGTCGATATGAGGATCCCATAAAACAGTTCCGTGCGTTGATGTACCTTAAACCCTCTAATTGGTCTAAAGGGTGCGGGTGGAATCAGAGTATGTATATCCCTTTCTATTCTCTGTTCTTGGAGGGTAACTAAAGGAAATTTTCTATGGACTTATCCTATTTTCTCATGTTACTTGTCGCTAGTTGATGATGCAAGATTGCTTCTGGGAATACACTACCATGGATTTGGGAATTGGGAAAAGATAAGGTTAGATGAAAGACTTGGCCTCACAAAGAAGATCGCTCCCGCAGAACTTCAGCACCATGAAACCTTTCTGCCACGTGCTCCTAATTTGAAGGAGCGTGCTAATGCACTCTTGGAAATGGTACAACTCATATTTGCAATGGAAATGATATGCAGAGTAAATTTTCTTGTTTAATAAAAATGGATTTCATCTTTTTTTCCCCTCTCTTCAATAGGAATATTTTAATTTTCTTAATATAGTAGTAAACCTTGAGGATTTGTTTCATTTGGTTCTGTTGGAAAATTCTATAATTTGTTTTTGTTGTTAGTGAACTGATGATCGGAAAGTTTTAGATTTTTGGAGTGAATGTATACGGTTGACATTTCTCTGATGGTTTTATTGCACATGCATCTTTGTATATTTTGCATGCTTGTGTGCTATTCTTTTAAGCATCATGCTTGAGCTACGCTTCGTATTGTTCTCATATTGGGACCTTTCTCCACAGGAACTTGCAGCTGTTGGTGGTAAGAGTGCTGGTGTCAAATCTGGTCGTAAGGCTTCAAAGAAGGAAAAGCAGAATCCTCTGGATATAACAATATCTCGTGGCAGAGACAAGAAGGGAAAACCGGGTTCTACTAAGGTCGGTTTTAAAATGGGTAGGGACAGATCCGAGAGGCCTCAGAAAGTTGAACCTTTAGTTAAAGAGGAAGGTGAAATGTCAGACAACGAGGAAGTGTATGAGCAGTTTAAGGAAGTGAAGTGGATGGAGTGGTGTGAGGATGTTATGATTGATGAAATAAAAACCCTTCGTCGTCTCCAAAGATTACAGACTACCAGCGCAGATCTTCCCAAGGATAAGGTTTACCTATTTCTGTTCCCAATCCCTTATTTTACATTTCTTTGTGCATGCTGGAATTGTGTTCATAAAGTTTTCTATTTTCTTCCAGGTGCTCTCGAAAATTCGAAATTATTTGCAGCTTCTTGGAAGGAGGATCGATCAAATTGTCTTAGAACATGAAGATGAGCTCTATAGACAAGATAGTATGTGGTTCTTCATTTTTGAACTTCTGCATTTGGCCTCTCTTATGATGCGCATATCTGCATGTTAGAAATCTAAAAGAGGATAAATTCTTTTATTTAATTTCAATTCTCATTGCAGGGATGACCACGCGTTTATGGAACTATGTCTCTACATTTTCAAATCTTTCCGGTGAGAGGCTTCATCAGATATATTCAAAACTTAAGCAGGAGCGGGGTGAGGCTGGGGGAGTTGGACCGTCCCGTAGCAACGGTTCCATGCATGGTCATGTTGATAGAGATGGTGATCCTAATTACTTACCTCTTTCTCGTTCTGGCAATAAACAACGAGGGTACAAGAAGAATGCGGTGGCACAACAAACACCACAACCAGTTCACAAAGGAATTGATTCAGCAAAGTTTGAAGCTTGGAAACGATGGAGAGCAGAAACGGGCAGTCATCCCCAAACTCAATCCCCAACTCAAAGACCTCCCAACAATGGTACTCGTGTAGTAGATCCAAACTCGTTGGGGATTCTTGGGGCAGGACCATCCGGTAAACGTCTTGTTAATACTGAACGACCACATCAGATGCGTCAAACTGGATTTCCACAAAGGCAAGGTTTTCCCTCAGGCATAAAGTAAGCCTTTTAAGTGCTGTGGCGGATGATAGTCGATAGAAAGGGCTGTGCCGATTTGCTTTGCCCATGTGGCATTGACTGCTTCGGCTATTTGAGTATATTCTCCGCGATTCTTTTTTCACCATGGGAATAAAAAGCTGCCATTGTAATCTGACTGTTTATGCCTGGATCAAAGAGGTTATCCACCAGATGGGAGTTGCATCGATGTAAAAAGGACGTTGAGGAGGAACACAAAAGATCGACTAACACGAGCAGGCTACATGCAGTGACTTCGTAACCATTTTTTCCGATGCTTATGTTTTTCGAAGTCCAGTATTTTTGCTTTACGTATATAGCAAAGGAACAGCCGGAACAACAAAAATCTCAATTCAATTTCGAAAATACATGCATTTACCATTTCAAAAAGAAGTGTACATTATTAGGTATGTATCTTTGCTTTTAAAAGGATGCAAATGTTATTAGCACAATATTGACATATATTTGCTTCTGCTATACATTTTGAGACCTTGGTGTTTATACTAAATAACCAAGTTTCATTGGTATTAAAGTTTAGCATCGAGTTCGTATTTGATACACTGAAGTTTGTATTTGATACACTAATAATGAAATTGAAAAAAAAATATATAGTCTATTCTAAATTATGCATAGGCCGGTAAACAAACGCGAACGAGGGTGTGTTCATGTTTGTTCGTTTAACTTGAACCGAACAAATGAACGAACACGAACATAAACGAATATAAAATTTCTTGTTAGCGTTTGTTCATTAAAAAATGTAGCTTGTTCGTGTTCGTTTGTTTAAATGGTAAACGAACACAATCGAACACAAACTCTTAATTCAGTTAATTAATCGATTTTAAACCGAATTAATCGATAATTGAAATTTGAAAAAACTCTTAATCATTAACCGGAACTTAAAATTATCTAATAGATTAATCAATTTTGTTTTGGTTCGGTCGGTTAGTTCGGTTTAATTGAATAATGAACACCCCTAGACATATGTGAATAAATTTAAATGAACGGATTATCGAACGTTCACGAACATAAATGAACGAACAAGCCTTAAATTTTAAATTCTAAATTCTATGCTCTAAAATAGATTACCAAAATTAGGTTAAAAGTATTATATTTTTTTATAAAATGGTTAAAAGTATAATATTTACCCTTCTTAATACGGACCAATTTATGATTTCATTTAGTAAAGACAACTTTTTTTCTACGGTATTAGGGTTTTGGAATAACATATACGGATTATAACGTTAGCAATCTGTTTAAATTTTAGGTGCTATATTTGATATTTTCAAATAGTTTAGGGGCTTATAAGACATTATTCCAAAACCAAAAAACCCTGCAGAATCCCTCTCAGAGACACTGTCTCTCCGTGTCTCATTCCCTACACTTGAGTAGTCTAAACTTGTTTGTTTCCCTGGAAAAATCAGAGGGAAAACGGAATAGAAAAAATGAGCAGCTGGAAAAGTCTTCTTCTTCGAATTGGCGACAAAAGCTCAGAGCACAATTCCTCTTCCGATTTCAAAGACCACGTTGTTCGTACCTCTCTCTCTAATTTGTTTCCCCGCAAATAAACCCTAGCCCATTCTGCTCTCCCACCCCACAAAAAAAAAACGATTTCTTCTCGTCACTTAGTTTTTTTTATTAATTATCGCTCTGTGTTTTTCTTTGTTGAAATTAAGGAAACTTGCTTTGGAGCTTTACGGAGAGAGTTGGCGCATTCTTCTTCTGAAATTTTATCTGTAATCTCCTCTCTTTTTTAAGTTTTCCTTTAAATCTTAGTTCTGGCATGGTTGAAAATCATGAGATATTTTAAGTACTTAGTGGAAAATTAGGAAGTGATTGTTTTAGGCTTTGGAGTGGAGCTTTTAGATTTTCATTGAGAGTAATATTTTTTTCCACCAACCTAAAGGGGCATGAGAGAAATGAAATTACATATTGGAAATTGTTTAAAATCAGGGCCTTTGTTCTGTCTACCTTTAGTTAGTTTAGTTGTGCTGTAGATATAAGCTACTATGATCCTATTTTGGAACATTGATGTTAAATTTGATGCTAAGAGCTTCAAATATTTATGAAAAAGGAACTTTTTGTTTAACTTTTGGCTTGTTGCTCTGGAATTTTCTAATCATATAAAGTTATTAAATACACACAATAAAAAATGGCTCCTTTTTCTTTTATGGATAAGTTGAAGTCATTGCAAGAAGAAGACATAAAGACATCAAGGTATAAATACACACAATAAGTATAATATATCAAGAAATTTGGATAGACTGTAACTAAAAAAGCATAGAGGGAAAACAAAACCTTGTATAACTAAGATTGCTTTAATAAAAGAACTCCACTCCAACGATAGACTTCACCTGTGAATTGATGAGTTGGAGAGCTGTCGTCTTTCCCAACTATAAGGTATTTCATTGCTTGAGGTATATACAGATTATTGAATGCTTCTTTTGCTTAATTTTCCTGGCAGTTCCTTCTCCAATGTGCGGAACTATTGCCTCACAAGATTCCCTTGTATGGAACATTGGTACGACTCTTCTAAGCCTTTTGAAGGATCCTTTTCTGTTGCCCTTTGCTTCTTTTTTATAAATTGACAGTGTCACTGATTTTGCTAGCAAAAAGTAGCGTCTATACAAGATTTCCTGTTTGGTTGAACTTCTGATCTTTTATTAATGTATAAACCTCCATTATCAATTGACTTATATTCAAGGATGCTCCTTTACCCCTCTTGCATATTTAGTGCCAGTGCCTGCCTACAGGTTTTAATACTTCTCTCTCTCTCTTTCTCTCAGATTGGTTTGTTAAATTTGGAAGATGAGGACTTTGTTAAAAAGATAATTGAGAATACACAAAATAGTTTTCAGGTGAGTAAGCTTTTAATTCGAAGGATTTTCAAGAGTCTAATCCTGTGTTGTTTTGGCCCTCAAGGCTTTTTTGTATTTTTCCTCTATTGTACTTTCTTTGACATTATTGCCATGTTGGATTTTTCAGGATGCTCTGGATTCTGGAAATTGTGACAGAATTCGTATTTTAATGCGGTTTCTTACTGCTTTGGTATGTATGGCATTGTATATTTGTCTATAGTACGACTGTAGTTATTGTTTTAGGCAGTGTCTTGAATGTCTGGAAAAAATTAACTTGCACATATGACTGAATACTAGAGAACTTGTCCAGGAATGAGCACTCTATGCTATTTATTTCATCATTAACAAAAGTAAAAATTTTGGAAGATTATGCAAATCTTACTATTTAATGGTTTTCTTTTGTGAATGAAATTATACTAACAAAATCTTGTTAGTATTGTAACTTGTAAGCGCAACCAAAATACCCAGGGAGTTCAAAACTGATACGAAAGACAAACTCATACTGGGTTTGCTTAGTATTTTGTGAATTCTTCCGGTGCATAATCTTTGAGACCTTATAGGCATCTACAGCTTCAGTTGTATAGTTTCCACAATAGATACATATTTTGAAGCTTCCTTTCCCAAGTTTCTTATGGACAATTGGACATAGACGTTTATGTTAGAGTGCTATGCAAACAGGATTAGTTTCTAACTTTTTTCCAATTGCATCTCAATTTCCTTGCATTTTGCAGATGTGCAGCAAAGTTCTCCAACCTTCTTCACTTGTAGTTGCCTTTGAAACTCTATTATCGTCAGCTGCGATAACGGTTGACGAGGAGAAAGGAAATCCTTCCTGGCAAGCACGTGCTGACTTTTATGTTATTTGCATTTTGTCTTGTCTTCCATGGGGGGGAGCAGAACTCGCGGAGGTGAGGCCTTTCTTAGCTCTCAATAAGTATTATGTTCTTTTGGGTTGGAATCACTGTCAGCTAAGTTGGTTGTTAGTACCTTGTATTTTGTTGTTCCTTTGTAAGGGTTCCTTATTTATTTTATTTTTTTAATATATTTAGCCACCTACATTGCTTGTGCCATTTAGACTAGTAAAAGTTATACTTCAAATTTGCTCCAACCAAAAAAATTTAGTTTACAAATTATGGAAACTAATTCGTTGTTTAGAATTATAGGGTAAGGATAGTTTTTTCATCTAAAGAAGGCAATGTAAATTTCAAATTTGCCACCTAAGTTTCATTATACTTTAGATTACTACATTTCTATGTATTATTACATAGTTCCTATAGGCTTATTTTATGTATGTCTGTCATGGTTTTAGATTGAATTCACTCAATTACCTGTGATATTTATCGTGTATTCTGAAAGAAAAAAATGTTTATGTATTCAGCAAGTTCCTGAGGAGATAGAAAGAGTATTGGTTGGTATACAAGCCTATTTGAGCATTCGAAGGCATACTTCTGACTCTGGATTATCCTTTTTTGAGGATGACGAGTCGGGAGGTGATGTTGTTGAAAAGGTAAGTCGCCTAATGCAATCATTGATCCTTACCTTTCCTTAATTGACGTCTTTTCGCTTTGGGGATATTTGTATTATGGCAATTAAACTTCTAAAGGAGAGGCTTTAGTGGTTAGGTCTTATAATTGTGAGGATGGTCAACAGAAGTACAGAACTAGATTATGTAATTCCATTGTTGTTAGTTCATCATTATTTCCTTGAAGCTTTATGGGAATGAATACAAGTTCCAATCTTAATTATTGATATAGCCCGGATACAGCTTTCTTCATCAGTAATTCCCTTAAATTTCTTTCAGGATTTCCTTGAAGATTTATGGGAACGAATACAAGTTCTATCTAACAATGGGTGGAAAGTTGAAAGTGGTACTATGTCTATTCTTTGTTTAGTTTATATCTCTGAACCCTTCACTCTTGCTATAAATGTAAACATGTCTTAGTTACAATATAAGCAAGTTATTTTAGTATATTTTATGATGCAATTTTATATACGAATTTGTTTTCTGTGGTCTCTCTTCCATCCATCTCCCATTTCATAATTGCATTGGAGTAGCTTTTGGCTTCTCTACTTCTCATCCTCCACTACCCTTGCGTCATCTGCATGACAAATTTTAATTGCTATGTTTCTATTTGCTAGTTCCAAGGCCTCACCTATCATTTGAAGCGCAGCTGGTTGCTGGAAAGTCTCATGAGTTTGGGCCCATTAGCTGTCCTGAGCAGCCTGAGTTGCCTTCAACAATTTCTGCCCTGTCTTATGGAAAGCAAAAGCATGAGGCAGAGTTGAAGTATCCTCAAAGGACACGCAGGCTTAATATTTTTCCTGCTAGTAAAACAGAGGTAACACTATTTAAGATGTCATTGTTGACTTTTTCATGGGCCACCACCATTTTCCTTGTTTAACTAAGATGGTCATGGAGTTTATAGCTTAAAGCTTAGTTGCCTCTAACAGCTTTGTGTTTATTCATCTCCCCAATCTGGATTTTCCTTCCTGGCTCTGTATTTCTCATTTCTTCTTTGTTTGACAGGATCTACAGCCAATTGATCGCTTTGTTGTTGAAGAGTATTTGCTGGATGTGCTTTTGTTCTTCAATGGATGGTTTGTACACAACACTGACCTTTTAATGATCTTCTTCTACGTACTATTGTACTTTAATGGCTTTATTTCGCGGTGACTATATATTCTTTTGTCATTATGAACTAAACATGCTTGAAAATAGAATATTGACTTGTAAACTACAGTCTGTCCATTGAGATACAAGCAAACATTATTTTAGAAATCCATGCCCTCCTTTTATGGTTTTTCTCGCATTTCTCAAATAATGTTTGTTTGTATCTCAATGGACAGACTGTAGTTTACAAGTTACTATTCTATTTTCTTTTTGAATATTATTCATTTACCAACCTTTTATGGTTTTTCCTGTGAACTGAAGCAATGCTAGAATTTAATGTCGTTACATTTACGTAAACAATGGTGAAAAAATTAATCAGCTGTGCAGACTTTGAAAATTTACAAATACCCTGTTCTTTACTTGATAGACAGCAGCAGTTAAACAGAAGTTTGTACATTTTATCAAACTGTTTAGTTGCATTTGAAAGAGTTAAAAGCTGGAGTTTCATTGATTGTTAGCTTTGGTGTGGTAAGGCAGTTGCTATCTATTTTTTCATGTTTGCTGTAGCTATTCATAACTTTCTTTGATTAACCATCATCCTGATCTTGTTTTTTTTTTCGATTTTAAAACGAATTGATTCCTTATAATTTAGTTTGTAAAAGTATGTTGAGGCCTTTGGTCTTAATCTTAATTATTTCTTTTTCTTGCTCTAGCCGAAAGGAATGTGCTTCTTTCATGGTAGGCCTGCCTGTGCCCTTTCGATATGAGTATTTAATGGCAGAGACAATATTCTCCCAGGTAAAGGTTAAAGTAGAATCAGCACTCTCTAGCCGCTTCTATTTTCTTCAATTACCATTACTACAGAACCAATTAAAAATTAATTTGCAACTGCTCTACTTGTTTGATAAGTGATTAAACAGCAACTTCTCTGTGATGTTTCCTTAAAAAAAACTTATTATTAGATATTTTGTCTCTTACTTAAAAAGAAAAAAGAGACAAAATAATGTTATTTATTTTTTTCTTTTATGTTTTGCCTATTAGAGTCTCATATGGAAGTGATATCTCTGTCTTGTTGCAGCTTCTTTTGTTACCAGATCCCCCATTCAAGCCAATGTATTACACACTGGTTATTATGGATCTCTGTAAGGTAGTATAGCAGCAATTACCGTTTATTTTGAACTGTCTTTTTTTTAAAAGAAACTTCTTAGTACTTAAATGAAACATCTAATGTTGTAGTTTAATGGTTAGGCTCTCCCTGGGGCCTTTCCTGCAGTTGTAGCTGGTGCAGTTCGTGCTCTTTTTGATAAAATTGCTGATTTAGACATGGAATGCCGAACACGCCTTATCCTTTGGTTTTCACACCATCTGTAAGTCTCCATTAAGTTCTGCTATTTTTTAACAATATATTTCCAGTTTTTTTTCCTTTATGCTTGATGATGTGATTCTTGGCTTATTTGATATCGCATCCAATTTATCTCTGATGATTTAGCTAGATGTCCAGTTCATCTACTGGGCCCCTTGCTCCTCCTTTCAGGTTGTTACTTTAAGGTTTTTCAGTGTATTTCTTTGCATTTAGTAATAATTCTTGGCTCCACAGATCAAATTTCCAATTTATCTGGCCGTGGGAAGAATGGGCTTATGTTCTGGACCTCCCAAAGTGGGCTCCACAGCGTGTATTTGTTCAAGAGATCTTGGAAAGAGAAGTTCGTTTGTCATATTGGGATAAAATAAAGCAGGTACGGAGACATGCTAAAATGTTGTTGTTTTTTTTGTCGTGGAAGTACTATAAAGATAGAAAGGGTGTAAGATTTTGGTTGGGGCAACGAGTAATGGTTAAAATCATTCTTCACCTCCCTTAGTTGGGACTTTGTTGTATTGATATGTGCCAAATGTTATACTAATACTAACTAACCTTGGTATGTTGCTACATCTTGGTAACATTTTTCTTTTTATAACACTTGTTAATCCAGAGCATTGAGAATGCATCTGCTCTAGAAGAGTTGCTACCACCCAAGGGTGGTCCAAATTTCAAGTATAGTGGAGTTGATGGTCAAGAAAAAACCGAACAAGAGCAGGCACTCTCTGCAGAGCTTAGCGACAAGGTGAAAGGAAGGCAGTCAGTACGTGAGATGATTGTATGGGTTGAGGAAAATATATATCCTACTCATGGCCTGGAAGTTACCCTCAGTGTGGTTGTACAAACTCTTCTTGACATTGGATCGAAAAGTTTCACTCATTTGATCACCGTCTTAGAGAGGTATGGGCAGGTCATGGCAAAACTTTGCCCTGATCAAGATAAGCAGGTCATGCTTATAGCTGAGGTCGGTTCATATTGGAAGAACAATGCACAAATGACAGCTATAGCAATTGATAGGATGATGGGTTACCGTCTTGTATCGAACTTGGCCATTGTGAGATGGGCCTTTTCTCCAGAAAACATTGAGCAATTTCATATATCCGATCGTCCATGGGAGGTATTCTCTTCGGAGAATTAATCATGTTTGTGTATTATGCATTATGCAATTCATGTTAATTGTATCTTCAAAATTTTATTTCCATTTCAAATAATTCTTTAATTCCACAGGTTCTCAGGAATGCAATTAGTAAAACATACAACCGTATCACTGATCTAAGGAAAGAGATTTCATCTCTGAAGAAGGGTGTTATATCTGCAGAAGAAGCTGCATCTAAGGCAAAAGCAGATTTAGAAGCTGCTGAGTCAAAGCTTACTCTAGTGGAAGGTGAACCTGTTCTTGGTGAAAACCCTGCGAAGTTAAAGCATTTAAAATCTGTGGCTGAAAAAGCTAAGGAAGAGGAAGAATCCACACATGACTCTTTACAGGCCAAAGAGGCTCTTCTTGCTCGAGCACTAGATGAAAATGAGGTACTAGATTCGACTGGCATGATTTTTTGTCTGATAGCTTTGCAAATTTATGGAATAACTGCCCTTGTGTTTGAGATCGTCACTAATTGTTCTGGAGTGTCTAATTGAACAATCTTGTGTACCGGATATCCCCTTTAATACTTTTGTATTAAAGAGTATGGAAGCACTCAAAAGTCAAAATGCGTTGTAGTTTTATTTCAGTTTTCATTTTGTGACTTTTGGATTATGCACCCAAGTCTTCTCTTTGGTGTAATGAAGTGGGATATGTATTTGCTTGTTTAAATTTATCTGATTAACCTGCTATTAACCCAATTTATCTGATTAACCTGCTATTAACACAATTTATCTTCCAATCACCTTATTCTATTGTTCTGTGTGATTCAAATGTATAGGTTCTGTTCCTCTCTCTATACAAAAACTTCGGCACCGTATTGATGGAACGCTTGCCTGATGCATCTAGTGATGTGACATTGCAATCATTAAAGTCTATCCATGGAGATTCAATGGCTGTTGACCTTGAAGAATCATCGACTATGGAGGTGGATGATGAGAATGGAATACCTAAGAAAAGGTCCAAACTCCCCAATCTTTCCCTGCCCCGTTGTCCTTATTTATCTTTTTGTGCACATTGTCATTTGATGATATATCAAAAATAACCGTGAATTAATTACTTTTTGTTTCTATGTTGCAGTCAGTCAAATGGGGGTAAGGCAACAAATACTTACACTGTAAGGGAAAAAGAACAATGGTGTTTATCAACTCTGGGCTATGTCAAGGCTTTCTCAAGGCAATATGCATCTGAGGTTAGTACCATTTATTGAGCTCTTCGGGAATTGCATTGTCTTGATGATCTTGTGGTGTTTTTCTTACTTTATGGTCTATATCTCTTCAATTACTTTATGGTCTAAATTATGTTGAAATATTCATGAAAACCAAATTATGTTGGTTAATTCAGTTTACTCGGATTTAACCGAGTTTTGCTCACCATGTTGCCTCAAGCATTCTTTGCGCATGCTTCTCCTTCTAATTGCATTTTTGGCAGATATGGCCTCACATTGAGAAGTTGGATGCGGAGGTGTTCACTGGAGATGTCCATCCTCTTTTCCGGAAAGCTGTTTATTCCGGCCTTCGCCGGCTGAGCAACGAGTTGTAACCCGCGTGATGATATGCTGTAAACTTTATCCATTTTCGACATCAGTTGGTACCACCCATCTTTCACCCTTCAATTTTTTATGTACATGAATTAAAGAGAAGTGAGAAATTATGTTTAGCTACATGGTTCATGATTGATCACCATAGTTTAATTGTTTCGATAATTTAGTGATGAAAAGTACCAATTTGATGTCGACATGTGACCATGATATGTACTAATACGGCCGTTTAACGGTCTAAGTAGTCGAGTTGCCTGATAAGCCTATCGTGAGCAACAAATCTTAACAGTGTTTTTTGTTCCTAGACCGAAATTATTATATCCCTTGAGAAAAACTTTGTGGTGTTTGTTTTGGTTTTTTATTTTGCTATAACAACTAACATCAGGAGTCACATTGGACATTTTGAAACTTTAGGGTCACACTAGAACAAATTTCAAAGCTCAGGGGCCAATCGTGCCAATTAAAGAATATTACATTCTTTTCCTAATGAACAAATAAGCATAGTTTCCAAATTGCCGAGCATCAATATACAATACACTTGAAGAGAAACCTTGACAAAGAAGAAAGTGGAGAACAAACAAACCTTTCCTTTTATATATATTTATATGTAATGAAAGATAAAAGGAATTGAATTCTACATTTACAGGGGGGGCTATATATGTATATTTATACCAGCTGTATGTTATCCACACTTCCTGATGATGAATGTGAGGCGGCAAGGAGAGCTGCTCCGGTCCCTGACCCGTCTTCTGTGACGTTGATCACCACATGCCGCGCAATGTCTTCCCCCAATATTTCATGCAAGGCTTCGTGCAAGTACTCCCTAAACATTGTGTATTGTGTGTATAAACTTCCCTCGACCGCCACCGCCGTTCTTCTCATCTTGATATCGCTTCTACTTCTTCCGCCCGTGATGCCGCCGCTTCCATCCCGACCAATCTTCTTCAAAATCCCGACGATGCCTGCAGCTGCCAATCGAGCAGCCCTACGGGTTACCACATCGCATATCTTCACGACAAGCTTCCTAGCCTTCAAGGGAACATCTGGAATCTGCAATGCTAGAATGTTAGTCTGACAATCAACTAAGGTCGTGGCCAAAAAAACGACACAAAGGGTAAATGTCGGGTGTCGATTACATCAAGAACATCTTGTAAGATTCTCGACACTTCCATCAATTCAGGGGAGTCATCCTCGTGCATTGCAGCCATTGCAGTTGTCCTGAAATTGGATATGGAAATCGTTAAATTTATTAAACAAATCAAAGATAGGAAATCCGGAAAGGGGAACGAAGAAGCATACCTTAAAGCAAACGGCACGTATAATCTGGAAGAAACCGGTCCAAAAATATCCGACTCTTCTGACATCCTTAGAATCACTCTCCGAACAATGTCACCAAGATACATGCCTGATATCATTTTCTCAAAACCCTGGATAAATTTCTAAGAAATTAAATCCGACTCTTCATTACTATCGATCAAGAAAAGAATACATATAATTAGACCTATTGCTACCTGATCATTCGGATTTGGACTCTCAGCATCTAAGTCGGTATCATATGAAGTTCTAGGCAAATGAGACGACCAAAAATTTCCCCATTCCATATTGACAACCTAGAGATGAGATGCACAAATAATGTGAACGGTGATACACGCAATCGACTACTTCCGCATAAAATTAAAGGCATGTGCGACAGAAAGAAAGGATACCATGCCTCCAGAAGTTGTAAGCAGTCCTTGGCACTTAATAATAGCATCGGTCCGCTCCCAATAGCAGGCATTTGTACCTGTTCCAATTATCACTGCAGCAACAGTGTCCGCATCATGATAATGTCCAAGAGCTAATGTTCCAACAGTATCATTCACCTGCTTAAGAAATCCATGAAATTTATCCAAACATGTAACTAAGTACCAAGATATATATCCACATACGTCTCATGAACAAAATATATGATGACTCTGAACTAAAATTAATGGTCGGATGATGATGTCTCTTTCGTCAATTCCTTGCTCTGTATACTAAAAGCACAAGTACAGTAAAAGAAGAATGAAAGCTCACCAGCACCGCAACTCGCATATTCAAACCTTTCCTGGCAAGTGCTTGTTGTAAAGCTCCAGCAACCTCTTTTCCAACCTACAACCATTTATGCCACAAATTTAAAAGAATTAAAACCTAGCTTTTAACCTAGTTACTCGAACTTGTTACAACTCTTGAATACGGGTGTTTAAAATTTGAGCATCATATCGGATATTGACACTTCAATGAAAATGAAGCGCCGCCGAGCATTTCACATAAAGTTACCTATTATCCTAGCAGTTTGAAAGCACTTGTATTAAAAAAAAAAGAACACTAACCATGTCTTTGATTGCAAATGCTTTTGTCCATTTGATTAAAACCCCCGATGAAATAGATGTTTGTTTCACCGGAAAAGAGAATGTAAATCCAAGTTCTTTCACAATTGAAGATTGAACAGAATCATTTCCTTTTTCAACAAACCGATGCAACGATGAAGCTATAAAATCAAAAAGATCCTGCATAAAAGTTTTCACATGTGACTAACTTCATATTGTATCAGCAAGTAATAAGATTTCATATGTTTGCCAAGGCTCGGCGAGCAGAAAGTTTCAGTTACCTCACTTCTTCCAGTCATCAACTGCTCGGGAATGGGCTGTTGCTCCACATCCGGATCCAAATCGGATCTTTGACCTCCTAGTTCAACCCGTAAGACCCTAAAATTAGTACCTCCAAGATCTAGAGCATAAAAAATTCCTTTCTCACTCCTGACGAAAAAAAATAAGTACTTCCTTTACTAACATGACTTATACAAGAAAAGGAAAATAAAATTATATACACGTAATAAACAATACATGACCGGACAATAAAGCCATTCCCTAACGATTAAATCTGCACAAAAGTAACCGTTAAAGTCAAATCACAAATCAACACATAAAATACACCTAATATTCCATAACGAATCAGAATTTTGATCATTCATTAACCTCGGACCACATCTGATACAGTAATCAATAGATACCTTCTGCTAAGGTAGTTTAACACACAACTACCTCAAATAGGCCTTGTACATCTATATGCCAAGAATAGGGAAACGAAGCAGAAGCCAATAATGTCCTAGGAAATACACAAATTAAGTTCCGAGACAGAATCAGATTCCCTATCCAAAGAATTGGAATGTTGAATGCGGAAAGGTGAAAACAACAGATAACAATATCTCAATGCTATTAAACTTCAAAAAGTAAAAAATCATTTGTAGGAGATATCGAGTACTTAAATTCGTGTTCATTAATACTCAAACAACAACATAAAGAAAGAATAGCAGAAGGAACAATCAAACATCAAATAGAAAAGAAAGAAAAGATGTAGCTTGACAAAATTCATTGCCATGGCAAAAAGCAAAAGCAACTCACAATGGCCAAGTTGGAACAAGACAAAAACTCAAATATCATACCACAAACAACAAATGGAGGAAACATCACCAACTATCATGAAACACTGTCTTAAATTTGGAAAGGAAAAAAACTTTGGCATCAGATAATGCAACACGCAATAGCTTAAGAAAAGAAATTACTTTTAATCAATGATGGAATCAATCTATTTTCCTTTTTTTCCCGTGGAAATTTTGACAATCTCATCAACCAGATAAAGTTCAAAATACCCAAACAGATAAAATTAAAGAGTGAGCTATTCAATTAACAAAACCCATCATCCAATATGCTACATTACAATGCAACAAAAACTAAAACCAAGAAACC
This sequence comes from Hibiscus tridactylites, assembly GCA_958450335.1. Classification (NCBI taxonomy): domain Eukaryota; kingdom Viridiplantae; phylum Streptophyta; class Magnoliopsida; order Malvales; family Malvaceae; genus Hibiscus; species Hibiscus tridactylites. Next base: position 251,828 of record OY288271.1, read on the forward strand.
CCATTTTAAATCTTAGGCAAAAAAAATAATTACCAAAAGCATCAAAAATTAGTACAGACCAACCAGCAACATATACAGTCTCAACAATGTGTCAATAGCCAAACCTAAAAGAAGCAATCTTTGATATCCACAAAAATCTACAAAATTTAATCTACCCAGTAACCAAAAAAGACCACCCAACCAAATTCAGAGCAACAAAAATACATAAAAAAAAAGGTTGAGTCTTGATTTACCCTGAAGGTAGATTATCAACAAAAGTGAGCAACATTTTGAGTTTGGATCCTCCTTCAGAAGCTAAACCAGCATGCATCTCAACAGCCATTGCATCCACTACTTGCCTTAATCTCCCAACTGTGGTCTCACAACTTTCTTCCAACTCTTTCAAAACCCCAACCACTCTCTTCCACTTCTTCCTACTCCTTACTCTCCTCCCAACCACCAACGCCGCCACCGCACACGCCGCCACAGCCACCCCTACAGTCACCCCTAATACCACTTTTCCCATCAAAATAACAACGCTAAAAAGTAATACAACTACCTCCCTTTTACATATCCATTTAAGTATCCATCCTATTATCCTTGCTCCATCCTAAAGCCATCATTTTTTCAGCTTTGATCAAACAATCCATCGAAACGCCGCCTTTTTAACATCTGGGTCTTTCTTCTTTCTCTTTGCTCATCCACCTTCTTCACTGAAAACCCAGAAAAATAAAATCTTTTTGGTAGTTGAATTCACAACTTTCTAAGCGGCTTCCTTTTTCCGGCAAGAATCGGCAATTATTTTTTTCCCAACAAACACAAAAAAGAATTCATTTGTTTTCAAGAAGATGGCTTGCTAGGAGCAAAAAAGAAAAAGAAAATCTTAAAAGAGAAAGCTTTTAAAACAGAAATGGAAGGAAAATAAAAAGAAATCGATGTTAAATTTCTTTTCTTTCTTTTTTCAAGGGTCTGCAATTAGAGTAGCATTGGAAAGCGAAGGGTACTTATATAGGAAACAAAATGACGGATTTGGGCTTGTGGAATTTCAAAAATGACGGATTTGTTAAACAAGGGGTAATTATTTTATCCTTGCGGATTTTAATTTTAATTTGGATAAAGTACATGGAATATCATTTTTGTTTGGTTTCATCATGTTTTAACCACCGAACTTTCAATAGTTATGTTTCAGTCACTAACGTTATCAATACAATTTGATCATTGAGATATTAATGGCATGTTAAGAAAAATATTGTTAATTTCTAATTTGATCCCTGAATTTTAGATAAAATGTCGAAAAAAATTGATCAGAGTAATGTCGCTTATGAACAACGACAGTGTGAGTTAAAAGATAGATCGAGAGAAATATTGAAATCTTTTTCTCAATAGCATTGGATAAAGTACATGGAATATCATTTTTGTTTGGTTTTATCATGTTTTAACCATCGAACCTTCAATAGTTATGTTTCAGTCACTAACGTTATCAATACAATTTGATCATTGAGATATTAATGGCATGTTAAGAAAAATATTGTTAATTTCTAATTTGATCCCTGAATTTTAGATAAAATGTCGAAAAAAAATGATCAGAGTAATGTCACTTATGAACAACGACAGTGTGAGTTAAAAGATAGATCGAGAGAAATCTTGAAATCTTTTTCTCAATAGCATTGGATAAAGTACATGGAATATCATTTTTGTTTGGTTTTATCATGTTTTAACCACCGAACCTTCAATAGTTATGTTTCAGTCACTAACGTTATCAATACAATTTGATCATTGAGATATTAATGGCATGTTAAGAAAAATATTGTTAACTTCTAATTTGATCCCTGAATTTTAGATAAAATGTCGAAAAAAATTGATCAGAGTAATGTCGCTTATGAACAACGACAGTGTGAGTTAAAAGATAGATCGAGAGAAATCTTGAAATCTTTTTCTCAATAGCATTGGATAAAGTACATGGAATATCATTTTTGTTTGGTTTTATCATGTTTTAACCACCGAACCTTCAATAGTTATGTTTCAGTCACTAACATTATCAATACAATTTGATCATTGAGATATTAATGGCATGTTAAGAGAAATATTGTTAATTTCTAATTTGATCCCTGAATTTTAGATAAAATGTCGAAAAAAATTGATCGGAGTAACGTCGCTTATGAACAACGACAGTGTGAGTTAAAAGATAGATCGAGAGAAATCTTGAAATCTTTTTCTCAATAGCATTGGATAAAGTACATGTAATATCATTTTTGTTTGGTTTTATCATGTTTTAACCACCGAACCTTCAATAGTTATGTTTCAGTCACTAACGTTATCAATACAATTTGATCATTGAGATATTAATGGCATGTTAAGAGAAATATTGTTAATTTCTAATTTGATCCATGAATTTTAGATAAAATGTCGGAAAAAATTGATCAGAGTAATGTCGCTTATGAACAACGACAGTGTGAGTTAAAAGATAGATCGAGAGAAATCTTGAAATCTTTTCTCAATAGCATTGGATAAAGTACATGGAATATCATTTTTGTTTGGTTTTATCATGTTTTAACCACCGAACCTTCAATAGTTATGTTTCAGTCACTAACGTTATCAATACAATTTGATCATTGAGATATTAATGGCATGTTAAGAGAAATATTGTTAATTTCTAATTTGATCCCTGAATTTTAGATAAAATGTTGAAAAAAATTTATCGGAGTAACGTCGCTTATGAACAACGACAGTGTGAGTTAAAAGATAGATCGAGAGAAATCTTGAAATCTTTTTCTCAATAGCATTGATAAAGTACATGGAATATCATTTTTGTTTGGTTTTATCATGTTTTAACCACCGAACCTTCAATAGTTATGTTTCAGTCACTAACGTTATCAATACAATTTGATCATTGAGATATTAATGGCATGTTAAGAGAAATATTGTTAATTTCTAATTTGATCCATGAATTTTAGATAAAATGTTGAAAAAAATTGATCGGAGTAACGTCGCTTATGAACAACGACAGTGTGAGTTAAAAGATAGATCAAGAGAAATCTTGAAATCTTTTTCTCAATAGCATTGATAAAGTACATGGAATATCATTTTTGTTTGGTTTTATCATGTTTTAACCACCGAACCTTCAATAGTTATGTTTCAGTCACTAACGTTATCAATACAATTTGATCATTGAGATATTAATGGCATGTTAAGAGAAATATTGTTAATTTCTAATTTGATCCATGAATTTTAGATAAAATGTCGGAAAAAATTGATCAGAGTAATGTCGCTTATGAACAACGACAGTGTGAGTTAAAAGATAGATCGAGAGAAATCTTGAAATCTTTTCTCAATAGCATTGGATAAAGTACATGGAATATCATTTTTGTTTGGTTTTATCATGTTTTAACCACCGAACCTTCAATAGTTATGTTTCAGTCACTAACGTTATCAATACAATTTGATCATTGAGATATTAATGGCATGTTAAGAGAAATATTGTTAATTTCTAATTTGATCCCTGAATTTTAGATAAAATGTTGAAAAAAATTTATCGGAGTAACGTCGCTTATGAACAACGACAGTGTGAGTTAAAAGATAGATCGAGAGAAATCTTGAAATCTTTTTCTCAATAGCATTGATAAAGTACATGGAATATCATTTTTGTTTGGTTTTATCATGTTTTAACCACCGAACCTTCAATAGTTATGTTTCAGTCACTAACGTTATCAATACAATTTGATCATTGAGATATTAATGGCATGTTAAGAGAAATATTGTTAATTTCTAATTTGATCCATGAATTTTAGATAAAATGTTGAAAAAAATTGATCGGAGTAACGTCGCTTATGAACAACGACAGTGTGAGTTAAAAGATAGATCAAGAGAAATCTTGAAATCTTTTTCTCAATAGCATTGATAAAGTACATGGAATATCATTTTTGTTTGGTTTTATCATGTTTTAACCACCGAACCTTCAATAGTTATGTTTCAGTCACTAACGTTATCAATACAATTTGATCATTGAGATATTAATGGCATGTTAAGAGAAATATTGTTAATTTCTAATTTGATCCATGAATTTTAGATAAAATGTTGAAAAAAAATGATCAGAGTAATGTCACTTATGAACAACGACAGTGTGAGTTAAAAGATAGATCGAGAGAAATCTTAAAATATTTTTCTGAATAGAAAGTGAAAATGAATAAAATAACACTTAATTAATATTTTGTCTAAATTTTATAAATTAAATTAAAAATCGGTCATTAATATAACAAAAGTTAATGAGTCAATGACTGACTTATAACAAATCGATAATGTAAGTGGTTTAAATATTAGTTTTGAAAGTTTAATTTGACCTTGTCCCCTTTAATTTGCTTCTTTTAATCAAGGTTAATTCGAATTTTTGACTTTCTGTTACTTTTACTAATATAAATTGCCATTAAAGTTGCTGATAATTACGGTTTTGGGGGTGGGAAAATTGATGACGTGGGCGATGTGCCTTTTAAAAAAAAGGTCGGTCGGCTTAAGTTTTGAAAGGCGTAGTTTGATTGGCTTTGACTGATTTGATTAAGACATTTTGGACATGTTTTTGTTTTTCTTAGTGGAGATGTGAATCACTAATACCGAAATTAATCATAATTAATTTATTAAACTTAACTAATTTTTAAAATAAGATTAATGTCCAATATATATTTTTAAAAATAAACACTTAGCATTATCGGTGTATGTATGCAAATACTAATTTTTTATTATAAATTCAGTACTATCACTATTAGAAATTTAACATCTCAATCATTTATATTTACTTTTTAAAGATAATTTTGTGGCGTAAAGAAAAGAAATGCTTAGGGTTTGACTCTGTCAATTTATCCATATCTCTTCTTCGTTGATTCAATAAGAAAATCGCATTTTTTATATTGTGAGTTTGGAATTTAAATTTAAAAGGGAAAAAATAATTTTACTTTTATTATGTAATTTCAAATTTATGTTAATCAAATTTAATTTAATTAACATTATTATTGACGTAACATATAAAATAATGTGGGTCAAACATATAAAATAAATAGACATATTTAAAACTTAAACTCGGTTAGTTTGTTTATATAAATATGTTTTTTTTTCTATATAGTTGCCCAATTGTTATGAATGTATTAATTGGTTGAAATTTGAGACAAATACGAACATCAATCTTCAAAAATCCATTAATCTAAATTTGTTTCAATATTCGTTAATTGGGAGGGGCAGCCACGCACCCCGAACATAAATTATAAGACGAACATGTATATTACTAAAAAAAATTATTTCAATATTCGTTAATTGAGAGTGACCAATAATGCATATATTATCCAATTGTGTATAATATTTATCTTTTGAACGTAAATTATACTATTAGTCTATGCATAAATTGCATATTTAATTAATGTACTTTTGAAATTTTGAAATTATAGGTCTGGCCCAAATGCTAGGTGTTAAAACTATTTAGTCAAATTGTACTATTAGTCCATGTATTATGTGTAAGTTCTAATTTTACTTCCTGTTCTCCGATTTAATTACATCTGATCGAATTATCTTTTACTTTTTTTGATCCTACTAAATTTATATATTCAATAAATCTAGATTTCTAACAAAATAATGTTATTTAATTTGTATCTTGATAAACAATACTTGAACCTAAATCAGAAGAAAAAATTAAAAAAAATCAAAAAAATTAAAGCAATTATACGTATTCATATTTAAGTAATTCACAAATCCAACTTATTGACATGCTTTATTAAAGTGACGTTATAAACAGTTTACAGAAAGTTGGTGTTCCGTTTTCAATGGACAATCTGTCCCTTTGCCAAACATGTTGAATTTCAATGGCGCTGTAAAGCAATTTGTCGGCAACATAAACTACATTTTCCCAAATTTTGTTCGTTAGGAACAACCTCCAAACATTGATTAGAACCTAAGATTGCATGGAAATTCCAAAAAAAAATGAAATTGTAATAAAATTGTTGACTCTTAATCTAGATTCATTCTTATTTAAATCACACCGTACATATTCTATTTAGATATGAATTTATATTCAATACACTGAAGGTAGAAGCCAAAAGTATTTGCAAACATCTTAGTATTAGAGTTTAGTGTTTCAGTTTCAGGGTTATGTTTAGACGTTTAGAATTTAAAGATTGCGATTAAAATTTAAGTTTTATGGTTAAACTTTAAGATTTGTGTCTTTAGAGTAACGTGGTTAGAATTTAGGTCAGTGTCATATCCAAAAATTTATGAATGAGGTACAAAATATTTTTTTCCTCAAGTGGCTATGCAGATTTTCATTTTCTCTACTCTACACACTAAATTAATTTTTTTAAAAAGAAATTTAACACTAAAAAAATTTCAAAATGGGGGTGCAATTTCCCCTAGGGTGACCATGTAGGTCTACCACTGATTTAGATTGTAACTTACAAACTGTAAAATCAAGCCACAACTCATTTTTTTATCAACAACACCTAGATTGTTAACTCTTAAAGTATAAACTTTAAATTAAATCCATAAACCCTAACTAAAACATTTATATTTTTTTATTTTCACTGCTAGTATATAGAATAAATATATTTTGATTTATTATTTTATCGTGTGCATTGTAATATTCTATTATAGTCATAACTACATAAATATATTTATTGTAATTGTAATTTTAACTTATTTGTGTAGTGTACTAATTAATTACTACAACTATAATAAATAAAAAGTGTAAGGGCATTTAAGTACAATAAGAAAGGAAAAAAATCCCAAATGCCATAAACCAGGACAAAAACACCCAAATCATTCAAAAGCCTGACAAAATCCCACATAAAATCTAAGAGGACCCAATTGCCATTAAGTTGAAAGAGAAGGGTAGAACGGTAAACACCAAAAAAGGGTCAAGAAACTTTGCCTTGAATTTTGATTCCCGTCTTTAAAATAATAATAAAAAATAAGAAAAAGAAAAAGAGAGGCCCTTCAAAAGGGAGGGGGTGCCCTTGTGTGAAGCCCCAAAAAAGAATAAAAATTAAATAAAACGGCGACGGTAGCTGCGTATTTGCTCCGTACCCTCCCACCAACAACCAAAAAAATGCCAGCTGTCTCCCGCTAATTCCAGTTGTGCTTCGCAAATAAAGCTGTAAAACTGTACCATCTTATTTGCGTTTTTAACCTTTTGTTATTTAATTTTACATTGCTGTCATTTTTTTTTCATTTTTTCCCACGGTACAGTTAAATAAAGGCTGTCAACCAATGACAGATTTTCCTTATATTTAAATATATTGTGGTTTTCAATAATATATAGTGTTTATGTTTTCAAAAAGGAATGGTTTATTTGTTAATTACATTATCATTTTCTGAATTTGATAAAAACAATACATTAAACTTAATGGCATTTAATGAAGTTAATTAGTGTTTATAAGCTAGGGTTAAGTATACTCCTATCAGAAACTATTTTTTACTGATCAAACGATTTAAAAGGCATAATGTAAAAAAATATTCATAACGTTTGACTGAATAGTTATTTTAACCCCAATTCTTTTTTTTGAAACAATTTAACCTTCAATGTTTCATTCTAAGTTAAAGTGTCATCTTCGCTTATAAAAATCGCTAGTCAACTGACGATAGATGACTTGAAATGACGTGACAAACCTACATTGCAGTGCACACTACGATAGCAGTGTCATATATACAAATATGCTAATTTTATAGAATGACACATGAGTCAAAAATAATTTTATTTTTATATAAAATCTAAAATATTTTTTCTTGTAACGTATCACTCTGTTAAGTAATTTTAATTTTTTATCGTCAATTGACTAATAAATTTCATTAGCAAATGAATAATTTTGACCTAAAACAAAATTATTAAAAATTAAATTACTTAAAAATACAGACTAAAATAATTATTCAATTAAACATTAAAAAATATTTTTAATATTATGCAATCTAAAAATATATAAAAACTATGGCATCAACATAGACTTACCAAACTTCAATATCTCGTTACTCACGATACTTTAGATACGGTAGGGACTAGGGACTGAGAAACTGATCTGGGCCTTATATTTTACTATCAGATTCGATTGAAATGATCTCCACCGTACAAAATCGGTTGGATGTTTAAAGAATGTTGACTCGACTAGACAGGGAAAAAAGTCGTCGTTTTAAAATTTTACTTTTACGCACGTGCGTTTAACCCTTTTTTTGTTGGCTTTTGGATATTGTAATCACCACAATGAGACAAAATTTATATGAGCTGGCAAATATGGTTAATATTGTTAACTCAAGTCGATTTTTTATGGTTGTTAAATTTACGAAAAATTATACTACGCTCGATAAGCATCATGGAGCACTATTAACGACGAACAATATTAATTTAATTTATAAAGATTAAAAATATAAAAGATTTATCGTATAATTATAAATTATTTTAAAATTAAAAGGTAAATTAATTAAAATATATTATCTTTAATTTTAATTTTCTTTTAAACATAAATCAAAATACCTATATACCCCTAAATTAAAAACCTTAATTTTTGTTAATTTGAAATTTAAGCCGTTGTCACCGCTGTTGCCATCACCGTCGTTGTTGCTCCTCCCAAAATTTTTGCCATAATAACGGGTAGGTCTGGGTGCGACATGCTATGGTGTGGATACGGTGCGGCACCAACCGAAATGTTACAAAACACATAACTTAAAATGTTACTTACCAACTTAAAATGTTGTTAAAAAGTGTAACATTTTCGAACCCAACAAGTGTCCGATTGAGAAAAGCGGATGATGTTCATCCTAGAAGACACGAGTTCAAATCGCTCTGTCTACAAGGTGTATGTTCATTGTTAAATGGTTAAGAATATGTATAAGCATATACTATCTTGTAATCACCTTTATACTATTAAAAAGTGTAATGTTTTTAAGTTCAGTGTTTTGAAATATTTTGGGTTGGTACCGCACCGCGACCCTGCCGCACTTAGACTTGTCCTATAATAACATTTTAGGTCTTTTTTAGTTTAAATATTAGTTGAATAAAACTTTTACTTTTTCTCAAATTTCAAATTTGAAAGCTTAATAAAATCTTGTCTATCCCAATATTTGATAACAGCGAATTTAAAAAATATGAATATATAATACATTACAATTACTTTAAACCTGTTTAAAAATATTCAAATGTTATTATCTTATATACTAATCATATTCGTATTAAGTTTTGGATATTCCAACTAATAATTTAGGTTACTTTTTTATTTAATTATTATATTAGTATTATTAAAATAAACAACAACTCAATCGATAAACTAATCTTATTTTAAACCGTAACTAATGTTATTATACTATTATTTCATACTTTAAAAAAAATTAAATAAAACAATAAAAGTATATTATTTAAGAATTAAACACAAAAACATTATATATGTATACAAAGGCCAAATGTCATTTTTGACCCCGTAAAATTTTTAATATAGTCATGACTTATATTTTTTTTATATCTAATTGACCTAATTTTGATGGAACAATAAGGTTGTTTTTGTCCTTATAAAAAATTGACATCAACCATTTTATTCATTTCTACCACATCATCAAAATTACCAACAAAAAAGTAAAAGAAAATTGATATATTAGCATTTCAGTTTGAAAAAAATCAACTATTTTTCATATATTTTTATGAAATGATGAAAAATGACAAAATTGCAAAAAAATTATATTTGAATAATTAGAATTAAAACCAATTATTACAATTCATTCACGTAGAGTAAAACTTGTAAAAGACTTATAGTAAAGACTCAAATTCAAAGTTTTTAAAATATTAACCATGTCGTTGTCATTAAGTATGAATCTAACAAGCGGTTCCATTAAAAATACAGATCATGTTTATCTTAAAAGATTCAGGTTCAATTATTTTATCTGTAAAGTGCGTGTATTGTCAAATGGTTAAAATATCTATAAACAAATACTATATTATAATCACCTTTAACTAATTAAAAAACATTTTATTAAGTATTTTTTAATATTAAATTCGACAAATATTCAATGTAAATATGCATTCAGTTTAATCATATAAAATTTAATATAATTAAAAGTTTGATTTCATGAGAAATATCGATCGGGCGTATACATATGATTCCCGATGGGGCTAGTTTGGTATATCAAACTTATATTAAATTAAATAATTTATTTTCAAAATGTTATTCTTCCTACTAATTATAGACAGTGTCGTGAACCGACTCAATATTTATTTAATAGAGATATTAAAGTAAAGCCGCCCATAACATAATTAAAGGCTAAAACCCTAACAAACATGAAGCATATGGTCCAACTCCAATCAATCAGGCCGAAAAAGGTTTTGACCATTTTATTAGCAGTTGCGACTTACTTTATTTTTTAAAATTGCCTTACACTAAACCCAGTCACAATTCACAATCATGGCTACTTATAGGATTAAAATGATTACCAATATTTTTGGACCGTTTAAGTATGTGTTAAGTTCAAGATTTTGTGTGTTTAGAAAATTTTCATTAAAAAGTCATTTATTGAAACAAGATATACAATAGGAGTTGGCCTGAATTAGTCAGGACAAATCCTGAAATACCAGAAGAACAAATAATATTAGGTATTTTTATATTTAATAAGCTAATAATATGTAATTTTACACAATAAAACAAACATTAATATATTATTAATTATTAATCAGTATAACAATATGAGATGTTAGTTCTTTTAAACAACATTTAATATTCAAATTATAACACCATTAATAAAACAAGGTAGATTAAGAAAATCGCCTTGCAGTATTCAGTATGAAATAATTTATTAATAAATTGAATATAAATGATTACAGAAATTTATAGGCATATATATGGAAAATTATTTAATACATCGTCATGGACGAAGCTATGTTTTGTCTCGAGGCCAACGCCCCTCCCATTTTTTTATTTGTTAAAAAATATATTTACATATCTAGACCTCACGATTTTAGTTTATTTTGATTTTCTCTAGTTTCTATTGTTAGTTATACTTTGCCCCCCTCGGCCTAGTATATTCCTTGCACCGTTAATGAATTTTTTTCTCACAAATGAACTTTTAAAGATGACACATATCCCGTTTAAAGACTATAAATCTTAGATTTTAAACTCTAACCTTTAAACCATAAATATACTCTCAAAACTTAAAACCTAACAACGGATACTAAGCCACTAACTCTAAATCTTGACATATAACTCTAAAATCTGCACTTATAATTTATTTTTTACCGTCAGTGTATAGAATATTTTTCTTATCTATATATAAGAAAATAAAAAAAGGTAGTGAAACGGTAAGATGAGAAAAAGTGCATACTTGGTAGGCAGATATTAAAGTCTTAAAGGGCTTTTATAAATTCCATTTTGGATTCACATATTGTCATGTCCCTTTCACATTCATTGCAATACAAAACATACACATAATTAGTAGAAATATTCAAATGCATCCCATTTTCATGGCCATGCAATTCAATCATTTCCTTTAAAAACAATGGGGCAAAAGATGAATCACAACCACTTGATTCACATTTTAAAGCTCACCACAAACCAAATTATTCACATTTTTTGTTAGACCAAGATTCTAATTCTTCGATTTTTTGGTATAATCATCGGTATCCAATTTATTGGCTGATTAATTCAAATTGAATGCTGTAAAGGTCCATTGTTGGGTGATTCTCCCAATTCAATTTGCTATACTTACAACATTATGACTCAAACAGCTGGCCTTATGCCCTTACTTATTTTTTTATTGAAATCAATCATTTCAGCGTATAATTAGTTGGAAGACTAGAAAATCTCTAACCAACAATATTTACACAAAAACAAGTGTAGTAAATAGTTTCAACATAACCCAATACATTTTTAAAAAGAAAAACAATAATATTTAATTTGTACTTAATGGTGATTGGTGCATTCCAAATCAGAATTAATAATACAATTCACCTGAAAAATCAAACCACTTGAATGGGTTGAATCGAATATCCAACCAATTCCACTTTTGGTTTAATTATTGAAACATCGGCCAAATGTATCAACTTTATTTGGCAAATTTTCTTATCTGTTCAAGCTAACTAATTAGTTTTTAAAAAACAGTAAATATTTAATAATATATGCATTTGACTAAATGTTATCATTTTCAATACGAATTTAAAAATAATTAAGGATTCAGTTTCATCACAATAATATTTTAAGATTCTATCAAAATTTATCGATTTTCTCGAGTTCGATTAATCCTAATTTCGCTTTATATATAGTTAGTTTAATGGTTCTTAACTTAGTTAGTCCAAACAATTGATCATTTTGAAATAATAAATTTAAAAAACATTAAAAAATGCGTTTTTAACAAATATATATATAATTTTAAATTTCTAAAATATTTGACTATTATGGAAAATATTTTAATGGAGTTGGTTTCACTTCAGCCAAACAACATTGAAATTAGTATAGTTTTGTCAGCAAAACGTTATATTGAGAACGTTCGACCAAATATAATAATGTGTTATATTTTAAAATTTTAGAGTTCAGTTAGATCGAATTTTTAATTCGATTAAAACTTTATATCGGCTAAAATTTTATTTTTTTACTTAAATAATATTGTTTTAAAATTTTTATTACTGATTCAAAACACAATATATGAAATTATGTGAAACTCTAGAAAAGCATAAACAATGCACGAAATTTTATTATTTTTCTTTTTAAAAATATTATATATTTTGTTGTGATTTTTAAATATATGCATAAGAAAACATGATTTGATGTGAATTCTCAAAGTCCAACCGTAAATCATTAACTCACAAAGTGTAAGCCAGCAAAACCAACCTGGAAAATCGTTAATAATATATTATATTAAATAAATATAATATAATATTCCGGAGAAGTATTATTAATTTATTATATCATATCTCTAAACAAATTCTCACGATAAGTTATTTTATTTTCTCAACACACTCAGCCACCATCTCATCTCGCGACACCGGACCACATGTCGTTATTACATATTAAAAAAAAACTTACTGCTCGAATAATAGTTATATTTTGTAATTTTACAAGGAAACTAATTTATTAAATATATAAATATTATTAAACTAATTTGATGTTTTGCATTGAAAAATAATATAATAAAAAGGTGAAGTTGTTCTTGTTTCCAGCTTGATGGGACCACAATGGGTTGGAGACACGACACGTGTATTTTTCCCCACATTGACAGCTCATCATGGGCGAGAGAGGGGACCACGTTCCGGTGTTTTTATATATATTTTCCCCATCAGTCTTTAAGTCTCTGTGCAGAGTCGTTCACGTTTTTCCGCGTGCCACGTCGGAAATTTCTTTTTCTGCATGTTTAGTCACGTGACTCGCACACGTCATATCCCTCACGTTCTCGTCTCTATGAACAGAGCGTTCGACGAACTGTTCGTGAACTGTTCGTATAATGTTCGTTTATTAAGCTAAATAAATGAGCATGAACAAATTTTTTATGTTTGTTTAATAAACGAACAAACACAACAGAGATGTGTTCGGTTCGTTTATGTTCATGAACAAACTCGTTTATGGGCTCGTTTATAGATTTGTTTATAAGCTCATTTATATGATGAAAAGCTTGTGGATGAAAATGCTCTTTTATAAGATCGTTTACATGTAAGTTTTATTTTGTTGCTTTTGTTTTATTTATTTATTTATTGTTAATTTAGTTAATATTTCAGAACATATAAACAAACATGTTCGCGAACGAATAAATCAACTCGTTCGTGAAAACTTAAACGAGCACGTTCGTGAACACTTAAACGAACACGAACACCTTCAAAAATAAATAAACGAACACGAATACAATATTAAAAATTTAATCGAACACGAACCGAACATGTACACCTTCAAAAATAAACAAACGAACACGAACATAGTCTTGTTCATTCAAGCTCGGTTCATTTACACCCCTACCCGTCTCGCTTCGAGCTTTCCTTTCGGACCATTTTTTCTTTTCATTTCGAGTTTACTTTTTAAATCTCGACATGAGAATGTAATATATATTTATTTAATAAAAAAAACATTTTCAAATAATTTAACACAATTAATTTTCGTTTCTGTTTAAACATCATATATTCATAATAAATTAAAGGGAAAAAAAGCTGGAACAAACTGTACACAATCAAAACATCTTTTCATTTCTTCATAAACAAGAGGCAATGAAATCAAACAATCAATCAAGAAAAGTAAATGATATGAACTCTCTGAGCTTGTGATCAATTCAAAACAACAAAAACAAAAACAAAACCTGCTCTCTTTCTCAAGGTTCAGGGAATGTCAGCCTGAGGAAGAAAACTGTAAAGCACTTGAAGCTTCTTGGTTGCATTTATTTCATCTCAATGACTTTCCCCTCCTTTTTCTTGATGATCAAACAATGTCCTTGAAACAAAAGGGCTTTCAGATTTATAGTTTTCAACTTTGTTAGTTCAAGTTTTGTTGCCATTCACAAACTGTTAGTTCATGTTGCTGGCGTGATCCATAATTTGCGGCAGAGCTTTCGATTGGTACTCCCTTCATGTACGAAAGAACATGCCTAGTTCTTGACACTGGTCAGAGTGAATTCCTTCATTTGTATAACTTGATCAGATATCTCGAGATTCTCTTCCAACGTGTGGCTCAAAATTGTCAATAGAATCTGTTCGATCGAGTGGCTTCTGCTCCTCTGGAGGTTGAGTAGCCGTACGCTTTTCTGATTTCTCTCCATGGTTGCCTACTTCCACTTCTATCTACCGAATAACTTTGAGCATCTGTAGCTGTTCTGGATGTGCCTCCGCTACGTTTCTTTTGCACATTCCTCGACTCCTCTTCAAAGTCATACCTCGAGCGCTGCAAGAAGACATAGTTGTATTAGCATTCATTTTTATTCTAAATAATCCGAGACAACCAGTCAATAGGTGGAGCAGTTGAGCAGAGTTTCTCATGTATATAGCAACTTAGACAATACCTAATTCATTTGAGGATAGGACACATCACATTTAATTGAAGAAAACAAGAAATGGTGATCAAAACAAAAGGACTGTGGTTTCACTATTTTATTCATAAAGGAATTCCTATTAAACTACGCATCATATACGGATATGTAACCGACATAGGTATATTCAACATTTTACAAGTTTTACCTTAACAGGGTCTGAAAGTATCGCATAAGCTTCCCCAATGATCTTAAATAGTTTGTCAGCATCCTTGTAGGCCTCTTCTCTTATCTCCTTCCAAAGCCTGTCATCTCCGTTTTCATGTCTTACAAGGGATTGAACAGCCTACATAAATAAATAACAAAAGAAAAACTTGTCAGATTGGCACCGAACTCATTGAAATATGCATAACGAATCAGATATAAGAAAGAAACCTTGTCAGGATGATGTCTAAGAGCAGCTCTCCGATATGCCTTCTTAATTTCTGCTGCTGAAACAGATGGTTCAACCCCCCTGCCATTACAATTAAAATAACAAATATGGTAAATACTGATATGGTTCTTGATCCATAATCCATAAATATGGTTCTGAGAAAGCTTAATACACAGCAAAATATTGCAAAACTTGCTACTTGTCTTATTATATTGTCCAACAAAGATGACTACAAAACTTTAAACTCCTTTTGTGAAATCTAAAATTTACATCCCAGATAATAATATTTGCAAAGGTTTAAAGAAAATGCGAACAAATGAATAAGATATTAAGCCAAAGAAGTCGCCTTAAGGATCCATGTTCATGTGAGCCTCGATGCATTCTAGACGCCAAAAATAATCACAAATGAATAAGAAACTTACAAAATCAGATATAAATCCAGAGGGACTTCCTTTTTGCCTTCTTCCTCGATTTCAGAAAGCCAAAAACGAGCTTGTCTCAAGTCATTTGCCAAGTTCTTTGATCTGTCAGATGTTCCAAATTGATTGGTCTTTGTCTCCATTTGATTCATGAGAAGAGAAAGAAATCTTTCAATATCACTGGCTGCTTGCCCATAGTCTCTAATCATCTCATATAAAGTAGCTCGTCTAGAAATTGCCTGCAAAAGTGTGAATCCAAAAATACATTACCAAGAGGAAAAAGTATCGATGGTCTTATCAGACATTAAAATTTTCATTTTTTAATTCCATAGATCACTTTCTTAAGATAGAACCAAAGTCGGTACAACAATGACACCATCCAGGCAGTCCTACAAATTAAGCTTGAGAATGTGCTTAGTACCCAGGTTTAGATTCTCCGATTTTATATTTACATATGATGGCCATTTGATTTGGGATACTCCCCCCCCCCCCTCCCCCACCCAATCATAAGGAAAATAAAATGGACTTGGCTTAATCTCTCAACTCAAATTCCTCCTTCCATTTCTTCTAAACTCATATTCATAAGAATGAGCGTAAAAGCTAAGATCAGTTTGCGGAACCACCTTCAAATAATTTCTATCAAGTGCTATGGCAAGGCTGCAATCAGCAATTGCATCAGTGATTTGACCCAGAGATTTATACGCAGCAGCACGATTGCAGAAACAAATAGCTGCAAAAGGCCGAGATTCCATATTGCCAGATAAAGCAGCGGTATAATGTTCAACAGCTTCTGAGTGTCTTCCTGATTGATATGCTTTATTCCCTGCAGCCTGCAGATAGAAGAAATAAGTACATTTTGATACCAAACCTTTTTTTATCTATACACCCATAGAGCAGACGAGACTTCTGTAAAAAAAACATAGTTGTAAGGTGATACTAGTTTTCTAGGCACCGGTTGGATCTAGTTGTTACAAGTTCTGAGTACCAGTTCCACTTCAGGGTGGTGGTGGGGCAATTTCGTTATCAAAACACAATTATGCTTTAAACTCGTAGTTTTCCAATACCATTTTTTCTTTTATATCTAAACACATATGTTTGCCTTTTAGTTCTGTAAGAAAAGAAAAATAGTAGTGAAAGCAATTTCCCGATAAAAGCCAACTCGATGTAAATTCCACCAATTTAGGTAGCAATAAAATTTTGGAAGTCCTCTGCTTTTACATGTTGCATGCTCAAAAGTTAATCCCGCTGCCTAAAGAACAAAAAGTAGCAACCACACCAACAAAAGTACAATGTTGGGCAGAACTGTACATAAACTAGAATAAGTGCAAAAAGTATATCAAGGAAATACCTTATGACTCAAGAGCTCGCGGACAGTAGCAGCCAAAGGAATTGACATTTCCAAGATGTTTCTTCCATCCCTGGACAGACCCAAATTGTACAACAATGTTGTATTACAGTGCATAAATTAATATATTGAACGAGTGAAGGGCAGTGAAGTTTACCTATCCGTAAAGGATTGCAATTTCTCTTGCCTCTCCAGCAAAGCAATAGCCTCTTCAAGCTTTCCTAGATGAAAGTAAGATTTGAAGATCATTTGCCACTGCCAAATTCTAAAGGCCGAGTCCTTTGAGAACCCAGAACTATCCAGATTGACCATGTGCCCATTGCTATCAAATGATAAGGAATTCTTTTCAGCCGAATCAAATGTCTGCTCACACAGCTGAATTACCTCTTCATATTTGCGGAGCTGCAAGATTGCAAAAAAATGTTATTCAGTTCCAACAATTTGCCTAAATTCAACTAATTCTTAAATAAATAGTAAACTATCTATTTTCACATGTTCCACATTTAGACAAGCATACATGAATAAACATACAATGAAAAGGGCTTCTGCTTTCATTTCAAGTAATTTTTCCGAGGACAAGCTTATTTTCAAGGCCTCGGCAATTAGTTCCAGAGCACTCTCGGCATCATCAGATGTTCTTCTTTGCAAAAGTTCAGCAGAGCGATGCATGCATTCAGACAATTTCTGTAATAGAGGAAACTAGTCATCAGTCACATTATCATCACCTCAAATAAACCAGCATTTATTCATTTGTGTCTATTGAAAAATCCAATGATCCTTATGTTTCTAAAGAATAAACTGCAAATCCTGATTAATGTTACAATTAATACCAGGTAGAATCACCTGAACAGAAAACAAAAAGGGGACAATAATATATTAGTTCATCTCAAAATAATAATAACAATAAGCACCTGTGACTTTTGCAGGCCATCAGAGGCTTCTAACGCAATTTTCCGGTCCACACAAACGCCAGTTCCGGACTGTAAGCACTTCCTGAAATATTGCGTTGAGTTCTCAACTTCCCCAAGGGCAAGGTAGCAACTTAAAGGAAAGGAATAAAGAAGGAGGCCCATGTTAGAAGCAATAAGAGAAAGCCAATAACATACATGAGTTGAACTAATACCAGAACTGGATAACAACAGAGCAATATTGACTCCAAAGAGACACAGAGATGTAGGAAATGGAAAACATAGTTGGTAATTTAACTGCATGGAAATGCATATTTATCACTACAAAAGGGAAAATTAAAATGAAAGGTTAAGATTCAAATAAGCATCAGAGAAGAAACTGTAAACAGCTTGAAAAAAAACTTTAGAAATCCTCGTACGATAACTTTAAAACAAAAATCAATTTCTTAATCTTGAATAACTACAGTGTACAAAAGAATTTATACAGTTGAAACAGAATTACATACAAGTCCAGAACAGTGGTGACTCAAATTAAAGAAAATTAAACAATTGCAGAGCCTTACTTAGCTGCTCTAAGTTGAACCTTTGAAAAGTTGGGATCTATTGCAATAGCCATCATGCAATCTCCTAGTGCATCTTTCATTCTTCCAAGAGACATACGTGTAGCTGCACGGTTGCTATAGCACAGCATCAATGCCCGAAGACAGCTTTTAGATGTCTCACTCGCAGGAATACAACTTATCCCTTGTGTATAATATTCCTCAGCTTTGGATGAATCTCCATTAGCATAGGCTTGGTTTCCCCTGGTAATGCAAGATGGAATTTTCAGTTGAAGGAAATCAACCACATATAGACTTCACATCGTCAAATTACAAGGTGGATCAAATACGATCTATATGAACAGATGAATTATTGATCTACTTAAAAACAATATGTCAAATTATCAAAAACGAATAATAACCTTAATCGCCACTTTTCACATGATTCCTGAGCTGCATTGCTTTCACCAATCAAATTAGGTTCATACTTGATCTCCGATCCTTTGTCCGCCACAGAATTCCCTCCAACTTTGCTTTGCAAGGTAGATAAATCTGTTTTCTGGCCTTGCCGGGGAGATAAATGCACTGAAGCCCCAGGGTAAGGAGAAAACTGTACAGAGGATGATGCACAAGGAATTCTCACATTTGAACTGCAATAAGGAGTATCAAAAGAAACTTTAGCCAAATTCTTCTTTCTGTTGTGGCGTATTGGTGATGATGTTTGACTCTGGGCTGAAGAAGATGCAGCAAAGGTGAAGTCAAACCCACTTATATGTTCTGGATTAGAAGTGGAAGAAAAGTACATCCGAGTGTCACTGTCTTGCCTCTCAATATTAGTTCTAGAAGTAACTTCCTTTTCAGCTGAGCTAAGAGAAATATCACTGTTATCATCTATCTCCTCAGCTGCAGATACAAAGCTTTCAGTTTCAGCCCCCGACACAGAATCTTCTTGAGGAGCTTCAGTAGCAACATCTTTATCAAAAACCTCTGCATGACCCTCCATTTTTATTTCTTCATCTTTCTCCTTGCCTTCATTTATAATCATATGCTGTGTTGCAGCAACCAGGTCCTCGTCTATTGCATCACTTGAAACTGCTGGTTGTGAACCACTAGATGCAGATTTAACACCAAGAATGAAAGACTCATCTGAAGCTACAGAAGATTCTCTGGAACATCGAGTCTCAGCTAGGGTTTCTTGATACGGTGAGACATCCATTGGTGAATAAGACTCAGAAGCCTCTGCATTTTCCTGTGCACCAGCTTTACTGGAAACAAAGTCTGGTCCATGCCATAGTTGGACTGGTGTAGGGTGCTTCAACTTTCCTTTCCTTCTCTTGACTGTTGTGCTTTTACCGGTTTCTTTTTTTGCACTGAATTCTAATTTCTTATTTAGGCCAAAGAACATATTTTCCTGTGCCTGTGGAGTTTTGAATTCTACAAAGGGTGTGTATATAGGATCTTGTTTAGCTGTAAAACAAAAGTCATCCTTCTTTTCTGGTTTATCAGAACTCAAGCTGAAGGAACTTACACCAGGCTGGAAATGCATTGCACTGGATGAAAATGAAGTTGGTAATACTGTAACTCCACCAGGTGCATTATTACTTTTTAGTTGATCAGTATGAACTTTACTACTTGGATATAAACCCGATGTTGCTGCCTGGAAAGCAAATTCTTTGTGAACTGAATTATGAAACCCTTCGAGCTTCTTATCATCCAACTTTGCAGTTCGTACATCCTTTCCAAAGACTTGCGAAGAAGAAAATCCCCCGTCTGTTTGACCAGTAGAATCTCCAGTTACACTCCCAATATTCAACTTCCGCTCCATATCAGTTGACAGTACCTTTTCTCTTTCCCCACCAAGTTGACCTGAGCTTTCACCACTCTTAAACACAAAATTACCTCTCTCGCTGCCATTGCTATCATCAGACCCCTTTATGTTCAAATTCTTAATCTGCTCTTGAACTGCATCTGTCGAGCTTCCGACATTGACATCCTCGCTGCTTTTAATATTCATCTTGCTCTGCAACTCATTCGGAAGTTTTTCGGTTCCAACATAACTACCTACATTGCTATCATTCTCATTGCTCTGATCACTCTTTGAACCATCCTGAATGTTCAACTTCCTTATATCATCTGGAAGCTTCGAAACTAAACTTTGATCATCTAAACCACAAATCTTCCCGATTCTCAAATTCCTCATTTCCTCCACAACTCCTCCCTCTAAATTCCCACTCAAATTACTCCCATAGGATGGGATAGTCCCGGGAACACCGGAAATAGGCCGAAACGGATTGAAACCAGGGCCTACCCGGGTTCCTAAATTGTCTGAAGATTTCAAATTATTGGAATTCAATTGCTTTCTAATTTTGACAAGCCTTGGCCTAGCAAGGCCCGCCGATTCTCGTTGTAAAGAAGGCGTATTGAAGCTCGAATCGGGATTATTCGGAGTCGAATTCGAAAACCCAGAATTAAAATCACCTTGGAAACCAAAAGTAGAAGATGGCTTCATTTTTTCTAGTGAAGATTCCGATTGATAAACAGAAAAAGACCCAAATGAATTCAGTGTGAAAGGAACAGAAGAAACCTGACCATTGGGTGTTGAAGAAGCTGCTCCTCTAGGGTCTATTAACGCCGGCGACATGTCAACATAGAAGTCATCAAATCCAACGGCTACCAATCTGTTCGGATTGAAAGATCAGATTCCTTGATTGATCAAAAGGTCGCTTGATGGTGGGGTTGTTTTATGGTTTTATTTCACTGGATGAACAAACGAATAATGCAAGGTCTAGAGAAAGAGGGGTCTTTTTTCACAGTTTCTGATTTTTTTTTTAATTTTTAATTTTCAAGTTTGATCCTTTAATGTTGCTTTGAAAAAGCTTCCTTTGTTTCACGATAGTTTTTAATTTCCTTTCCTAAAATAAAAAAAAATGAAATGCCATTTCTTTGCCCTGAAATTGCGAGAATTGCATATTACAACCTCTTCTTTTACTTTCTTCAATTTGGTCCCTAACTTATATTCATCTTTTTGAATTTTTTTTTGTCTCACTTCAGTACTTAAACTATCATTCAAGCGTTCCAAGTACAAAAAAAAAAAAGGGGGGGGGGGGGGGGGGATTTAAATATAACAAGTATACTTCAATGACCAAACATGAATTTTTGTATGTGAATCTTTCGAATCATGAACTCTTTTAAGTATTTTTTTTGCTTTACACCCTAAACTATTTTTCATTCCATTTTACCCCCTAAAACTATGATTTCCATCCCATAACACTCCAAAATAAAGAAATAAATAAGAACAATACATGTGGCATATTATTATTGGACATCGATATTTTTTAAAACAAATTGATATAAAAAAGTAATTTAGTGTGTAAAGTAGGACAATAAATATACTTCAAGCCTAAATTGTGAATTAAGCCTTAAATTTGTAAACATGGTTAAATAGATGAAGCAATCTCATGAAAAATTGGATAAGTTATTCATAATTGATTTAAGCATGTGACACTAGAAGGGAAATAATCAAATTTTGATGCGATATTGATATTAAGCATGATATTAATTACGAATAATTAAAATAATTGTAAAAAGAAAATTCTTTGACAAGAGAAGACCATCCTCATTGATGGAAACAAAGGCATATAACATTTCCCCCTTAAATTTACAGCTTATAATTATTTTATAATTTCAATCGGAATCAATTATTACGAATACATAATTAATTATCTAGTTTATAAAAAAATTATGAATTTAATTCACATATAATGAGATTCAGTCTAAGCTGGTTGGAAATTGTCTGACTCCTTATCATGTCACCTTTTATGCTCCACTTTAAAACATTGAGTTTAGAGTTTAATGTTAGGGGTTGTGGTTAGTATTTAAGGAATTAGGGGTATTATGTAGAAATTAATGTTAGCGTTTATAATTTAATTTTTAAGTGAATTTAGTGTGAGACATATAAGGGGCAAATGATTTTTACTCGTATAAGCTTCCTCATTGGCAAAGAAACACGGATAAAAATCTTTTGCCCCTTTTCGGTGCCACTACTTATGCCCCAACACTAAAAAACAGAACAAAATTAAATTTCAATCTCTAACCCTAAATTCTAAATCATAAACCCTGCCATATACTCTAAAAATACACTTTACCCTAAATTGCCTAAACCCTAACCATAACCCTTAGCATATAACCTTAAACCTAATTTTGAGTGTGGAGGCATAAGTAAAAGCACCGAAAAGGGGTAGATGATTTCTATCCAAGAAACACAGATTTTGTGAAACAAAAATTCGCTGCCCCTTGAAAATCAAATCTTAAACTTTCATTTAGAACATCACCTAATATATAGTAGCACCGAAAACGGACAAGCGATTTCTACTCGATTTGGTGAGTCATTATTGATGTGAGAAGTTTATATCAGTTTTCTTACAGAACGTCACCTTCTCTGGTACTATACAATTTTCAAGCAAAAAGAATAACAACATTTCGGGCAACAAACAGACGCATGATCCGAAACATGTTGGGAAAAAACTAAAGCTGATATGATGCCAACAGTTGAGGCAACGTGCGTGTCTGTTTTTTTCTTCAATTTCAGTAAAGCCTTTTGGGGTTATTTAAGTACGCAATAATGGTTCATGGCATCCCACATCTGGTGTCATTCATTAGCCCTTACAGGTAAGCTCTAGGGTTTTTCAACCTATCCATTAGAGCGGGCATAATAATTAATCATTCGTATTTTGTTGATTTATATATAGGGACGGAGCTAAAATTTAAAGTTGGGGGCAAACTATAAATGTTTGTAAATGGGGGCAAATTCATAAATAAATTAATTTTTAAAGAAATTTAAATAAGAGGACAAAGGTAAAAAAAAAAAATCTTCGGGGTGAGGGGGACGATTGCCCCTCCCACACCCCATGTAAATCCGTCCCCTGCTTATATAGCGGTGAACGAGAGAAAGTTTTCCGAATATTTTTTTCTGCTCTCATAATATTCGAAATAAGACATTGTTCTTTTCCATTTATTTCAAGACAACAATAGCTTGGTATAGTGAGATGAGACACTATATTTATTAAGTAGAGTCATGAGTTTTAAATCCAAATGTTGTGAATGGAACAAATTACATTGAGAGAATTGTTCTTATAATAAACTTCTATAATATCCAAATCTAAAATAATCAACAAATAAAATTGATACCGATTATAATACTAAAAAAATACCAAATACTAACTTTTTTTTCTTTTCATTTTTGTTTAAAAAGTTTCAATATTCAATTTATCAATGCTTTCTTGATTGAAATGGTTGGCCCAACATGATTGAAGCTTCGGCCTATTAGCCCAATACCCAGCCCACGGGCCTTATGTTTTTAATATTTATATATTTTAAAAACACTTTAAAATAAATTATACTCAAAACTTATTCCCACCCCATCGTTAATTATAATAATCCGTCTATTCTTAGTTTTGATAGATTTTTTTTGAAAGCTAAGGTGATTACAAGTAGTATGTGTTCTGAATATACTTTCAACCATTTGACAATGCATGCTCAATCACTCTGTTGCAGTTGCTCGAACCGTGACCTCTAGGAACAACAACAGTTTCCTTAACCACTAAGGTAAGCTCGTTCGTGCAATTTTGATGGATTTGCATTTGTATTATTTATATTTTTATATATTATATCTTTATTATCTATATGATATTATAATTTAACATCTAAAAATATCAATTTCACCCAAGTATTGCATTTGCTATGTTGCATTTCCCCTATTTTGTTTTTATATGATTAAAATTACACAGGAGATTAATATTATAATATAAAACCCAAAGATAGTACAATGATTGAATTGGGCCCTATAATAAAAGAAGTAATTGAAAATAGCTGAAATCATGGCTTAATTATAGTGTAACGTGACATCAAGTAAATTTATGGTTAATAAAATATTATAAAAATAAAATGAAATATCTGCATGTTTATTAAAAAATCAATCAGAAAATAATATCCATAATGATTTCAAAACATATAATTTATTTTTACAAACAAAATAATTATCAATTAAAGTAAAAAGAACGATTATCCTGATTTTTTAAAATAAAATTAACTCAAACCATAAAATAGATTTTTTAAACTACAGATATAATTGTAAACACAATTATAATAGATACGCAAGAATAACTACAACCGGAACAATTGGGATTAAAATTATATCCAAAACATTTTATACCTAAATTAAAATGAATTCGGATAGACTTTACACATAATAAAATTCAAAACTCTATTAAAAAAATTTAAAACTAAAATCTCAAAATTTTCATAAATGTGAATTAGTAAAAAAAAGTATGAGACAATATATATATAAAGAGTTATGATCAACTTACACAATATAAAATTCTTTAAGTTTTACTCTTTGTTTTTCAAGTGATACTTCACATATTTACTGTTAATCTCATTCATTCGTTTTACTCATCTAATGGTCTAAAAACGTATAAAACTTAAAGAGTTTTACATTGTGTAAACAGATAATATCTTACACATACATATAATTATATTTAAAAACTTTCAATGTACAATACTTTAATAGGAAATTTTAAAAAATTATGAATCATGCCACTAATCACCTGAAATCCTAACTATTGATAAGGTACAAATGTTTGCTATATATATATATATATATATATTAAAA
Organism: Hibiscus tridactylites; assembly: GCA_958450335.1. Classification (NCBI taxonomy): domain Eukaryota; kingdom Viridiplantae; phylum Streptophyta; class Magnoliopsida; order Malvales; family Malvaceae; genus Hibiscus; species Hibiscus tridactylites. The sequence goes on from OY288271.1 coordinate 277,058, forward strand.
AAATGAATAATTAAGTTTTGATTAAGACAAGGCGACAACAATTGACTAGTAAGTTTAGCAATAAAAATACAAAAGACAAACAATCACAAAACTTCCCTTTCAGATTTCCTCCTTGGACTTTCACATAAAAATGGTTTTTTTTGTTTTTCAAAATTTTGTGCTGACTAATCCAAATTAATCTGTATTACACACTTAGTTTTAGTGGGTGAGTCTCCCACCAAAAGTTTCTGCTTACACAATGCCTCATACTCGAAACCTACTTAATCGATACTAAATTAATTACTACTAAGACCAATTTCTATTGGTTAAAAATGTTTTTTTTTGTGTGTAACCCATTTCATTCATTTTATTTTATAATCTACAAATAACCAAGTTAGCCACACTATTGTCTATACATGATTTCCTACATATATAGTCAAATTTAGACAGCTATGTTGCATGAAGATTGGGGCAAAAGATATGGACACTTTCTACATATGGACCCCATCTAATGATATATAAAACTTAAAAATCAATGTCGAATATGATTATGTAATTTAACATAAAACCTATACTTTTTTTAAGAAAAAAATGTATATTTAATGATCATGTTTCACACCATATGTATATTTTTGGTATACTATGTGTTTCCAACAAATTGATTTACTAATACTGATCAGGTACCGTTGAAATTTATTATAAAGACGATCATAGACGATCATTCCAACCTAATTGTTCATTCACGGTGTAAAAATTCCAACTAAACTAACTCGATGTTAGTATTGAATTATAACATAACACAATAATTACATTTATAGTTTTTTATTGAACAATTAGCTTTTAATAATAGATTTTACTAAATAAAACCATGTAATAAATGTTACAACCACCAAGAAATAAGTTATGGGGGTGGGGACAAATATGTGTTAATGTGGTAGGGGGAGCAATTTGAAACAAAGTTGGGTGTATAGGCAGCACAAGCATTTAACACATAATATAACATGTAGACCAACATGATTTAAGACTATACTATAAACAACATTAGGGCAACAACTCCTATAAATCCATTTGTTTTCTTAATACTCGAATAATTTTCTATGAATCAGATACCGATAATTATAAAAGATCGTAAAAAAAGTGTGAGAGAGAGGCTTGGCCATAAAATAAAAGGGAAAAAACAAAATGATTGGCCATCCCCCCCCATGTGACAATGTGGCCCTTACCCCCTTCATTTCTACCTATAAAAACAATTATATGACACATCACACAACCCTAAAGTCACCTTTAATCACATGATTCAACCACCTTTTTTTTACCCCACCTTTTTCTTTTCTTTCTAAAAAACATTTCCCTGTTCTGTAATAACAAGATATTGTAATAATAACATTAGAAATATAAAAAAACATAAATAAAAAACTAATAATAATTTTAAAAAGGAGGGTCAGAGTTGCATCCCTTCTCCCTTTGGTCTTCATATCAGTTTAGGAGTAATAGTCTGCTACATTACATATTTCATTTATAGATCCTTTTTTTTCACCTCACTTTGGAAAAAGGAGGGTAAAAAAGGGTAGTTTAAAGTAAAAAAACACAAAGGGAAACAGTAAATATTACAGTATCACATAAGAGAAGTTACTTACTACTAGAGCTAGAGCTAGAACTAGCATTTTGTTTATGTTGTACTGTTTTTGCTGTGTGGTCCAAGCAAAGAGAAAAAGACCCCACTCCCTTGAATTACTTCCTCTGTCCTTTACCTATACATTTATGTATTTTTAATTCAGTCTCAGTAGTATGTATTCATGATGATGATGGTGGTGATGGTCATGATGATGATGATGATGGTGATGATGATGCATCTTTTCTTCTTCTTCTTTGTTTTGGGTATGGCTTTGGCTATACAGCTAGAGGATTTTTCTATTTGTCCTTTTTTTCCCTTATAACATTCTTCTTCCTTGTCTAATATTTCTGCAAAATGTTAGAAAAAGAATCAACAGTTTCAACATTATGAAAAATCATTGAATTTGGATCTTAATGTGTGTGTCTTACCATGGCAAAGTTAAGTTTTCCTCCATTGCTGGACACGTCGAGAGCTTGTACAGCTCCCTAGCTACATTCCGATGGCACCTTGCTCGGAAGAGAACCTTTATTGCCGAATGAATATATCACGAATTAACTTCCCTTTCTTGTCATTGGAATTGTAATAAAAGGAATGAGGTTATGTTTTTACCTGGGGAGTTGTAGAAAGCATGATTTAAGTGAAGCCATATTGAGGCCGGAGGAGTTGGTCAGCGAGGGGTTACCGTTAGAAGATGTGGCCGGACCTGCGGTTGTGTCATCGGCCTCAACAGAAGATGTACTGAAGACTGTGAGGTGATCCCCGGTCGATTTCTTAGGTGATGAGAACAGGTTATCGGGGAGAATATGCTCCAAGCTGTTCATATGACATAAAGGCCTTTATTAATAATGCCAATAAAGAACGAAGATGTGTAAGCATCCGTTCAAAACGGTCACCAAAAGACGGCACAAAGAATATGAATTATTTAGAACCAGATTCCGGAATGTGAACATTCTGTTTCGTGTTGTGGGTATCTACATTTAAATGCAATGCTTTTTATACCTTTCAGGGAAGTTGTTTTCTTCCGCCCTGACTTTCTCCTTATCAATAGCATTTTCGTTGTCGTTTTTATGAGTACACGACAGATTAACTTCCTCGAGCAGCTTATCCGCATTGGAAGCAGCTGTCAATTTGGGAGCAGCACCAATCAGGCTAACACCATTATCTGTAGGAAAAGGAAAAGCAAACCAAATTGAATAATGGAGCACTAAAGTTATTTCTAACGGTTCTAGACAGTGTTAATGTGTAACCTTCAAAAGTTTCTTGATCAAAGACGTCAGATGGAAAAACACGCGCTTGATTGGTGGGAGTACGGGAAACGGTTGGCGAAGGAATGGGAGAGCCATTGGGCAAACCATGATGGAATTGAGACGGGTGATGGTTTTTGAAGTCCAACATCTGCAAGTTCATTAGCCTCCTTCCTTGAAGCTCGATGGCTTGCTGTAAATCAGCCTGCTCCTCCAATTTCCTTTGCAACAGCATCTCTTGAGTATTGTAAAACATTCTTGATCCTAAACAAGTTCGAATCGAAACAAAGAAAGCTTACAAACAAGTACTGCAATTCGAGATAAATGCAAGCCTAGTCATTCCTTTTCTTTACTCACCGAGATGGAGATCAAATGGCTCCCTAGAATCCACCGGGGTCGGACTTGAGCACGCAGAATACTCCCCTCTCTCCAATTGTTGTTGCTTCCTAATCAATAAGATACAATTATATCAATGCAGACAGTATGAAAACATAGAAATATCCAACAATGAAACCAAAAATCAAGAGCCTTTACTTCTCTTGGACTTTGCCCTTCTCCTTGTAAGGCTTAACGAGAACACGAGAATCGCAAACAAAATGCGGGTTCCCTTTAGCTAAGATGAGCTTCACCGTCTCCGGATACACAAATGTAACAAACCCAAACATTCTCTTTTGCTGGTAAGGTATCCTAACATCTTGCACAGGTCCATAAATGCTATGAAGAAAACACAAACAACCTTAAAATTCAACAATGCAAGCTCAACAACAAACCATAAACAACAACAATGGCATGTAAAAAACATAATATTACCTGAAGTAATTCGAAACATCTTCTTCTTTGAAAGTACTGTCAGCTGGAAATGTCAAATAAATCTGTCTAGAGACCGGATTAGCTCCGATTTCGGGCCGGCACCGACCGTATTTATGAAGCTCATCTCCCATCATCAATGTTGGCGCTGCCGATCTGCGGTATAAAAAAACAAAACAAATGACAATGCCATGATAATGAGTTCAAAAAACCAAAGACAAACACCATGCATTTCAGTTCACCTATGAGTTTCGTTTTGTTGTTGCTGGAGGAAATTAACACCCTTGTAAGGAAAAGAAGCAGCGCCGGGCATGAACTGTGAAGCCGAAGCCGAAGCCGAAGCAGCTAGCTGCTTTTGTTGCTGTTGCTGGAGAGATTTCGATCTAAGAAGCTCTTGGCACTGTTCCAACTCGTTCATTTTAGTAGCCAACTCAGCACAGTGATCTCCATGGATAAACCTACAGCTACTACCGTTCTTACAAAACCCTCTCGCAAAGTACAAGCAAGGCTTGAACCCAACCCCAGAATTCAGATCTTCAGCTCCAAAACCCAGCCCCGGAACCGAGAAACTCCGCCTGTGCAAAGGAGAATCAGTGTAACAACCAGTTGGACTTGGACTAGCCATTGAAGCCAAGTCGAGCCTCGGGTCGAACAAGTCTTCGGGTTTCGAATAGTTGAGGAACGAGAGATGGTCCTGGAACTGGTACTCGTCCACGAACTCATTGCCGGCGTTATAAAGAGACGGGTTTTCGAACACGTTAGAGGCATTGCCGGGGATGGACAAAGGGCTCGGCCTAGACGAGAAAGGCGACGGAGACGACGGCGTCGACGGCGTTGCCGGGTTCGAAACGGAGAGTCCCAAGTGGGTTTTGGCTTTGAGGATTAAAGAGTGGATGAGTGCTTCCGGTCCCAAAGCTAAACGTATCATCTCTTTCTCGCCATGGTCTTGAATGAGAAGATAACCCATAACTTTCGAAGTGTTTTCCGGGTCCAAGTTTTGGATCCGGGAAAACACTATCCTCGTTGCTTCGTATAAATCCATGGAAAGAGCCTCAAAAAACCCAGATTTTCCTTTTGAAAAAACTGAGCTCCAAATGCTGAAACTCTAGAGAGAGAAAACAGAAGAGAGGATAAGAGAGAAAGTAGTGGACTTTGCTTTCAAAAAGGCAATGATGGGGTGTGGGGGGTTAAAATATTATATTTTTTGTATAATTATTACGAAATTAATACACAAAAATGCATTGAATTCAAGCTTTCAGTTTCTCTCTCAAAACCCATCAAAGAAAATTCAAGAAAAAACAAAACTTGGCGAAGAAGAAGACGGGACGAAAAAGGTGGGGTTTTTTTTCCTTCTTCTAAATGTTTTGATAATTCTGCAGATTTTCTCTCGCTTTCTTTCTGTTAAGGGAAAAGAAAAAGGAAAAAGAAAATTTTTGGAAATTAAAACCACTGAGCAGGCAACCTCGGGAGAGTAAATTTAGTCTGAATTTTTCAAAATAAAAATTGCTACTTTATGGTTTTAAAAATTGATTGTTTTTGAAGGAGAAGGGATTTGTCTTTTACAGAAATAGACAAAACAAGGCTAAGTGGGGGAGTAGATTCAGATCTGCTTCAATATACTTGAAAAAGAAATTAAATTGATAGATAATTATGTATAGAAAATACATAATAAAATGGGTAAAGTTACTTTAAAATCTCCGAATTTGATTTTTCTTAATTTGTTTTCTAAATTTAGATTCTTTTAACCTTTTTTTGTTGAAAGATTTTTTCCATTTTGATAAAAATTATATAACGTACGTCACAAAATGACTGAAAATAAAATTTTATCAAATTTAAGGTTAATGTGAAAAGATTTTAAGGACCACGATGGAAATTATTACAAAGTTTAAGGGTTAAAAGCTAGTTTATCCCATATAAAATCTAACATTAAAAACATGAATATGATTATTACATTAAACAATATATAGAACACCACATGAATTCACACATTGTTGATCTATTCATATATTGTTTTTTGGTGAATTATTATATTATTGTTGTAATCATTAAACCATCTTATAATTGGATAATGTAATACTATATTAATGTATTTTTTATTTATATATTATTATTATTAATGAATTAAATGATTTTACATGTTATTTTAAAAATATATAAATTACATAATTTTAATTTAAATGAACTAAAAGTGTGTAAATTTTTACGCAATACACAAGCATATGTTTCCTCATCTCTTAAAAAACCCTCCTTTTTTAAAATTATTACCATTCTAGCTTCTTTCTCTTTTGTTCAATTCTTTCTCTGTTCTAGTGACACGTTTCTTCTTATGTCATTGTGACATATTTTTGTTTTGTATTTTTTGTTTGGCTCGTATGTCTTCGTGGCAGATTTTAGCATACCCTAGTGTTCGATTGTTGTTCGCACAGAGATTACTCGGCGCTAGTTTTTGATTCATAGTGTTGTCGGTGGTCACTTGAAATATTTTAACCCCACTCGTTGATGGTTGTTTGCCGATAAAATCAGTCTTAGGTAGTGGTTTAGGGGTTTAAAAGTAGAATTTAGAATTTAAGGTTTGTGCTTATAATTTATGGTTTATGAATAGAATTTAGGGTTTGAAGGTTAGGTAGGGTAATATAGTTAAATGATTAATTTTTAAACTATAAACTCTAAATTTTAACCTTAAATCATAAATTATAACCACACCCTTAAATTGAAAACTCTTACGCTTAAATCCTAAATAAGTCTCTAAATGATAAAACTAATACACTAATGAAAACTTTTTGTTTCTACCGTATGTGGTATATTACCCTTTTAAAAATATAGAATACTAAAAAATAAAGTGGGGAAGTGAAACACACGCGATTTTAAGGAGCGTAGATAAGAAAGAGCTTGAGTTTCAAATTAGTGCACGTTCAGTTTGCATCTCTCTGACAAATTTCTTCTCCCGTACCTGTGTTGATGTAATTTAAATTGGATTTTCTTTCAATCAGCACAGTTTCGATCCTCTGCACGCGGTCCCATGGAACACCTCCCATATCTCCCACTCTCTACCCCTTGATTTCGTTTCTGGATTTTGTGGGGTATTTGAAAATGAGCGAGCATTTGAAAATACATTTTATTCCCTTTTTTAATTAAAATTAAGTGATTTAGTTTGAATTAAAATATTTTTAAAATTATATTTTCAATCTATTCGAATACTTTTAATATTTCTAGAGCATTTTAATTAGGGATAACTATGGGTCGGGTTTTTGGTCGATTCGTAATTGACCTAAAAATGAAGCACTTCCACATGAACTCGACCCCAATATTTTATGATGTTCCACCCGACTTGAACTCGGTTTGAATTTTAGAGTAAAAATTTAAACCAAAAATAAATAAATAAATTATTTTTTATTCAATAAAATAGATGGTTAATTAAAAAATACAAATAGATGATATTATAATAATGATTTATTTTTATTAGACAAGATAAAGAGATAATTGAAACACATATATAAGGAGAGAGACATTATAACAATTATACATAAACCTAAATACGACCAAACCCGACACCATCTTAAAAAACTAAACACGAACTTAAAATTTTCTTTTTAAAAAAATTGACCATATAGGGCCAGATCAGGTGAAAAACTCGTTGGGTCTGGATCGAATGATCATCCCTAATTTCAATATATATATATATATTTATAAGAGAGGCTTATGATATTAATTCATTCATCTAAATTATATATCTATATAATAGTTTTTAAATAAAAAAATATTATTTTTCTTTAAAGGCAAGGAGACATAGGTAATTTAAAGATTTTGTGGGTTGTCAATGTCATGGGCCCATTTGTATTAACATAGAATACTGGTACAGGTGTCAGTATGGCCCAATTCATGGGTCCATATAGGTACCAACTTGTCTTGAATCATAATAATAATTTCCCTATTCAAACCTGTAATAACGTAGATTCACATACATACATACATACATACATTTGTTTTTCGAATTCGAATAATATAATTATCATCTTCGACATATACCGCAACGATAGTCTAAGATCGTATATATCTGACACGAATATACTAAAAAATAAAAACCAGCTACATTTCACAACATTTCAATTTCAAGGAATGAAAAAAACTTGAGTCGCTTGCAAGCCTAAAAAACACTGCCTATACCTTGTAAAAAGAATACTACTTCTACGTTTCTTCGACTCCGTTTTCCTACACTACCCCTACTCGACACTACTTGACTACGAGAAAACGAACATAACATTATATCGCGGGCAAACGACTCACCGATACAGGTTAGAGGTGAAACCGGATCGACAAAAGCAGTTAAAAGTGTTGTGGTTTTAAGGACTGCAAAGATTCTTGAGGTCTTCAGCTCTGGCAAACCAGGTTGGGACAAGCTTAGAAGCATGGGGATAAAGGTCTTTGTAGGAATTTCGTATCGTCCCTTCGGCCACTCCTGTTGCTAGTGATATGTCTACAACGCATGCAAATGCATACGTTAAATACATACATACATACATGCATGCATGCATTATCTATACATGTAAAATTTTCTAACCTTTGAGTAGCTTCTTATCGTCCGAGAGTTGGGTTATTATGTAAATAACAGCTGCTGCAATTGATATTGGGCTTCTCCTGTTACCAAAATTTGAATAAAGATTTGATTTTTGTGGATTATATGCTTTACCTATATGAACAATGGATTCGAATTTTCGTATTCGATATCCGATATCCGATCACATATTTAGTTTACCTGATATCCAGCTCTTCAGATTTATGCACAGCTTCTTGAGCAGCCTTGACTGTTTGATTACTCATTCCAAGATGCGAGCAGAAACGTCTCTGTTAATGCATACAATACCGGTTTGAGAAATATCGAAGGTGAACCCGGTTCGTACCGCTATTATATTTAAATTTCAACAACGGATGACTTACGAGGAAGTCCCCGGCATGTATGGTGCCCATTTCCATGGACTGCCCCATCTCCACCTCCAATTGCTTCACGATATACTCTTTTGCACGGCCAATTTCCTTCTTCGTGGCTCGGTTAGCGACCGAGCATATCTCTGGTTCACGATTCACACATGTGTGGTAATAGCTAATAAACAAAGATGTTTAATCTAAAGTTGATCTCATACCTTTGACAGTACGAGGCTTGTCTTCTTGTCTGCAAGCAATGTAGAGACAAGCAGCCAAAATGGCATCCTGGTTTCTCCCTTTAAGGGGCTTTTGATCTTCAACTTTCTTGTATATTTCGTTTGCTCGATCCTTAAACCACACAATTTGTCACCACATTAGTGTTTATTGTATATCGAAATGTTAAACTAAACGTAATTAAACAATGTTATTCGAATTCGGGTATTCGAAATTTTAATTATTTTTTAGAGGATTATATCTATACATTCATATTTAGAGTATAAGACATTTCAAGGACAAAAAAAGAGAGGAGAGAGTAAGGTGGGAATAAACAGGGGTGATGCCAGGGGAGTCTCTTGATTAAATGGTATAGTTTCAATTTTAACCCATCTTAACAATAAATAGTTCAAATTAGTCCTTTCTTGGCCTCTTCAAAAAAGTAAATTAATCAGTTGAAACTATTTTAATGCAAACATTTCAAGTTTAACCCCCCTAATTATTTTTAAAATTCCATTAACCATTTTGATTCATGAATTTTATTAAAATTTAATTAAATGAAATACAAACACAGAAGAGTTTAGCTTGGTACCTTTATGGTTGCAACAAGCCCCAACCTGAAACACCAAACATATCACGTCAGTGGTAGATCCAAAAATATATTTGAGAGTAGGCACAAATATTATAAAAAATTAAGAATTAATTTAAAAAAAATAAAAAAAATTGAAGGCGTGTGAATTATAAAAAAGTTCAGGGTGTACACTAGCCTACTCTATGTTATATGTAAATCCGCCACTCATATCAGTTATGTCTTCTTTGAAAAAATGCACGATTAAGTATTAACTACTGTCTAATTACTGCATTAATCATTCACAAAACCCCACACATTTAACATAAAACAATGCATCTCATTCATGTTTACAAGAACAAGAAACATGAAAAAAAGGAAAAGAAACCGACAAACCTGTCAGACATGGTGGCAATGGTCTTAAAGGCCTGGATAAGGGAACGGTCGGGGTTGGCCCCACGGTTTTGCCATCGTCCCAGAGAGGAAGTGAAGAAGTCGGAGGAGGAGCCATTAGGGTTTGAAATGACAGTGGAGAGGCCGCCGTCAACGAGGAGAGGATTGGATGGACCACCAACGCGGACGGGGTCGTTGTCCGCTGACTCATTGGCGAAGGTTCGCCACTCGGAGGTCTCGTCGATGGAATGAGACTCGAGAACCAGACCACACTCGGAGCACACAGTGTCGCCGGCGGAGTGGTCGAAGACAACCTCGGTTGGTCGGTTACAATCCGGGCAGAAAGAGTCAGCCATGTCGTGGAAATAGTTTATCTGGTCATCATGTCGGTTTTTTTTGGGTGCTGTTGTTGGCTTCGAAATGTGTGAAGCGGGTGATCTTATCCGGTTTATCTTTCCAGGGGTGGTTCGGTTGAGTGTGAGAGTGGGTTTGCTTAAGGGAAAAAACGGTATATTTCAAACGAATATTATGGCATATAGTGATCTAAATGAAACGAGATAGATCGCGAGTTATTCGAGTTTAACTCGGTCAAAGCTCGGTCAAAGCTTGACTTGACACGAGCTTGAACTCAGCTCGATTTCTTAACGATCCAAGCCAAACTACTTAATACCCAACTCAAAAAGCTCACAAGCTACTCGAAAATATAATATACTGATTTTTTTGTTTTAAAAGTTTAAATTCTTAAACTTAAAATCATAAATATAAATACTAAACATAATTATTAAACCTTAAAATCTATATCCTAAATTCTAAACCCAACAACTTAAACCTCTAAACCTTAACTAATACTTTAAACTTTAAAATTAACAAGCTTGAGTTTACACAACTTGTGTATCAAAGTTTTTCTTCATGAGACTTTAAATGAGACGTGAGAAATGAAGAGTTACTCGAGTCCAATGCAGTCAAAAATCGGTCAACACTTGACTCGAATCAAGCTCGAACTCGACTCGAGTTCTAAACGAGTCGAGCTCAGGTTTCTCAGGCTTGTTAATAATTACTCAAACTCGAACTCGACTTGAAATCTTAACGAGCCGAGCTAAACACAACTCGAACTCGACTCGACTCGTTTACACCCCTAAATTGACATATACAAATAGTATTTTTTTTAAAAAAAAACTTTACCATCACAGTTAAAATTTGCTTGGAAATTGTACTTTGGCTTGGCATTTATTTGATTTCCGACAACGCTCTTAAGAGATAAAGTTGAGCCATACACCACATGAGGCAAATACGGTTACGAATGACCTTGTCAAACTCCCTAGTCTTGAAAATTTGGAGGTGTTGCATTTTGTTGTCCCTCGGATTCAATTCTACAGCTTCTTTATAACGATTTGAATAGAAATTGTTAGGTATTTAGTTGTTTTATTGGCTTTATATGTATTTTGGACGTTTGATTGTAATTACTTTCATGTGAACTTTTTTTTCTCCATTTAAGTTTAGGCATATCGGAGTAATTCCCCTTTTATCAAAAAAAAAAAAATACTAGTAGCATGTACCGTAATTACAAGTATTATACCGTATAAATAAAAATCTTGTCCTTTTTGGTGTTCACATATTGATATATGCCAAAGTTAAAAAAAACTAAATTACAAGGTCTAACCTTTATTTTTAAATCTTGAATTTTAAACCCTAAACTTTAAAAGTACACCCTACAATCTAAACTCTAATCTTAAATCCTAAATTTATTTTTTTTAGCTTCAGGAACATATGTAGTAACATCAAAAAGGAACAAACGATTTCTGTTCGGTATCAAGTAGGCTTTTGAGCTTGAACCGATAGGGGATTGTGCTTCACATTCATGCATGGACGAATGCATGCATTTTAAAAAGGAAAGGACATCTAACACAAACATAAGATGTTCCTAATTTGCTATATTGTCTTTAAATGAAACAGGCGACAATGTCTTTGTCTCAATTCACGTACAAAAACAACAATATAGGAGAAGAAAACCTTTCTTTTATGTTGTCTGAATACTACTGCAAACCTGAGAACATGTTTCATTTTTACCCCAATGCTTAGGGCTATCGTAAATCCGGGCTACCGAACGGTCGGCTCCGCTTTGATCCGGACATATGCATTTGTATACGACTAAACTACGTTACCAGCAAACCTCCTTTCATGGAACTGAGATTGACGACGGTGATGGTTCCAGCAGAGAATGTTAAACGGAACATGTATCATTCTAGTACAGGGTTCTCCTCTTCGTGTGCTTTCTGAATACCGACCAAGCGAGCATAATCCACCCACCTATAGGAGCATATCGATCGGAAAATTCCGAGATGTGAGAAGTTGCAGGCAATGAAATGACTATACTATCATAGCAAGTGAAAACTTTGAGGATCGATACGGAGTCTTACAGTAGAGAACCCAAGTATGTGTTGCCTGTTCTAACAGCAAAGCAGATTGCACTCAACATAAGCTTGTGCTTGTGTAGTAAAGGCTCCAACATCCGTTGTTCGATCACACCAGCCAGCACTTGGTACCTATTCATCGAAACAAAATCATCCGTTATTCACGCACGCACGGCATTAGGACATTATCAGAATCAAACACTGCTATTGATAATCATAAAGGCGTTTCTACAGACAATAGAAAAATCCAAGCTTCAAGGACTAAATTCACCTGAGGTTGCTAGAAACGGCCATATATACACCGTAGGCAACGCTGGTGGATAATATGGGAACGTTTTCGACTTCATCAACGGAAGTCTTATCAACAGCCTTTCTTGCGTTTAGATGCCAGAAAATCCAGTTTGGGGATTTCGGTTCGATATTCGCTACCGAAAACTTACAAGGGAAGAAGTGGTGCCTACTGCAAAAAGCTTTGCCCCATTACGCTGCAAAGAACATACAATTAAAACACGAATGACGGTTTGTTCATTCATACGTTATCGAGATACCGTAGAGCAACCTGAAAGATTTCCTTACCATTACTGCACCTAATCTCTGCAAAAGTGAATACGAAGTCCCATGGAGAGCAACCTGCAGACAGAATTTCATGATTGTAAATCGTTCTTATTTTTCACCTAGGAAAGACTGCACAAAATCTCTATGCAACTTCATCGGCAATTATAGAGCAGAAACCTGAAAAGCATTATCGGGGCAGCTATGGAAGAACTTGGAAATAACCCCAGCATTGACTGCAAGAGGAGCCCGGAGAGAGACCGTAGGAGCAGGAAGATAAACAAGCATGAAATCTGCAATTATGGCCATTACCTAGAAAAACACATCGGAAATGCAACATGATTGAAATACCAGAGTTGGACATACAATAACCAATATGTTATATGCTAGTAATTTTTCATTGAATTTAGCCTAACAACACATCCTTGCTATTCGGAACAAAAGAAGTCCGAAAAGGTGCATAATTGAAAGAAGTATTTGTGAGGTAAACAACCATACCACATCCGCAAACACGATTTCGAGCTCCTTGAAAAAGTTTTCTCTGCGACGATCATATTCTGCAGCAGTCTAAAAGAACAGGAAATTAACATAAGTATGGCAGTAGTTAAGATTGACTCGACAAAACTGATGAGAGACAGAGTACATTACAAGCTTAACCCGGGAAGAGTTGCCGGTTAGTGATGAACACTGCGGACACAAGTAGGAACATGCAATCCTAAAAGAAACCATTACTTACACAAGGAAGACCGACGACATCGGTGTCCGACTTAGTCGAATCAAGCGAATCTTGACACCATTAGTCCATATATAGGCAATTATGTTTCTTAGAAACATACATTTCAAAACTAACAGAAGTCTTAATTACCCCAAAATTCATCTTATGGACAAAGATCACAAGGAATCAAAAAATACTAACTACAATACATTATACATCTTAGGTTCAATAAAAGAAAGTATTTTTCCAAAATCTATCTCTGCTACAAAATACTTACTTACATACCAAGATAACCAAGATCAAACCCCATCATAAATATCATAGCAAAATCTACACCATCAATTTATATAAAGAAACCAAAAGGCAGAATTTTTTAAAAAAAAGAACCTTGGTGAAGATCCCAACGCCGCATTCTATGCCAACTTTAGCCAAGAAAAGATCATCGGCCAAAAGCCTTTCTTTGAACCCGCCGAACTGCATCAACCAACGCATGAACCCCGACTTTTCAAGCCCCAAGAACCTCTCTATAACCGACCCGGGAACCTTCCCGGCTTGGATCCCCGCCGCCAAGTCCTTCGGCAGGCTCTCCATTGACCTCCCTGCCTCCGCCAGTATAATCATCGTCTCTCTCTTGTTCTTATCGCCCGCATTCTCATCACCACCGTTGCCTTTCCCATTGTCATGGTTTCCGCCGCCACCACCCGAGTTATTGTTGTTGTTGTTAATGTCGCCGCCACCTCCACCGGGAAGGGTGGAGAATGTCGATACTGAGGAAGGTTGGCGATGGCGGAGACCAGTGGAGGAGGAAGAGAGGCGGAGATGGAGGCGGTGAGGAAAGCTGGTGGAGAGATTAGGGGTGGGCTTAGCGAGAGGAGAGAAGGGTGGGAATGGGGTGAAAAGGAAGGCGGCGGTGGACATTGGTGGCGGTGGCTGGTGGTGGCGGACTTTGTCAAAGTTTGATGGGTTGCTTCCTCTTATTACGTTGTTTTCGGAGAAATGTGTGTTTGGTTTGTCGTAGGTGGCCCAAACTTGACTACTAACAGGTTAATAAGGGTTTCGGCCAGTCTAGTGTTAAAATTCTTTCCTACTCGATTTTAATCACGTGAAATTCACGCTCTTCTATCCACTATCTGATATTTAGGGTGAGCAAAACTCGACTCGAAAAAACCGAATAACTCGATTCGACTCTAGGTAAAAATACTCGACTCGTCTTGACTCGACTCGAAATTTCATAAACTCGAATAACTCGAAAAAATCTCAAATAAAATTTGAGTTGTAAAATGGAAATTCGAATAACTCGAATTTTTTAGTAATTAGTGAATTTATTTTTAAGTTCGAGACGAGTTTAAATTAGTGAATTTATTTTTTAGTAATTACTGATATATAAAAATATGAAGAAATATTGTCACACGCGAAAAAATATTTATGTGCATATCTTATATGATTAGAGAAACGAGTTTAAATTGGAATCAAACCCTACTATAACATGATAAATAATTACAGTTAAATTTTATAGGAACTCGAAAACTCGACTCGACTTGAATTTATTAAACTCAACTCGAATAAAAAAAATTTCAAATAAATTTTGAGTTGTAAAATATGACTCGTCAACTCAAATAACTCGGAATTTTTTTACTCGACTCGATCGAACGCTCACCCTACTGATATTCACGTAGGAGCGTGTAACACACAGCTTCAAAAGCGTAAGAAGCCATTGGTTTGTGGCACTGTTAAGGTGGGTGAGAGAGCTAGAGAGTGCTTTGCAGCGGGTGACACGCTGGCACTGTGGGATCCACATGGGTCTTTGATTTTTGATTTGTGGAATCATAAAGAATATTATAAGAATCTCATAGCAATTATTTTAAAATGTAAAATAATTATTATTATGTACAGTATAGCAAAAAATATTAAATTAATACAGAAAAATACACAGAAAGAAGATGATAAATAGAAAAATGGGACAAATCTTACGTAATTTCCAAGAACATAGGAAGTCTTGTCAAAGAAGCTGTTAATTGCCGGTTGCCACCATAGCAGACAACTGCTTATGCTATATGTTCTTCTCATCCATACATGCATGTATGTATATAGGGTGTAAATGAATTGAATTAACAAGATTATATTCTTGTTTGTTTATTTATTTTTCGATAGTGTTTACGTTTAGGTTAGTTTTCGTTTAAATTTTTAATATTATGTTCGTGTTCGTTTGTTTATAGTTCGCGAACAAGTTCGTTTAACGTTCTCGAACATATTTGTTTATATGTTAGGAACATGTTCGTTTATACCTCCGTTAAAATGATGAAATTACACCACTAATCATTAAGCTCATTCGGCTTCACAATTTGAACTCTAAAATTCACCATATATTCAATTTAGTTCATACTTTCACCAATATTTAAAATGTACAAAATAAAAGGAAAATGGAACCGAGTAAATGAGTGGATAAACTAGCTTATAAACGAGTTTGTTCGTAAACATAAACGAACCAAGCACACCTCTATTCGTGTTTGTTCGTTTATTAAACAAATATACAAATTCTGTTCATACTCGTTTATTTAGCTTAATAAACGAAAATTGTACAAACCGTTCACAAACAGTTCGTCGAACGAATTTACCACCACTATATGTATATTACCAGGTAAGTGTTTTATTAAATTCGATTCGATTTAAATTAGATACAATTATTATTTAAATATGATTGATTTCGACTTTCGATTTACAAATGTTAATTAGGAAGGCAAAGATTGATAAACAAAGATTGAAACAAGTGTCTACAATGAACGTTTCATCTCCTGATCTTTAGGAAGGCAAAACAATGGCAAGATTCCTTCACCATGTTGCTTCATCAACGCCGACAAGTTACCGATTTCTCTAAGGGGAGATCGGCGGGGAAGTAGTCCGGCAGCACTGCATGTTTGAACCTTGAAGCCATCACCATTCGCGCAACGGTTTTCTTTCAAGCGACACACGAGTACCCGCTTCTCTGTTTCGTTTTGTACTTCTTGGTTAATTGGTGAAGTATTTCTGGCCCTTACTGGTTTTTGGTCTCTTTCGTTTCGCAATCTCTCGACCTCGTCGTGAAGGACGGACGTTCGTGCCTGTAGCTCATTCGCCTTTGCTTCGGACGAGGTAGCTTTCTGTTTCCATTCTTTCACCTAATGAAAGCAACAAACGTATTCAACATCTCAATTAAGTAGTGTTGTACTTGTGTGTAACACAATATAATTGGGGTATCATGGAAATCTTACAGCAGATTGCAGGGATTGAATCCGATAGTCCGAATCAAGCGCTCGATCTTCCCAGAAATCTCGACATTTCTGCAATTCTTCCATCTCATCCCTTACCTGTCCCAGCATGTCTTGCATCTGGGACCATTGTTCCGTCTCGGCATGAACTTGCTCGACAAGTCTCTGCACTATAGCCTTGCAATGTCCTGAACACACTCTTCCTTCATGGGGCATTTTCTCCTGCAGAAATGAACCCGGACTCTCATCTGTTCCAACTAAATTAATATAGAAATGTGCAAATATTCGAAACACATTCTGCAATTTGAAACTAATGTTCTTCTTCTAAAGTTACCTTGTATGATTGTTGTGTCGATGACAGCAACAAATCCGAATAATCAATCCTCTTTGAACTGGAAGCAGAACTGGTGGCTGAACGGTTCGTTGCGGCGAGCGTTGAAGTGTGTTCATCCTCCATTCTCTCTAGCAAAACCCCTTTAGACAATCTCTTCATCTTTCTTCTCAAAATTTCAACCTGCAAATTTGCTTCAAATTCAAACTCTGAAAATGTGTTGAAATCGATGTTACCGGACTCGACTGCGAGTACCGGATATATGTCCAACACAAGTATAGGACACAAATAAGTGTTATATACTTACAAAGACTAGGCAACAAAGACTAGTATGATGTCCAAAATCAACATCACAACATAAGTGTTATATACTTACATTGCTGTCCCGACCCGAAACAAAGCTCTCACCCCCTTCACTACTCGTTTTAATCGACAAGCTTTCTTCCGCCATCTCTCGAATGTCTTCGGAGAATCCTCCAAACTTCTCTATCTGCCTTTGGAGAACACATACTTGTTCATCAAAGTTACTGCATTTCTTAACCTCCAAGTCTTTAACCCTTGACCTCTTTTTCAGTTTTTCTAGTTTTTCAGACAATTCATTGATCTGCTCCTCCAATACCAATCTCACATTCTTTCCCTCACAAATGTTGTTTCTTCCCTGCATACCAATTGAAAACTCAAGATCATCAAATGGAATAAATATAAGAAAAAATAGAAGAAGAAAAAAAGGTTGGATATTTAAATAAATACCAACAGAGACATTCTTTCAAATAGTTGGTGAAATAAATAGATTTTCCAGAAATGGCTTCACACACATTCTATCAGCAAAACCTAGAAATCAGAATTTGTACTAAACAAACTAACTACAGTCCTATACATTTATCAATATTTTCTCAAGAACCAAACAGAAAATAATCAAAAGAGAGGAAAGAAACCAACAGAAACCAGAGTTTGAACAGCAGATTTCAGGGTCCTCTCCATCTCCACCCTTCTTCTCTCCATTTTCTTAACAGCAATATCTCTTTCCATCCTCAATAAATTACACTCTGCTCTCAAAATCTCAGCTTGGAACCTCCATTTCTCTTCTTCAACTAAAGCAACACCACTGTTTTCTATGTTCTCCTCCTCCACCGCCACCACCCTCTCTCTTCTCATATCTTCATCATGACGTGGACTCACCAGCACCATTGGATCAACAACCCCTCTTGTAAAAGACCTTTCTTGATCAAACAAGCTCACCAGCATCATCCCTTTTGCCTCATCGTGTAAAGCTGGTAGCTTTAAAGGACTTGCCTTTGGCTTTGGTGCTTTCCTTGTAGGCCTGTGTGGCGGCAAATGAAGGATCTTTGGGGCTGGTTGTGGCGGTGGGTATTGCCATTTACCTCTTCTTGTTGGCCTCTCCATGCAACAACAAACAAACTCCCAAATTCTCTGTTTTTCCAAATGGTTTTGAAAATAAAGCTGAGCCCTTTGTTAAGTGATGGCTGGAGCTTGACTTGACTGCCTTATTTATGTTTGATTTTGAAGATTTAAGAGCTTTTCGACAATTGGGTATTCGATTTTAGCTGGTATTTTTTGAACACAGCACAAGCTTTAACAAAACAAGTACCAACCTTCTTTTTGTCATTTTCAAGGTTTGTTTTTGATTTTACAGAGTGAAAATGACACTGTTTTGGAAGCTGCACATTTCTTTGTTTTCTGGAATCAAAAGAGATTTCTGTTTTTCATAAATGAAAATTTGAAAGGAATTATAAAATGTTTGATTTTCAGTATGTATTTAAAAAAAGAGTTATTTTCATGTGAACTTAGCTGAGTCGCTGTCTATTTTCCCTTGTTATGGAATCGACAAATAAAGAAAATGAAGGTCCGTGCCGTTGAAGGTATTTCCTTGGTTATAGGTGATAACCTTTAAAATATTTGTTTAAGAATTAAAAATACAATTATTAATGTTCCCAACAACTACTGACAAACAAGTGTTTGGGCTGCTGTCTGACTCTCTATCTCGAGTCTCGACTGGTTTTTGTCTGGAACACTTCATTTTTTATCATTTTCAAAGGCAAACAGTCTGGACCAAAACACAAAGATGCTTTGTTGGTTTGAATATAAATGCATGCCTTAATTTATTACATCACAGTCACAGACATTTAAGGCATGCACCATAGCCATGTTTGATTCAGAAAACCAATGCCACTTGGGGACCACTCCAACATGGAATTGTCTAAAAAAATATACTTTTTTCAAGTTCTGTCTTAAGATGTTTGAACTAGAACTTGCCATTATTATCTGTCATAAAAGCTTTTGATGTTCATTCCTAAGCTACAAGAATTACATTCTAAAACCAAACTTCACAATCCTCAACAACAGTATATAAAGCTAGACTGATGCCGAAACTTGAATCCAAAATGATCTCGAAAAACACACACCACAAGTCCGAAAGAGGTTGACAGTTTCATTCACTTTTACCGTTTTGCTGGGAGGCGACGAAATTGCGAATGACTTCCATTGCCAGCTGATGAGCAGTCTTGTTCTGCAGCTTTGCTAGCCCTTCCATGGCTTCGTATGTCACTTTATCGGCGAAAGGCTTTAGGTTATACCTTGCCGCTGATTGCACCGGACCTTCCCATTTGTCCACCAGCTCCTGGAGTTTTTCAAATCCCTGAGATCATCATACTCATCAGTTTGCTAGCTCGGTTTACTAGGCCGAGAATTTCATTTGATCGAGCAAAGAGAATAGTAATACTACCATGCGGGTTGTGAAGTCGCCAAATGATTCTTTCGGTTGTCTTTTTCGTTTCCAGTAGTAGAACAAGGGCTCGAAAACCTTTTCAAGATCCTGAACTTTTACTTTGTTCATAAAAGTCCTTGCTATTTGAGTTTGATTAGGTGTTCCTCCAAGCCAAATCTAATTTCACCACCAACAAAAAAAACATTACCAAGTTGTCCTACTAATTATTAGGACAGAAAGGTATCTTGTCGGATAATTGAACTACCTGATAGCTGTTCGGACCATCACCAACCAGTCCGAGCTCAGCCATGTATGGTCTAGCACAACCATTGGGGCAGCCAGTTACCCTAATCACCACCGACTCACTGTACTTGAGTCCGACCTGAAATGAGGCCAATGATATCCATTAGCCAGTCTTCTTCTTGGGGATAAGGGGATCATTCAAATCGAACAGGATATTTGATAAATATACGACATACCTTCTCGAAGACAGCTCTGACACGCTTGAGGATATCAGGTATGCCGCGTTCAGCTTCGGTTATTGCCAAAGGGCAAAGTGGAAAAGCAGGGCATGCCATAGCAGTTAAGTTCAGGGGATCCACATATTTAGGATGCTGTTTCATAGCAAGAACTAGTCAGCTGCGCATCTAATTCAACGTATGAATTACGACAAAATGAAGGAGCATAAGGCAACCAAGTTTGCGGGTTGAATATTAATAAGCTAAAAAACAGCCTAAGCAATTAAGCACAAAAATGCCAACCACATGTAGTAAGCACAACCATCATTCCATGGTCTAACTAGGTGAACTCCAATCTCTTTGGTGGGATTCTAAGCAAACGTATAAAGTCGTAATGGTTTGTGTGATTCCATATTAGCGGTCTTGTCTTGCGACTAACGTGCCATAAAATTATGCAACTCCTAAGTGAACTACCAATGCCAGCAGCTGATTTCTTCATTAATCGAAATTTTTATTTCTTTAAAAACCGAGATACATTGTCATATTGGCAATCAACCCAAACGCTATAGACAAGGAAATGCTCAACTTTAAAACTTTTGGAAGTAATGAAAATCTCACCAGCAGCCCAGCTTGAGCAAGAACCGTGGTAATAGGACGCCTCCATGCACTACGAACATCACACAAAATGAGGTTTTGGTTTGGGGTGATTCGCACATTCAAATTATACTTCTCTATTACTTCCCTCAGTGTCTTTTTCATTTTTCCACCGATACGACCGTTATCTACATGGAGTCCACAAAATAAAGCACCATCTCCCTGCAAAAAGAGACGGTCAAATGCGCGGTAATAAAGACCAATGTGGAAGTTAAAAAAATGTCAAACTGAAGACATCATGTATGACATCTCCAAATTAAAAACATAAACCTGCTCATGCCATCCCAAGTAACTCTTAAATTCCCATTCAGGCAACTCATGGAAAGGCTGGAATTTCTTTCCATAATATTGCTCGACAACGCTTCTAAACTTTTCGATCCCCCAAGTGCTGATCAAATATTTCATTCTACTATATCTACGATCATCTCTTCTTCCATGATCACGTTGTGTGGCAACAATGGCTTTAATAGCATACAAAATGTCCGCCTTTGGCACATAACCGAGTGGTTCTCCCAAACGTGCGAAAGTGGTCTCCATCCTATGGGTTCTTCCCATGCCACCACCAACCTGCAATAACAATTTCGATAAACAGATGCTTTTAGGTACAAAAACTGTGCCATATAAAAGGGAAACGATTTCTTTTATCCTACGGTAGTCTTACATATATGTTGAAACCCTGAGGCTCCCCATTTTCATCAGAAACTACCACAACACCGATATCATTCGTGAGAATATCCACCGAGTTATCAGTAGGCACAGTCACAGCAATCTTAAACTTCCTTGGCAAGAACTGCGTCCCGTATATCGGCTCAGGAGAATCAGGGAAATTCGTTCCATGTGAATTATCATTCCTAGCTTCCACGACTTCCGGAGGCTCCGATGTCATGAATTTCTCCCCATCCACCCATACATCATAGTAAAAACCCGACTGAGGAGTCAACAATGCAGCAATATTATCAGCAGTTTCTTGTGCAAAAAGGTATTCTTTCGTCATCAGCGGCGCAGCGGGAGCAAGCACATTCCTATTTAGATCCCCGCACGCACCGAGAGTCGAACCCATGTTTCGAATAATGGTGCTCATTACAGTCTTGAGGTCCTTCTTCAAAACACCATGGAGCTGAAAGGTCTGCCTCGTCGTCAAACGCAAAGTTCCGATACCGAATTGATCAGCGAGATCGTCCATAGTCAAGTAGAGCCGGTTCGGAACTTTCCCGCCGGGGTTTTTAGTCCGAAGCATGAACGAAAAAGACCTCGAACCACGCTCATCTCTGTTGTACTGCTGATAACTCCCATGAAACTTAATCAATTGCGTTGCAGCCTCGTTTATGTTCGGGGTTTCAGACAATATCTCCTCATTGAGCGGGTATCTAATGAAATTGCTCTGTTCTTTGAAAATCTCAACTTTACTTCGCTTTGTTTCAGTGGCGCTTGTTTCAGGCTTCACTGGCTGAATAAAAGAAACGAATTAACATAAAAATTCGATTTTTTTAATCTATTGATCATTTGACATTAACAATTCTCAGAAAGGGGCAATCTGAGAGAAAAAGATACTAGATTTTCTCAGACTTTCCTAGATTCCAAACAACAATCAATATAAAATGAAATTATACGAACTGAACAGAACATAACTGACCGTGGAGACAGCTCTGATGAGAATGGGGCTGCAGAAAGGAACGGGAAAGACGCGGAGATTCCTCGTCAAAGATATGGAATGTGAAGATTTCAACCCAGTGAAGCTCTGGACTCGAATCTTCGGATCCGTCGGTAAAACGGTACCCGCCGGAGTTCCAAACGACGTCGTCATTAGCTTGAAAGAAAGGATGAAAGTTTTAGGCTTTGAATTTGGTTTCCTTTAGAAAAAAAGAAGAGGAAACTAAAAGCTTTGAAAAAGAAGGGTGGAGCGGCAATGGCGAAAAAGAAAGCAGAGAATTTGATGCTTTGATAGAGAAGTGGATTTTATTTGTGTGAAGTGCGATAAATAAGAATCCAACATATAGAGAAACAGACAGGGGAAGTGTTTCATTTGGTTTTGCTAATGTGCGCCCATCACGTGCCTGCCACGGGACTCATTCCCACGCGCGGAAAGTTTTTACAACAATGAAAGCTTAAACCTGAAACTTTACTTAATCATATAGTATTTTTTTTTATATGGAGTAATTATTAATATTTAATTTGTTTATTAATCATATATTTGTGCGGAAAGTTTTATGCTTATTGATCATAAAAACCACAAACAGCGCGTAGTAAAATGTGAAAAGGGTGCGCGTTTCAGAAGTTATGGACAAAAGATCGGAAATAATTTGGATTTTAGGCTGAACTTGGACGGATTTACGTCTTAGTTCTTACCCATCGTGAAGTAGGTAACGGCCTAAAAAGCCAGGTTTGTGGCGGCTACGGTGTTTCCATTTTTTTATTAAAAAAGCGTTATAGAGAGAGTGGCAAAATTGGCCTGATAATTTTGTGGAAACAATTCCATAATTTGGAGTAAATTTAGAAGTGTACTTTTGACACGTCCGAAAATTTTGACAAATTTAAGAAAAAATTTACTCGTCCCTTTCCGGTGTTACACTAATCTGATATAATTTATTGATAAAATTATTTAAATTCGAGTTTTATAAAATGTGATCATCGAGACCAATAGTTGATTCTATTAAAATCTTAATTAAAATTTCAATACTTTGATTATTATTAGGCTTAAGTGGTAAATAAGTGCCTAAACTATATTGTTTTTTTCTGAATAAGTGCCCAAAGTATTTTTCGGGTCAAACAAGTGTCTAACGTAACATTTTTAAAGTTTTCATTCAAGTATCTTGTCGTTAATAACCGTTAAAAAATTTCGTTAGCCAATAAAAACATGACATGTGGTACTATTAAACATTTTCTAATTTTTTTCTTAAATAAATCATAATTTTTAAAATATCTTAAATTTTTTAAATAATCTCAAAATAATCCTCAAATTCGTAAACCTCCTAAATTAAGCCCCTCCCACTAGCATTGGTCACGTGTTCTGCGATGGAATGTAGTGTCCTCTTTTCGTCGAACGACCTACACTACGGTTATCGTCCGTTATACCGTCATTCGTCGCGAATCATTCAAATGAACCATTTGACGATTTTAACATTTTGCACAGTGTCTGTCGATTTCCGACAACAAGAGGATGGGATAAATGATCGTGATGGTTCGACGACGAATATGATGGGCGGCTACGAAATCAAGTCAAAATCGAGATTTGAGTTGGGAGTGTTAGAGATTTTAAATTTTAAAGTTATTTTTTTAATTTTTAAATATAATTTTGAAATTTTAAAAAAATGACACGTCTTAAATAACAGAAATTAACGAGTCACCTGTTTGAATAACGTACTAATCTAAAAAAATATAATTTAAGAACTTATTTGCCACTTAAACTTATTATTATTATAGTAGTTGAAAATATTTGTTGACTGACCACAGAAAACCAGTCCACGTCTTGTCGGTCAACTTAATGAAAGGTCACCACTGTGACTGTATCATATAAATATTCATATAATATCCCAGATGAGAAGAAAAATAAAACTAAAGGTTCGGAATAATGAAATGCAAAATAATTCATGGCCTTACACTGATATACCCTTGATCCTGCATTTTACTAAAGTACTATTTAATTATATTTAAAAGAGTGACGTCATAACTGTGTTAAAAGATCATCACTAAGGTTGTTTATTCTGTTAAAAAAAAACTAAAAACATATAAAACCAAACTACAAAACGAGATGTCTATTAACTGGAAACGACAAGAAAAACCTGGGTGCAACCTGCTTGTTATGAAACCTTCCCCACAAACCACTGATTTAACTACCTTACTATTCAGTTCTATTCAACAGTATTTGTACAAAAATGCAGCTAGGGAAAATTGATAGCAGCACAGAAGGCGAAAAACATGTCCGAGTCACGTGCAATATCTTCTCCCCTTCCCTCTAACCGAAGCCAAGAATGATTTGCCGGCTCGACAGCGGATTGCCATGATCCTGATCACGGACAAGTCCTGGAGTTCGACCAACCCTTCAGCTTTTGAAAGGGTGTCCTCCGTTCACCGGACATGGTGTGTGTTGTGCACATGGGACGCTCTTGCTTCTTGCAGGGTGAGGGCGGAAGTCCAGGTTTCGGCAGAATCGGTTTGCAATGGTTCGGAACTGGAGGAACTTGGAGACTGAGATAAGGCAGGACCTGAACCTGATCCATTTGCTTCTCCCGTGTCGGCATCTGTTTTCTTAGCAAAACGTCCTCCACTACCTCTCGCCCTACGCAAAGCATGCTGGTGCCTCGATTCGTGAAGATAGGGCTGTAGGATATAGGAAATGTGGTCACATGACATGCACCCCAAATTTTAACAATAAAAAGAACAAATCTCTCACAAAGTAGCTATCTGAACTCTAATAGTCAACATTTAAAATAACTGCCAATAATCCCACTAGCGTTGTCAACTAAAAGAGTATGTGGTTTTTAATTTACCTTTCGGGATTTTATAGCCTTCTTCTCAAGTTCTGCTTTGGCACGGGCCTGCCTTCGCCTCAGAATTCCCTGGTACTGTTTGGCATTTACGTAAACAGGCTCTTGTGACATTTCAATCGGCAAAGTCATTCTTGCATGAGGCATTCCAACAAATGGAGGATAACCCTGGCCATAAGCAAAAAATTATCCATTAGAAAGTGCACCATGTCTGGAATGTCGAGTATCAAAAGAAGGTTCTTAAATGAAGAATCTTACTGCATTAATGCTCTTGATTTACAGGATTTTATCATATTATAAAAAATAAACTAAGCAAAAACATGAAATGCATTGTTCCTTAGGTAGCCATTTTCTCTTCTCGATGTTTCACCAACCACTTTTGCTCTTTTTACTGGGAAATTCAAATGCAATATCATGGGTGGATGACGAACTAAACATTAAGAATTGGAAAGAACTAGAAATTCAAAACCATACCGGTTTCATCAATTAATTTTGGTAAAAAAAACCCTCTACAATGTAAGGAAACACACATGCATATACCATTTTTACTCGGTCAAAGCACATTTTTTGCTTCCAACCCTTGACAACACTGAAGAGAACTTGTTTACAAACATGCCGAAAAGTGAGCAAAGTGCAAATCCTGTTGGATTCCTTTCCAACTTAAACCAAGGAATAAAAGAAAAGTGGAATGGCGTACGATATGCATTCAAAAATGCAAGTTAGGCAGCAGAAACATTTATCAAGTGGAATGGCGTAAGATATGCATTCATTTAGTCCTGACAAATTCATACTATGATCCCCAGCTAAAACTGCAATCTATTTTTAAGTATTGGTGTAACCTTGATGCCTCAAGAATGATTTCGTGAAAAAAAAGATAAAAACACTAAAGAAACAAATCTACATGCAGCAAAAAGTCAAGATAAAATTAACTAGTAAGAGGAAAACGATGAAATTATAAAAGAAAGCATACATATTAGATCATAATCATATTGATAGAAAGACTAAAACACCATACCAAAGGCTGATGTCCATAAGCTGCCATCATTCCTCCATAATGTGGATCCATATATGGATTTGATGCACATGCCTGCAAAAGGATTGGAAGATAACTAGGAATCCTTCCCCAGCAAGTTCTGAAACAACGAGATCCCTAATTGTATAGAACATAAAAACTTGGGCCTTAGGCACTTACAATTGAATGACCAACAAGCTCAAGCAGGGGAGGTTGCGCGAGGCCTTCGTCAGGCATAGCAGGTATGGTAGATGCAACAAGCTGCAAATTGTGATGTTCTTGTCCGCCATTTTCAACTGCAAATGAATAGAAGAAAACGATTGGCACCCCATCAACCACAAATCTATTATATGAAAGGAATAATTAGTAACAGACAGTAAAACCATCATATTAGGCAACTAAATGTCTTACGGTCTGCTGGAAGGAAACGACAGCATATTTAACTGAACAGTTGGATTTTTCAGTTGAATACTTGAAACAGAATCTAAAACAATATATACTTTGAATAATCTATAGATCCATGCTCAATCTCGGAAGTCAAGAAATGATGAAGAGTATGGCCAAAAGCAAACTTCATAGAGATTTGGCCAAATAGTAATTATTTACTACAGATATTACTAGAATAATGATGTGCAGTACCTGACCGAGAGGATGCGGTAGTTTGTGTTTCTTTATTAACATCATCCTCTTTATTTATTCCACCGTTGGACAGTGACTGCCCATCATTCGACTCTGAACCATTAGTGCATTCCATTGAAGATGAATTTAATGTGTTCACTCCCCTCACCCCCGTGGAGATGGAACCATAACCAATATTACGCCACTTCAGTTCAGAATAAACGGCAGTTCGATATCTTCAGAATTTGTCTGCATTCTTCCAAAAAAAAAAACTCAAATGATAGTCAATTTCTAATATACAAACATGGAAATTTGTTCTTTGCAAATGCAAATTCTTCTTACTTCCGTAATGGCACATGTGAATAACAAAACAGAAAGAAAACATAAAAAAGAGGGGGAAAAAGAATTTCCACATTTGTCATCAGAAGATAACAAAGCTTTATTAAAAAGAGAAATGATAGCATAAAAAGAACTAACCACAAAACATTGACCACGCACATAGACAAATCCCAGAACTGATTAATATTCCCAAATGCAAAATTAATGTATTTTGTGTCTATGTCAGTAAATTCTATAGAACTGTGGGAAAGAGTAACTGTTGCTTCTGCTACTTGTTCTATGTTCAAAATTAACCACAAAACATCGACCACACACATAAACGATCCAAAAATACATCAAGGATTTTTCGTTTCATTACAAATAAAATAAAAGTTTCTCAATCACTGTTCTTCCCCACATCTTATGCTTCCCAAAATATTAGTTTATATAACATTCTTTTGCTGTCTCAAGAAAGTTCTTTACTTGGTCTACTCAAAGTTTAAGCTTTGCACTCTTCACTAATTTTCTTTCCCTAAATTTAAAAAAATAAAATAAAAAACTCTTACTCCTTGTCCTGCATGGAATCGAGAATGTGAATTTATTTGAAAGAAAATCTCAATTCTCGTACTGTTTCACAAATCCCAAAATACCTGACACTAAAGATCACCTCAATTCATAAAATTCCACAATTAAAACCTCAAATTTCATAACCCCAAATACATAATTCTCTCACACGCAAAAGATACACAAACCCCACAAAAGGAAAACTTTAAACCAGAACAAAACCCCCCAAATTCTCAACACCCTGAACTAATTGCAATTCCACAATAAAAATGACCCAAAAAGAAGAAACAACTGAAAACAATCAGAAATTAAGATACCAATTAACAAAATGGAATTGAAATCGAAAAAAGACACTTACCCGTTTAACCGAGAACAACAGAAACAAAAACCCTAAATTTTGGGCAATTCCCGAGAGAGAGAGAATCAAAATCAATAAGAGAGCGAGTCAATCTAGTTTCTCTGCAGTTCTCAGCAGAACACTGAAAAGGGCTTCACCTATTTTTCTTCCTTTTTATTATTATTTTTTGCGTATTTGAACTCTGAAAATTAAGCTTTTGTTGGCGTCATCA
The DNA here is from genome assembly GCA_958450335.1 of Hibiscus tridactylites. Taxonomy (NCBI): domain Eukaryota; kingdom Viridiplantae; phylum Streptophyta; class Magnoliopsida; order Malvales; family Malvaceae; genus Hibiscus; species Hibiscus tridactylites. The sequence continues at coordinate 305,453 of OY288271.1, forward strand.
ACTGTTGGGATTCCAGGTTTTATCGAGCTTTTACCGACACGTTGACTATTCCTCTGTTTTTTTTTCTTCTCTTTTCCTTATTATACTCCTTTTCTTTTTAGGTTATTTACTTTTCTTTACTTTTTATTTATCGGTTATTGAGATTTAATTAATAGAGCCATTCAGTTTAGTCGATTTTATTAACAAATTTAATCTAATTTATTAACTCAATTGCCCAACCCAGCAATTAATTAATTAATTTAATGACAGAATACCTTTGAAAATGGCATTGACCTTTTTGTGGACAGCGTTTACTAGACTTGACTAAGAACAGAAAAGCGGTGAAGAGCCGGTTGCCGGTGAAGAAGAAAGTGTACGTAATGAGAGTAGAGTCGTGGGTGACGTTATCAAAGACGGAGTAGTAAGAGAGGGAAGGGCACAAAGGAAATAGAAATAAAAAAGTGAAAGAACAGGACAGGAATATGAAAGGTAAGGCCCACGTGACACGCACTTGACGAGCAAAAAAATATGGGGAACGCGTGTCTCAAGCTTGGGACCACTTTAATTAGGGTAACGACAAATAAGCTTAATCTATTTTTAAGATAAATATAAATAATATTTTATGATGGATTAAAATTCATATATAAATTGACAATGAACGCTTAATCAGTTTGCTGTAGCTGCTGGTGTTCGAACCCGTGACCTCTAAGAACAACAACTGTTCCCTTAACCACTGAGGCAGGTTGGTTCGTGCAAATTCTTATGTTATTACTTAATATTACAAAACTACATTTATTAATAGACAATTATAGTTTTTAATACTCTGGTATTTAATCTGATTTATATATTTTTGTAATAATTTATATTTACTTTATTGATCGATTAATGAATCTAGTATTGTAGAAGGGACAATCTTTCTAATTTAATTCATTTTATTCAGGACACCAAAATTTAAACTTTTGATGTTATTTAAGGAAGTCAAATGAATTTATAAATATTAGAGAAGCTCACTAGTTTCGACCCATGTTAGCTTTTTCGATCTTTTAGATCAATTGATAGTTAATAATTTATATACGATAAGTTAAAAATGGTTGAACCAGTCAAATATAACCTTAAATTAATTAATTAAATAAAAAAACCCTCTAAATATTATTTAAATAAATACTTTTCTTTCAGCTCACATAAGATAAATTTCTGCTTCACTAAAAACGAGTTATGTGTTGATTAGTGAGTAAGGATTAATATCCTATACACTGGCGGTGGAAATTTTTTGTTTCCACAAGCGCCTCAATTATAGGGTTTAGAGTTAGTGTTTATTGTTTAGAGTTTAGGGGTTTTAGTGTAAAGGTTTAGAATTTAGAGTTCATGTTTAGAATTTAGGATTTAGGGTTAGAATTTAGGGTTTAGGGTTAGGGTTTAGTTTTATGGTAATATGGGTAGGGATTTAGGTTTTAACCTATAAACCCTAAATTTTAACTCTAAACCCAAAATTCTATCAACAATCCCTAAATTCAAAACTAGTACACTTATAGCCCTAAACTTTAAACCCTAAACGGAGTCTCTAACCCTTAAAATTAAGACGCTTGTGTAAAAAAATTTCCACAAGCGCTTGTGTATAGAACAATTACCCAGGTAAGAATATAAACAATTTAATTTATCGTATTTTTTTAGATAAAACTCGTGTTGGACTAGACGTAAGTTTGTCCTACGTGGGCTAAACAAGACAATGGATCAAACCCAAATGTAAGCTGCCTAATGAGAGAGTCCATGAATATTGTTGGACCGTTCAGGCCGTGGACACGGAATCCAAGTTTTGGTCAGGTTAATAAATACAAACTACATTACGACTACAACCGAGCGACGCTTTGGCCGAGTGGTTAAGGCGTGTGCCTGCTAAGTACATGGGGTTTCCCCGCAAGAGTTTGAATCTCTCAGGCGTCGCAATTTCTTTTTTTCTTTCAACTATTTAGCCAAAGGAAAAACCACCAAATTTTTATTGTTATTACTTTATTTATTGTTTTATTCTTTTTTGAATATTTAATTCACTGATTAGTTGGTCTATGAGTTAGATATTCATAGTTGTAATCTAAATCTTGTTTAAATTTAACCCATTTACTTTAATTTGAAATAATTTAATGTATTTACTTATATAATGTCAGTTATTCCAAACAAATAGATTCTATTAATTGTTTCGATCATAATATTTTTTCTTCTTCTTCAAAAACACCTTTTCAAAATTATCATACTGAAATTGATTTGTTTGGTATTTTTTAAGAAAAGTTAATTGTGTTTAACTAATAACATTATAAAAGTAGAAATACCAAATTAAATTATAGAGGCTAAATCTCAAATTTAAACAAAGCAAAAGGCCCGAAATCATAACTTGACCTTATTACTCCTCCAAATTAAATAACAATAATGATGGACTCAACTCGCAATGGAGATTGTTAATAGCAAAAGAAAATGATTTAGAAAAGTGAAATGACACACACATATATAAATATATAAGGTCACCCCTTCCTCTTGTAATTGGCTTTATTAATCTTGAAGTCATTGCCTAACTAATTAGACGTTGCTTAATAGTTACTTCTTTGCACCAACTTCCAATTTCGTTTCTTTTAATTCGTTCCCAGTGGAAAATTTAATTTACGGAAGTCGACATCTCAACCATTAGAGGCTAAATTAATCGACAAAAATTGTATGTTTTTTTTTGTGTTCATTTATATGTTCTACCAATAATTTTATGCAAAATATGTTAATAAATTTTTTATCGATTATTTTTAACTTATTGACCCAAAATGAGAGCTGTCGAATTATATTATAAATGATTACAATTTCAGTTTCAAGGACAAATCAAATAGCATTAATTGATTTTAATAACTCACACAATATTGTGTCTATATCTTCTATGTAATCTTTTGTAGGGATGATAAATTAATCTGAATCCGATTCAGAAAAAAAAAATTAATTCAAATTTAATTGAAAAAAAAAATCTGAATTCAACCAATAAGTGTTGGGTGCATTGGTAAGACACATTGCACTCTCAAGAAGAGCACGCGAGTTCGAACTTTGGAGACAACATTGTTGGGAGGGACAGCCCTGCACCCTAAATATGGACACCATAAGACGAACATGCCATATTACAAAAATTGTAATCAGACTTGGACTCAAATTTTATATACAGTTTGATCCATTGCCATACTTAATCTTTTGTATTGTGTAATAATATATCTGGCTACTGTCCAAATTTTACGTCACATAATGTATAATGATGGAGAGTTATTGCATTAAATTTTGTAAGTTTTGACGTCCATGTCTAATTATCTATTTATCTTTATGACTCCACAAGCTTCTATTAGTTTTGCCTCGTGCTTTAGAGTTGTCCTTGAGAACAACACAAGTATGTGATTTACGTCATGCGTTGTACGCTAATTGATTGTGTTCTATTTCCAAGTACTCAAAAAGCATTATTACAAAAAACTAAAAATAAAATACGTACCAACCCTGCATTGGTAAAGCACATCATACTTTTAAGTTGAGGACGTGAGTTCGAACTTTAAAGATGACATTATTAGAAAAAAATAGTCACACTATAAGAACAAAAAAAAAGACGGACGAATATTTGTTCACTTTAGAAATGAAATTTTCAAATGATCTAACACTTTTTGCATGGCTTATTTATTTCATTCAAATCAAATCAAAATACACTTGTTTCGGTTGATAAGAAAAAAAAATGATACATAGAAATGATTTTCATGCCGCCATTATTCCAAACTTAGCTATCCTACAACCTTATACAAATGTTTTTCATGCGAGACAAAAAAAAAACCTAACTAATAAAACAAACGAACTATATATATATATCTTGTTTTGCTGGTTTTGTAAGTATTGTCGGGATCCAGGATTTTTGTAGTTTTTTTCCCTATCAAACAGACAGGGTTTTAAGGTTTGGAAATGGACTCTAGGGTTTTAATCTTTTCACCTATATAAGTGTTTAATTATTCAGCTTTGGAAATCAAGAAATGGTGGAAAGGAAGAAACATCTTTCATCAAATCCTCTAAATCCCATTCTCCAACTTTAAGCTCTTCTCCCAGCCAAAAATTCCCGACGGCCGGCCCGGCCGTTACGTTCTCCGATTTGATATTGTTGTTCATGGTACTAAAAGGATTGTTGTTAATGTTGTTGGTGGTGGCGGTGGTGGCGATGGTGGCGGTGATGATGTTGCAATCAAATGTGTTTCCGGCTTTAAGGTTTTCTCCAATGGTTTCTAAAGGAGGGATATATAGTTCCTCCCCATTGTCGACGTTGCCAAATATCTCGTTTTCGCCGTAGAAACAGTCGTTGTTTATGCCTATATGTGTCGCAAAGTATCCGGTGGTGGCACCGAACATAGTTCCGGTGGGATTTAAGACCATGGATTGCAAGGAAGAGTTGGACGAAGTCGACGATAAATCGACGTACATGGGTGGAACACGTTGTTCTTCCATTGACATGAACCCACCGACGGCCGTGGAATCTTTGTCGGGGTTCGACGTCGGCGAATAACTTGCGTTTGGTGAGGAAGTGGACGACAAATTCTTGAGCCTTTTCTTTATGGTTGAATTCCAAAAGTTTTTGATTTCATTGTCGGTACGACCGGGGAGGCGAGCCGCTATTTGAGACCACCTTTGAAACAACAAAGATTAAAAACATGAAAAAGAAAGACAAGGGTCAATGCTTTTCACGCATAAAATGCATGGATGCTTTAATTCTAAACAAGAGATTGTGACTTCCATTTGAGGTTAAGTTCGACAGAAGCAAATTAAGAATATTACCGACAGGCGACAACCAAAGATTAAAAATAATTCACTATAAACAACTACGTAACATTACATAAAAGTCAAAGATTTAATTGATACGAAATTTCGGGTTGTGAAAGTATAAAACTTTAATTATATATATATATGAGTTTGAAATTTTGAGGGGATGTGATCCCCCAACGCCTCGTTTTTGTCTCATCACGTGTAAATGGAGAGACCGAACTTAAATGTAACATCATCACCAAAATTTAAAAAAAAATGTATTGAATAAGTAATTTAAATTTAATTACAACACAAATGGCATTGTGTGCATTGCAATTCACTCTATAATTTCCATGTTGCTTTCAACTTTATACAGCACATATGCATTCAAAGGTAACAAACTTGGCTAATTCATGTGCATGTATGCATTGCTACTTTCTCTACGAAGAACTTTAAGTGATTCTTACTTTTGCCTATATATATATATAGGATCCAGTTACATAGTGTAAAACTCTTTAAGTTTTACACGTTTTTTAGATCGTTGGATTGGTGAAACGGATGGATGAGATTAACAGTAGAATATGTAAAGATTATCACTTGGAAAAAAAAGTAAGGAGTTAATCAGAGTCATTCATTTCCCTCATCCAACAATTCAAGAAACGTGTAAAACTTAAAGAGTTTTACACTGTGTAAGTTGATCCTAACCCATATATATATATATATATATATATAGTTATTTTAGGATCAGATTGGAGAGTTTATAACTAGAAAGGGCTTCAAGTGACTATATATACAAAAAAAGTTCACGTCAACGATTGAAAGCGTTTTAACTGTAATGGTTAATGATGTTAACCATTTGGATTTAAAAAATGACATCATAAAAGGAGGGTCAAATTATGTCAAAATTGAAGTATACGAGTTAAATCTTCAATTGGAAGATAGTAAAGGGACCAAAATCGTAATTGACTTTTAAAAGAGATGAAAAGAAGTATTGCTTTATGTTTTCTTTCTAATATGGGGATGAGGGGACTATTATGATGAAGAAGACTATGATCAAAAAGCTCTTATTTTGTCAATGAAATGATAAATAAGGTTGAAAAGTATTGCCTAATGAAGCAAGCAATCAGACCATTTCTATGTAATGATAATTGCTTAACATTAATACCCAAGTAAAAGTGTAGCACTACACCTATAAAATAAAATTTAAACTTTTCCGCTAACCGATTGGTACAAGTGGTAAACAATTTTATATTGCTTAAGCATGTTTCGAGTTTGAGATCTTGTGTATGTTGAAAATCCTTACTAGGAGACTCACCTACCAAAGTTATGTGTGCAATACGGGTCAGTCCGAATTAAACAAAGTAAAACCCTAGAAAAACGGAAGGCAACTAAAACTTTTTTAGGTCCCCACAACTATTGTAATACATGAGTTTCTGAAAACTATTTGGACTAACTAATAACATTATAAACGTAAAGAGATTTAATTGTGTAGGCGGCAAGTTTTGTTTTGTGTTCAGGGTGCTTTCTCTATTGTTGTTGTAATCCTCTCCTCGTAATTGTATGTACTTTTTCCCCACTCTTGTATTAGGGAAGTTTTTAACGAGGCATACAATTTCGAGTTATCAATAATAAAATATTTTGCCTGAGTAAAAAAATTAATGTATAGTGCTAAATCTCAAAATTGAGCATACCTAATTTGACCAAGTTATTGTTCTTGTTAAAAAGGAGATAGATAGGGAAAAGCATGCGTGCAAGATGGAGATGAAGGCACACCTGTTGCCGAGAACGGAATGCAAATGGACGATGAGCTCTTCCTCCTGCGGCGAGATGGCGCCTCGTTTGAGATCGGGTCTCAGGTAATTGATCCAACGGAGGCGGCAGCTCTTGCCGCACCTTTGAAGGCCGGCATTTCTAGCTACGTCGCTCCAACAGCCCTGGCCATTGGTTAGCATATAGTTGATGAGCTTCTCATCTTCCTCCGGCGACCACAACCCTTTCCTAAGCTTATTAGTAGTAGCAGTGCTGCCATTGTTAGGCTTCCTCATCTTGGAAAATCAAAAACCCTAAAGAGAGGGAATCAAGCCTCGGATTTCCCTGTCAAAGAAGAAGAGTTGCATAACATTGTTGTTGATAACTAACAGGGATTTGAGAAATGGTTAACTTTATAGAGTGAAAGAGGAAATGGTGATGATGGTGATGCTTGTGGGGTGTTTGCTTAGAATTTTGGAAAGAAATATGGAGCAAAAAGAGTTGGTTGATGGGTCACACTAGTAAACGGTTTGGAAGGGGCCTTTGAGAGAGAAAACATATATAATTTAATTCTAATTTATTCATGTCGATTGAGTATAGCTCAGCTGACATTATCGTCGGTATAATATACACGAGAATGTGGAATGAAATAGATTTAAGTGTTCAACTTTCTCTGATTTATGGGTGGAAAGAGATCAGAGTTGTATAGGCATTGTACGTTAAATGTTTAGAGAAAATTATTGTTTATCCATATTGATATTGTCGCCTTTCAAGATTTAGCATCTCATGCTTCAATTGGATTAATACTCGATACATTGATCATAAAAACTAAAATCATAAATACTAAATTTTAACTATTAACCCTTGTTACTAAAACCCAAACCCTAGATCTCACATAATGTTTCTTAACCCTAAAAACTAAAATCATAAATCTTAAATTTTAACTATTAACCCCTTGTTACTAAAACTCAAACCCTAGATCTTAAAGTAAAAATGTTTATGTAAACTTAGTTTAAACAATCTGTATATCAAATAATTTTTCATATAAAGGCTCGTGAGTATATAAGTTCATGGGCAGATGCACATGGAAATTTGAAGGTGTAATTGACCCTACCTGATTTGTTGTACATGAGGTTTTCGATGAGTTAATATATAATTTTTTATAAAATATATTAGATTGACCCCATTTGATTTGTTAAGTACGAAGTTAATAATACTTATTCTAATAATATAAAAATCTCACATGCGTCATATTCTACTCCGACCCCACTATATATAAAAATGTCACCGTATAAGTTTACACATTATTATTCTATCAAATATAAAATCTTTGTATTTACTTCTAATTCACATAATCACCCCTCCTTTCAACATCTAACGACCCCACACTTGCATTTGAAGCTAGAGATATGGGCATGGGACTAACTTTAAATCATGCAAAATAATTTAATAATTAATTGATGCAAAATGGGACATATATATACATATTGCACATCTAAGTTTTGATGGAAAAGGAAAAAGTAGAAAAGGCTTCTTTGTTACATTGTGATTATTATTTAAAAAAATTCTTGTCCTTTTGTCATATGCAGAATGTAATCAAAGGGGAAATAATAATAATAATAATAATAATAATAATAATAATAATAATAATAATAATAATAATAATAATAATAATAATGATTTTTATCCAAGCGGTGGAAACTAAAAGTTTTTACAAGCGCCTTAAAATTTAAGGTTTATATGTTAGTGTTTAATTTTTATGGTAATATAGAGAGGATTTAGATTTTAATCTATAAACCTTAAATTATAACTATGAATTATAAATTTCAACAACTATCCTTCAATTCAAAACACATGCGCATAAACCCCTATATCATACGCCCTAAACTAAGTTCATAAACCCTAAAAATTTAATTTTCACCGCTAGTATATCAAATAATTACCCATAAACAAAAGGTAGTAGTTCATATAAGTATCTCCGTAACATACACTTGTGATTAGAGGCGGTGTTAGAAAATTTAAATTGCATTAAATTTTTTATGTTAACTCATTTTTTATTAAAAGCGGGTAGTGTAAAAAATTGGTGTCAATTTTTTATGTTAACCAATGTCAATTTCTTTTAGAATCGTGTTAATTTCCTATTTTTATATATTTTCAGATAAAATATATATTTAAAAAATTCTTAAAGCCAAATTGCATAAGCTAGCTCCGCTGGTGCTTGGATTAATATTTGCAACAGTTGATAGCTTTTAAGACTGGAATTAAAAAAGAAAGTGAAATTCAAGGATTAATTTCGTAATTATCTTTTTTTCTCAAATTAATTACTAAGCAATTAAGAAACCCACATGAAGAATGAATAATACTAGAATTGTGATTGAAGAAAGTGAGTCCCGTTTGCCTTGGAAGTTGAGTCATTGATATTTTCAGTAAACACATAATTTTATATATGAAATGAACCACACAATTAAGGTGGAAAAAACATGAGGAAAAGGAAATTTTATGCATCACCAGCCATATCCTTGACTTTCTGCTTGCACCTTTTAGAAGCAACACATATGAATCACTCTTTTTTTTTTAATTAAACACAGAAGTAACATTTTTAAGATAAAATATTAAAATTCGAATTTATATAAGATGAGATAATGAAATATCTTTGACTACTCGACTAATTAGCTAATTTTCATAAATGAATTTAAATTTATGGTTGATATTGTCTACTTTTTCCCTTAAAATTTCTCGTATAAACTTTTGATCTGAACCATCATTTTATATTCATCTAATGATCTAAAATTAGTATACAATTAAATCGTTTTTATACGTGTAATTGAATTCTTTTTTATCCTAATACTATCTAGAGGGGAGGAGAAGAGGGAACTCTAAGAAAAAAGAACGTGGTGCTCATAATGGGTTTAGTTTTAAGGGAAAATTGCTCTAAAACTTTTAGTTTTACATTTTTGATCGTTTGATAGGTGAAATAGATGGTTGAAATTAACTCCTATTTTTTTATCGTGTAATTGAATTCTTTTTCTATCCTAATCCCACTTAGAGGGGACGGAAAGAGAGAACTATAGGAAAAGAATGGGGTGCTCTTAATGGGTTTAGAACCCATGAACTAAGAGAAATGAGGGAATAAAGATGAATAACTTGATCAATCGGTCTAATGCGTTTAGATGTATACTATTTTTTTTAAAGAGTGGACATCTAAATCTATTTAGACTTTAAAATTTATATCAACCGAAGTAAAACTCGATTGGTCGAAAAATATCAGTATGTGGTAATTATGATAGGAAAAAAGAAAGTGTCCAATTCAACTAATTGGCTTCTAGAAATGGAGGGAAATCGATAATAAGATTAAAGGTGAGGTTTAAGTGCGATTTATGACGGAAATCCTCACACGTTTTCATTGTCAACAGTACACTACACTCAAAAACACAATTAAATTTGTTTGGATATACAAGTAATTGGGCTTTACTTAAATTTTGCATAAATTAAATAAGACGGACACATTATTGAGTTATTCTCTTCAAGTTCGAGTTAAGTCTTTTATCATAAAATTATAAATATTTACAATTAAATTTGAACAGAAACTCGTACAACTCGACTCAAATTTCATAAACTCAACTCGAAAACTTTCTAATAAAATTTAAATTATGAAATATAACTTGTGAAGTTAACTAGCTCGAAACTTTTTTTTTACTTAAATCGACTATATTGAAAACTCGCCCTAGTTTTTTTAATCAAATAGTGTTACAATAATATTTCTAAAATATATGTTGAGGCTAGGGGTGTAAACGAGCCGAGTCGAGCTTGAGTAGTGTTGAGCTTGACTCGGCTCGTTAAGATTTCGAGTCGAGTTCGAGCTCGAGTAATTTTTAACGAGCCCAAAAAATCTGAGCTCGACTCGGCTCGTTAAGAATTCGAGTCGAGTTCGAGCCTAATCGAGTCAAGTGTTGACTGATCTTTGACCGTGTCAGACTCGAGTATCTCGCCATCTTTCACGTCTCATTTAAAATCCTATCAAGAAAAAATTTTGATACACAAGTTGTATAAACTCAAACTTGTTAATTTTAGGGTATAGAGCATTGGTTAGAGTTTATAAGTTTAAGTTGTTGAGTTTAGAATTTAGATTTGAGGGTTTAAGACTTATGTTTAGGGCTTGTATTTTAGGGTATTAAGTTTAGGAATTTATATTTTAAATTATAAAAAATAAAAAATTAGTATATTATATTTTCGAGTAGCTCGCGAGCTTTTCGAGTCGGGTATCAAGTTGCTCGGCTCGGCTCGTTAAACTTAAGAACTCAAGTCGAGTACAATCGAGTCGAGCTTTGACCGAACTTTAACCGAGTCGAGTAGCTCACGATATGTCTCGTCTCGTTTACAACCCTAATTGAGACTCAAATCCATTCAAAGAATTAAACAGACGAGCATCTACGACCACTACGACCACTAGCCCAATCAATAAATCTCTCACCTTAAGTTAATATTGGGCTTTAAAGAAAGCATGGACTCTCTACACATACATTTAATTTTATGGGTTTATAAAAATGCAGGCAGCCCATAACTAATCATAGCACAATTATATTCATTTGAAAATTAAAATTTAAGCTTTAACACTAAATTTTAAATTTTAAATTTTACACCCTAAAAATACACACTAGTCTAAATCCCTTGAAACTCTAACCATAAACCCTAATTTTAAACCTTAAACAAAAATTTTAGTGTGGAGTCATAAATAAAAACACCAAAAAAATAAAAAAATTCTATTTCATTACATTTGCAGGCCCACACCCCAGTTCTGTGTGGCATTAACACGTAGTTCATCAACCTGAGCATTTTTATGTGATTAATAGTTGCTTCGAAACTTATCAGTCATTGCGGGTCGTTATTTTCATAATAACGGTTGTAGACGATGATGTTAGTGTTATGATGCTAGCATACCATTATTTGAATCCCTGGTTCGGTTCACTTGAAAAACCTGCTGCTCAAACATCATGGCTGCTTGGCAGAACCGGAAAATATTTGGTTTTGAAGGATGGAAAACCGATGGTCAGTGATTTCCAAGATCTTAAATTCATGTGAGTTTTCGTATGTCCCCTTTGTCAGTTCAAAGCATGTGAGAGCAGATGTTAAATTGCAGTCTTTCAGGCGTCCTTGTGCCAAAATATATACGAATAATAAACTCAAGATCCATACATGTCAAAACATTAAGAATAAAGGCTAGATTTACGGAAACGTACTTAAATTCATTGACGGAGATTTTCAAGAGAGGGTTTGATCTTTCAAGATGATAAGTTACTTCTTGCCACACAACTCTCTGACGGAGAAGGATAAATATACAAATTAACCTAGATCTCGGGGACCACTACCCTTTATAAACTGAATTAAAAACAATTTAATAATATTTACAACTATGCCCCTCATTGAGTTATAAATATAACTTATGGTATCTACACTTTTAATTTCATGACAATTTAATATCTATAACACGTGTAACATAATTGGTCACTTAATTTCGTGTTAAACTTTATAATAGCAACATATGTTATACATATGTGCCCATTATTATTAGATAACCCAACATATGCAACTGCATGTTTTGATCATATTCTTTTATTTTTGATTCGAGTTTTTAAAAAATAAAATCCTAGAAAGAAAAAAAGGTAAAGAAGGCGATCGAAACAACCGACAATGAGTAACAACATAATGGATTAAAAGAGAAGTTGAAAAAATATAGGGATCAAAATATTAATATTTTATCTAAATTTTAAAGATCAAATTAAAAATTAATCCAATGCCGACTTTATCAGAAAAAAAAAACGTTGACAATAAAAAGAAATAACAAAGTGCTTAACAATTCAAACGTGCATCCATTTATATTTGCTTGTCTAATCAATTTTATTTTATCTAAATACTAAATATTTATTAATTGGACAATTAAATACTTTATATTTCGGTAGAGCTGTGGACAGATAAGTTAAACCTATCGAATCAGGGAAGGAGTCAAGGTCGGGTGTAAAGTATAACTAACAATAAAAAATGGGAGGGAAAAATCAAAATAAACTAAAACTAGGAGGTTTAGATAGGTAAATATCGATATATATTTTTAACAATAAAAAGTTGGGGGACAATGGCCATGCTCCGTCCCTGCATCGACCTTAAATATAAGGTCAATTTTATATACTTTAATGTGATAGTTTCATTTCAAATTTCGGCACTGCAGATGGAAATCGTCTGCCCCTTATTATGTCTCTTATTATGTCCTACTTAAAAATAGCGGGTTTAGAGTTTAGAGTTTAAGGTTTAAGATTGTGGTTAGAGTTCAAGGAATTATGGATAGAGTCTATTTTTAGAGTTTAGAATTTAGGAGGTAGAAATTAGGGATAATGTTTATAGTTTAATTTTAAGTGATTTTTAGTGTGGGGTATAGAATGAGGCATGATTAAGGGGCAGATAATTTTTACCCACATTCTGCACATGTTTATAAATGAAAAGTTTAAGTCTATTTATGTTTTACAAGATTTTGCTATGATTAATCCGAATTGATTTGTGTCGCGCATCTGAATTTGGTGGATGAGTCTTCAAGCATGAATTTTCTGCATACACAAGATTTAAACTCGAGACCTGCTCAAACAATACCAACTATTTATCAATTGTACCAACCCGTTAATATCTAAAATATCATTTTAATCCATAATTTTCAATCAAATATGAAATTGATATTTCAACCCACGAAAATGACTTGCTTTTTTAGATATACATTGTGACTTAGTCCGGGGGAGGGGGTTTACCCATCCAGTTGGACTGACAGTGAAATTGTTATTATGACTTTCACAAATTTGTTATATTTAAATTGCTTCCATTTTCTATTTAAAAAGATTGTTATATTTTTTTAAAGTATAATCACAAGTATAAGTACAAATAATATAATAATTAATTATTATAAACACAATTTAACTAATAACCTAAATATATTTGAAGTATGAACACAACCATACACAATAAAACTCGATCATAATAAATCTGAATTGAAAATCAACATGAGATTTTTTTTGAAATATAAAATTATATTGATTCGTACGGGAAAGAAGCGAAATTACATGTCTCGTGAAAAAATTTCTCTAATCCTAGTCGAAGGAAAAAGAGTGCACTGTGAGATCACTTATGAATTTACAACGAACATGCTACCCAATGTCTTACAACCACTTACAAATACACTTGATAATTATTCTTCCTCGGTATTATATTTGCTTACATGAAAACATTAGATAAACTCAACCTTCCTGTTTATTCTTTTTTTGCTAGGAAATCTGCGACTTCATTGTTGTTTCTGTACACAAAATTGAAATAAACTTTCATCAATTCACATTTTGTGAGATACTTACTTATAAACTTCTATTTTCTGTATTTTCATTCGAAAAATTTAAATACTAACAATGTTTAATAAAATAATATAATTATTGGTTTGGAACCGGCCGATTTTGTGATTTATGGAAGTATACATATAGTTGAAGTTTTCAATAATTATTTAATGTAAAAAGTTTGTTGAGAACATTTCAAATACAGATTTCATGGACTGCTTCAAGTCTAGGGGGAGCTAGTGGGATGTCACGTTCATTTTTCTAATTATTAGTGTGACATTTGGTAACCTTATGGAATTAAATTATTTGATTGGTTACATGAAGGAAGTTTCGTTTGGACGAATTTAAAATTCTATAGGATATTGCGGGGCTGACTATATAAACTTCAAGCTCTGCGTTGCATTTCACAAAACAAAAATTCAATTACTCCTTTACTTAGGAGTTTTAGAGCATTATTCCACCAAAATGGCCAAGGTTTGGCCACACCTAGCATATGCCTTGGCATTGTGCTTGATAATAAGCAATGTAGCTGCCGACGAGGAGCCCACTCCATACACGTATGGATCACCACCGCCTCCTCCGTATGTATACAAGTCACCACCACCACCTCCATATAAATATGAATCACCACCTCCACCTCCATATGTTTATAAGTCACCACCACCGCCTCCGTACAAGTACGAGTCACCACCACCTCCTCCATACAAGTACGAGTCACCGCCTCCACCTCCGTACAAGTACAAATCACCACCCCCTCCCCCGTACAAGTACGAGTCACCGTCTCCACCTCTGTACAAGTACAAATCACCTCCTCCTCCTCCATACAAGTACGAGTCACCACCACCTCCTCAGTATAAGTACAAGTCACCACCTCCTCCTCCATACGTTTACAAGTCACCACCACCACCTCCGTACAAGTATGAGTCACCACCACCACCTCCATACAAGTATGAGTCACCAACTCCACCTCCATACAAGTACAAGTCACCACCTCCTCCTCCATACAAGTACGAATCACCACCTCCACCCCCATACAAGTACAAGTCACCACCACCACCTCCGTACAAGTATGAGTCACCACCTCCTCCTCCGTACAAGTACAAGTCACCGCCTCCTCCTCCATACAAGTACGAGTCACCGCCTCCACCTCCATACGTTTACAAGTCACCACCACCACCTCCATACAAGTATGAGTCACCGCCTCCACCTCCATACAAGTACGAGTCACCGCCTCCACCTCCATACGTTTACAAGTCACCACCGCCACCTCCATACAAGTATGAATCACCACCTCCACCTCCATACAAGTACGAGTCACCGCCTCCACCTCCATACGTTTACAAGTCACCACCACCACCTCCGTACAAGTACGAGTCACCGCCTCCACCTCCATACGTTTACAAGTCACCACCACCACCTCCATACAAGTATGAGTCACCACCTCCACCTCCATACAAGTACGAGTCACCGCCTCCACCTCCATACGTTTACAAGTCACCACCACCTCCTCCGTACAAGTATGAGTCACCACCTCCACCTCCTTACAAGTACGAGTCACCACCACCCCCTCCATATGTTTACAAGTCACCACCACCACCTCCATACAAGTATGAGTCACCACCACCCCCACCATACATTTACAAGTCACCACCACCTCCTTCGTACAAGTATGAGTCACCACCTCCACCTCCATACAAGTACGAGTCACCACCTCCACCTCCATATGTTTACAAGTCACCACCACCACCTCCATATGTTTACAAGTCGCCACCACCTCCTCCGTACAAGTATGAGTCACCACCTCCACCTCCATACAAGTACGAGTCACCACCTCCACCTCCATATGTTTACAAGTCACCACCACCACCTCCATATGTTTACAAGTCGCCACCACCTCCTCCATACAAGTATGAGTCACCACCACCTCCTCCGTACAAGTATGAGTCACCACCTCCACCTCCTTACAAGTACGAGTCACCACCACCCCCTCCATACGTTTACAAGTCACCACCACCACCTCCTCCGTACAAGTATCAGTCACCACCTCCACCTTCATACAAGTACGAGTCACCACCTCCACCTTCATACAAGTACGAGTCACCACCTCCACCTCCATATGTTTACAAGTCACCACCACCACCTCCGTATGTTTATAAGTCGCCACCACCTCCTCCATACAAGTATGAGTCACCACCTCCACCTCCGTATGTATATAAGTCACCACCACCTCCACCATACAAGTATGAATCACCCCCTCCACCACCATATGTGTACAAGTCTCCCCCACCTCCACCATACAAGTATGAATCACCCCCTCCACCACCATATGTGTACAAGTCTCCCCCACCTCCACCATACAAGTATGAATCACCCCCTCCACCACCATATGTGTACAAGTCTCCCCCACCACCTCCATACAAGTATGAATCACCCCCTCCACCTCCATATGTGTACAAGTCTCCCCCACCTCCACCGTACAAGTATGAATCACCCCCTCCACCTCCATATGTGTACAAGTCACCCCCACCTCCTCCATACGTTTACAAATCACCTCCACCTCCCACATATTACAAGTAAACTCTGCATAACCCTCTTGCCATCTAAAGTTGCCCTCTTCCTCAGTTTCCTTTCTTTCCTTCTTATTGCACCCTTGAGTTTCCATCTCCTTTATTACATTCAATTCCACCGTAAACCTTCAAATCTCGTCCCCCGCTATCTTCATTCCCTCCAACTCCGTATTACTACAAGTCTCCACCACCTCTTTCTCCGTCTCATCCCTTCCCTTACCGTTATATGTCACCTCCTACCTATCAATGTTTGTGCTAAGTTAAAAAGAACCCTAATTGTTTTTAATAAAAACAAAGACATTTCTTTGTACATGCCTTGTGGTTTCAACTACCATTTCATTTGATCCAAGATTAATTTACGTGCTCCATGTTGATGTAATAAGAGAAGGGATTGGAGCTGTTATTATTCCTTCGAGTCATAGCCCTCTTTGCGGGCAATGGATTTGCTATGTTTTCGAGAATATTTACTTTGTAATTGTTTGTGATTTTCAATATCACATTAATTTAAATACATTTACACTTATATGCTTTCTTGATTATAATATCCTCGTTCGGTTTGTTTCTCTATAAAAATTATTTATCTTTTAAAATAAAACTTCACTTAAATATTGATAAAAGTGAATTAAAGTCGTTTTCAAAGATAAAAGCAACAATTATATAATCACATATGAGAAAAGGGTTTACCAAATCAAAGAAATTAAACAAATGAAACAAAATGGAAGAACCTAACCCTTTTTGCAATCTTATTTTTACAAGTTTCTTATGATATAGCTCAAATCGAATATGCCCGCGGCAAAACATATTATATTGTTTTTTAACAAAGAATGTCTTATTGTAGTTTTATAATAATTAAGTGGTCAAAATACAATTTCAAAAAATGTCAAAAATATAAAGTATCTTTTGTTAGAGTTCTGATTCAAATTTTATTTTGAGTTGGCTCGAATATTTATCAAAACAATAATAAAAGTGAGAGTCTGCTCGGGCCGACGAAGCTATACAAATTCGTGTGAAACTCTACTTCTCTCTTTGGATATGCGTTGAAGAGTTGGAAACTCAACTTGAGTAAAATTATTTTCCTTTGTAACCAAATAACTTACCAGTTATACCTATATATAGATATTAGGGATTAAGAGTTTAATCATCGGTTATAATATCTTTTTTTTCGACATAGTAAAAACCTCTCTCCATCTACCTGTAATTTTTCTCAATTTGAATTTCCAAAGTAAATCTTGATGTTTAATTTTTTATGCTTTTGCGATCGTTTGTTTTTCGTCAAATGATAATAACATCTTTCTATTACGGTTAAAATCAATAGTCCAACAATTTATATACAACAAATTAATAAAATTATCAATTCAAGTGGATCTATTTAGCAACATCTAGATAGTTGAGGGAAAATACGTCGTCTGAATTGCCAAAATGGGTCCCTCTTAATTAATCTCAAGGCACTTACTTAACCCTCCACGTTGCCCAAAACCAAATTAGAAGAAAAAAAATTATAAATTAATAAGTTTTTGTAATTTTTTATTTAAATATTAAGTTTTTGGTAGGTGCCTTTTGTGAGACGGTGTTAGAATTTAG
The DNA here is from genome assembly GCA_958450335.1 of Hibiscus tridactylites. NCBI lineage: Eukaryota > Viridiplantae > Streptophyta > Magnoliopsida > Malvales > Malvaceae > Hibiscus > Hibiscus tridactylites. The sequence goes on from OY288271.1 coordinate 323,469, forward strand.
AGGAAACATAAGCAAATGTTTGGATAAGAGAGAACAAAACAAAGACATGAAGTTTCAAAGAAATACTCAAACAAATTACTACCAACATACTCGTGCTGTCTCGGGAACATGGGAATCATATTGGAACATGAAGTCTCCATCTTGGAATTATTGTTTTGTATTTCGTTTGTATCGATGTGTATCATTAATTTATATCTCTCGACTTCTTAGTAGATTTCACATTCGATCGTGAAATAAAAAATGAATCGAATTTTGATCGGTTGAACCCAGAACTTGTTTGTGTTGATTAGTTTATTTACCCTATTTTGTTCACAAATGGTGATTTAGTCTACCATGGCGGCATGTTTGTTGAAAAGAAGACAACATTTACCTTGGAAATCATGCATGTCAATTGTCAAACTAATCTTTCAAGTTAATTAATCCCACCTATTTTTAACCAAAAACTTTACATTTTACTCTGCATGCATGCAAACTTTTTTGGGTAAATTATAAAATTCATCGCTCAACTATCTTCTTACTTATATTTTGGTCACTCAACTTTCAAAATTTTCAATTTACTAACTGGACTTTTCTGTTTTGGTCACTATGGAATATTTTATTATTTTTTATTTTCTAATATTATTAAATATATAAAAATAATGTAAAATAAATAATAAAATATAAAAAAATTCACCACCATCGTTGTTTTGAAAATCGACGACCATTTGATCCCAAATTGCATCAGTGGACTCATTTTGACACGCTAAGTCTGAATTTGGTGTTTTTTTTACCGAAAATGTCCCAAAACCCGTAAATCATGTTTGAAACTTTTCAGTTTCCTCACTTTCGTTCTCTTTTTTCGTGAAATAATTATCCCTAAATTCTAACCTCTTACACCTAAACCCCTAAACTCTATACCCTAAACTAACTCCATATACCCTAAAACTAAGGCGTTTGTGAAAACTTTTCGTTTATACCTCTGGTTTATAGGATATGAATCTAATAATTAATAGTATAAATAAAAAACAGTGAAACCTGTGGGAGGTGGGGCTTAAGAAGTAAAGAAGAAATGTGGAGAAAGAGAGTATGCAAATGAGATGTGAACAGTGAAGTTGGTTGGGGGGACAGTTTATGAGGTGGTACGACCCAATCCGACAACTCCCCCGCCCACCAAAGGAACTGCTGCCCTTTCCTAATTTCACTTCGCTTTATAATTCAGATTATCTGTTTCCCGAGGCCAATAAAACAAACCCAACTCAACAAAATTTGTTTAATATAAATTTTTTTATTGAGTAGTTTATTTATTCTTAAACGTATAATTGACTGATTGAATTGTTACTTTTAGAAATACTTATTTTAAACATATAATTAAATGACTCAATTGCTAATTTTAGAAGAAGAGTGTCATGTTTGTTACTAAACCTATAACTAAGTCACCTTTAGTGTACCGTACCCTTTTAGATTTGATAATGGGTAATTATTTCATACACAGACGTTGGAAACAAAAAAACCATAAACTCCACAGTTATAGGGTTGAGAGGTGATTGACTTATATTTAGTGGTTTAAAATTGATGTGTTGTGGTTAGAATTTAAGGTTTTGGGTTGAATTTAGGGTTTATAGACCAAAACCTAAATTCATAACCATGTTATCCTAAATTCTAAACTATAATCTTTAAACCATAAATTGCAATCCAACTCCTAAATTGAAACCACTTAAATAAGTCTAATAATTAAATTAAAATTGAAAATATTATATATATTAAATTATTGTTAATGTATGATTTAAAGATTTTTGTATTTTTAAATTAAATTTAATATATATTTTTTCACATTTGAGATATATATATATATATATAATATTGTCAATTTTAATTGAACAATTAATTTATTTTAATAAAGTAAAATTAGGATCAAATTGATGGAATGTATAAATAGCGGGGACTAAATGTGTAACTATATATATTTTTGTTAACTGCCATGTCACCCTTTCCGTTAGATTTTAACGGTAGGTGGCTTGATTGTTACCATTTAAATAGTTAAGTAATCGTAATGACACAATTGAAAGTATGATAGTCATATTGATAACAATCCCATAGAACACTAAAAGGTATCATTTAAAAATTATATTATCCTTTAAAAAATCTCTAGTGATCAAGTGTGAGATGCTCTCCATAGATGATTCAACAAAAAAAAATTTATCCTTTTAGTGCCTTTTTATGCTCGAACATTGGTTTGACGACTTCTTTCAATGACTTAGGTGATGGTGCCCGCTTCTTGAGAATTTGGATCGCTTGCGAAGAAAATTTGAGACCCTACAATTCTATCACGTATCTCAGATTGAAACAAGCATGGCTGACTATTTGGTGAAGGAAGGACTAACTAGACAGATGATACTTCAACTTGGTGGTGAAAATGTGAATGCTATAATGGGATTGTTTGGGTTGTTATGTGTGTTTTGCGTGAGTCCTAGGGTGTGTTTTTTTTTGTGTGTTTGTAAGTTTTGGTTTTGGGTTTGGGTAAGTTGGCTTGTTTAACGTTTTGATGGTGTCCTTTGTATCGGGTACAGTGAACTCTACCAAGGTGTTATTTTTGTTTTGTATTTTTTCGTTTTCTTACCTAGTTGGGAGTACTCTTTTCCTCCACTTAAGCTTAGGGAGGTTTTTAACGAGACTCTCAGCTTAGGTTCAGGCGTTCTTGCCCCATATTAATAAATTGCGTTGCTGAGCAAAAAAAATCTTAAACCTTAAATCTAAACCCTAAAAATACACCATACCCCAATTTCCCTAAACCTTAAGCATGAACCCTAACTCTAAACCTAAACTTTCAACCATAAACGTATATTTTTAGTGTAGAGACATAAATAAGGGCACAAAAAAGACATAAAATTTATCTTCTAGATGATTTAAATTTGAACAATGTAGTATGCAAATGTATGTAAATTTATTCAAATATAAAATTAAACTAAAATACTAAATTACAATCAGATTAAATACTAAAAATATTCAACTTATCAAATAACGCTCTTTTTTGTTGAAGAATTATCAAATAACACATTAAATAATCTTTTATAATAAAACAAAATTAGAAAAATCTTTTATAAACAAAAATAACATACAAAGACGACAAACGTCTAAATTACATAATTTGCACATTGTGTCTGTTTGTGAGGAATAGAGAAGCTACGTAGGGGAGACAAAACTATAAAACCAATTACTGACTGTCTTAACTCTCCCTTTCCCCACCATTAATTTACATCTTCAACCTCTCTTTTTATATACCATTTTTGCACTTTTCACACAGTATACTACAGTTCTACATTTATCTTGTTCTTCCAACTTCCCGAGATTTATCTCCTGCCCCCACTCTCTTCATTTCTTTATTACCAATAATTTCTTGTTTCTTTAGTTTACCCTTCAAATTCTGGGTTTTTTTTCCTCTCAACCTAAGAAAACCCTATCTTCTTCAACCTCTTGTCAGGGCCATGTCTGGTTCTGATCCTTACACTAATTACTTCAATGGCTGGTACAATCTCAACCCTTCTTCCCCTCCACTCAAAGAAGCTCTCCCTCTTCTTCCAACAAGGTTTGATGAAGAACAACAGGAGAGTTCTTCCATGGAGATTGAGAAAAGCAATGGAAACGATGAAGAAACCGTCACTGTTGCTCTTCGTTTGGGACTTGCACCTTCCAGCCCTAGCTCCTGTGCTGCTGCTGATTTGATCTCGAGATTTACAAACTCATCGTCTGCTGCTGCTGATGTTCAAGGGAACTCGGAGTCGTCGGCAGATAAAGAAGATTATGACACTGTTAATCCGTCGCAATATCTGTCGAATACGCTCAACAAGGGTCAGTATTGGATCCCAACTCCTTCCCAGATTCTGATTGGACCGACTCAGTTTTCATGCCCACTTTGCTTCAAGACCTTCAACAGATACAACAACATGCAGGTACAGTGTTTTCATTAACAATGGAAAGCTAAAGGCAAAAATGAAGGAAAAAGAACCCATTTTTTCCCACAACTTTTGAATTTTTTAGCACCTATAAAGAGAAAAACCCATGCTTTTTCTTTCTTTTTGATTTCAACACTCCACTTTTGTTCTAACCCTGGTTATGATTATAAGATAGGAACATATGGGTCCTTAGGGTTTTCCTTTTTTTCCAGTCCATCCCTTTACTTTTGCATGATTTCTGGGTGTTGGGATTTGAAAATTAAGAATAAATCTAGAGGTGGTCCAGTTGAGAGAATAAGATCACTAACTCTCTTTATGTGATTGAACAACACAAGATTTATGCTTTTTTTGGTGCCTTGAAGTTTGTGTTACACACATTTGCTGATGTACACATATAGGAATTGAACCCTAATAATCAGCCCTATTTTAATTTTTTTCAGCAAGTAATGTTTAGACTTGTTACTGAAAGTTCTTGCTCCATGCACCATTAATGCAAGCAAATATTCTTTAATTTGCAGAAATTGATGGACTTTTCTTTTTTTTTTTGAAAAAATTATGTACAGATGCATATGTGGGGGCATGGATCTCAGTATAGGAAAGGGCCAGAGTCACTAAGGGGAACTCAGCCGACGGCAATGCTGAGGCTGCCGTGCTATTGTTGCGCACCGGGGTGCCGCAACAACATCGACCACCCGAGGTCGAAGCCGCTGAAAGATTTCCGAACCCTTCAGACACATTACAAGAGGAAGCATGGGATCAAGCCTTTCATGTGTAGGAAATGTGGGAAGAGCTTTGCAGTGCGGGGTGATTGGAGGACACATGAGAAGAACTGTGGGAAGCTCTGGTATTGTAGCTGTGGGTCTGATTTCAAGCACAAGAGGTCTCTAAAAGATCATATCAAGGCATTCGGGAATGGACATTCGGCTTATGGGATCGATTGCTTCGACGAAGACGATGAACCGGGTTCCGACAACGAATCGTCTCAGTGACACATATTAATAAGCCTTTATGATCCTTTGTTTGGTGGATTTTTTTTTAGTTTGGTGGTACTAGAGCATGTAATTCTAATCAAGAAAATGTGGAATTGTCATTTGAATTCAGCTGTTTCTGCAGGAAATGTTATAGTTTTGGTTTGTTTTTCAACTTGGCAGCGCATGAACATGCAAAAACGGAAACTATATTGACCACGAGTTCAAGTTAAGCAACTAGAAAGATACACCATATATTTGTCAATCATAAGCTCAAAAGTTGGACACCTTCTGTCCTTCTCTCTCTATATGTATATGTATATGTATATGTATATGTACATGTATATGAGAATAAGTGTGTAGTCTCTGTCATGTTCTTCTCCTTGTGTGATAATGGCATCAGAGATAGTTAGGAAGAGACTGTACGTGAAGAAACAGAGAGGAGGTAAGCTAATGATGCGATAGGTCGACACTATGGATGGGCACACCGTATAAACATATAGGCAATAACTTGAGGCCTGAGGCTCATTTATATACACTTATACATGAGGTAACCAACTTGACTTAGTGGTTAAGGGAACGATTGTTATTTTTAGAGGTCACGGGTTTGAGCACTAATAGCTGCAGCAGGATGATTAAGCATGCATTGTCAAATGGTTGAGAATATATTTAGAACAGATACTACTTGTAATCACCGTAGCTTTCAAAAAAAAGAATGTGTAATGCCAAGAAAACGTCTCTAACATTTGATAATTTTGATTACATAGTCACTTTGGTCGATATTCTTTTAAGCACGTTAATTTTAGATCAAATTGACATGAAAATTGTTAGTCAACTAATAACAAATATCTTAAAATGACGTGATAAATCTACGTGGCAATGCAATTGTATGATGATATAACAGTGCCATAAAAGTGAAAATTATGTTATAAACCATCCTTACCACATCAACAATAGTTCTAACAAATAGTAACTATTTCACCTATTTTTTCGTCATGTTATTTTTTTTAACCAATGGATCTTCTCTCATATTTTTCTCGTCATTTTTTAAATTTTTTAGAAGTTATCAATTGATCGGATTAATGACATAGAATTATGAGTTAAATTATAAAATTATTTTTTTGTTGACGTGTCATTCTATTAAGTCATTATAAATTGTTTATCATTTGTTGATTAATAATTTTTGTCCACGTAAAAATTATTTTGACTCAAAGTAAAACACTAAAAGCTAAATCATTCAAAAAAAATAAAAATTAAAGTAAATATTAAGTCAAACGTAAGACACATTCTTAACATTACACACTTTAATGATTACAAACAATTAGATGTCACTTAAATAGAATCTCGAATGAAAATCTAATAAACAAAAAAAAATTATTTCATAATATATTTTAAAAAATATATATCTCGTCTTGAATCGACTCGAAACTTTTAACACAATGGATGAAGAGAGAATGGATGATGGTGGCAGCTTTAGTTGGAAGAGTTTAGGTGACATGAGACTTGAGAGAAAGAGGAGCAAAAGAGAGTCAAAAGATTTCTAATGAAATGTCATGTCAATGCTTTCAAATATATTCATCAGAGTATGTACTATTTTTTACTGACAATGATATTATTATAAAGATGTGTTACAGTGCGGTCGAAAGATGGTAAATTTTATAATATTTTAAGCTAATTTTTTATATTTTTAAATAATACAAAATAAATATTGATATTTGTCAAAAAAATAAAGTATGAAAGAAATTAACTTAAAATATTACAAAAGGTTTAATATTTTAAATTTTTGAACAAATATCGAAACTTTATAATGCTGGTCTCTTAAATACTTGTGTTCGTATTTGTTTTTATTACATTTAATCATATTTAAAATACTTGAATTCATATTTTAATTTTATGTCGTGTCCAGACAAACAAAGCAAAAGAGAGACCGGAGTTTCAATTTTGTATGGTTCAGACTGAGTTTTACACAGCAGTGATGAGGTAAGGTTTGGCAGTGTTTGGAGAGACAGAAAATTTGCAGTTTCCCACTGTAGATGGAGATTTAACACAACAGTGTTTAAAGGATTTTTGTTTATTTTCCTTTTGTGATTCCTTTCTTGTTATATTTATTTTACACAGTGATATGTCTATCAACACCATTTTCATCCTCGTTTGACTACCTAAAATGACTTTTTAATTTCTAATGGTTTTAAAACGTTATAATGTCAAAAATATGCTTTAACGTTTATTTGGATTGTCATTTTAGTCCATATATTTAATGGCATTAATTTAATTTATTGATAGATTAATTTAGATCAAATAATATAAAACGACCCTTTTAACTTAATATATTTTAGTCACACCATTAAGATTTGAACTTCTGACATTGCTTAAGAAAACTAATATTTCATTACACTAGACCAACTGGTTGTTGTTTGGCCCATATTCTTTCTTTTTTTAACAATTTAACCTCAACGTTTTATTTTGTGTTAAAATTATTCCTATATGGATGAAACTATCAGGCAACTAACAAACAAACAATTTAAAATTATTGGACAGAATGACACGCCAACATGGACAATAATTTTGTATTTTATAAAATTTTATAAAATTATTTTTAATTAATGTCATTCTGTCAAGTCAATACATCTGTCTATATGACATTGCTATGTCAACAAGCATTGTCACGTAGGTTTATCACGTCATTTCAAATCATTTTATCGTTAGTTGTCTAACAGTTTTATCCAAAAAGAGACTATTTTGATCTAAAATGAAACGTTAACTATTAAACTGCTTTGGGAAAAGGATTATGGATCAAACTGACTATCTAATCAAATGTGAGGGGATTTTTTGGCCTTATACCTTTTAAAAATATGGCATGCTTGAACAAATTGAGTGATTTCAGTGACAAATGTTGTTCTATTCAAATGATCCAATTCCTTTGACTCTAGTTGTTTTCTACTTTGATCAATCCCTTTAATTCGTGGTCGGTAATTAACTTTAATATTAGTTGTCGACCATTGGATCTATTAATTTTTTATTTTTTATTTTAATAAGAATCTCTTTCTATGTCCTTGTGACACGCTTTTTCCTTTGTCCTTAGGACATGCATTTGTTTTTGTTTTGTGTTTTGATTCATCTCTCTTTGTGGCATGTTTCAGCATACTCTAGCGATCAATTGTTGTTCGCACATAGATTCAATCGGCGCTAGTTTATGATTTATGTTTTTGTCGGTGGTCACTTGAAAAGTTATATCCCCACCCGGTTGATGGTTGTTTGTCGATGAAGTCAGTCATGGGTAGCGGTACTTTCTTCCTTCTTTTGGTTGATGGTTTTTTTAAATTGTTTAATCTAAATATTTTTCTTTTTGAATGCAGTGTAATTATATTTTTTTATAAACTTAATAAAATTTTAGGGGCTTTTATTAGAAAAACTAACCTAGATATTACCACAAGAAAATTAAAAATGTTGAATTATGACTTTGTCTCAAATTCTAAAGTTGTAAGTGGGTTTGATCTTTTTGCCCATTTTAGAGTTCTCTAACTATTGGGCTTTTCTTGATGGATTAAAATATATTGTATTTCGTTAAAAAAAGAAGAAGACAAAATTATATATTTTCTAAATGAAATAATCAAATGCAAATTTAAAAAGGTATAAATAAATTTTATAAGTTCTTCTTTTATATCTATTTTGAATTTGACAACATAGAGTAGAACAAAAAGATATATTAAATGAATAATCTCAGCTCAAAGCTTACAATCCAAAAACTACCCCAATAGACCCAGTTGAAATATATAATATAATTTGAAATATATTTTAATATTATAAATTCAGTTCATATTTAAATTCATAATTCTTTTTAAATGAATAATTCTTGTTATTATCTTACATAGAGTTATGATAACGGACAATTAATATTCAGGAATTTTCAAATATTTAAAATGTTTTTTACGGATTTAATATTATAAATTCAGGCCGTATTTAAATTCACAAATTCTTGTTATTTTCTATAGCAGATAAAGCATTATTCCTCGAATATCCACTATATGAACTCTTTTTATTGATTTTAGGATTTTTAAATTTAGATGTTCAATGGATTCGGTTATTTGATAAAAGTTTTATTACTTTAGATTTTCATAATAGTAATGTAAATAATGAATTATTATTAGTTTGGCAAAATGGCAAAAGATGCTCTCAACGTTTGCTTGTTTTGTTATTTGGCTCTCTAATTTTTCTTTTGGTCCAAATATGTCTCTAACGTTTCATTCGTACTCCAAATATGCCATCAACGTTTTAATTTGGTCTAAATATATCCTCATTAGATGAAAACTGTCAGTCAACTGACGTTCAACAGCTAATGTTGACTGGACTTGCCACGTATTAAGATCTGCTGATGCCACATCAAATTTTTTTTATAAGCTGTTGACCATCAGTTGATTGACAGTTTACATCTAACATGGGCATATTTAGACTATGGATGAAACGTTGGGGGCATATTTGGACCAAAAGAATTGGAGGCCAAATGATAAAAACATACAAACGTTGAGAGCATTTTTTGTCATTTTAACTATCGGTTTTGAAGCAAAGTTTTTATAATTTCAAATGTTACAAAAATATGAAATATTTATAAAATTATATCACAAAATATAATATTTTGTTTATAAATATAAACACATGTCGTGCACATATGTAAATCCAATTTACATAAAAACTAACATGGACTAAATATAAAACTTAAAAAAAATCTCATTAACCAAGTTTACACTGAAAAAAAAAACACACAACAATATTAACGACTTTATCAGCAAGTTCTAAGTGGTTTTCCACAAAGACAATCGTTATGAGTAAACGACGATGCATCAAGATGATCAAACGGTGCTCCGGCCGGAATTCGCCCACATAGGTGGTTGTAACTCAAATCTAGGTGTCCGATGTAAGATGCCGCCGCCAATGTTCTCGGTATCGGGCCGGAAAGCTTGTTATAGGCTAAATCGATCATCATAAAATAAGATCTCGACCCAAAAACGTCCGGAATTTTTCCTTCTAATGCATTCCGACTCAAATTCAAGTTCCCGATTGAGGAAGTCAATAGAGTCGTTGGTATCAAACCCGATATTTTATTGCAATCCAAATTCAATGTCGCAAGAACCGCCATTTTCCCGAGAGAACGAGGAATCACGCCCGATAAATTATTCATCGAGAGGTCCAAATCAGCGAGACGATAAATACGAGATATCGACCCGGGGATCCGTCCACTTATTTGGTTCCCACTCAACAAAGCCCGGCTCAACATTTGGAGTCGCCCGAATTTCCTCGGGATCGGACCCGATATTTTGTTGTTTCGTAAATCGAGATGCATCAAACTCGATAAACCGGTCAACGAATTGGGGATTCGTCCCGATATTTGGTTATCCGCGATATTTAAAACCGTGAGACGTTTCAGTTTCCCGATATCAGCCGGAATTTCTCCCGAGATTTTATTACCAATCAAATCGAGGATCCGGAGAAACGACAGCGTAGTGATACATTTAGGGATCTCGCCGGTGATTCCTTTCCAATCGGCAATAGTGATACTGGAAAGGCGAGTTAACCTGCAAATTTCGGGCGAGATAAAACCGGTCATGAAACCGGTCCGGTGAGCTCGCTCGAAGATGGGGTCTTCGGACTCGCCACGGAGGTTAATGTCGGCGACTTGGTGTGACTCGGCGTCGCAGCTGACGCCGTACCAGTTGTGGCAACAGTCGGTGCCCGTCCATGAATCGAAGATTCCCAAGTGAGGCTCGTGGAGAGCTGCCTTGAATGCCAACAGCGCTGCCATTTCGGACGGCGGGCAACCGTAAACGGTGGAGAAAACGGCAAGTAATATTGCCAAGATAATGCTGCAGAATCTCTGCATTGTTTCTATTGTTTAGTCTGAAACGGGGGATGTTTTTGTTTAAAAAAATACAACGTTGGAGAGTGAAGCACGGTAGTAAGAACCAAGATGAGTTTATTTATAAGCTGGAAGTGTTATGTTTTTCGGACAGTTTTACCCCTAACGTCCATTGTTGCAGTTTTTTGTAGCTTTTTCTTATAAAAAAAATAAATCATAGAAATATTTGGTGAAAGAAAACTAAATCAACGTAATCTAATTACGTCTCTGCCAACTGCATCTCCCATCACCAAAGATATCAAATTATCGGTAGGTAAGGCAAGGGAATTCATTTTTCGCCTTCCCTAAATCCTAAACTCAAGTGTGTTTAGTTTTGCGGTGGTAGAATTAATTTTGGATCATCGTGAGTTTATAGAATTGATTTTAAAGTAATGTGATTTATGTTTGTGAGTTTTTTTTATTAAAAATTACGATTGTGTAAAAATATAGTGTAAAAATCACGACGAAACGCAAAAGCTACTTTTATCTTGCTTATCTCAAAAACACATTTAGATATTATTTATTATAACTCATTATTTATTTAAATATTAATAAAATGTATAATAGTAAATGTTGATTTTAATCTACGTAATCTAGCAAATCACATGCATGCGGGTAAAAGGATCCACATGACATGAGAGATGAGATCAATAATTGAACCTCAAACAATAAACAGCTCATCAACATGGGAATGGATAAGCTTTGGTTCGGCTCGATTTTAAAATTTAATTTTTTTATTAAGTATATAAAATATTATATTTTCAAATTAATTATCGAGATTTAAATTTATACAAAATAAAATAACTGAATTACTCGATCAATTAATATAGATATAAATTTTAAAGCCTAATTTAATATACTTAAAAAATCAAATATGAGATCTCAAAACAACTGTGACCGACCATTTACGTAATCTCTGTCTTGTACACAGGAATCACTGGTTCGGTCCCTTTGGAAATGACTATTTAATACTACAAATTACGAAGTGAATGCGGTCCACTCGATCAAAAAACTAGGGTCTCGTTCCATTGATCTGGACCGTCGATTCCCACCGAAAATGAAACAGGGGAGCTAGTTAAACTGAGATCATGGATAGAAGACGACAACGATGTGGACGACAAGCCATGAGGCAGTCATGTGGATATCGAACAAGAAATGTAGATTTCAGTGTCCCTTATAATTCAACCATGACCTTCCTTTTTATTTATCCGGTACGATTCGATTTTTTTATATCTTTTCATTTAAATTCATATATTTTTTAACTAATTTTTCAAGCATGTTTAAAATATAGTTTTTTAATTTATTGTATAAAAAATAATTTAATTGATAAGAAAATTTTACTATGCTTGACGAGCACCGATGAACATCACTAACGACTGAGCACCAATGAGCACTACTAATTTAATTTATAAAGATTTAAAATCTAAAGGACATACCGTATAATTATAAATTGAAAATCAGAAGGTAAATTAATTAAAATACATTTTTTATTTTTTTATTTTCTTTTAAACATAATTAGATCAAAATCCTTACCCCTAAATTATAAAACCTTAATTTTTTTTTTGAAATTCAATCCGACGTCGGCCACATTTGCAGTGCCCCGCCGCCTCACCTCCGTAGCCGTCGGCCACATTTATAATTATATGTTAAATTCTTTAAATTTTAAATTTTTATAAATTAAATTATTAGTGCTCATCGATGTTTATCGTTAGTAGTACTCGTTAAGCGTGTCATACTCATACTTAACTGATATCATTAATATCATTAGATACTTGATAGTTGTCTTATGAAAATTTTAATAAATAAAATAAAAATTGCTATTAATAAACAGAAACTTTCCGACAAGACAGTGGAAGAGTCATATGTTAGGAGAACCTTATCTGTAAGATCCTCTCTTCCTTCTTGGGAAGAGCAAATCTCTCGACATATCTTAATTAAAAATTAAATTATGCATGTGTTTTCCACTCTTAAAACTTGGCAGAAAATCCGACCTAAAAATCAATATATATAGAGAGAGAGAGATAGATAGATAACTTCTACATTCAAAGATTAGTTACTTCCTTAAAAACTACATAATAGGTATTTTTTAACATTTAATTTAAAATTTTCACCATTTATTAATTAGATGATGTAAAATATCTAAGTATACTTAATTTGACATCTTTTAGTATATTATATTAATAATAATATTAATCAAAATATACTCCATCCACAATGGTGTAGGATGTTATCTTTGGTTAACAGTGATTCGGGGGTAGGTCCACATTGCTTGCTTTCCTCACTCTTCAAACCTACTCCAAAATCTTGTTTGATCTTTAACCCTTTTTTATATAAAAAATATCGATCAATTATCAGATGATTTGACGAGATGAAACATCAAATTAATATCTATAAATGGTTGATTTGGGTTACAAAATAAATAAGTATGTGAATTACATAAATAACCAAGGGTGCCTGTCTGCCTAATAGGATGAAAGTGGTTAAATTACTCGATACTCGTTCGTCGAAATTTTTGCCGAAGCTCGGTTGTTAGTCTGATTTGAGAATTATTGGATCGTTCGTGAGAGGTTCGAGTAATACACATCCTGCGTGAGACGAATATGCTTGCCGATGGTTTGACGAAGATGGAATGGGATGGCAGCAGCCTTTGGATTATCGCGAATTTCATAGTCCTCTATATATCATTTTAGAGATCATACATAAAGATTGCTCATGAAAAAAACCGGACTGAATCAATTGTATTTTTTTGTTTATTTAATAAAATTAGATATTATTGTTGTTTAAAAAAATTAAACTAATCAATAATTTACAGTGGTGAAAAAAATTTGAAGGCTCCGACAAAAGAAAAAAGATAATTTTTTTTTTTTAAATAGAAAAAGACAAAAGCCATTACATGAGGCATATTTTATCGGAATAGACGGAGGGCCGATAACATCATTAGAAAGGAGACTGGATAGGCTATCAGGAGGGACATGAAAAACAGTGAAAGTGGTATTAGGGCTTGACGAGCCGAGGCCAAGAAGTCTGCAACCATATTAGCCTCACGATGAATGTACACAAAATCGACTTCCCAAACCATATTAGGGTGGGGAGAGAATATTACAAGCTTTTAAACTATCACTATGAACCTAAATTGACCCAATTCAACATTTCGCGTAGGGACGAATTTATATGGGATTGAGGAGAGATAATCGCAAAGAGTACAACAGTGACTCGTCATGAACACCACATGTCGGGCACAACGGGCTCGTGTCAAGGTGGCAGCGACAGCGATCGAGATTTGTCATCAACTTATCATGAAGAGCAAGTCAGAGAAAACCACGGACTCTCTCAGGTACGTACATTTTCCAGATCAACTTCCAGCATGGATCAATCGGTTGCCATTGATGCTTTAGACATTTGGAGAAAGGAAAGTTTTTAATCTTTGAATTTGAAATCCTTTTTAGATGGTAACAAAAATAAACAGCGAAATTATATTTATATAATTACACGTGTCATGATCTCAAACAGCCAACGAGGAAATTCAAAAGTTTCTAACGTTCACCTTCCCCAATGTTTCTCTTCACTTTCCCTCTCATATGTAAATTATTTTTTGAAATTCTTGAAATAAAATCCCTTCAACTTACCTAAAAAGGATCAAAATTCAAAATTGTTCCCTAATTTCGTACCAATTAGTCAATCAATCAAATCTTTTATATACACAATCGCTCAATTTTGATATTTTTCTTCGTTGTTTGGCCATGGAAGAATTCGGTTCAGCTGAAATGGTGCCACCATCATCGGTCTCTCTTTCCCCGTTCTCTCCTTGCCCTCGACGTCTTTCAACCAACTTCGCGGTTCCGAGCCGGCCGGTTGTTCCTTCCGCTAGGCGGCTGTCTTGGCTTTCCCTCCAGGGGCGCCTCCTGAATGCCGAGGAAGCCAGCTCGGCTCGAGCTATAGGAGGCAGTTTGGGCCGAGAGGAGGCCGTGGCCTGGGAGCTCTTTAGTCCTATTGAAAGGTTCTTGATCGTGGCGGTGATCGGCGCGGCGACTGTCGAGTCTAAGAAGAATCGGTTGATTTGCCAACTCAAGAAATCGGTCGAGCTAAGGGTTTGTTTTCTGATTTACTATTTAATTTTAGTAGTTTCTTATTTATTAATCTATGGAGTTTTAGTGTTCAATTATTTCACAATGATTTGTTGCTAATCTATTGAAGTTTTGATTCCGTTGTGTATGATTAAGAAAAATATCTGTAGTGTTAATTTGCTTTGTGATTGCCTGTATACATAATCTCTATTAAGTATTAACAGTTACATATACATTTTCATAAATATCTATTGTGTTAAATTGTTATCAAAGTGTATTAAAATCCAATCTCCCCTGTTTAATTTTGATTCAATTTTGAATTTTTTGTGTCATTTAAGTGCAGAATTATAATCAATCTTATTTAGTTTTATGTAAATGGATTTGCAGGATGAGGTGCTTTCAAGCATGCAACAGAAGGTAGACAGTCTATGCGAACAGATGAATAACACCGAAGAGAAGCCGGGAACATGGGCCAAAACCGAAGTAGAATCTTCATCGAATGAAACTTTTGGCTCTGGGAGTGTAAAGGTTGATGACTGTGGTTGTTGGATTTGCTATCAGCATCGAGAACAGTTTAAAGTAAGAACCCGATATTTGGATGTTGCATGTGAATTATCTTCTTTTGTCACTTGATTGAACTAATTTTGTTTTCCCTTGTTCACTGATGTGCCAGGATAACTACATTTTGAAAAACTCGGGTGGGAACTTGACGCCGTTGCCAAATGAGACGGAACATGAGGAGCGCCGCATGTCTGATTTGTCGGACTGGGCTTCAAGTGTCACATCTGCATCTGAAACACAGGTGATCAAGGATTCACGTCTTTTGAATTGCCGAAATCCGGTTTATGATTATTGTCAGCAGCTTCAACATTTCTTTGGTTTGATTTTGTGCATGCTTTTTTGCAGCTGAACAACCTTGCAATAGAGCAAGATATCTACAATCTTAAGAGGGAATGTGAAGAGAAGGATGCCATCATAAAGGAACTGAACACTTCTGTCCAGTCATCCAATATGGCTACTTTGAAGGTAATTTTCATTTTTTTCACCTTTTTCACTTGCTAAACTTTTCCCTTTGATTTTTTCGAGTGTAAACGTTTTCTGATAACAGAGGATATCTGAGTTGGAGGACATTATACGCCGAAAGAACACGATAATTACTCGATTGAAGAAGGACATGGTGATTCTAGAACAAAAGGTGAGGTCTTAGCAGCTTTATTTTTAAATTTAGGAAGTAAATGTGAAAAGAACTAATCATACATACAGGTTGTCCACTTGACAAGGCTTCAGAGACCTTCCTCCTCTACCTCAAGTCCAAACTATTGGCAAATTCCACCCCTGACCGATAACCTCATTTACGACATGGATAGTACTACGAGCCCTTCCTCATCTGATTCGGATTCCTCCCCGAAGAACCATCCGCAAGCCTTGTTTCCCAGAGCCGAGGAAGTTGGTTTCCAGAATGATGAAATCACTTTAAAGGGAGAGCAGAAATCAGCACCTGCAAAAGTTTCAAGCTCTTTTACGAGGCAAACCGAATGCCATTTGATTCCTGAACCAGCTACTCCATTAAGAGAAATATCAATGAACCGCACATCTAAACCACCTTCTTCGAAGCAAAGGCAAGTATCGACGAGTCATGATTCAAAGCGAATTAAGAAGCAAACCCGAAGTGCATCAAAAGATTTTGCCTCGAAGAAGAGATGGTCTTAGTAAGTACTTAGAAACTTGATGGTTTAGAATCTTGAAGATGCAGTATGTTCCTGTTATAACACATTTTTTTGTACCTTTTCTTTTAGGTCGCTGCATTCGATGCATTGACAGAGGATATATGCTAGAAAGTATTTTTGCAGCTCAAAGTACGAATGCTCAATCCAGATTGGATCTGCAAGAGATAGATTATACAGGCTTGTTCGTATCTATATATTCAGAAAAGTTTATGTTTAATTTTGTTACTTGTTACCAATAGTAAGTGTTGTGAATTTCTAAAGGTTAATAATTTTAATATTATTACTATATTTAATGAATGATTATTCTCATGGAGAAAATGTTATTAAAGTGTCGTTTGTTTTACGGAAGGTAAGATTACCTTTGGGAATGAGATTACTGGAATGTTACATTACTTAACATATTACCCGGAATGTTATATTTTCTTGTTTGATTTGTTTGGCAGAAAAGTAAGATTTATAAGATAAGAAAAATGCATATTTTACCAAATTGTCTTTGAAATATATTTTCTTTTTTAATCGACTGAAGTTTTAAGATTAAAGTCTAAATATTTAGATAAAAGTTCATAGAAAATATAGAAAAATATAATATAAAAAACTTTTTATGAAAATTAATCCTAAATAATAAATGTAATGAAACACATACCAATAATAAAATTTGAATCAAACACATATATAAAAAATTGAAATAAAATAAAAATCTGATATATTTTCATTTTATATGCATCATATTATTTTATAATAGGTATTAAAACCCTAAACCACTAAAAAATAAAATAAATTATATACAAAAAAGAAAGATCATTTTAAAATAACTATATTTTTTAGGAGTATTTTTGTCCAAAAGGAAAGGAATTGTCTAATACTTAAGAAAAAGGAGGGAATGGCATTTTTGAAAAAGACCCAAAAATAACTACTGTTGGGAATATTTCATTACCCCTGAGAGGGAATGATCTTGAACCAAACGTGGGTATGATTTCGGAAAAGATTATTTCGTAATAATCTTTTTCGCGAACCAAACGCAGCTTAAGGAATGCGTTTGATATGTGTTTCGTTCAACATATTCAAAATTAGTTTGAGATTCTAGCCAGTGGAAGCAAAATTATTGGCTCTGCAAGTTGGATCTTAATACTCATTTTGTAGAATGCGTTAGCTAATGTGAAATCCGGCCGGCCTGCCGAATCGAGTTGATCATGTCTAACCATATATAAGTAAATGTGATACATAATCCACCAAGTCAATGCATTTAAACTATCCCCTAAACTACACCACATGGGTACAAAAGAACTTCCAATATAAATTAGCACATGTTGAACAGTTTCTTATTCTCACTTGCAAAGAAACAAAACCCAATTCTACAAGGAAGATTGTGTTCCAAATTTAAAAACTATAAACCCAAAATGCATCACCTAGATAAAAAAAACACATGAGGGAAAGGGAGGGGGAGGCTGCAAATTTTAGGGTTGAACATCAGAATGCAACATCCATTTCCTAAAATTCGTGAAGATTTTAAACTGTAGCGGTTGCTTCCAAGTTGTTCGTTCCCTCTGCTTCCAGCTCCTTAACTGCTGTAATAAGACTTCGGGTGATTCCATTAAGGTACAGGCCGTTCTCCTTCATTTGATTGAGTAGCTTCTCCGCTGTTTGCCAATCTAAGACCTTTAAGCAAAGAGACTGGATCAGTTTATTGTATTCATCAACACTAGGTTGGACCCCAAAATCTTTCATTTCAGCCAACAGTTTCAAAGCCTCGTCAAACTGTTCGAGTTTGCAGTATCCACGAATTAGTGTGTGGTAAGTCACAGGACTCAGCTTCGTATGCTTTTTCTTGGCTTCTGATAATACTTCGCAAGCTTGATCCATTTGGCCACCATTCACATAACCACTCATCACAACAGTGTATGTGTAAACATCAGGTTTCAAACCCCTATCTTCCATCAGTTTCATCACCTCCTTCGCTTTGTCCATATCTCCGGCCTTCGAATAACCATTGACAACTGAATTAAAAACAGCATTTCCAGGAGGTGGGCCCTGTTCAATCATTTTCAGAAGAACCTTTTTCGCTTCATCAACATCCTTTGTCCTACACAGACCACGAACAACAGCTGAGAACGGCTTGATTGAATATTTTCTTGCTTCTCCCGAGAAACCATCCAGCATCTCCAAAGCTAACTTCACTGTTTCATCCTTCTTACAGAGTGAACCGATTAAGAAATTAACAGAAGACGAGGGGAGATTCTTGTCTTTCCCTTCAGCCGACAAATAAACAGCATGCGCTTCCTTAGCCTTATCCCCTTTACAAAACCAGGATATAATCTTTCCCAAACGTTCACCATCCGGTAAGCTCCCTGCATCAAGCATTTTTTCACATACAGACCAAGCCCAATCATAAAAAGACCGCCGACACAGAGCTTCAACAGTGAAATAATAAGTTTCCTCGTTCGGGACACACCCGAAATCTGAGAATTTATCAAACAACTCCATAGCTGCCTTTCCTTTACCCAACTTGGAAAACAGAGCAATCAACTCATTAAGAACATCAACAGTCAAAACCTCGTTATCTTTCTCCCCAATTTCCTTAACCAAATCCCATAAAACATAGGCATTCTTCATTTTAATATCACTACAGACAACCTTAACAAGGGAATCAATAACAGGGGTGGTCACTTTAAACCCAGGTTTACTCATTGCCCATTTCAAAAACCTAAGCAAATTTTCGCCCAAAATATATGGAGTCTGATTAACTTTGACCACAAAATCTTCATGCAAAACCAAAGCCATAGCATTAAGACTCGACTCCAAAGACCCATCAACTTTACTTTGCAACAAAGACAGCACATTTTCTAACTTGTTAGCATCAATCTCATAATCTAGGGTTTCATTTTCCATTTCGATTTTGGAATCTCCAGTGACAAAACTTTCCATCTGGGTCTCATCACCGGCGAGACCCTCAAAGGAGGGAACTTTGGCGGCATTGGTTTCAATCCCGGCGATAAAATCCAACTCAGGATCCCCATTTTCTGCTAAACCAAGCGATTCATCACTTGGATTAGCAGAGGAATTGGAGAAATAGCGATGGAATGGTGAGAGTGACGTCTTAGGGGATGAATTGAAAGGTTTGCGAGTTTGAGATAGAACCTGGTTCATTTGGGCAGCACGGAATCCCCGTGCTACCAATCGCGTGGACCTTGCCGCCATAGATCTCCACATCGTTTCCTCTTCGAACTTCCAAACCCTGTAAGTAAGTGTGCAGAACCCTAGCTTAAAAAAAAATATAACCCGAATTGAGCATTTGACCCGGGTCTAACAGCATCGGGTATCCGAATTGCGCATCCGAATTGGTTGATGAAATGATAAAGTATGGTTTTTTTTTTTAACCTTTTTATCTATTTTACTATGATTTTTTTTACCTTTTATCTATTTTACCCAAGGACTGGCTTCAATAAGAACATGTCATGTTTATTTTAAAAGATTTATGTTCAAACATTTATTCGTATAAAATGTGTTTTAATATATTTAACAAGAATATAAGCATAAATATAATCACCTCAGTCTTTAAAAAAAAAGTAAATATCATTTTTTGGGTATATAGTTATATTTTGTGTACAAATCAAGATTGTGACATATTTCAGAAGAATTTTTAGCATCGATATTTTAAGGCTTAATACAAGAATATGCGTCTAATATATATACATATATATATATATGGATAAATATTCTATACACAGGCGGTGAAAACTAAAAGTTTCCACAAGCGCCTTGATTTTAGGGTTTAGTGAATTAGTTTAGGGTATAGGGTTTAGGGGTTTAGGTGTAGGGTGTTAGAATTTAGGGATAGTTGTTTCAATTTAAGGTTTAGGGTTATAATTTAGGGTTTATAGGTTAAAACCTAAATCCTCACCATATTACCCTAAAAACTAAACCCTAACCTATAAACCCTAAATTATAACCCTAAACCTTAAATTGAAACAACTATCCCTAAATTCTAACACCCTACACCTAAACCCCTAAACCCTATACCCTAAACTAACTCCCTAAACCCTAAAATCAAGGCGCTTGTGGAAACTTTCAGTTTCCACCGCCAGTGTATAGGATATTAATCCTATATATATATATTCAATTTTAGGTACGTAAAATATTTTTTAGTAAAAATAGATACTTAAAGTTTTAACGATTGTAGCTTTAAGTGTTCGTCCATTTAAAAATTATTATTATTCATTTACAAACGTGATACGTGGCACGTTTTATTTATAAAAAATAACATTTTTTTTAAATGAAATCTCAAAAAACTCCAAATCTCTAATAACCCAAACTACAAATTCCTCAAATTATCATCGTTGTTGTTGCCAGACACCACTCTTACAGTCGTTGGAGTCCACCTCTCATTTTTCGAACCATCATCCATCGCCGCTAACTAATGGAGGCATGTCAATCGAATAACGAATGACGAACGCGAATAATTTTAGTTGAACGATGTCCAATTGATATACTTACCGACGATTACCAGTGATGGGTGGTTGAGAAAAATAAATGGTCGCCTCCAACGATGGCAAAGGGTGGTGTTTGATGATGGCAACAACTATAGTAATTTAAATAATTTGTGGTTTTGGGTATTAGAATTTTTTTTAACTTTTGTGTTTTTTTAAACTATGTTCTCTTTCATTTTTTAAAATAATAAAAAATGTGACGCATGTCAAATTTTTATTAGATAATGACTTTTTAAACGGACGATCACTTAAAATTGTAATGGTCGAAATTTTAAATACATATTTTCATTAAAAAATACTTTAGGCAACTAAAATTAAAAAAATATATAGTTTGGACACATCTTTTTATAGTACAATATATTTTTATTAGGTATATGTATCCGTAAAACTCTTACTGAATATTTTAGTTTGTAACCCTATATCATTGTTATCGTTTATACATTATTTTAATATCGAAGCTTTGTTAGGTTAGTATATTTTGTCTAGTGACTAAACTGCTCATATTTGTTTCCTCATATTCCTTTACATATTAATTTTTTAAAACTTAAATAATTACAGTTTAACCCTCACTTTGAATATTCATGCATTGATCAAAGTGAAAGAAACGAATGGTTTTAAATCGTCGGTTATCTCGATAATCTAAATGTAACATTTTTGTGTTTGTCGATTCATCCAGGTCATGTTAAGAGCGTTACGTTTGAACAACGAGTTTGAAAAAAATAAAACAGTGAAAAAAATCATACATGAATAACATCAAATGTTTAAGGAAAAAAAATATACTTTAGACACTTAAAATTCAAGAAAAATATACTTTATACATTATTTTAATATCGGAGCTCTATTAGATTAGCATATTTGGCCTGGTGGCTAAACTACTCATCTTTGTTTCCTCATATTACTTTAGGCCATGAGCTATACTTTATATATTAAATTTTTAAACTTATAATTACGATTTAACCCTCATTTTGAATATTCATGCATTGATCAAAGCAAAAAAAAAAAAACGAATGGTTTTAAATCGTCGGTTATCTCGATAATCTAAATATGACACTTTTGTATTTGTCGATTTATCCAGGTCATGTTAAGAGCGTTACGTTTGACAAAGGGTGGTGTTTGATGATGGCAACAACTATAGTAATTTAAATAATTTGTGGTTTTGGGTATTATATTTTTTTTTAACTTTTGTGTTTTTTTAAACTATGTTCTCTTTTATTTTTTAAAATAATAAAAAATGTGACACATGTCAAATTTTTATTAGATAATGATATTTTAAACGGACGGTCACTTAAAATTGTAATGGTCGAAATTTTAAATACATATTTTCATTAAAAAATACTTTAGGCAACTAAAATTAAAAAAATATATAGTTTGGACACATCTTTTTATAGTACAATATCTTTTTATTAGGTATATGTATACGTAAAACTTTTACTGAATATTTTGGTTTGTAACCCTATATCATTGTTATCGTTTATACATTATTTTAATATCAAAGCTTTGTTAGGTTAGTATATTTTGTCTAGTGACTAAACTGCTCATATTTGTTTCCTCATATTCCTTTAGGTCATGAGCTATACTTTACATATTAATTTTTTAAAACTTAAATAATTACAGTTTTACCCTCACTTTGAACATTCATGCATTGATCAAAGTGAAAGAAACGAATGGTTTTAAATCGTTGGTTATCTCGATAATCTAAATGTAACATTTTTATGTTTGTCGATTCATCCAGGTCATGTTAAGAGCGTTACGTTTGAACAACGAGTTTGAAAAAAATAAAACAGTGAAAAAAATCATACATGAATAACATCAAATGTTTAAGGAAAAAAATATACTTTAGACACTTAAAATTCAAGAAAAATATACTTTATACATTATTTTAATATCGGAGCTCTATTAGATTAGCATATTTGGCCTGGTGGCTAAACTACTCATCTTTGTTTCCTCATATTACTTTAGGCCATGAGCTATACTTTATATATTAATTTTTTAAACTGATAATTACGATTTAACCCTCATTTTGAATATTCATGTATTGATCAAAGCAAAAAAAACCGAATGGTTTTAAATCGTCGGTTATCTCGATAATCTAAATATGACACTTTTGTATTTGTCGATTTATCCAGGTCATGTTAAGAGCGTTACGTTTGACAAAGGGTGGTGTTTGATGATGGCAACAACTATAGTAATTTAAATAATTTGTGGTTTTGGGTATTAGATTTTTTTTTAACTTTTGTGTTTTTTTAAACTATGTTCCCTTTTATTTTTTAAAATAATAAAAAATGTGACACATGTCAAATTTTTATTAGATAATGATTTTTTAAACGGACGGTCACTTAAAATTGTAATGGTCGAAATTTTAAATACATATTTTCATTAAAAAATACTTTAGGCAACTAAAATTAAAAAAATATATAGTTTGGACACATCTTTTTATAGTACAATATCTTTTTATTAGGTATATGTATCCGTAAAACTCTTACTGAATATTTTGGTTTGTAACCCTATATCATTGTTATCGTTTATACATTATTTTAATATCGAAGCTTTGTTAGGTTAGTATATTTTGTCTAGTAACTAAACTGCTCATATTTGTTTCCTCATATTCCTTTAAGTCATGAGCTATACTTTACATATTAATTTTTTAAAACTTAAATAATTACAGTTTAACCCTCACTTTGAATATTCATGCATTGATCAAAGTGAAAGAAACGGATGATTTTAAATCGTTGGTTATCTCGATAATCTAAATGTAACATTTTTGTGTTTGTCGATTCATCCAGGTCATGTTAAGAGCGTTACGTTTGAACAACGAGTTTGAAAAAAAATCATACATGAATAACATCAAATGTTTAAGGAAAAAAAATATACTTTAGACACTTAAAATTCAAGAAAAATATACTTTATACATTATTTTAATATCGGAGCTCTATTAGATTAGCATATTTGGCCTGGTGGCTAAACTACTCATCTTTGTTTCCTCATATTACTTTAGGCCATGAACTATACTTTATATATTACTTTTTTAAACTGATAATTACGATTTAACCCTCATTTTGAATATTCATGCATTAATCAAAGCAAAAAAAACCCGAATGGTTTTAAATCGTCGGTTATCTCGATAATCTAAATATGACACTTTTGTATTTGTCGATTCATCCAGGTCATGTTAAGAGCGTTACGTTTGACCAACGGATTTAAAAAAATGATAAAACAATTGAAAAAAAAATCACACATAAATAACATCAAATGTGTAGAAAAAAAACATCGTTGTTGCATAATTAGAAACTCGCTTACATAAAAAGATTGAGTCATGGAATGCAATTTTCCAAAGTTTATATAAGTTGATGATCATTATAGTAAACTCGGATTAAAAAACACATATATATATATATAAACATATATTATCATATAAAAATAAAAATAAAATCTCAAGGCTTTAGATAGCCTGTTGAAAGAAAAAGAAAGCATAAATAAATGAATTTAAAAGAATATCTGTACCCTCACGCGCTTAGATTAAATAAATAATATTTTTATTTTGTTATGTTTGACGCACTCATTTAAATACTGTTCTATACTTGATCGATGGAACATAATCAATAAATAATTTAAAAAAATTTAAAATCTATTAATTGATTGAGTGATTCTGTATTAAATCTACAAATATTTGTTTTTCTTAACCTAACAATAACAAACAAATTAAGAATTTATAGCAAAAAAACGTATTAAGAATTTTATTCAAGGAAAAATATAAAAAAGTAATGAATTGGTGTTTAAAAATTCAATAATAAAGATACTAATAAATTGTAAAATAATGACTCACTTAGTTTATTGGATAGTTACCATATGGATAAAAGATTAAATTGCACGTTAGCAAATTTGACTGCAAGTCTCACGCGCATGTATTGCACGTGGCAATAAATCTCTTTATTTATTTTTGGATAAATTAAGTTTCTTTATTTTATGAACTCTGCAGAATCAAAATTCACTCTCTTTCCCTTGTTTTCTCTCATTTGAAGCAATAAAGTTTCTAATTTTTTTCCCGTTTCTCTAATTTATGCAAACGGTAAACCTTTCTCAATCTCCGTCGATGAATTCGCCTTTTGGAGGACCCAGCGCGTCGAATCCAGCTGCCGCTGGAGCCCCGGCGAACAAGGATCGGAAAATGGCAACAGCCGAGCATTTAGTTCTCGATCTCAGCAACCCTGATCTCCGGGAGAACGCTCTTCTCGAACTATCGAAGGTAATTCAATCAACAAATTTTATATCTTTATATAGTATTTAAGTAAATGTTGTTTTTGTTCATCTGCTCTTTTATATATTTCATAAAGTAGGGTTTTGATCTAAAAAAAGTAGGTTATTTGGGGTGATATTTGATTTTAAGCCAAGTTTTAGAGAAATGTGCCGTTTTTTCCAAATGTTTATGTGTATAGGGTGGAAATAGAACTATGTCTAGGCTAACTGCAGAAACTAATTCCTCAGAACTTGTTACGTTTTTATTTTTCTGAGGGAGAAATGGATTCATGAAACGGGTATGAAATGAGCTAATGTGAGTTTTTGTGCTCTGGGAAATGAAGACTAAAGCATGAAAACATTCCTTAGAACAGTTACTATTTGAAGACGGAGTTCAGGGGCGGATCTTGGTATAATAAGTTGAGGGGGCCAATTTAAAATTTTCAAAAATTTTAGAAGTGCAAACTAAAATTTTAAAAAATTGTGAGGTTTAATGAGAAATTTTAAAAAATTTAAAAGGGGACTTAATTGAAAATATTTAAAGAAATAAAAACTTAATGATAATTTTTAAAGTTTTGAGGGGCCAAATTAAAATTTCCCAATTTTTGAGAAGGCCAAATTAATATTTTTTTAAAAACTTGAAGGACCAAATGTTAAATGTTCAAAATTTTTTTTGGGGGGGGGAGGGGCAAGCCCCCCTTAGGCTCCTACCACCGTCCGCCCCTGACTGAGTTGAATTGGATTAAGAATGCGTTAAATCTGTTCCATCCAGACTGTTGAAAATTTTAGAATCTTCTCACTAATCTACACCTTGTCTTGCGTTGTATCAACTTTAACGAGTACTCTTGCTTTAAATGTAATCTTTGACCAGATTCATTCCTCAAACGAGTTATTTATTTGTATTAAGCCTTTTTATCTCGTCCGATAGTGTCATTTTTATGGTTGTATGGCGTTGCATTCCCTATGTTGAAGCTCCTTAAAGGCATAGTGGCCCTGAAGTAGATCATCCGTATCTTGCATTTGGTTTGTTTTAACTTTTAAGAACAACCTCCTCGTATCTATTTTCTTAAGGATAAAACGGGGTCGGAAACTGAAGATTGCGTTTACTCTTCCTTTCCCCTTTTCACGCTATGCATATCAGTTTTCTCATGCAAGGGCTTTTGTTTCATTTTAAAGGATTTGGCATTTCATTAAACCACATTTGTATGCATTATCTTCATGATGATTCTGAATATTGAGGTTGAAATACGTGTCCTTGAGAGTAGCAAATTAATCAACTAGTCAACTACTCACTGGCCACTGCAGTGAGTGAAATGGAGACATGGGTGGTTGATTGAAGAGAATTCATCAATCTTTGAAAATAAAACATATGAGTTCTTTATAAAGGTCTTAAAAGTAAGGTAAATAGCTCAGAATAGTTCTCGACTTCTTTCTTTGTGCACAGTTCTGCAACTTAAATCTCTCATGTTATTTCTCTATGTGCGGTTATGCAATTTAGCTGTTCAGCATTTGTTTGTTACTACTATAAACTAGTGTCTACCTTTTGGTTTATTTTTTAGAACAAGGAATTATTTCAAGATTTGGCTCCTTTCGTGTGGAATTCTTTTGGTACTATAGCTGCACTCATTCAGGTATGCCTAATAAACTTGTTTTTGTTTTTATTTTTAGAAGAGAGAATTATTTCAAGATTTGGCTCCATTGTTGTGGAATTCTTTTGGTACTATTGCTGCACTTTTACAGGTATGCTATTTATAGTTGGTAGTTCACATTTACTTCCCTCTTTCCTCCTCTCCCATTCCCTTTGTGATTTTTGTAATTTCTTATTCGTTGTCTAAGCATGTGGGCTTGATAGAGAACTTGGTAAGTTCATGTGATCATATTTCTCTCCCATTGAGTTATTTATGTTATGCTTGTTGTTTTCTAAGCAAAAAAAAAAAAAACACTTTCCCGATTAAAGTAAGGCACATACTTATGGAAAAATATATATAAAAAGTTAGGTAATACATGAAAAATTAGAATAAATGATAATAACTAAGGAAGTAAAACTTTGCACCAAATACAAACTACATAGGCAAACATAGAGTTCAGTTTTTGAACTTTAAAACAGAGCAATATATCCTCTGTTTTTTAAGCAGACTTTAAAGTCAACCATGAAGAAGGAGAAAAGAATTAGAAGAAGAAAATATAGTAGAGTAGATAGAGAATGAAGATTGGCAACAAAAAAAGAAGAAGAAGGTGACAAATTAAAGCTAACAAAAGAAAGGGTGGAGGTGGACAGAATCACAGAACATGATGAGGGTTTAAGGAGGGGATGAAGGTGATATTCTAGTTTTTTTTAAATTTGTTTTGATATTTTAACCTAATTAATATTGGTGGGCATTTAATTAATGACATAAAGAACATTTATGGCATTTTGAGTTTCCAAATCAAAAAAAGGAAAGAGGTAAAAAGGTCAAATTGTGAAAGCTGGCTTTTTATTGCACCTAGAATAAAGCGTGGCGCATTTAAGCTCTTGCCTAATTCAAATGGCTTCACCTGGGATGCTGCAAAACGGTTTCACGTACTTTGGCTGCGTTCGAGCCCCTAGGCATGCATTAACATCACTGGTTAACATGCATTTCTTTCTTCGACTATTTCTTCATTTCTCTCTAAGCATAAAACTAAGAATTCCTTTTTTTAGGTGCTTGTAGCATGGGGAATTTTTATTTGTTGCAATTTCATTTTGATGTGTATTATTTGCAAAAACATTTGCTCCTTTTAGGACCTACACAATAGGAAAAAGGATAGGAAGAGGTAGAAGATGTTGTTTTATTTAATTGGGGATAGAGTAGAAAGGATTATTTCTTTTGCCTAGTGAGAAATGACTTATTGGGGAAAAAAGCTAAATGTTTGCTTCAGAATAAGGTATATCTGGTGTAAATTGATTTTTGAGTTTATTTCCACTTTAAGTTGCACTTGGAAAAGTTTTAAATCATTAATTTTTTTTTGGGGGGGGTCAAATTAAACAAGTACATTCTCGTCTTGGAATTATTTCCACTTTAAGTTGCACTTTGAGTTTATTTCCACTTCTGACATGCTAGATGCCTTGGAAAATTTTTAAATCATTAATTTTTGGGGGGTCAAAACAAGTTTATTCTTGTCTGATATATTCTTTTATTATTTGTGTTGCCAATTGGAAATAAAAAATGTCATAATTAGGGATTTATTCTGTCTCAGTTCCTTGATGCTAAGCCCTTTCTTTCTTGCAGGAGATAGTCTCTATTTATCCTGTTCTCTCACCACCAAATCTAACTCCGGCTCAGTCGAATCGAGTTTGTAATGCTCTTGCTCTACTTCAGGTGATATCTTTTTGGCCTTTTCTACTGTTTCTGTTGAATTGAATTTTTGCTTCACTGGTAATTCATGAGTCCTTACTAATGTTACCTGTGAGTTTGTTTTACATTTTTCTCAAATTGTCGTTGAAGGAGAAAAGGATGGAGTTTTGTGGAACTTTTCTTTATTTTGGTATTGGTCAATTCAAAGCTTGCTAATTAATGGATAAGTCTATAAAAAAAATCCAGACAGAGTCTGTTTCAGTAAAGGAGGTCTAAATAATGTATCATGTACATGATTTTAACATTGAATTGGTACTAAATAACAAAAAAGGAAAAAAGAAGATTAATGGTATAGTATTTAATATAGAAATAGAAGGCCAAAGATACAAATCTTCACCACTTAAAAGAATAATAAACCTAAAACCCTTTTAATTTGGTTTTCTAGCTGAACCGGTGTATTTATACTTATTGGACTTATAGGCTCAGTTCTTGTTCCAACAGTCAACCTTTTTATTTTCTTTTAAATTTGTTCTAACGTGTCTTAATTTTCATCTTTTCTTGCAGTGTGTGGCTTCTCATCCGGACACAAGGATGTTATTCCTAAATGGTAGGTTCTTATGTGATGAGCATGCTTGTGTACTTCGTTGCTTATAACGTGACCTGGATATTTGCTTTTATTTAATTCTTGAAGTTGCATATATGAGAACATTTTGTTACTAATTATAGATAATCCTCTGAAATAGCTGATTGGTATATGTAAACGAATTGATATATGCATAATCTTATAACAACTGTCCTCAGTCCTCATTTTATATTTCTGGATGTTCTGAATAATTGTATATATAATAAAAAATTAATGCTTGATTGTTGAATCTTTTAATAACTTTTACAACTATGATACAAAGTGGGTTAAACACTGTTTTATGTCAGGGGTAAAATTGTCGACAGAAACTTAATGCATTTTCTTAGTCTTTGAGCTTTTTGAAAGAGAAAAGTATTGAAAGGGGAAGTAAATTGATTTCTCATTCCTTTTCATGAGCTCTGTAATGACAGAAAGCTTGAATTTGTGTTATTGTCTGCGCCCCCCCCCCCCCCCCCCCCCTTCTCTTCAAATAAGGCAAATTTTCATTTCTTTTGCAGTAGGGATGTTACTTTCTTGCTTCTTATATTTATTTAACAAATGACAAATAGTCTTTTCATCACCTGTATAAAGCTGCATGTATTCTAATTGATGTCTCACACTAATTATTTTTCACTTGCAGCTCATATACCCTTGTATCTGTATCCTTTTCTTAATACAACAAGTAAATCAAGGCCTTTTGAGTATTTGAGGCTTACTAGCTTAGGCGTAATTGGAGCCTTGGTGAAGGTAATCCATTCTTTTTTATTTAAGTTGATTGAGTTGCCAGCATTGTGATCTTCATGGATTGTAATGACATTATACCACCTGATCCAAGAAGTGTGAAAGAATTCTAGAAGTAAAGTAGTACTCTATGACTATGATCACGGGGAGGATTGAGTGGCCTTGTGTAAATATATAATAAAAACATAGAGAATGACAAAAGATGTGATTTACCCACTGCTGTAAATAGGTGTCTGCACAATAATTCTACATATGCCTAATAAAATGATCTTTCTTTTGCAGGTTGATGACACTGAAGTTATCAGTTTCCTTCTTTCAACTGAGATAATCCCCCTATGTCTGCGCACAATGGAGATGGGCAGTGAACTATCGAAAACAGTTGAGTTTGTTGATTTTGTTACTTTACCAACTGTGCTAAATTATCTGCCTTTTCTGCTTCCCTATGTATTCCATCTGAAATTATGTTTGTTGCTTTAATAGTGAAATTTTTAGGATACTAGCATTCTTGATGTGTCCACAGCCGGGCAGCCTGCCAAGGCTCGCAAATGCGTAAACAATTATTTATTTAATTTTGGCAGACTTGAATACCCAAGAATACCCAAGAATAGGTTTGTATACCAGTTAACTTTCTTGATAAGTGACAAATGATTGTTTGATGGCAGGTTGCTACTTTTATAGTTCAGAAGATTCTACTGGATGATGTTGGCTTGGACTATATTTGCACTACTGCAGAGCGGTTTTTTGCAGTTGGTCGAGTTCTGGGAAATATGGTTGCAGCACTTGCTGAGCAACCCTCTTCACGACTGTTAAAACATATTATTCGATGTTATCTTCGATTGTCAGATAACCCAAGGTTTGTTAATGAACTTGATCATGGATTTGCTCGTTAGTTTTTGGCTTTAGCTCACCCTCTTTCTTTACTTTCCCATCATTTCTTTGAGGTTTATGCATAAAATTGACGTTTTCCGTGCTCTTTCATAATACAGGGCTTGCGACGCGTTAAGAAGTTGCCTTCCAGATATGTTACGAGACGCCACCTTTAGTAGTTGCCTTCGTGTAAGTACTAATATGTCGAGTTCTATTTGATCTTGAAGAGTCTATCTGTTGAGGGTTATATTTAGTCGATTCGATATGAAAACTCATTTTATCTTGAAATGCTTTTTTGGCATTACACATTCCTTGTTTATCTCATCCACATTGTTCATGCTTCTAGGAAGATCAAACCACTAGGAGGTGGCTGCAGCAGTTGCTTCACAATGTCGGGGTGAGTCGGGTACCAACTCTTCAAGCCGGTGCAGGATTCGATCACATGCTGGTTAACTGAAAAGCATACAATATTCTTTTCATCGTTCAAAACCGGGTTTTGCCAGCATGGCCGCGGAATCTCTTTTATGATTTTACCCAACTGTTATTAGTTTTGGTATTTTAATTTAATCAGTAGTTGTAATTAGTGATTTTCTCTTTGCCCTTAAAAGAGAAATGCAGTAGTAAGACAATTCTGCTCAGACCATTCTCAGTGTAATCTGAATTGTATACATTTATTTAACTTTTATTCATGTATAATTTGATCAGGCTGCTCATTTGCTTATCAAATTATCTATCGAGCTTCGATAAAGATTCAACAAAAGACGGAAACAAATCTAATACGTGGTGCAATCCCGATGTAGGCGGATCGACTCATCAAGTTCTCATTGAAAGAACGATCCGACGAAATGAAATGACAAAGATGAATCTGGTCTACCCTTCACATGGAATCAGCTCAATATCAAGTGGGATGAGACTGAAGCAGAATACTTGGGAACGAGAGAAATGGAGTTAAAATAAAACATAGGATACAACAGACCGTCAGGAGGAAAATAAAACAGCATAACAACAGACTGCAGTCAGCAGGAAATTTAGTAAGGAAGATGGAAATTACACATTATAATTTGAACAAAACCATGAATTCGCCATGAACTCGAGAGCTCCAAGTTCCGCTTCGTTCATCCCGATTTGATACTCGATAGCTAGGCATTGGAGAGGAGGAACATATAATGTATGGTTGTGCTCATAACATACTGTCTGATCTTGCAGGCAACCTCCTAAAGAAGTTAAGAGGTGTAGATGGAAGCTTGTGGCGGAACCTCGGATGCCGTAAGACGTAAAGGCCCGTGAGAAGAGCAATAACTTGGAATGGTGTGACGTAAAGAACCAAGGCCGCGATTAAACAGAATGTCACAAATAGGGTAGTTGCTCTGGGGTCCCTCCAGCTTAGCAGAGACTGGAATCTTTCCCCTTGAGTTGCGAGGTCACCGATCACGGTCTGAACTCTCCCTGCTATGCTTCTTATACGGTCGTATCTCATCCGGACAAAATCGGAAGGCCGAGAAGTGGGGAAGGTATCGAACTCTTCATCCAATTCATCAGGATGGGCAGCATCAGCATGAGAGAGTCTAGTGTCCATGTGAGGAGGGTGCCGTGGCCTCCAACGGAAGTTCCAGATTCCGATTAGGAAAAGGTAGAGAAAAACTGTTGGAAGTATTAGCTCGGGATAAAGAACCAATATGATGAAAAGGATGTGAATCAAAATGGTTGTAAGAGGGTTTCTCCAGTTGCAGATTTGATCAAACCATTTTCCAACAGCAATCAACCCACTCAGAACTCCCATGATTCTGAAGAAGTTTGCTTTGCTTCTCCTCATGCTCCACATATGTGAATCGACATCGAGCATGTACTCCACAACTTCCTTCCTCAGTGGTGGCTCAGCCCGGCTCAGCCTCATCGAGACAATCTGCATAGCCTGATGCCTCAAGACATCGAGCTGAATCACAGACAACGGATGAATGTAGTGCATCTTAGGCAATAGTGGATGTGAATACATGTGCAGCATGTTAATCAAACTCGAGCATGTGAACCTCAAAGCCATTTGAATTTCACCAGTCTTTTTAACCCCAGAAGGATGCAGCACAAGGAGAGGATACGAGTGAGTATAGACCCTATCAGCTTCGAGTGTAGAAAGCCGAATCCGTACCTTCCCAATTCTCGAGTCCTTCGACCCTCCGGCTCCCCCGTGTATATGACCATTGTCGAAAACGCCTACTGTAATGACAGTACAAGTGTCAAAAACCTCCCAAGTGTACTGCTCATTCCACCTTGGCATAAAGTTGTCAACTATAGTCCTTGTCCGGACCCATTTCTGCCCATACTTAGCCACACAATAAGCATCTGTGGTTCCTCTTCCGTCTTTCGTTTTCATCGGCATCAGTCCATGAGCACTTAGAATACCGAGTTCCAGAATTCCAATGCTCGGTCTCCATAACTGTTTCGCCGTCGGCCTAAGATCACTACTATAGTGTGTAGATTCATCCAAAACATGATACCCTCCCTCTAAACAGATCCTCAAGTGAATCCTACTTGCAAATTTTATCTCTTTCTTCTCCCCATCAACAATCACATGTTTCTCGAGATTGAGCCACTGGCTGTTCACCGGCCTATGGTCTAATCTTCTCTGCAAGATATGCAGAGGGATCATACACTTACCCAAGGTTTCGTCCTTGTTCGATCCGACCCTATCTTCCACACTTAGAACCAAAGGCTCCTCAAAAGGTTCAGCAGCCACAAACATCAAGTCCTCATTCCACAATGGATTGATAGTCTTACTTTGAGACACTCTAGTTCTCAAAGCCTGATTTCCGAGAACCGCTTTCACGAAAACCTCGGGGAACCTGCTTTTATCATGAGGTACCAAGTCTTGAGCTTCAATCACATTCACCCTCACATACCAAAGCTTGGGGGAAAGATAGACTTTCGATCGGATGTTTGAAACAGCATCAGGGCCAACCGATGCAGCATCTGAATGCCATGAATCCGGAAATGCCTCATCTGCTTGAGTTCCCATCCAGACAGCAAGCATGAGCTCTCCCTTAACTTTATTACCCTTTCGATCTTCCAACCTATACCACTGCGGCGCCAATGGACTGTCCGGAGGAATCCTTTTCGGAATTTCATTGAGATCGAACAGAGCCCTGCCAATCAAATCATCTGCAACAACATCCTTGTCCTTCACGTACACTTCCAAAACAGATGCTTGAATCCTTTCTTTTGAGAAAGCAAACACTTGATTCCATTCCGGATTGCTCTTCTTCTCGAAATGCTTAGTGATTCCCTTGTAGTTCCCAAGTTTAACTTCGACATACGGATCACAACTACCAGTAACATCTTTTCCAGGTAAATCCTTGGCCTTCACAACTCGAACATAAAGGTATTGCATTTGCTCAACGAGGTCATAGGTGCTCGAAAGTTTATCGCCCGAAACAGCTCCCGCCCCGATGTTGGGCGAGGTCTCCTTCAAGGCAAAGTCTACAGCTTGCGGAGGCTTCTGCATCTTTGTTCTAAAGAACACTCCACAGGTTAGCAAGAGGTAACAAAAACCAAAAACTAAAGTGTTTAGTTTTTTTTATTACCACAAAAACTTGCTACAATCACTTGTAGGAAAGCTTTCAACTTGAAACACAAAAAACCTGCAAAATCCAGGAAGAACTATGAGCATAATTATAAAACATCACACTTCCATCTGGATTCTGACTAAAATGAAAAAAAAACAAAACAAAACCAACAACATAGTACAACAGTAGCAAATACAGTGGGTCTAGTTTCAATGAGCTGTCATTATAACTGTAAATAATCAATTATCAGGAAGGGAGCATTTAATGTAGTTTAAATTAAAAGCCAAAGTGATGTGAACTTGAAGATTCCTTTAAAAAAAAGAAAATTTTCCCAGCCACCAAACAACATTAAAACAGAGAACATTTATCAAAACGTACAATAAGACAAGGAATGTGCATTTCATGTAAAAAAGCAGAAGCAGATCTAAAACAAGAAAACCCCATCAAACCAAACATTGGAAACAACTAAGCCAAAGTAAAGAGAAATAAAAAATGTAGTATCTTTCACCATGCATTATTGATATTATTACCATACGAACCAAGAAAACACAGTTTCAAAGCTTAAACAGCTACTCAAACCAACCCAGAAATACAATTCTTAACCAAAAAACACAACATTTTTCTTGGGTAAGAAAAGTAAAAGTAAAAGAAAAATGTTACCTTTTTTGTAAGAATCTAACTAAAGAGTCAAACTTTCTTCAAGAATGGGGAAAGCAATTATATTTTCATTTGAAAAGATATGAAGAAAATGAAGTAGCTTAAGACTAAAAAGGGAGTGGTGATTAGGAATGGAATGGGGACATGTGGGTTGGGACACTGAAAGATCTGTTAAAAAGGACTGAATCTCTGGTCTGTGCTGGGTACCAAACTATTTCACTTTTCAATATTTCTTTTATTTGTTTCATTTTTTCTTTTTTATTTTAGCAGGCTAATTCCATTATTAGTAGTAATAATAATAGATTAATAGTTGTTTTATGTGTATTTTAAAACTGGATTAATATCATATATACTGGCGGTGAAAACTAAAAGTTTCTACAAGCGCCTTAATTTTAGGGTATAGAGAGTTAGTTTAGGGTATATGGTTTAAGTGTAGGGGTTAGAATTTAGAGCTAGTTGTTTCAATTTAAGGTTTATGGTTATAATTTAAGGTTTATATGTTAGGGTTTAATTTTTAGGGTAATATGGTGATGATTTAGGTTTTAACCTATAAACCCTAAATTATAACCCTAAACCTTAAATTGAAACAACTATCCTTAAATTCTAACTCTTACACTTAAACCCTTAAACTCTATACCCTAAATTAACTCTTTATACCTTAATTTCCAACGTCTGTCTATAGAATATTTATCTTTTAAAACTTAAAAATTAGAGGTAAAAAAAGAAAGGAAGTCACACGTGGGAAGAGTGTGGTTGGTTGGGTCACATGCTTGGGGAAGAGTTGTTTTGTTTGTTTGTAGGAATGTGGGGCTGCCCTCTGACTCGATGTTGGGGTTGGCTCTGCTGCCCCTTTCATTTTCCCTTGGGGTACGATAAACCCCCTTTTTTTTAACCTTTCAAAATCTTCTTGATTTTCTCGCGATATTAACGAGTTACAATGCATGGGCTTTACATATTACACCTCCTATATCTAATATCTATGGCATTAGTGTCCCATTAACTTAGTTAATATATATTTATGTTTAGGGTTGAGCGTTCGATCTAGTCGAGTTAAAAAAATTTAAGTTATTTGAGTTAACACGTTATTTTTTACAACTTAAATTTTATTTATTTTTTTTGATTTGATTCGAGTTTACGAAATTGAGTTGAGTCGAGTTTTCGAGTTCCTATACAAATTTAATTATAATTAATTATCATGTTATAGTACGATTTGATTCTAATTTAAACGATTTTTCCTAATGATATAAGATAAACATATATATATTTCTTCAGATGCGACAATATTTCTCTAATCATATAAGATAATCATTCTTTCCATTTTATGTTGAGTTTTGTTGGAGTTTGATTTTGTTGTAAAGGGATGGTTTCTTTGGATGAATAAGAAAGCCTCATTTATCTAATATATATTAGGAAAATTTGAGGGATTTGTCTCGATCTGAAAAGTAAATGCACTGATTACTAAAAAAAATTAAGTTATTTGAATTTTTATTTTACAACTCAAATTTCATTTGAAATTTTCACGAGTCAAATTTATAAAATTTTAAATTAAATCGAGTCAAAACAAATCAAGTCAAAAATTGAGTCCAGTCGAATTTTACTGACCTCTTTGAATGTCATCATCTTATAATCTTTAGGGATATTTAAAGGGTTTTCATTTTAGTTTTAAAGAGTTTAATCAAAAAGTTCTAAACAACTAAATGTTGTTAAGAAATTGTTGAATTCTCTCTCAAGTAGACGGTTATACGTGTGATTTTTTAGTTGTTTTTATGGTTTCTCATAGTTTTACCCCGATTAATTTGGAGCAACTCTCGCCATATATTTGATTTTAGTGAGTGAGTTTCTAAGCAAAAATTTTCTACATATATAAAGCCTTGAATTCAAGACATAGTTAAACAATACTAAACTACTTACTACTTGGACCAACTTTAATGTTATATAAGTATTTTTATCTTCGTAGATCTTTTTATATAAATTTATAATGTGGTCTAATGAAATTACAAAGTACGTCGGTGATACGTGATCGTTTGTTAGACAAAATATCTTGTTTAACAAGGTATGTTATATGATTAATCTCTCTTAATCTCTTTCCGTCCATGATAATGTATTTTATTTACTACTAGAGCTAAAAATTTATTTAAGAAGTACCATTTTTTAATGTATTTAAGGAGAATTAATTATTTATAAAATGGTTTGTTTTTATGTATTTTTAATTTTTATATAAAAAAAAGTTTCGGGATGTTAAATATGCTGGTGTGATGCAAGGGTAGAGCATTTGTTCAATTTTTTCAGTCTTTTCAAAAACGGCATACACAACATGCATTATTAGTGCTTGAACCCGAGTCCCAAGGATGATGAACATCTACCCTTGCCACCAGGACACAAGGGGATGAGCATATATATATATATATATATATACACCATTTAACCAAATATATATTAAAACATTCAATATTTATTTTAAAAATATCTGGTTTTGTTTGTAGGGATACAAATCAGTAAAAATGAGGTCGCTAAATTGCTAAATAGAACAAATGTGTACTAAGAAATACAAGTGTATGAGTCAAGCTCCCTATAGAAAGAGTCTAAAGACAAATATAGGACTATGGAAATCAGAAAAGTTACCTTTACCATCTAGTGACTGTAAATATATGTCTTCTCTCGGTTCCTCTCGTACCCCGGTTTGTGTTGCATACTCTAATGCCATCTCGTAATCCACCTGAAAATACCGACACCGTTAAATATCAATGTTTTCCAGAATGAACACATGGGATGTACCGGTGTTGAGGGATGTTTAGTATCGGCAGCAGGCAACACAGAACTCACCTTTTCAACATGTCGAGTGAGTTTTTCGTTTAGTGTCTCTTTAGTAATCAAACGATCAGATACTTTTCGAATAATATCTGCGTCACCCTCCTCGTAACGTTTCTTTTTTGATGCATGTGACTTTGCCATTTCTTGCAAAACATCATAAATGGCATTCGTAGCGTCGGGGATGTACCTGCAGATAGATTGTTATACTTGTTATCAATTTAAGTTAATTGAAGAAATACCGATAGGATAGGGGACTTGAACTTACTTGCTCAAATTCCGTTTTCTCTCTTGCTGTTCACGAGCCTGCATTCTCCTAACTATTTTCGACTTTAGCTGGATGCAGCACTGCTGAATTGCAGACTGAAAAATAAGGTTGTTAGTTTAATCGTTCTATTTGTAATGGAAATTTGGATGCAGAAAGCTTCCCCACCTTAACAGCACTAGCTATTTCACTGATATCATCCCCGATGTACTCCTTTCCGGTCCCTTTAAACGGGATTTTTGTGCTTACGATACTCACAAAGACACCAATTTTATCTTGAGTTTGGTTGATCTTGTAATTATTCCAACTGAAGATGATATTTGAGTTAGAACAATTGTTTAAACCTCACATTGTTTTTTATGATAGTGTTCTTGCAATAAGCCAATAACAGTTGACAAACCTTGAGACAAAGCAAAAGAATCACATGTGGTATGTCTTACCTGATTCTCTTTAGTGCAGTCCTTGTGACAACATCACCACCTTGCTCAAAAAGAAGCGGTATTCGATTTGCAAATCGAAAAATATTCAAACCCTGGAATTTACAGTGTATTGGTTAGTTCAACTTTCTTGCCTGATAACTACGGAGCACGAACAAAATTTTACTTGTACAAATAACATCTCAACCCTGCCACTCCCATTGACATCAGAAAAGGATGCACTTACCTGTTTGACAGCTTTTCCACCCACACTAACACCAGCTTCTACAATGAATGGGTGTCCCTCAAAAACTTGAGCACTGTATAAAATTAAATTCAACAGTTCAGCAAAAAAACTTGTCCGACGTTATCTTAGCAAGGTGTATTACTGTTCCAGGTAGAAACCAGCCCACCAGGACAAACCTTCCAGAATAAGTTGCGACCATGTCAGGGTGTAGCTCCTTTATAATTCCTAAGCGAAGATTGTATTCCCCCGCAGGGCTTAGACACTGAAAAGCGCATTGAAGTTAACAGGGGAGGTACTTTCGAATGCAAGGTGTAGTAATAAATGAAATAGCAGGACAGTTGTACTATAACTTAGAAAAGAGAAAATTGAACTATCAAAGAAATGTAGCTTACATCACCGCTGGGGTCATCAAATTTAGCTTGACGAAATAATTGGTGAATGCGTACTATTTGCTGATCAGTTAGAGATTTAACGGCCATTTTTGGACTAAATTCTGGACCCATTTCTCCTAAAGAGTGAGCAAAACAATCACAATACAGATCAGTTTAAGCATCTAAAGACTTGCCAATATCTACCAAGGAACATATATGAATATTTCATATTTTGCCAATCTACCAAAACTTGAAACAACTTCAACACCAAGCACACTTAATTGACTGATCTTAGTTCAATACAGAAAACGTTACAGCACCAACCAAGTAGAAAGATGCTGCTACTGACCACCTCATAGAATATTGAACTCAAAGTGATAGAACTTATGCCTAATGTACATTTCTTTCATGAGACACTACGACATTCTTACTGGAATGTGAAAAAAAGGGTAAAAGCAAAAACTCTCGGAGGAATGGAAAGATAACAACAACAAACAATTCCCAAGCTAGATCTACAAAAACTTCTTACCAATTAATCTCTCAGCAAGAGGTTTTCCAATATTTACAAATTCATGCTGAAGAAATTGCAAAAGGTTTTGCTTTGAAGTTTCAGCAATAAGACGTTTGATTAGTAGTATGTCAACCGATGAAGGATGGTGCTTTGTCTCAACAGGGACTGGAGGCATTACATCTGTTCTCCGTGCAAACTTTATAGTGACATTTTTACTGCACGAGAGAAGGAAAACATAAAAAGTTTAAACACAGGTGAGCAAAATTATGTGCTTGTGTGTGTTTGTGAAGATCTCTTGAGGTAGAGAGAGAGCATACTCAGGGGTGTCAGATACAAACTTAAATAGAAATTGAGCATATGGGGTGATAACGGCCATTTGCCTCATATAATGCAATATCTTGGACTGCAAATACAAACAGAATGATCATTTAGCTAACGAAACAAAGTACTGACCGCTACGTTCAATCATCAATGAACTCTAAAATGGACAAACATCTATAAAACTCAAATAAAATAATAAGGGACTGTTTCTGCATACACGGTATGTTGTCCAATTTCCCTCAATAACGACTTGAATTTCTGCTCCATGCCATTTATCCTTGTTGTCACGTTTTTCATGCAAATGAATGTGAGGAATGTTCCTGAAATTAAAAACACCATTATGGTATAACTATGCACCAAACACAAGAACTTCTTATTGCCAAATCATCTGTGGTTTTTTCAAACATCCTATAACCCTCAGAATAGATACAAAGACAAGAATTCAGAGTATATACATCTTCATGGACAAAAATATCCTACCGTGAAAATGCAGAGATAAATCAAATAAATGTTTGTGGTTTGTATATATCAAAGAAACATTTCTTGTTAATTAGATGATTAAAATACACCTTGTATTTAGATCATACCTATGTATGTCTATATCCAACCTACAGAATGAGATATAATTCTGAGCCCTCATTGATGATAAAATGTCAATTGGCAGGCCGGTACTCATTTTGGACCAAATTAAGGCCTGCAAGAAAACAACTTCCATAAATTTAATATGTTCCAAACCACAATAGTCAGATAGAGATAGGAGCCAAATTACATAACTAGTATCTTAACAGCTTTGTTCAATATCATAAGGAGGGAAATTTAAATTGAATTCTTCGAGTTATGATGTCCTATGGGCATTCCAGTGCCTGTTCTAGATATTGAATGGTTGCATAGAGAACAATATTGGCACAATAATGACCGATTTAAAATTTTGAAATGAGAGGATTCACTAAAATCCCAAAGGCATGCGGCACTTTATTAAGGGAGCATTCAGATTAATACTCCGACACCTAAGACGCAAGATAAATCACGACTAAACAAATGCAACCTATAGTACAACCATCATTAAAAAAAATCAAGTGATTATAATGAACATGTTAAGCATACATCCATGTCAAATCAAATACTGCAATTAAAGCAAGGCACACAGGTCAGAAGTATAACCATTTTTGCACCAAGACCAAACTTCCCACGTGTCTGTTTCAAACCATATTTTGTGCCAGACAGAACTGCATAAATGAGCATTCAGGCAGAGGTTAAAATGGAGGTGGAATAAATTATTTACAATAAAAAAAGTCGAATTAGAGTCAATCGATAACTTAATATCATAAGTAATTTGAACCTCGTCCAAACATGTTTGGGATGTCATCATGTGGCATGCCTCTTCCATTGTCCTGCATTTCAAATCAACTCCAGTCAACAGATCTAGGCCTAAAGAAAAAATTTAGAACAAATTTACCAAATAAACTAAAAAAGGAAAAATCCAATATGGTAAGGAAGGTTCAGATGGGTGGTAACTATACCTTGCATGTCACCCTGTAAAATGAAGCTTCGCCTCGATTCTTGGCACCCTTGGAAACTGAATGTTCTTTGAGTTTCTTCCCCAGGGCAGCATTCTTTGCTTGTATTTCTTGAGCTCGAGCTTCTTTTGCTAATCTTTTCTGAACGAATGAAAACAATTTGGAGCAAAAGAGTGTGAGATGACTGACAAATGGCTAAGAGAAGACTTCTTGTACTCCTAACTACAACAAATTCTGTGCATAACAAGCAGTTGACAGAAGCATCATGCTACAAATTAAAACTGGAACAAGACTGCAAATCTAACCACTTTAACACATTGAGTGAACTTAACGCATAAAACTCAAAAACATAAGTAAAATCTGAATCACCCTATGCTCTATATAGTTCAATCAGGAAGTTAAAAACAGATGAGAATGCATATTAGAAGGTGTAAATACCTCACGGGCCTTAGCTGTCTCATAATCATCATATAATGCTTCATCAATACGTTCTCTATCAACAAGCCCAATCATTGAATTGAACTTACTTTTGACAATCTCTTCTCTGCAACAGCAATGTTGAATTAGGCAGAAAATAAATAAACGAATATATTCGCAAATAGCTAAAAGCATTTTCCAATGTATTTTTGGCAAAGATCAGAAGCTTGCATTGTTATTTCTATCACCGGAAGCTCAGATATTGACTCTGCTGAATCTAGTGCATTTTCAACAAATTCTCGAACAGTTGTGTAAAGACATTTCCCAGGCTGAAATTCAAGCAGAAGTAAATAATAACATACATAAATACATAAAATCTTAAACGAAATGACTTGAAAAATAAAATAAGCTATCATGATCTGTACTTCAATTTATAATATAATAATTGCAAAGTTACAATAATTTTTGTTATACTGAACCTGATTTACCAAACATCCAAAAAATTATTTACTAAAATCATATTAATTTTTTCCGCAAGATTTTAAAAGCCAATTCCACCTAATTGCAATTTCATGTAAACTAAAATAACAAAAAGAAAGAAAGAGAAAACGCAACTTACATTATCAAATCCAGCAATGTTCTTGTTCTCCGCAAAGAACTCAGCAGGAGACTCTGCAGAAAACACACATTTCTTATTTAAAAAAAGGAGAAAAATCTCAGCGTAATCTAACTATACACACATAAATACATAGATGCATGCACATATTGTGTTAAATCGGCACATACTTTGCTTGAGAATGCTTTCTTTAGCTTTCTTGGGAGTTTTTGATTTGCTTTTCTTTGTTTCAACTGGACTTTCACTTTCCATTTGAAATTCCCGGAAAAACAAAAATGACAAATTAATTTAACAAAACTTCAAGATAAAATGTTCGGAAACAAAAAAAAGAAAGAAGAATAGCAGAATCAAGGATTTTGAGAAAGAAATGCCTGAGCAACGAGAACGAGGGAAAACTAGGGTTAGTAAAGGAAACTCTGATACCGTGCGGTCATCTGTATGATAAATTATTGTGCGCGCCATTTATCTTTGTATTTTGTTTTTGAATTAAGAATTGGACGGTTAATGATCTATGAAATCGTTCCATATCTTCCCGCCAAAAGGTTGTGTATTTTATTTTTAGCTTAATTATAAAATAAATTACCCTATTTATAGTAGGTGTTTTAAAGTTCTTTTTGGTCAAAATAAAAATTTAAATTTATACCGTTATTGTTTGGGGACTGAAGTTGATGTCCGTTAAAAATGTTGATACCTAAATAAAAACGTGTATAATTGTTTAATTTTCATTGTTTTTTTTAAAAGAAATTTTAGAAAATTTTTGATTTTCCCTTAAAACCCCTAATTTTTTTAAAATCTCAAATTCTTAACCCTAAATCTCAAATTCCTAACATTAAATCTCAAATCTCATATGTTGTCGTCAACTCGACCTTTCTATGACCTCTCAATCTCATTCGTCATTAAACACTCATATCGATTGTTTTTTTCATTTAATCTTTGTCGTGCCCTCCCCACCCCAAGATTTTTTTAGCTTTGTCCTCCTTTATAAATTTCTTTACAAATTAGTTTATTTTTTAATTTACCCTCTAAATATATATATGTTTTGCCCCAACCTCAAATTCTAACTCTGTTTTTATTTGTCGTCGACTGTTCTCACACAAACCGCTCTTGCACGAAATCGCTTCTTCCTCGTTGATGTTTGA
Source organism: Hibiscus tridactylites (assembly GCA_958450335.1). Lineage (NCBI taxonomy): Eukaryota > Viridiplantae > Streptophyta > Magnoliopsida > Malvales > Malvaceae > Hibiscus > Hibiscus tridactylites. The sequence continues at coordinate 367,150 of OY288271.1, forward strand.
AGAATCGTGTCTTCAAACCGGTGTTCTGATTCGTCACCATCAGTGTGCTCTCCCCATCCACAAACCGCGCCAAAACATGAGCTTGTCATTGAGTGGTTTGAATGTTTTAGTGGTTTTTTAGAAAAATAAAAGATTAGGGGTTATGCGATTTTGGAGAATTTAGGGCCTTGTTTAAAAGAAAATCAATATATTTTTTAAAATTTTTTAAAGTTAAAAGAAAAAAAATTAAGATATGTGTCCTATAATGATTGAGTGAACTCGCCAAAGTTTTGTTTTAAGCCATTTATAAAATAAGCCTTTTGTATTTTTGTGAACTCGCCAAAGTTTAGTCGGTGCTGATTGCTATATGAATCTAGTACTGAAAGTGAGGCGGCCAATCATGATCTTATGTGTTTACGTAAAAAAGTAAAAATCTTTTGCCTCTTAACTATGTTTTTTTATATGCTTCTACTAAAAAATATTTAAAAATTAAATTTTAAGTCATAACCCTAATTTTTATATCCTAAACCTTAAAAATATACCCTACCCTTAATTCTACACCCTAACCATAAGCCTCAACCTTAAACTCTGAACTATAAGCCCACTATTTTAAGATAGAAGCACTAATGAGGGCATAGTTAGGGGTAGACGATTTCTATCCGAAAAAGACGGTATGAAAATGTGATTTTGAAAATAAAAATAAAAATTTAATTAAAGATGGTATGAAAAATGTGAATTTGAAAAGGTTAAAAAAGTTTTAAAACAGTATAGGTAGAAAGGGGCATGTTTTTTTTTTTATCATTCCATTCAACTATTCAAGTACAATATAATATTTATATCCAATTTCAAAAATAGATAAAGTACGTACAGTTACATATTATATTATTCAAATCAAAGTTATTTAGGTAAAATACGATAATATGTTTCCCTTTGTCACCAATATAATATTTAGTCTTTGAAAAGACTAAGAAAGTTGAACGGATGTTACCCTTGCATCACACCAGCATATTCAAAAAAAATACTATTTCAATAACAATATAGATATTAGAAATATTCATCCCTTTTAAGAAAAGACTAATTTAATCATTTGCCAACTTCAAATCATTAAATGTGAGCAATTAAGAATGGTTAAAATAATTCTAATGTTTTTTTTCGCATTTTTGCATAATTTTGATTAAAACAACGTTATATTATGCATTAACATTGAAATTTTTTTCTACGAGTATGCCTATATTCTCTTAAAAATTAAAATTAAAATCTCAAATCTTAAAACCTAAATTTTATTTCCCAAACTTTAAATCCTACATTCTAATCATAAACGTAAAGTTAAAACCGTTTGTAAAATAAAAAATTCACTGCCAGTACGTAAAATTTCTGCTAAAACAGCCATAACGTAAACCAAACTCCACGACCATTCCAAATAAAGCACGTGAAGCATACACCCATCACCCAACCTACATAAATTAGACCACATTACCAACATCAATCATACATAAAGCATGAAGAACGTGATCGGTTTCCAATCAGAACCTATAGCCAGTGATGAGTAACAACAAACTTCACCCTGTCTGTATCCACCTGAGCTCCAAAGATTCAAAACACCCTAAACATCTTTTACAAACGAACACGAAACGAACATCCGAAAGCACCATTGCTACGGTCTCACAATCATGGTAACCAGGTCTAACCTAAATTATACGGATAATAGCATAAATTATACGAGTCTATTTTTTTGTGTTCTTATTTATTTTTCAACATGAAATAATAAGGTTTATGGTTTAGGACTAATGTTTAGGATTAGGGTTTAAACTATTGGGGGTAGTGTGTGTTTTTTAAGGTTTATGATTTAGAATTTAAGATCGTGACTTAAATTTGATTTTTTAGTGTCGAGACATAAAAATGACACAAAAAGGGTCGGGGGATTTTTGTTCAAACTATATGACTAAAAATTATCATAGTAGAACACAATGAATGACTCAAGTGGAAAGGATGATGATGTTCATCCTAAAAGACTCGGATTCAAACACTTATGTGTAAAATATATGTACGATGTCAAAGACTTAAAGTATAAACAAATAATATCTTATAACTATATTAATTTTTAAAGAAAAATCAAATTAGGAGTAACCACTTGCAAGATAAAAAAAGTGATAAAAATTTAACCCTTTATTTTCCGGTTATTTCCCATAAACTGATAAAAATCATTAATGGATGGCCCTCATATACTTCAATAATAATAAAAAAACAAGATGCATTTACTTCCTACATTCTATTTATGGATAAAATTTGTCTGCTCTTTTTCGGTGCCTCTATATATGCCCAACACTAAAAAATACTACAAAATTAAATTTTAAGTTATAACTCTAAATTCTAAATTCTAAATTCTAAATACTAAACCCTACACCCTATACCTAAAAAATACATCATATTCTAATTTTTTTAAACCATAACCACAACCTCTAACCTAAAATCCTAAAGTTAATTTTAAACATGATACATATGTAGGGGCACCGAAAAAGGTAGTGTATTTCCATCCTCTATTTATAGGATCTGCTCGACCATTTCTCGATTGCCCTTATCGAAAAATCATAGATTTTTCGTCGCCCCCTAAGCCATGTTGAAGCCTCAAGCTTGCCAGTTCGGCTCCATCAAAGCAGTGCTGCTGCCATTAAAGCAGCCATTCCTCCTTGGCTCCGTTTTTCCCTTCAGCTCACCCCGGCCTTCCTTTAACAAAGCTCGTAATAATTCTAAACTGGTGTATTTCACCAGAGATATTAAAGCGGTCACCGCCGGAACTGAGAAGGCCGTCGGTGTCAAGGCTACCGTCACCGTGAAACAAACCCTTAGTTCCATGGCAAACCTTGGACTAAGCCGAGGGGTTGATGTCATACAAGACTTGCTCGGTAGGACTCTGCTGTTGGAACTTGTTAGTGCTGAGCTTGACCCAAGTACGTTTATTTTTGACAAAAATAAGTTTTATTTAGTGTTTTTTTTGTTAAAAAATTTAATCTAGTGTGTAAAGGAAAAAATTGCATACCCTTTGAGATGATTTTTTTTTATGAACACTTATTTTTTGAATTTTTAAATCCGTTACTGATTTGCACCGTGTTTCTTTTGGAAAACACTAAACAAACCTATAATCCTAGAGTCAAAATTGAAAACCTTATAGTTGGAAATCAATTTTTCATCTACTTATTTAATAAAAATCATATAACAGTGTTAACAATTGCGTTCTCTTCTATTAAAAATGGACTAATTTTCAAATGTACAAAGAATATATGGACTGAGAGCATAATTAGACAAAATGAAAAACTTATCATTCACAAGAATATTTCGATTTGCAGGCACAGGAGGGGAGAAAGAGACGATTAAAGGATATGCCCGACAGGTGAGCAAGGAAAAGGATGGCGTGAAATACGAGGCCAAATTTGAAGTTCCGGCAGGTTTCGGAGAAGTCGGCGCTGTTCTGGTTGAGAACGAGCACCACAGAGAGATGTATCTGCAGGAAATGGTCCTGCATGGTTTCCATAATGGACCTGTCCACGTCAAATGTGCTTCCTGGGTTCATTCCAAGTTCGACAATCCTCACAAGAGAGTCTTCTTCACAAACAAGGTCAAATCTTAACTACACAGATACATATGTATGTATGTATGTATGTATGTATGTATGTATGTATGTATGTATGTATGTATGTATGTATGTATGTGGGATTTTGATATATTTGGAGGTGCTTGCAGTCATACTTGCCATGGCAGACCCCAAGTGGATTGAAGAAGCTAAGAGAGGAGGAGCTGAAGGTTCTGAGGGGCGATGGGGAAGGAGAGCGCAAATGGTTTGATAGGGTTTATGATTATGATGTATACAACGATCTTGGCGACCCGGATACTGATTTAAGCAAGAAAAGGCCCGTGATCGGCGGGAAACAGTTCCCTTATCCACGACGTTGCAGAACCGGACGGCCTATGTGTGACGCCGGTTAGACTTTCTTGGTCAATGTTAATGATCTCACAAAAGAAAAGTACAGATTTCTTGGTTTTAATGTTAATGTTGTGGTTGCGAAATATGGGTTGCAGATCCAGTTTCGGAGCAAAAGACCAGCGTGCTGCCGTATGTACCGAGGGACGAAGTGTTTTCCGAAGTTAAGTTGCTAACGTTCTCCATAAATTATCTCTACTGTGTGTTACACGGCATGATCCCGTCGCTATCGTCTGCCATAGCCAACGCCAACCAAGGGTTCTCAAGCTTAAGCGACATCGACAAACTGTTCAATGAAGGGATAAAATTGCCTCTTCAAGAGGAGAATAAAGGGTTCCTGAAATCTGTCATGCCTAGGCTCATTGAGACTGTTACCGTCGCCGACGATGTTTTGCGGTTCGAACCTCCTCCGACGTTCCATAGTGAGAACTGAGAACTCAATACTTAAACTCTCTTCCAATATTGTATGACGAAACTTGAAATAATGCTTCTAATTACGTTTGCATGTGATTTTATTTAATTTTAGAGGACAAGATGTTTTGGACTAGGGATGAAGAATTTGCTCGACAAACTCTTGCCGGTTGTAATCCATTTGGCATTCGGCTAGTCACGGTATTATACTGTCTGATGGAAATACTCTGCTCCTTTTCGGTGCCCTTACATATGTTTCCACGCTCAAAATTAACTTTAGGGTTTATAGTTTAGAAAATTTAAGGTTGGATGTATTTTTTAGGGTATAGGGTTTAAGTTTCCGAGTTGTCACTGTGTTTTGTATGACATAATATCACAGGAATGGCCATTGAAAAGCAAACTTGACCCACAAATTTACGGTCCCTCGGAATCAGCCATTACCAAAGAACTGATCGAGCGACAAATCAAGGGCTATATGACAGTTGATGAGGTACTATACAAACCAGGTTTCGAAGCTGAAAACAAGAAATTTCCCATTTTTTATTACAAAGTAAGGTGATCATAAGATAAAAACAAATGACTGGTTTGGTTTTGTATTTATGCAGGCAATAAAGCAAAAGAAGCTATTTATCCTAGATTACCATGACTGGTTCTTGCCATACGTTGAGAAAGTAAGAAGCGTTAAAGGCACAACACTGTATGGATCTCGCACACTGTTCTTCTTAAATCCAGATGAAACATTGAGGCCTCTAGCCATCGAGCTAACTCGACCGCCGATGGACGGAAAGCCGGTGTGGAAGTCGGTATACACACCATCTTGGAATTCCACCGATGTGTGGCTATGGAGGCTTGCCAAGGCTCATGTTTCGGCCCACGATTCTTTCCATCACCACATGATTAGCCACTGGTATTTGCCAAATTAATTACATATATACTTGCAGCAAAGTGAAAACATTGTTTATTGTTTATTGTCCTTGGCCCTGGCCCTTGTAGGTTGAGAAGTCATTGTTGCACTGAAACTTACGTACTTGCAGCAAATAGACAACTGAGTGAGATGCATCCAATATATCGTTTGCTGCACCCACATTTTCGGTACACGATGGAGACTAATGTTCTTGGTCGACAATTCCTTATCAATGCCGATGGGATTATTGAGAGTAATTTGAATCCAAACAAGTACTCTGTCGAGCTCAGCTCTTTGGCTTATAGTCAGCAATGGCGATTTGACCATCAAGCTCTTCCTGCAGATTTAATTAGCAGGGGAATGGCTGTTGAAGATGCCGGTGCGCCTCATGGACTAAGGCTAGCAATCAAAGACTATCCCTTTGCCAACGACGGTCTCCTCCTCTGGGATGCGATTAAACAATGGATATCTGAATATGTCAACCATTATTACTCGAAATCCAGTTTCGTAGAGTCCGATGAAGAGCTCCAAGCATGGTGGAAAGAGATTCGAACAGTCGGTCACTTCGACAAGAAAGACGAACCGTGGTGGCCTGATCTCAGAACTCTACAAGACCTTGTTGAAATCCTTACAACAATTGTTTGGGTTTGTTCCGGTCACCATGCTTCAGTCAACTTCGGACAATATGCGTACTCTGGTTACGTCCCCAACAGGCCGACAATCGCCAGAACCAAAATGCCGGACGAAGACCCTTCGGAGGAACAATGGAAACACTTTTTGGAAAACCCTGAAGCTGTGCTGCTTGAATGCTTGCCGTCGCGGATTCAAACGACGAAAGTGATGGCTGTTGTGGATGTGTTGTCGTGTCATTCTCCCGATGAGGAGTACATCGGTGAAACCATTGAGCCGTCGTGGGCGGAAAATCCGGAGATAAAGGCGGCGTTTGATAGGTTTCATGGCCTGCTGGTGGAGCTTGAAAGGGTTGTTGATCAAAGGAACGGTGACAAAAACTTGAAGAATCGGAACGGAGCTGGAATTATACCTTACGAGTATTTGAAGCCGTTCTCGGAGCCTGGGATGACGGGGAAAGGAGTTCCGAATAGTATTTCCATTTGAAGTTGTTACTTAAAAGATTTTAATTTCCGTTTAATGCGCTTTATTTAAAATATATTATAAACTTAATTAACATGTAGACGAACATTTACAATGCGTATTTATCTAATCATGTAAGAACATTACAAATGCCCTCGTAAATCTAAATTATGGGACTTACAGATTGAATATGATGTTTTTTTTTTGTTTAAGGCTAGATAAAGACTTTCTCTTATTCCTCCCGATCATTGAAGGCAAGCCTAGGTAAGTTTCTGGACAGCTTTGCCTATGAACTTTCAGAATACGGCAAACATCCGAAACATTCGAGCCACCACATTAGAACTAAAAAAAACACTCGATTTGTCGAAATTAATCAATTGACCAGAGCATAGGGAGTAAGTGGAGAAAATATCTTTAAGAGCCGAGGCTCCCACTGCAGTAGCCTCACCAAAAATGATATTGTCGTCAGCAAACAGTAAATGAGTCAAAGGGGGGCGCCTCTAGCAACTCGAATACCATACATTTTACCACTAGCGACAGCTGTCTAAGGAGAGAGGATAGACCTTCACTGCAAATAAGAAAAAGATATGGGCTGAACGGATCACCTTGTCTAAACCCTCTAGAAGGAACAAAAGTCTCACCAACATGATCATTAACCACAATCGAATAGGATACAGATTCTAAACAACGAGTAATACAAGCAACCTAAGACTCGGCAAAGCCCATCTTTAGTAGAACAACTTCTAAAAAATCTCATTCCATCCGGTCGTAGGCCTTACTCATGTCCAGTTTAAGGGCAAAGTATCCTCTTCGACATGTTCGTTTATTTTTCAGGGAGTGAAGAACCTCGTAGGCCGAAATAATGTTATCAGAAATAATACGTCCGGGAATAAAAGCATTTTGCGCTTCATCAGTGCAAAAGTTAAGGACACTTTGGAACTGATTAGCGATCATCTTAGAAATAATCTTATAAAGGACGTTACATAAACTAATCGGCCTAAAATGGGACATCTGAGTAGGATTAGGTGCCTTTGGAATAATCACAATCCGGGTCGAATTAATTTCCGATAAAGTTTGGAGCCCCTTTATAGCATCAATACAATATGCAGCCACATCAGAACCAACAATATTTCAAAATCGTTGGTAAAAAACCGCTCCTAAACCATCCTCTCCAGAGGCTTTTAAAAGACCCATAGACTGAATAGCAAGAAGAACATCCTCCCGAGAAAAGTCGGCCAATAAGGCCTCATTCATAGATGGAGTGATACATCTTTCAATACCCTCAAGAATCTCAAAACAATCCCCTATTCCTTGTGAGGTAAACAAATTTTGGAAATAAATTCGAGCTACATTGTGGATCTCTTCGGTACTTTCGGCCACCTAGCTTTCATCAGTAAACAATTTGGAGACTCAGTTCTTACTTCTCCTGAAAGAAGCAAATTTATGGAAAAACTCGGTGTTTCGATCCCCATTCTTTAACCAATTAGCTCTTGCTCTCTACTCCCAATAGATTTCTTCCTTATCCGCCTCTAGATTCAAAGCAATCTTCATATTGGTAATATCTCCCAAGACATCATCAGTAGCCGGCAAATCATTAAGCTCCTGTAGCCGCTTCTTGAGAGAAAGAGCTAAAATTTCCTTCTCCTTGCAAATATGTTTAAACCAGCGGTCAAGGCCTAAGCTAACAAGCCGAAGCCGATTGGGAACTGAGCCAATTGAATTCTGCCAAAGCTTTGCAACCTCAGCCTCACATGAATCCTCAAGGAGCCACGAAGCTTCAAAACAGAAATGGTGCACCCGTAAAGTAGATGAAGCTGCGGACATAGAAGACAACAAGAGCGGGCAGTGATCAGAAATAGCATGGGGCAAGTGTTCGAGCTTGTAGTGAGGGAACAACTCCCACCATGCTAGGTTTGCAACGCCTCGATCAAGCCTTTCCCGAATATTATTACATTGTAAACGTCCCCACTCCCATGTAAACCAAACACCCTCATACCCAATATCTTCTAGCGAGCAGTCGGAGAGAACCAAACGAAATTTCTTCATTTGACGTGAACTTCTCGGCAAGCATCCCGATTTTTCGGATGCAAATAGTATCTCATTAAAATCTCCAATCACTAGCCAAGGAACATCATGCATATCATCAAGCTGCCCTAGCAAATTCCAGGCCGCCTCTCGATGTTGCACTTCTGAAGCCCCCATAAAAGCCTATACAACGCCACGAAAAGCCGTCAGAATTAGCTTCAATCAGAATGTCAATATGTCTACTAGAGAAAGATCGAACAGACACTCGACAAGAAGAGCTCCAGGCCATAGAGAGACCTCCACTGCGACCAACATAGTCTACATCAATACCATTCGAAAACCCAAACATTCTCCTAACTTTCTCCATTCTTTTACTTGGTAATTTCGTTTCAATAAGAAAAACAACAAAAGGATTAACGTCTCGTAAAAAGTTTTTGAGACTACGAGTCGTCCGAGACAAGACCAGACCTCGGACGTTCCAACTTAAGAGCTTCATTGGGCCCGGCTGGCCCTTTGACAAAGGCCTGCCGATATAGGAAGAAAAAATTTGGTTGAATACTTTTTGGAAATTTCCAAAGTGGTAGAATAAACTCGAGGACGTTTTTGACCTTCCACAAGAATCTCCTGAAGATCCTCGGCATCACTTGTCATAGTGACGTCATAACTGCCCACAATCCCCTCATTAACATTAGCAACGATAGGGGGATTAGCTAAAGTCAACGTATTATTCTTTGACGCTGGCTCAACAAAATTCAAGGGGATAAAATATTCTGATTGGCGATGTTCTTTCCTTTAACAGCCCCATTATTTTGGAAAGAACTTGATCCATTCAAATCCCTAGAATCATGGGAACTCATGAAGAAATCAGGTAAGATCCCGAAAATTGATGTCCCCTTCCTCTCTGATCTACCGATTATTCTGACGCACCGCCGATCTTCTTGTCGAAACACGCGGTCTGAGATCCCACCCGAAAATAATGTCTTCTTTAGCCATCGTTAAACGTACAGAACAAAAGGATTCCACATGGCCCAGCTTACCGCAGATGAAATAAAATAAGGGGAGTTTCTCATATTCAAAACTAACACACTATGACACTCCCTCCAGTTAGGCCGAGTTTTTTCCTACGTTTCAAGGGTTTTCGAACATCCAGGACTACCCGAAGACGCATAATACCTTTGTATCCCAGCAAAACAACTTTCAAGTCTTATTCCAAAAATGATCCAATGAAGTTAACCAGTTGGCGCGCGACAACTTCTGATATACAGTCGTGTGACACATCATGAACCAAAACCCAAAAAGGGGAGAACAACAGAGGAACCGTATTCGGATCTTCACCATCTTTAATGCGATGTAATAGAAGAAGATGGGAATTAAAGTGCCAAGGACTACCATTTTCAACTCTTTCCATATCAAAATCTAGGTAAAAACGGAACAAATACCGACAATTGCCCAATTATGAGAAAGAAACACCACTCAGAGGCCTCCAAAGATTCGTGAGGGTGTTGCGCATTGCCGGAAAATGAATAATACTGGATGTTAGAAAGTTTTCAACGAAACATTTGTCAAAGGAAATACCCTGGATCTGCTGATCCCCACCCACTTGAATCACACTATCCTCATCCTCCTCAATAGACAACTCTGCCAGTTCATCCTCAACCGAAGGATCCACTGGTAAAGCCATAGAGAAAGACAATCAAGGCCAAAAGAAAAGCCAAGGAAGACAACAAGCAGAACGAAAAAACTAAGACGTACTACGAAGCATACAAAGACGTGCTAAGAAGCAGACAAATATATGTTTTTTTATTTAGAGAAAGGCATGAAACGGGCTTAAAGGTTGGATATTTATTTTCCGGTTATTTCCCATAAACTCATAAAAATCATTAATGGATGGCCCCCATATACTTCAATAATAATAAAAAACAAGATGCATTTACTTCCCACATTCTATTTATAGGATCTGCCCTTGTCGAAAAATCATAGACTTTTCGTCGTCCCCTAAGCCATGTTGAAGCCTCAAGCTTGCCAGTTCGGCTCCATCAAAACAGTGCTGCTGCCATTAAAGCAGCCATTCCTCCTTGGCTCCGTTTTTCCCTTCAGCTCACCCCGGCCTTCCTTCAACAAAGCTCGTAATAATTCTAAACTGGTGTATTTCACCAGAGATATTAAAGCGGTCACCGCCGGAACTGAGAAGGCCGTCGGTGTCGAGGCTACCGTCACCGTGAAACAAACCCTTAGTTCCATGGCAAACCTTGGACTAAGCCGAGGGGTTGATGACATACAAGACTTGCTCGGTAGGACTCTGCTGTTGGAACTTGTTAGTGCTGAGCTTGACCCAAGTACGTTTATTTTTCTCTTTTATTTCACAAGTAGGAAAACAAATAAAGGTCTAATTATGTTCTCACTTCCTGCAATCCTCACATGGTTGAAATTTAGTCCCTCAACATTTTTTATTTAACAATTGAGATTTGAAGTCAACACCACCAGAAGAATTTCATTTGAAAAAAACTACAAAGGCATTTTAAAGAATTACAGCGTGGAAGTCGCATAGACAAATGTATTAATTTGCAGTGAGCCTTGATAAGAGCATTTATATCCCTATTCTTGACAAAAATAAGTTTAATTTAGTGTTTTTTTTGTTAAAAAATTTAATATAGTGTGTAAAGTAAAAAATTGCATACCCTTTGAGATAATTTTTCTTTTTATGGATACTATTTTTGAATTTTTAAATCCGCTACTGATTTGCATCGTGTTAACAATTGCGTTCTCTTCTATTAAAAATGGACTAAATTTCAAATGTACAAAGAATATATGGACTGAGAGCATAATTAGACAATGATAAACTTATCATTCACGAGAATATTTCGATTTGCAGGCACAGGAGGGGAGAAAGAGACGATTAAAGGATATGCCCGACAGGCGAGCAAGGAGAAGGATGGCGTGAAATACGAGGCCAAATTTGAAGTTCCGGCAGGTTTCGGAGAAGTCGGTGCTGTTCTGGTTGAGAACGAGCACCACAGAGAGATATATCTGCAGGAAATCGTCCTACTTGGTTTCCATAATGGACCTGTCCACGTCAAATGTGCTTCCTGGGTTCATTCCAAGTTCGACAATCCTCACAAGAGAGTCTTCTTCACAAACAAGGTCAAATCTTAACTACACAGATACATATGTATGTATGTATGTATGTATGTATGTATGTATGTATGTATGTATGTATGTATGTATGTATGTATGTGGGATTTTGATATATTTGGAGGTGCTTGCAGTCATACTTGCCATGGCAGACCCCAAGTGGATTGAAGAAGCTAAGAGAGGAGGAGCTGAAGGTTCTGAGGGGCGATGGGGAAGGAGAGCGCAAATGGTTTGATAGGGTTTATGATTATGATGTATACAACGATCTTGGCGACCCGGATACTGATTTAAGCAAGAAAAGGCCCGTGATCGGCGGGAAACAGTTCCCTTATCCACGACGTTGCAGAACCGGACGGCCTATGTGTGACGCCGGTTAGACTTTCTTGGTCAATGTTAATGATCTCACAAAAGAAAAGTACAGATTTCTTGGTTTTAATGTTAATGTTGTGGTTGCGAAATATGGGTTGCAGATCCAGTTTCGGAGCAAAAGACCAGCGTGCTGCCGTATGTACCGAGGGACGAAGTGTTTTCCGAAGTTAAGTTGCTAACGTTCTCCATAAATTATCTCTACTGTGTGTTACACGGCATGATCCCGTCGCTATCGTCTGCCATAGCCAACGCCAACCAAGGGTTCTCAAGCTTAAGCGACATCGACAAACTGTTCAATGAAGGGATAAAATTGCCTCTTCAAGAGGAGAATAAAGGGTTCCTAAAATCTGTCATGCCTAGGCTCATTGAGACTGTTACCGGCGACGATGTTTTGCGGTTCGAACCTCCTCCGACGTTCCATAGTGAGAACTCAATACTTAAACTTGAAATAATGCTTCTAATTACGTTTGCATTAATGTGATTTTATTTAATTTTAGAGGACAAGCTGTTTTGGACTAGGGATGAAGAATTTGCTCGACAAACTCTTGCCGGTTGTAATCCATTTGGCATTCGGCTGGTCACGGTATGATACTGTAGGATAGAAATCTTCTACCCTTTTCGGTGCCCCTACATATACTCTCACACTCAAAATTAACTTTAGTGTTTAGGGTTTTAAATTAGGGTTTAAAAAATTTAGGGTAGGGTGTATTTTTTAAGGTATAGCGTCTAGGTTTTAAGTTTCCGAGTTGTCACTGTGTTTTGTATGACATAATATCACAGGAATGGCCATTGAAAAGCAAACTTGACCCAGAAATTTACGGTCCCTCAGAATCAGCCATTACCAAAGAACTGATCGAGCGACAAATCAAAGGCTATATGACAGTTGATGAGGTACTATACAAACCAGGTCTCGAAGCTGAAAACAAGAAATTTCCCACAGTTTTTTTTTATTACAAAGTAAGGTGATCATAAGAATGACTGGTTTGGGTTTGTATTTATGCAGGCAATAAAGCAAAAGAAGCTATTTATCCTAGATTACCATGACTGGTTCTTGCCATACGTTGAGAAAGTAAGAAGCGTTGAAGGCACAACACTGTATGGATCTCGCACACTGTTCTTCTTAAATCCAGATGAAACATTGAGGCCTCTAGCCATCGAGCTAACTCGACCGCCGATGGACGGAAAGCCGGTGTGGAAGTCGGTTTACACACCGTCTTGGAATTCCACCGATGTGTGGCTATGGAGGCTTGCCAAGGCTCATGTTTCGGCTCACGATTCTTTCCATCACCACATGATTAGCCACTGGTATTTGCCAAATTAATTACATGGCTGCAATATCTTTTAATCTACTGTGAAAAGTGAAAATATTGTTTGAAATTTGTCCTTGTTCTTGTAGGTTGAGAAGTCATTGTTGCACTGAGACTTACATAGTTGCAGCAAATAGACAACTGAGTGAGATGCATCCAATATATCGTTTGCTGCACCCACATTTTCGGTACACGATGGAGACTAATGTTCTTGGTCGACAATTCCTTATCAATGCCGATGGGATTATTGAGAGTAATTTGAATCCAAACAAGTACTCTGTCGAGCTCAGCTCTTTGGCTTATAGTCAGCAATGGCGATTTGACCATCAAGCTCTTCCTGCAGATTTAATTAGCAGGGGAATGGCTGTTGAAGATGCCGGTGCGCCTCATGGACTAAGGCTAGCAATCAAAGACTATCCCTTTGCCAACGACGGTCTCCTCCTCTGGGATGCGATTAAACAATGGATATCTGAATATGTCAACCATTATTACTCGAAATCCAGTTTCGTAGAGTCCGATGAAGAGCTCCAAGCATGGTGGAATGAGATTCGAACAGTCGGTCACTTTGATAAGAAAGACGAACCGTGGTGGCCTGATCTCAGAACTCCACAAGACCTTGTTGAAATTCTCACAACAATGGTTTGGGTTTGTTCCGGTCACCATGCTTCAGTCAACTTCGGACAATATGCGTACTCTGGTTACGTCCCCAATAGACCCACCATCGCCAGAACCAAAATGCCGGACGAAGACCCTTCGGAGGAACAATGGAAACACTTTTTGGAAAACCCTGAAGCTGTGCTTCTTGAATGCTTGCCGTCGCAGATTCAAACGGCGAAAGTGATGGCTGTTGTGGATGTGTTGTCGTGTCACTCTCCCGATGAGGAGTATATCGGGGAAACCATTGAGCCGTCGTGGGCGGAAAACCCGGAGATAAAGGCGGCGTTTGATAGGTTTCATGGCCTGCTGGTGGAGCTTGAAAGGGTTGTTGATCAAAGGAACGGTGACAAAAACTTGAAGAATCGGAGCGGAGCTGGAATTATACCTTACGAGTATTTGAAGCCGTTCTCGGAGCCTGGGATGACGGGGAAAGGAGTTCCGAATAGTATTTCCGTTTGAAGTTATTATGTAAAAGATTTTAGTTTCCACAACCGCATTAATTTTAAGGTTTAAGGGCGCTTTATTTAAAATATATTATAAACTTAGTCAACATGTAAAAACATTTATAATGCGTATTTATCTATTCATGTAAGATTTATAACATGCTTTTTTTTTTCTTCTAAATCCTCAAACAGATTTTCTTAAAAAAATGAATAAAATGCTAATCATGCATATGCCAACATATAAAAACTCTAAAATATTGAGTAGATTAATAAGAATTTGTCTTTATGTATAAAAGAAAGCATGAAATGTCTAAATGTCATGTGAGAGTGTTGAATTTTTTTATTTTTCTATCGATCCAAACAAATAGAGGGAAGATCAAATTTTGGTGTCAACAATGTAATGCTTTAGATACTTTGTATTTTTTAAAAAATACAAAAATAGAGAAAAACAACAAAAGTATCATGGTTGGATAAATAAATATCTAAATACATAGAATACGACAGTAGACATCAATACGGATACAAAAGAAAACAATGCAATGGCCTGTGGGTTTCATTTGACGTTAAAATCGATAGCTGGATGAATCGGACAAGGCTGACGTCAACAAATCCATATCCACCTACATATGTTACATGCTTATTGTATTTTTTGTGCAAGACAAGTTACGTGTGGTTGTATTCCATGATACGTGTCGTAGTGTAATTGGTCTTTCATTGCAACGCCGTAACATCGAAGCAATGGCCTTGATTAGTTGGTTTCAAACGAAATTGATGTTGGGTCAGACCACAACTTAGGCCCAAATGAGTGAGGAGAAGTAGCGCCGTAGGAGTAGGGAAGGGGTGGAGTGTAAACCAACCGAGTGGAGCTCGAGTAGTGTTAAGCTCAGCTCGGTTCGTTAAAATTTCGAGTCGAGTTCGAGCTTGAGTAATTTTTAATGAGCCTGAGAAATTTGAGCTCGACTCGGTTCATTTAGAACTCGAGTCGAGTTCGAGCTTGATTCGAGCCCAATCGAGTCAAGTGTTGACCGATCTTTGACTGCATTGGACTCGAGTAACTATTTATCTGTCACATCTTATTTAAATTCCTATGAAGAAAAAACTTTGATACACAAGTTGTGTAAAGTCAAGCTTGTTAATTTTAGGGTTTATGGTGTTAGTTTAGGGTTTAGATGTTTAGGTTGGTGGGTTTAGAACTTAGGATTTAGAATTTAGGGTTTAATACTTATGTTGATGGTTTATATTTAGGGTTTTAAGTTTAAGAATTTAGATTTTAAATTATAAAAAATAAAAAATTTTGGTATATTATATTTTCGAGTAGCTCGTGAGCTTTTTGAGTTGGATATCAAGTAGCTCGACTCGGCTCGTCAAGAACTCGAGCTGAGTTCGAGCTCAAGTCGAGTCTAATCGAGTCAAGTTTTGACCGAGCTTTGATCGAGTCGAGCTCGAGTAGCTTGCGATCTGTCTCGTCACATTTACAACCCTAGGGTGGACATTAGATTGAGTCAAGTAAAAAAATCCAATTTGTCGAGTTGAACAATATTATTTTATAACTTAAATTTTATTTAAAATTTTTTCGAGCCGAGTTATCAAATTCGAGTTGAGTCAAGTCGAGTTGTTCGAGTTTCTGTTTAAATTTGAATGTAAACATTTATAATGTTATAGTACTAATTAGTTCAATTTAAACGAATTTCTATAACTGTATACAATACACACATATATAGTGAGAGATAGGATCCTCTTACATTTTTTGGACCGTTAGATGACGATAGATGGATGTATGATATTAACAGTAGAAAATATGAAGATTACCACTTGAAAAAAATAAGAAAAATAATTTTAGCCATTTATTACCATCATCCTACGGTCCAAAAAAGTGTGAAAGTAATTGAGTTTTACGCAATGTAAGTGGATCCTAACACGCACATATATATATATTCATAGCTTCTCATTTTATTCAAATTCGAAAAATGATCCACTAATTATTAAAAATTAGAGCTATTTGAATTTTTTTTGTATAGTTTTAACTTTATTTAATTTTTTTAAGTCAAGTCGAATTTATAAAATTACAAATCAAACATTTTTACATCAATTCAAGTCAAACAATTTAATTTTTTCGAGTCGAGTATTGATTTTTGGGCCTGAGCCCAAGTTCGACGAGGATGCTAGGCCTCCTATTGTCATTCACGTTGTTCAAGTAACTTGGTTATAGAGCAGACCTTTTGCTCCACTGCTGCAATGGTTTGATGCCCTTCGTACATCTATGCATGAAAGGCAGGCCCGTCTCTGAGGGTGGGCCATAAGGGCGACGGCCCAGGACCTACACATAACAAGGGCTCACGGTTTATATTTTTTTAATATTTATTATTAGAGTTTAATTTTTAATACTTACTATTAAAAGTCTATTATAAATACTTATTTATTTTTTAATAGTTGTTATTATGGGTCTATTTTTTAATACTTATTATTAGAGATCTAATTTGTTTCAATATTTGTTATTAGGTATACTCTTAAAATTCATTTTTTAATATTTTTATTATGAATCCAATTTTTTGTAATACTTGTTATTACGGGTTTATTTTTTCCCTAATACATGTTATTAGAGGTCTACTCTTAAAATGTAATGTTTTCAAATTTTGTTATTAGAGGTCTAATTTTTTTTCTTCCAATTTTTGCTATTAGAGTCCATTTTTTTAATATTTGTTATTAGGTACAAACTATTAAATTTTAATATTTTTTTAATACTTGTTTTTAATGCATTGTTTTTTCTAATACTTATTATTATGAGCATACTCTTAAAAAAAATATTTTTGTTAGATTCTTGACTAAAGGAGTCTATTTTAAAAATTATAATTTATAATAAAAAATATTTTTAATAGAGACTAACGGAAAGTGGCACCCTTACGCTCGGGGTATGTTTTTCACAATAATCCATACTAAAAGATTTTAATTTAAAATTCAATTAAACAACATAAATAAATATATCTTATTGACATACGAAATAAAATATACAAACATGACATTTAAGATAAAAAAACCCAACAAATATAAAAACATTTTATATTTCATAAAAAGATATTTATTACAAAAAATTGCCATTAAAAATAAATATAAAAATAAAGATTAAAACTTATCGTATTAAAAGCTCGAAATAAGAACATTGATCGACCCCTAACAGGATCTCCGCATGATCTATCTATAAAAGCAAAACGAACCGAATAAATTTTAACAAGACTCCGATCGAATGATTGATCGAACCATTAAAAAAACACTACCCCTAAGGTTGGAAAGGGGCACTGCCCCTTAACTTTGCGCCATTTCCATGGCATTTGTTAGCCATTTTCATTTGTGCGTGTAGCGCTTGCCTGCCCTCCCTATTTATAGTAATGGGGGAGGGGATGAGTCAAAATCAATTTCACGTGGATGCCTTGCATGGCATCTACGGTTTTTACTTTTACTTATTTATTTATTTATTTTTCGTTTTTAATAATAATATATAATAGTATGATTATAGTCCGGACATAAAATAAGTATTACAGTTGCCCTCTTTACTCATTGTTGTGTAATAAAAATAGAGCAAAGACAACATAATAATCATTTTATGTTCAGTTAGGTCCGAGTTCCTTTCTCTTGCCACCGTTTTTTCTTAAGCTTCACTTAATATGCTCGACCGCTCTTGTAAGCAAAATTTTTAAAATGAGGTGATCTGTTGGAGAAGACAAAATAAGTTCGGCTTGCTATGGCTCTGACGACGGCGCAATATCTAAAAAAAATTTGACCTAACTGCAACACTGATGAAGAAGTAATGTCTGCAAAATTTGTTCCGGTTGTAACACTAAAGAAGAAACAAATCGGAAGATGAAGCTTATGACAGTTGATCTGAGGAGACATGATGAAGGCTTCGGTGTTCAATTCAGCTTTACCGGTAGCCGTTTGTTCCGGGCTAGTTGTACCATTTCTCTGGGTATAATCAGTTTATATCAATCACGAGATTGAATTTTTTCAAAGCATTTATCTTCCTTCGATCATTCGTGAAAATGAATTTTCGATAGACATTTGAATTGTCCATTGTCTTAAATTTTACCGTGTTTAAGCACGTTATGTCGACATTTCTATCGGACTTGTCAAAATAACTTTGATCCTTATGGAATGATGAAATTAAGAAATTAAGCAATTTATTTTGCATTTTTTTCAAATGCATAAGGATCAACGGTTTTGACTTGTCTTTACTGGTAGTCGTTTGCTTCGGGCTAGTTGTACCATTCTCCTGGGTACAATCAGTTTATATCGATCATGAGATTAGATTTTTCCAAAAGATTTATTTTCCTTTGACCATTTGTAACAATGGATTTTCGATGGACATTTGAATTATCTATTGTCTTAATCTTTACCGTGTTTAAGCACGTTGTGCTAACATTTCTGTCAGACTTACCAAAAATGCTTCGATTCAGCCGCAATTTTGACAAAAGAACAAGATCTGACGATTTTTTTACAACATGGATGAGGAATAAATTTATAAATCAGACTGAAGGGAGTCTATTTTGACAATTATGGTCTAGAGTTGAAAATATTTTAAATAGAGAGAAGAAATTTACATCCCTATGCTCGGGGCATAATTTCTATTATATTCTCGACTGAATGAAGTCTATTTTGAAAATTATGATTTAGGATAAAAAAATATTTTTAATAGAGACTATTTGAAAGTAACACCCTTATGCTCGGGGTATGTTTTTCACAATAGTCCCTACTAAAAGATTTTAATTTAAAATTCAATTAAACAACATAAATAAATATATCTTATTGACTTACAAAATAAAATATACAAACATGACATATAAGATAAAAAAACATAGCAACAAATATAATATCTTATATTTCATAAAAATATATTTATTAAAAAAACTGTCATTAAAAATAAATACAAAGATAAAAATTAAAATTTACCCTATTAAAAACTTGAAATAAAAACATCGACCGACCTTATACAGGATTCCCGCGTGATCTATTCATAAAAACAACGACCGAACAAATTTCTAAGGTTCGAAAGTGGCACTGCCCCTTAACTTTGCGCCACTTCCATGGCATTTGTTAGCCATTTCATTTGTGCGTGTAGCGCTTGCCTGCCCTCCCAATTTATAGTAATGGTGGAGGGGACTAGTCAAAAGCAATTTCACGCGGTTTTTATCTTTTTCTTTTTACTTACTTTTGCTTTTTTTAATAATAATATATAATAATTAAATTATAATTCGGACATAAAATGAGTATTACAACGAGAATGTTATAACTCGGCTGGACTCGTTTAGAGTGGATCATTAGTGTCTGTTTTTCTTTCATTATTCATCAAACAAAAACCAATTTAGATAACGACATTTTGATTCATAATTAATAATTCAAAATCTGAAAAATTATCAAAATAGAAACTAAATCAAGATTACTCTATAGATAAACAAATAAACAAAATGAGGATATCAATGGACTGTGGGTACTCATTTCACTATTTTCACACGTGCCACAGTATCCCCACTTTACCGGTCTCCTATTTATAGAATCTGAAAAAATATAGGAAATGGATACATTAAAAAAATAAAATTTGTCTATCAATTTTCGGTGCTAATGCGTATGTCCTAACACTAAAAAGTATTACAAAATTAAATTTCAAGCTCAAATTAAATTTTAAATCCTAAACCATACACCCTATACCCTAAAAAATACACCCTACCCGAAAGTCCCTAAACCCTAACCACAACCCCTAACCTAAAACCTTAAACTTAATTTTGAGCGTTGGGGCATATGTAGGGCACCGAAAAGGGGCAGATGATTTCCATCCCAGTAAAAAATGTGAAAATTATCACTTGAGAAAAAAAGATAAAAAAATAATCTGAACTACTAATTACCATCATCTAACGATCCAAAAACTGTGTAAAAGTAATTGAATTTTCCACATTATAAGTTCATTTTAAACCTATATATAGAAAAACTCATAGTACTAGTAAACATACACTTTCCTTACCCCCCTAAGCAATGTTGAAGCCTCAAGCTTGCCAGTTCGGCTCCACCAAAACGATACTGCCATTAAAGAACCCTTTCCTCCATGGCTCGGTTCTCCCCTTTAACCCACGCCGGCCTTCCTTCAACAAAGCTCGTAACAACTCTAAACTGGTGTTTTTCACCAGAAATATTAAAGCGGTCACCACCAGAACTGAGAAGGCCGCCGGTGTCAAGGCTACCGTCACCGTGAAACAAACCCTTAGTTCCAGGCTAAACCTTGGGCTAAACCGAGGCCTTGATGAAATACAAGACATGCTCGGCAGAACTCTGCTGTTGGAGCTTGTTAGTGCCGAGCTCGACCCCAGTACGTTTTTATTTTCTTAGTCCATTACTCTTCACACATTCAATAGACTAAATTTCAAATGAACAGGCACAGGATGGGGGAAGAAGACGATTAAAGGTTATGCCCGACAGGTGAGCAAGGAGAAGGACGACGTGAACTACGAGGCCAAATTTGAAGTTCCGGCCGGCTTTGGAGAAGTCGGTGCTGTTCTGGTTGAGAACGAACATCACAGGGAGATGTATGTGCAGGAAATCGTCCTGGATGGTTTCCATAATGGACCTGTCCATGTCAAATGTGCTTCCTGGGTTCATTCCAAGTTCGACAATCCCCACAAGAGAGTCTTCTTCACAAACAAGGTCAGAAATATATATATATATATATATATATGTATATATGTATGTATGTATATGGGATTTTGATATATTTGAAGGTGCATGCAGTCATACCTGCCATGGCAGACCCCAAGTGGATTGAAGAAGCTAAGAGAGGAGGAGCTGAAGGTTCTGAGGGGAGATGGGGAAGGAGAGCGCAAACTCTTTGATAGGGTTTATGATTATGATGTATACAACGATCTTGGTGACCCGGACAATGATTTAAGCAAGAAAAGACCCATACTTGGCGGGAAACAGTTTCCTTATCCACGACGTTGCAGAACCGGGCGGCCCATGTGTGACGCCGGTGAGGTTTTTCTTCTTCTTCTTCTTCTTTGATGGAAAATAGTATTAATCTTACGAAAGTTCAAAAAATATTAAAAGCAGATCCGGTTTCGGAGAAGCGAACCAGTGTGTTGCCGTATGTACCGAGGGACGAAGTATTTTCCGACGTAAAGTTGCTAACATTCTCCACAAATTATCTATACTGTTTGTTACACGGCATGATTCCGTCGCTAGAGGGTGCCATAGGCGACGCCAACCGCGGGTTTTCGAGCTTAACCGATATCGACCAACTGTTCAACGAAGGGATAAACTTGCCTCTTCAAGAGAATAAAGGGTTCTTAAAATCAATCATGCCTCGGCTCATCAAGACCATTACCGACACCGACGATGTTTTACGCTTCGAACCACCTCTGACGGTCCATAGTGAGAACTCACAACTTAATCCATCTCTCAGTATTTTATGACAAAATTCGAAATCACAGTCACTGGTATATAGCGGCATTTTTTAAGACAAACACCACTAAAGACTTGTTATTGACGGTGTTTCTGTTTACAAACGCCAGTATAAATCGTGACTTTTTGCGGCGTTTTTTGCTATTGCGGCGCTGGTTTAAGCGGTATTTCTTGTGGTGCTTTCTTAAGCGCCGGAAGAATTTTAAAAAAAGCCGCCTAGATCATGACTTTTTGTGACGTTTTTCACTATTGCGGCGTTGATTTAAGCGACATTTCTTGTGTCGCTTTCTTAAGCGTCGGAAAAGTTTTTAACGGCGCTAAAATATGTTGCCATAGATCTAAAAAGCGCCGCTAAAAACCTGTTTTTGCTGTAGTGAGTACTTTAAATATTTTCTCCTAATTACAATCTTCATGTGATTTTATTTATAGAGGACAAGCTGTTTTGGTATAGAGACGAGGAGTTTGCTCGACAAACTCTGGCTGGTTGTAATCCATTTAGCATTCGGCTTGTCACGGTATGATACTATAAAAGCTTTGTAAATTTTAATACAATTTGTTATTTCTAAACAATATTTTGGATGAAATCTCGCAGGAATGGCCATTGAAAAGCAAACTTGACCCACAAATTTATGGTCCCTCAGAATCAGCCATTACCAAAGAATTGATCGAGAAACAGATCAAAGGTTATATGACAGTTGATGAGGTACTATACAAACCAGGTTTCGAAGCTGAAAACAAGAAATTTCCCACAGTTTTTTTTATTACAACAAATGACTGGTTTGGGTTTGTATTTATGCAGGCAATAAAGCAAAAGAAACTATTTATCCTAGATTACCATGGCTGGTTCTTGCCATACGTTAAGAAAGTGAGGGACGTTGAAGGCACAACACTATATGGATCTCGCACATTGTTCTTCTTAAATCCAGATGACACATTGAGGCCTCTAGCCATCGAGCTAACCCGACCGCCGATGGACGGGAAGCCGGTCTGGAAGTCGGTATACACACCGTCTTGGAACTCCACCGATGTCTGGCTATGGAGGCTTGCCAAGGCTCATGTTTTGGCTCATGACTCTTACCATCACCAGCTTGTCAGCCACTGGTTGAGAACTCACTGTTGCACTGAGCCTTACATACTAGCAGCAAATAGGCAGCTAAGTGAGATGCACCCGGTGTATAGATTGCTGCACCCACATTTTCGGTACACGATGGAGACGAATGCTCTAGGTCGACAGTTCCTTATCAATGGCGATGGGATTATTGAGAGCTCATTCAGTCCAAGTAAGTACTCTTTGGAGCTCAACTCTTTGGCTTATGGTCAGCAATGGCGGTTTGACCAGCAGGGCCTTCCTGCAGATTTGATTAACAGGTACAACCTAGTTAATTTGTTCAGTTAAATTTTACATTTTCACAAAGGTTTATACTTTATTACTTTATATAATTGTGTTTGTAATTTGGTAGAGGAATGGCTGTTGAAGATGCCAGTGCGCCTCATGGACTAAGGCTAGCAATCAAAGACTATCCCTTTGCCAACGACGGTCTCATCCTCTGGGATGCGATTAAACAATGGATATCTGAATATGTCAACCATTATTACTCGAAATCCAGTTTCGTAGAGTCCGATGAAGAGCTCCAAGCATGGTGGAATGAGATTCGGACAGTCGGTCACTTCGATAAGAAAGACGAACCGTGGTGGCCTGATCTCAGAACTCCACAAGACCTTGTTGAAATCCTTACAACAATAGTTTGGGTTTGCTCGGGTCACCATGCCTCAGCCAACTTCGGACAATACGCATACGCTGGTTACTTCCCCAACAGGCCGACAATCGCTAGAACCAAAATGCCGGACGAAGACCCTTCGGAGGAACAATGGAAACACTTCTTGGAAAACCCTGAAGCTGTGCTTTTTGAATGCTTCCCTTCGCAAATGCAAGCTGCGAGAGTGATGGCTGTTTGGGATGTGTTATCGAGTCATTCACCGGATGAGGAGTACATCGGGGCAACCATTGAGCCGTCGTGGGCAGAAAACCCTGATGTAAAGGCAGCTTTTGAGAGGTTCCATGGCAGGCTGGTGGAGCTTGAAAGGGTTGTTGATCAAAGGAACGGTGACAGGAATCTTAAGAATCGGTGTGGAGCTGGGATTGTGGCTTACGAGTTTTTGAAGCCGTTCTCGGAGCCTGGGGTTACAGGGAAAGGAGTTCCAAGTAGCATCTCCATTTGATCTTCTTTTTTTTATGTGTGCGATTAATAAATTGAAAAGCCTTGAGCTACTGCATCTTCTTTTGAGTTAAACAGTAATAAATATATTAAAGTTCACGCATGTTATGAAGCCGTATTAGCACTCGATCGCGGCTGGACTAAAGTTGTGATCGTGGGTGATGATCATGTTTGCGCTATTAGTTTGAATTGTTGTATGTATGGAGTTTGGAATCGTTTTCTTGTTTTTAGCACCAGCCTCGAGTGTATTGTGTGTTTCAGTATATCGTTGCTATCTTTATATTTTTTTATGAACTTTATCTATTGTTTCAGTAATAATACTTTTTTTGCGATATAAAGTATCTCGGCACTGGTACAGTACCTTATTGAGGGATGGAAATTCTCTATTCATTCTCGGTACTTTTACTTATATCCCCATACTCAAAATTAAGTTTAGAGTTTAGGATTTTAAGTTTTAGGTTAGAGATTATGGTTAGGGTTTATGGAATTTAGGGTATAGTGTATTTTTAGGGTATATGGGGTAGGGTTTAAGATTTAGAATTTAGGGTTAGGGCTTGGTATTTAATTTTGTTGTGTTTTTTAGTGTTGGGGCATAAATAGGGACACCGAAAAGGAGCAGAGGATTTTTATCCCCTTAATGACGCACACACTCACCTTTTGCAGCACCCTCTCGCTTTCATTCCGCGATCAACCAATGTCGTCGCTCGTGCATTGGTCGACTAGGGATAGAACTCGTTTGTCCTCTTAGCATGTCTTAATTTATGTTCTCGTACTAAAATTAGAGTATAGAGTTTAGAGTTAGGGGTAAAAGATTTTTGTTCGTCGATTGGGCATTTACCTCTCAAACATTTTTTTCTATTTTTAATGCCTAGATTGCATTACTTCAGTTGTACTTCAACATGTTGTCTTTGGCTAAATTAGGCTCGAGTTCGCTCAAAAACAATACTATTGGGCTCGGCTGAGGCTTGAAGCTCTTCGGGCTCGGCTCGGCTCGGCTCAAAATGAACAATTTTGTTATAATTTTTTTATATAAAAGACGAGGCCTCGTTAAAAAGCCCCTCTCATAACTAACACTGAAACGAAATTCAATGTCGGGAAAGGGGAAAAAGGTGCCCAAAAATTAGATTAATCCAAATAACCAAGATATATTCTTTCAATACAAACACATAATCAAACAACAACCAATTAAGGAAAATGCCCAATTTATTTTAGTTAATTTGCTTTTAGTGAATTTTCTCTAATTTATTTTGTTATTTTTCTTTTGCTAAACATATTACTTTTTCAACATACGTAGCATATATATATATATATATACATATACATATATAGGGGTGATAACGAGCGGAGTCCGGGCCTGGCCAGGCTCGGCTCGACTCGGAAACAGTGTAATTGGGCTCGACTCGGGCTCGAGGCTCGCTGAGCTCAGAATTTTAAGCTCGAGCTCGGCTCGAAAACAATACTATTGGGCTCGACTCGGGCTCGAAGCTCGTCAGGCTCGGCTCGAAATGAAAAATTTTGCTATAATTTTTTATTATAAAAGATTCGTTAAAAATCTCTTTCATAACCAACACTAAAACGAAATTTAATGACCAGAAAGGTGAAAAAATGCCAAAAATTAGATTAATCCAAATAATCAATAAATATTATTATAATACAAACACATAATTAAAGAAAATACAAAATCAAACAACAACCAACTAAAGAAATAAAATACAAACACATAATTTATTTTAGTGCATATGTAGATTCCGAGCTTGTTCACGAGCTTTTTGAGCCGAGCCTGGGTAAGCTCGGCTCGGCTTGTTAAGGTTTCGAGCCGAGCCCGAGCCGAGCTTTGATCGAGCCGAGCCCGAGTAGCTCGCTAGCCGGTCAAGCTCATTATCACCCTTATATATATATATATATAATTATTTCGAGCCTGTTCACGGGCTTTTCTAACCGAGGCGAAGTCGAGTCGAGCTCACTTGAATCGAGCCCGAGTAGCTCGCGAGCCGATCAAGCTCATTATCACCCCTAGGCTAAATATATGCTTAAGTTTCCTTAAAAAAAGACTACATCATAACACAATTTATAGTTTTTTTTTTCATTAATTGCGTATGAAATAATAACTGTATATCTTTTAGTTCAAACTTTCACTTGTTCATTTATTTATAATAAACTCGACATAGTCCCAACCGAAAAGATGACGTTTTATTTAAAGAGATTCGAGTTTAAGTAGCTTTATCAATAAGATGTGTCTTATTAAAGTGAAAAAAATATAAACAAATACTATTTTGCAATCAACTTAAGAATATTAAAAAATAAATAAACTCAATAGTGAGTTTTCTTAATCAAAGCCTTCAAGTGCTTCTTGAAAATGGATTATTATTATTAAACGACTTTAAATATTACTTTCGATTATAAGATAAAGTGAGGTGCAAACTAGCTGTGAAGAGAATGTTTGAGAAACTGAATCGGAGATTAATAAATGAATAATTGTTTTGTTACATATATCGAAAAATATATTTTTAACACCATCGATAAAGAACACATTATTGAAATTTATTTAGCATACATTTTCTTTTGGTTACTGCTTTAATAATTTTTCGATAGTCTCGTTATTAGTTATACTATACATTCATTTATTACTTGAAACGTGAAATCTTGATATATTTTTTTCTCTGTCTGTCTTAGTACACGAAAATGCAAACAAAAAACATGTGTTGTTTGGATTTTGGACCAGTTCTAGATATGTTCTTTCCAAGACAAGTATGGGTGGATCTGTTGAGATTAATGTTGTCGATATCCAGCCCTAGGTATCGCTTTTAACCCCAATTGGAACCGACATTTACAAAGTAGTAGCTGTTCATATATATTTTTAAATATTTATCAATAAATTTATATCTTGTAAATAGAACGATTTGAATTTGTGTCTATTAAAGATAAACATCATTCATTTTTTCATCGGAACACTCGTTAAAACTTTTAACAATTGAAGAGAAAGAGATATTTTCACGTGTAAATTTGAGATAACAATCCATGAATGAAAACAAAAGTAATTAATGTCAACTGCCAATGTGACCAATTGAAAATGAGTAGTTTTGAAAGTGTAGTGTGATGCCCCATAAAAAGAATCAGACACGTGTGATATAGTTGAGCAATAAATCAATAATAAGTACATCGTCAATTATGGAAGGACCGACGATGACAGAAAATAGGGTTTCAAAAGAAATTATCGTTAGGATTTTAATTTGAGACTTTGCGTATATAAAAAATTTTCTTTGAAAGGTTCATCCACTAAAATTAAACGTACAATACGAATCGATTTCAATTAATTAAAATAAAACTCGAAGAACTGCTCCAATAATAGAAAAGGATAGTATGGAAGAACGTATATAAATATATATGAAGATAATGATGTACGTACATGATTTGTCTACCCACATTGTATGATTGTATTAAAAAGAATAGAGGTACAGAAGCAGAAATTAATATAAGGGGACAAAATATAATCAAGAAATTGTCTCATTCAATGCTCTGGTTCATCTAATCGATTATTGATTGAACATGTCAATTATGGAAAGGATGATATATATATATATATATAATATTTGAAGAAAATAAATGTATCAATAATTTATGAACAGTTTGGTACGCTAGCTAGGGTTTCTGCATGGAAAAGATTAGGGTTCATCCAATCTATAAATATTATATTTTTGAAGATAAAGATTTTTATGTATGATTGACCCCCGCATTCAATATAAGTAGTTGGAGTGTATATTAATAGAACGATTGGTGGTTGCATCTTTTTATATTTTGGAATAGTTGGATTTCCACATTGAAAATAAATATATTGTCTCATTGTTGGTCCATCGAATTAATAATTGAGAGGAAGCACATTCTCACATTTAACTTTGAGTAATTCTGTAATGCTTGTTACGTGGGATTAGTAAAAATTCGGGACCATATTTTTAACAGCTGTATTTTTTCAAGACAAATTTAGAATTCAATTTTGCATCTTTACAACATTAAGAGATCTGTATGTGATTGAGATGTTGAGTTGTAATGGCTTAGTGCTACCCTTGAAGGGTAAATTTTTATTTGTTTTTCTATTTAAGCTAGTTTGGAGTGCTTATATTTACCATGTTTGAGAAAAAGGGAATTAGAGGAAATCTCGTGGAACTACTCGAGATCTTATATATTTGCTTAATTGTATTAGAGAAACTGTACAAATTAGAGTCCAGAACAAGCACACACAGTTTACTGATGTAAATAGGTACTTATACACAACTTGGGGATCTTCTAAATGGACATTCTACTCACGACTTACTTGTAAAAGATGATGCAAGTTTTTTGCTGATGTCTTGGATAAATAATAATTCACAACTTATCCAAAAAAAAATTCTGTAATGCTTGAAGATTTCGCACGGTTATTATCAATAATGTTTGATTAATAATTTATAAATTGATTAGTTTATGAAGAACCAACATTAATAAGATACGAGGGTTGACATTTATTAAAAACGAATAAGGTAGGTTCGATTTATTATGTTCATGAATAAATTCATTTTTTCTCATTTAAATCTTGTTTATTATTTGATTGTTTTTAACAAACATGTGTAAAATTATAATAAATATTTTTAGAATATATTTGAAAATTTTAAAATAAACAAATAAAATATTATTTTTCATAATTTTAAAAATATAATTTTGATTGACAGTATATTTATAATAATAAACGTGGGTGGATTGGTTATTTAATAAATATGGGCACACTTATCCTTCTAGGGTTGTGGGGTGACCAATGTCAAACACTGAAACACATGCATGCACAATTATAAAGAGGTAGATTATCTTATCTTTGACATCCTTTAGATTTTGTGTCGGTGCACACATTACAAAATCAAGCATTAAATGTTTCTATGTCGTGGCGGATTTGGTTTTAGTTTAATTCACATCACAAAATTTTCAAAATAATATGAATTTGAATGTGTTTAAAGTATAATATATTTTTTAAAAGGTGTAAGTAGTTACGGACCAATGTTGGGTGCCTAATTCTGGCTGAATAAGAGGGGAAGGTGAGAATCTAGAGAAAAGAAGAAGAATTTTTAGTGAGTTTAAAATTTTGATTTACAAAAATATGAGAAAAAAATGAACAATTTGATCAATCAGTCAAATGTATTTGCTCACGATTATTTAAAAATATAGTTTATCGTCAAAATAAAAATAACAATAATGTATTAATCAATTAATGGAACAACATTATGTAGTCGATAAAATGCAATATAACAAACAAATATTAAATGGATCAATATCCTATACACATGCGGTGGAAATTGAAAGTTTCTACAAGTGCCTTAATTTTAAGGTATATGGAGTTAGTTTAGGGTATATAATTTAGGTGTAGGGGTTAGAATTTAGTGATAGTTGTTTCAATTCAATGTTTAGAGTTATAATTTAGGGTTTATAGGTTAGGGTTTAGTTTTTAAGGTAATATGGTGATGATTTAGGTTTTAACCTATAAACCCTGAATTATAGCCATAAACATTGAATTGAAACAACTATCCTTAAATTCTAACCCCCTGCACCTAAACCCTATACCCTAAACTAACCCCATATACCCTAAAACTAAGGCGCTTGTGGAAACTGAAAGTTTTCACCGCCCGTGTATAGAATATTTATCCATATTAAATTTGCTTAACCAATAATAATAATAATAATAATAATAATAATAATAATAATAGATATACTTGGAATATTACTCGACCTAATAAATAAAATGTAAAGTGTGACTTATTAGTATCACACCAGTATATTAAAAAAAATAAAATTACTAAGAATGAGTAAACAAAAGTTGTGATATTACCTAAAAAACAAGTGACAAAAAAAATAGAGTAAAAGTTTTGATATATATGACTGTGTAAAATTAATTTTGCACAAGTTTGCATATTTACACTATAAAAATTTAAATCATAAATTTGTAACCCTAACTCTAAAAACTAAACCTTAAATTTTAAACAATGTACCTTAAATTATAAACCCTACAACTTAAACTCCTAAACTTTAAACGCTAAACTAAATCTAAAGTTTTTTTCCCCAAAAAATTATGTGAAAATGCAGTTTCGGTTGACAACATCTTATCATCCCTTTCATGCACGCATGCGCGCACATATATATCTCGAGATTATTAGTTAAAAGTAATGTTATTCAATCAGATGTGGTTATGTTATTTAAGTGAGATTCATGTCGTTAATCTTATATTTTATGATCGGAAAGTCCCCAAAAGTGCTGATTACTTGTCCATATTTAAAATTTTGTTGAGTAATCCGTAAAACGAGCATTCATTAATTGATTGAATGATCAAAACTCTGTTAAGACTAATTAACTGTTCAAATGTAAAAGTTTGTCCAATATTAAATTGGGTTTAGATAAAAAAAAACTAAAAAAATAGATTTGTATTTTAAGGGTGCTTTAGCCATTGAACTTTTGAAAAAATTAACTTTATCCTCAAATTAATAAATTGAATTAACTTATTAATTTTGACGATTTTTTTTCTTGAGATACTAATAGCACGTGACACATTACAATTGTATCACATGACATTTACATATTGTTTAGAAATTTGCTTTTTATAAGTTTTTTTAAATTTTTCAGAACATTTAAAGAATTTTCCAGATAAAAATTAAATGTGTTAAAAATGTCATGTGATAACATTATAACATGACACGTTGCACCAACTGTTCAAAAAAATTGTTAGATTTAACAGTTAACATTAGTCAAAAGGATGAGTTGAAAGAAACTTTAGAGTATAAAAATTTAATTAGATGGGTACAAATTAAGTTCAATGAGTTAATTATTACTTTTAAAATCCAATGGCCTATGATATCTTTAAGCCTTTATAAAATAATAGGCTATTAAAAAATAAGTTGGGACTTAACTTCTACATATGTTCCGTCCCATATTTAATTATAATATATATATGAACTAATTTATTTCAGTGGTTATAAAAACCATTGTTATTTTTAGAGGTTACAAATTTAAGCACTAAAAATTGCAGCAGGGTAATTGAAATTATTAAATGGTTGATACTATATTTAAAATAAATATATATTTATAATGTAACCATTAAAATTGTACGTTACATACTCTAGTCGTTCGATTTTTTTTCCTCTAAAATTTTTCTCTTATTTTTCTTCAAAAATATCGTCAAACACGACATTCTTCAAAATCATCGTATAAAGAATAAAATTATGTTTATAATATAACCACTAATATCGCTGTCCAGATTTTTTTTTGTTGAGTTGTTTTTTTTTCTGATCAAATAGACTTTCATTCCGATTAAAGAAAATTACAAACAAAAAGAAAATCAACAAGCCCCACAGCCGAAAGGGACGTACAAAACAAGCAAGAAAACATACAAAGGCCATGCATGGCCGAAGAGCAAAAGGCACGAAGTGCAGCAAACCGACCACCATCCCGAAGAAGCCAAGGCATGGTGAAGAAAGAAAAACACGGTAAAAGACATGGATAACCATGCTTACAACTTAACATGAAACAAAGAAAAACAACCAAGGCCCACGCCTTTAGAAGAACAAACAAGCCAAAACATAACAAAACTCCATCAACGCTAAGAGCGCAACGAAACCATGCAACCAGCGGCAGAGCCCTGGGACGCATCAAACCAACAGCACAGTCCATCAGAAAGGACGAGAGATCCACTGCCCGCTCTCATATTCTTTTGCTACCAGGAACATGACTAACTTCACCGGAGAGCTCTATCCAGAGGCAGGCTTTCACACCATAGGTTGTGATCCTTATCACGGCTTTTTTTTTTGTTGAGTTGTTTTCTTTGTTTTTAATATCAAATAAATATCTTTTTATTTCATAGTATTTTTTCGTTGATCTTGCTGAGTTCGTTCATTTAGTTTCGTGACATGATTTTTTTTTACCTTTTTATTATAGTAGTCTGATATTTGTATAGCAATCATTAAGACACATTATCTGATGAAAGATCGATAGTTCAATATAATTATATTATCGTTTGTGGTAGTTTGTCGATGCAATCAAAACCGTTAACGAAACAATATATAAAATTTATTTTCTCGATCTCTATTTATACATCAATATAATATTTGGCTAAAAGAGACGTGTAGATTTATTTTCTCGATCTACTAAATTTTCACGATAGACATGTAAATTTCACTGGAATCTATAATATTTTAAATATTATGATGGTCGGTTCGGTTCGAGTTTTTGCCATACTATGCTCAATCTTCGCATTCAAAGGGAGAATATCTAATTTATTGTTCCATTATTCCTTACTCGAGCAAACGATACAGTACTGGAAATTTTCATAAACTCAGACAGTTCAATTTCTCACATGCTTTCAAATGGAAATACTATTAGGAACACCCATCCCTGTAACCCCAGGCTCCGAAAATGGCTTCAAAAGCTCATACGGCGTAATGCCTGCTCCATTTCGGTTCTTCAAATTACACTCTGCATTCCTTTCATCGATAATGCCTTCAACCTGCTTCAACTTCCCATTAAATCTTTCGAATGCAGCTTTCGTCACGGGGTTTTCGGCCCACGATGGCTCCGGTTTGTCCCCGATGTACTCTTCATCGGGAGAATGATGTGAGATCACATCCCAAACCGCCATTGCTCGAGTAGCTTGAACCTGCGAAGGCAAGCACTCGAGCAATGCCGCTTCGGGTTTCCTCAAGAACCGTCCCCATTCGTCGTCGGTGGGGTCTTCATTCGGCATTTTAGCTCTAGTGAACGAAGGCCTGCTAGGGAAGTACCCTGCATATGTGTATTGTCCGAAGTTGACAGCGGCATGTTGACATGATGCAACCCATATTATAGTCATGAGTATTTCGATTAAGTCTTTCGGGGATTTAAGTACCGGCCACCACGGTTCGTCTTTCTTGTCACCGTGCCCGATGGTTCGGATTTCGGTCCACCATGCTTGAAGCTCTTGATCAGCTTCAACCGAGCTCGAGTTCGGATAATAGTGATTAACATACTCTGTAACCCATTGTTTGAGGGCTTCCCATAGTAATAGACCATCACTAGCATAAGGGTAATCCTTGATTGTCAAGCTAAGGCCTTGAGGAGCACTTGGATCTTCAACAGCCATTCCCCTGAAAAAATATGAACAAAATGTAATAAAAAAACAAAAACTTATGATCGATAATTAAGAAATTATACCTGCTAATCAAATCTGCAGGCAATGATTGCTGATCGAATCGCCAATGTTGGTCGTAAAAGACGGAGCCGACCTCTAGATAATACTTGCCAAGGGTCATGATTTTCTCAATCGGTCCATCGGCGGAGATTAACGATTCTCGGGCCAATGCGTTGATCTCCATTGTGTATCGGAGATGAGGATGCAATAGTCGATAAATCGGATGCATCACACTGAGTTGTCGATTCGTTGCAATGACATAAGGTTCACTACAAGCGTGAGTTCTCAGCCTACAAAACACAGTTTCAGGTTTCATATTGTAAAAGAATTATAAGAAATTGAATCAGTGGAACCATGTTAATACCAATGGCTAACAAGCTGATGGTAGATTGAATCATGAGAAAGAACATGAGTCTTGGCAAGTTTCCAAAGCCAATCTCCGGTGGAATGCGAACAAGGCGTGTATACTTCCTTCCATTGCGGTTTCCCGTCCATCGGTGGTCGAGTTAGCTCGATGGCGACCGGCTTCAAAGTCCCTTCAGGGTTCAAGAAAAATATGGTTCGTGATCCGTAAAGTGTTCGGCGTTTAAGACCTCTAACTCTCTCAACGTAGGGTAGGAACAAGTCATGGTAATCTAGGATGAATAGTCTCTTTTCATCTATCGCCTGCATAAATGGAAATAGAAGAAAAGATGTCACATTATGTCTGCAAACACAATAAACGTAATACTGATGTTCGAATTACCTTATGGACCGTCATGACTTCATTGATTTCTCGTTGAATAATGTCGGTGGTGATTGCGGATTCAGCAGGACCGTAGATTTTAGGGTCGAGTTTGCTCTTCAATGGCCATTCCTACAACCAACAAAGATTAGCAAAAAAAAACTCGAAATTATACAGACAAAAAGAGCATAATAAGTGCAATTTGTGCCCCGTTCCTACCGTCACAAGTTTTATGCTAAGAGGGTTAAGTCCAGCAAGAGTTTGCCTAGAGAATTCCTCATCCCTCAGCCAGAAAAATTTGTCCCCTGCAAAGGCCAAACCACAAATTACTATGAGCATTTCATCGGAGACGGATGGATCGGAAACCTTAAATTAATGATCATAACGTAATGTTGTGATCGAAGTTGCTCACGGTCCAATGTTTCAGGGGTCTCGAAGCGAAGAAGACCGTGAGCTTTGTCCGAGACGGTCTTGATAAGCCTAGGGAGGACTGATTTCCAAAGCTCTTTCTTATCAAGGTCTGGCAAGTTAAGCCCTTTAGTGTACAGCTCGTCTATGGCGTTGAAGTTTGGAAATCCGAGATCAGGGTCGAGGATCGTAGCTTCGAGCGACGGTATTATCGCCGTCAACATCGAGTACACGAAATTCGTGGAGAAAGTCATCTGCTTCACCTCCGAGAATGCTTCGTCCCTCGGCACGTAGAAACCGGCTTCCCATTTCTCGTAACTCGGATCTACATTAACAATTACACCATCATTTGATACAAACTTACAACTCACGTTACCCTTTGTATGCAGACTTGTTAAAACTGGTGTTATCAGACATCAGTTATCTTACCTGAGCGACAACGAGTACGTCCGGTTCGGCAACGCCGAGGATAGGGGAAGTCTTTGCCCCCGAGAATCGATCGTTTCTTGGTTGGATCGGTGTCGACATCCCCGAGGTCGTTGTAAACATCGTAATCGTAAATTCTTTCCGATGATTTGCGCTGTCCAAGTCCGTTTCCTTGTAAATTCAAGAGCTCTTCTTCTCTAAGTTTCCTCAATCCACTTGGTGTCTCGGATGGCAAATAAGACTGCTCCATGAAAACAATATCAATGGTGATATAACACACGTACGCAAGCGCGCATACATACATACATACATACATACATACATACATACATACATACATACATACATACATACATAAACTAAGAAAAACAGTAGAAATCTTGACCTTGTTGGTGAAGAAAACTCTGTTTCTTGGATTATCAAACTTGGAATGAACCCAAGAATTACAGCTGATGCTAACAACTCCATTCGGCAAACCATCAAACACTATGTCCTCAATAAACATTTCTTTATGATGTTCATTTTCAACAACAACAGCACCGATCTCACCAAAATCCGCAGGCATTTCGAACTCGGCTTTAAACTCAACACTGTTCCCATCCTTGCTTACACGATGTGCATACCCTTTAGTCTCTGTAAATTCTCAAAAACAACAACTTCATGAAGCAAAACATTTCAAATCCCAAAAACAAAAAAAGGGTTGTCTTGGTTTCACTTACTGTGATCAAGGTCGGCACTAACAAGCTCCAAGAGCAGTGTTTTGCCGAGCAAATCTTGGATTTCATCAAGTCCTTGTTGTAGGCCTATGTTTTTGATGAAACTGGTGACGGTTTGTTTTACAGTGACGGTAGCCTTAACAGCACCGGGTTTCTGCGGAGTATTTGTTAGAGTTGCTTTGATGGGAGTGGGGCGGTGGACCTGGAAGCCGAGTTTAACAGTTTTGTTGATGTTTGAGTTATGGAGTGGGAGAAAAGCGGGGCTGAAGAAGCCATGGATGAGTTGGTTTGGGAAAGGAAGTAAGTTTCTGTTGGAATGAGCTTGATGAATCTGCTGTGGCTTCAACATTGTTTAGTTTGATTCGATGTTTTGGTTTACTACTTTTACAAGAGATTTCAGATATGGCAGATTGAAGCTTTTTGCTACTGCATTTAAAGGGAAGGGGCGACTTGAAATCGATTGATTTACTCCATTATTTTTAATTGATTGAATCTTCAAATAACTCAAAATTTGTAGTAGTGAGTACATCAGTTTTCAAGTTCAAGTCTATATTTATATCTATATCGTATATAATTATAAAAAGCTATTTAAATTGAAACCAAAATCTGCAGGCATTTCGAACTCGGCTTTATACTTGTCTACTCGGTTAACTCAAATTTTTTTTAACTCGATCTAACGTTGACCTTACTTCTAAGTGAATTGATATTGACAGCTTCTTGTTCAAATGTTTTTTATATAAAAAAACATCATGAGTTGAGCCTATTAAAATTCCAAGTTTAATCCAACCGTTCTCATTTAATTTAATTTTTTTATATTTAATAAATTGTTAAATATAGTTAATAAAAAATATGCCCTTGTTTTAACAATGCAAGTCTCTTCAATCACAAATAAAAGTTTGGAACAAAATATATTTAAAATTAGTTATATAGTTACTTCAATTATTTTGTTTCAAAAAAGTATAGGAACTAAAACTAAAGTGTATAAACTAATTTCATAAAGTATTGGGCTAAATGAAATAATTTAACAATTTTTTTTTTGAAAAAGTCATGCAATTCGGGGTGGGAGGCGCTATTCACGAATAGCGACTTCTAATTTGGTACAAATCCATAAATAATTTCATATATGATATTTAAATTACATTGTTAAAAGAAACAGATAGCCGCGAACTAAAATATAAACCAAAAACGAACATAAAACATACAAAAAAACATTATCTACTATATATTAAATCCGTAATTATATTGATGTGATGAGTGAACTTAACATCTATTCAATTTGACAATGATTAAAATGTTTTTATTTTAAAATATAGTACTAAATAATAAATATTATTGTAAGGTTGTTTTTTTCTTTTTAATATTTTTTTATATTATACTTAAAACAACTAAAAATCATTTCTTAGAATTCGAAACAAGATCAATGGATTTTGTATACAATCTTTTTACCGCACTATCTATATTCATTTGGTGATTTAAAATTTTAAATTATAGATAAATAAGTAAGAATTTAAATCTATAATCTAGAAGACCACCTTACAAAATATATATTTTTATTAAAAAAATTACAGTAGTAATTGTTAAGTCGGTTTCAGTTAATTTAATTTTTACTATTAAGTCAGTATTATCAATCACTTACTGATTATTAAAATTTATAATCGAATCGCTCATCCCTTGTGTCTACTCTTGGTGATAAAGGTAAATATTCATCATCTTTTGGGACCCGAGATCAAGCACCAGTAATGCATGTTGTGTGTGCCGTCTTTGAAAAAATTAAAAAAGTTAAACAGATGCTACCCTTCATCACACCAGCATATTCAAGAAAAAATTATAATCGAATCGATTGATTTAACCAATTTAATGTTTATTATTTTTAATAGGTGGAACCCAGATTTAAACAGTTTAATCTGTGTGTACAAGTTTATCCGAATCTGAAACAAAGATATTCCATTAAACAACAGCAGAAAACTGGTTAAAAGTCACCTAAAACTAAATGAATATTAACAGATATCAAATTCGAAATTAAAAAAAAAAAGATCATCTTTCCTAACATCCATGAATGCTGCACCATCTTAGGATGATAATACACATTACAGTCTTTTTGAAAATAGAATATCTTACATTGACCTACAGGCGATATCAATCGGGGATTAGTTAGCACGAATGGGACGATTTCGGGTCAAACAGAAGTACATCCTAAACCTAGAAAAGATGAAATAGCAAAATGGAGAAACAAAGGTTCATGTGAATGGCTTAGCATTCGCTTACCATATCGATAAATGCAAATTGCCTATCATCTTCTTCATCTTAAGGGCATTTTCTTTGGATATATGAAGCTCCATGTTCTTCATACCTGTCAGATGCATGCATTTAAAATTAAGCAATATACCATAGCCGTACTATGTGTTTACTGGTACTGATGTTCTGTTGATAACGCCGAGATTGCTAAGAAAAGGGAAACAACGATGCTTACTCGGACTTGGAGAACCACATCTGCTGGAATGAACCAAGAGATGCCAGTATACTCCCTCCTATCCAGACGCTGTTTTATACGTATAGGACAGAGAATTTAATGAGAGCAAGTAAAACAAAATTTCTTGTTGAAAATTTACACAAGCTTAAGCTATAAAATAGAAAACTGGAAAAGATATCAAGTTGTTTTAGTCTTGTTATGAATGGATTGGAAAATGTCACTTTGGTAACGTTAATCAATAGAAGGTAAATCACTATGGTATTTTAATCATTCACCTTATAGGTTCATGAATTCTATATTTTTTCTCTTTGCAGTTTCCATGCTACTTTCCTTAATCTATAAGCTTAAGTTAATATTGATGATTGCTCAAAAAAGAAAATGCATTTCTCAGGACCAGAAAAGAATAGAAATTGCAAAGCAAAACAGATGAACAGGTAGAACCCCCAAAAAATGAAATCAAACCACAACGAACCTGAATCTTCTTTCTGTTGCATTTCCACTTGCCAATACTTTAACTCTAGCAGCTTGAGGAGATTCCTTCATATTGACAGACAACTGTTGTGTTATTTTGCTACCATATTTTTTATTCTAGCAACATGCAGAACTATGACAGAAGAAACCATGGCGATGTGAAATCATGTTTTCAAAGATTATGTCAGATCATCAACAACTGCTATTACAGAAAATATAAATGCAACACGTCGAAATCAAGCTATAGGATCATAAAGGGAGTAAGAAAAGTAAAAAAAAAAAAAACTAGTGCAGGAATAGAAAACAAAAAAGAATACCTCCAGCAAGTCTTTCTCAAGTCGTTCTTTCAACTGTTGCATTGATGCCGTGCCACCAGCAAGCTGCAATATAAAGGAAAAGCAGAAGTGATAATATCAGTCATGCAAAAGATTATCCGTGTTTATCAATTAAATTATTAATACATATAATTCATCCAGTCAAATAAGCTAATTGTTTTGGAAATAATATTCTAAAAAAGAATCATGAGAAGAAAATATTATCAGCACACTGGAGTACAGGCTTGCTTGGATGTGACTGACTTACCAATATACTGCCAAACAATTCTTTCCTGATGTCAACATCACATCTATTGATACTTTCTATGACCTGTAAAAGATAGAAAAAATGCTTAATTAAGTAATCCTTGTGAAAATACAAGAGGTTGATATTAAAGGGCACACCATTTGTGGCAAACCACGAGCAGATGAAATCTCAGCAAAATTGTCCACTCCAGGAATTGTCTAGTAAAAAAAAGAAAATCAGAAATAATGTCAACATACACACTCAAATTATTAATGGAACAATATACTCTAGTAATGCAAGAAAAATAAATAAATAATTAATTAAACAAAAAAAATACTCCAACCATTCGTGTTATCACCAAGAATTACAGGTCAGATAAGAAACCAAAAGTAGCCAATTGAAATGAGCAACGAATTACGAGTCAGATAACAAACTGCAAGTGCACAAAAAGCATTAAAAATGAAATCAGGATCTCCAAAGTTTGAAGACCACCTACCTGAGCCAAAGAAGGGTTAAACAGGATATCAGGGATCTTGAATCTATCAGCACCAATTTCAATAGTCCTGAATTAACGTAAAAGAAAATGCAAGATCAATTAATATTAGTAATAATAGAAATCGAGATCCAAGGACTACTTTGTCATAGCTAAACAGGCTTAAAAATGCAGTTTTTACTACAAGTTGCCTGGTGAATCCAAAGGGTCCAAAAAATAGCAAGTACAAAAGTTGTTTACAGTTCAACTCAAGGATGATAGCAGTCAGAAGAAAAACAACCTAATTATAACAAAAAAACGGTGCTAATAAAATAGTATGGAACTCACTGGCCATCAGGTAGTTCGTATGGGGTCATTGGGATATTTGAATATGAACTTTCTGCAAAGGAAAAGGCAATCATAAAGCTGTATAATCAAATTAACAATATCAACAAAATCACAGGAAATAATTTTTTTAAAAAAGCATGATGTCATAGATAGCATTCCAGCTACAGAAAACAAGGATCTTTGAGATATTATTGAATGCAGCTTCTATGATTATGAACATGCATAACATACAAACATAAAATATGAATAAAAGGATGAATTGGCGTGATTTTACAAGAAAAGACGGAGACAAACGAATACAAACCATCATATGGAGTATCTGGAGCTCGACAGACACTTTCCTTGATATCACTTGCAATCACTCTCTGTTGTAAGAAGATATACAAAGGTATTACATGAACTAACTTTTCAATTTGGAAAGGGATAACGATGATTAAAAACAAACCTGAGAGTAAAGTTTGTAGGATTCTGTTGTGTGTGGCAAATCAACATCTACAGTCTGAAATTCCCAAAACAAAAGTAAAGAGAATTATCAGAAAGTAATGTACGCTATTTACTAGAAATTAATAGGAACAAGAAAAAGTGAAACGGCAGCTGGAGTAAACTTCCACTAGAGTACATTGCAGTTTCAAGAAAACTTTTTAACTTTGGCAAATCAATTATGATAAGAAGAACAAGACAAGCATCATTCTCCAGTCTCCACCATATAGCAATGCTTTTAAGTTTGTTTTTCAAAATAAGTCTCGAAACTGATCATGAACCTTAAATGGGTTTTTGAACAGTGTTGTCAAAGAAAATAGTTGAACAGGTTTTTGTCTAATTTCATTAGGATTGTCAGTGTTGTCAAAGAAGTTGAACTTGGGATGACAATATGCATGAAATTCAAGAAACAAAAGCAATTAATGGCATAAACCTTAAATGGATTCCAGTGATATTATAAAGTACCTGGAACACCCCCGGTTGTATTTCCTTTCTCTTAAAAGAGTACCTTGGTTTTATCTACAAACATCAAGAAAACAATTTAAATTGAAGCAATGAAAAGTGACACGGGAATTCTCACCAATTGATATTGGATTTGATAAATATCAATGCAATGAATTGTTTCAAGGCCGATCATAATTGGCTTATCAGAACAGAACGAAATTCATTTATTTGATTTGATTAATAATTTATTCGATTTGATTAATACATGGACCTTAGCAATTCGGCATAGATCTAATCTATTTTATCGAAAAATGTGATGAAGAGATTTGCTTTGTCCACCGAACCCGCTTTTTAGTACCCATTACTTAATACCATCACTTACCACGACGCCTTTGCTTTCCAAGCTTTTCATCAAGCAATCGGTGAGAAATTCTCCTCCAATAGGAGAAGAAGACACTGCCTGTCCAGAAAACAAAAATGGTAACAAGGGAAAGGTAAAATAAAAAGACAGATCATTGGAGATTGGACTGGTAAAGGCAAGTGAGAATTTAAAGAGAAAAGTAATCAATCAAATAGTTAAAGATCTCACAGAAATAGAATTTCATCCAGCATGAAGTTCATTTTCAGGATAAAATAATTAACATTGCATAATTTTGCTTTCCCAGCAAATCATTACTTGGCATAAGAAAATGAAGAGTGCAACAATCAACTCATAAAGCCAAGGTGCATATTCGACCTAAGTTATAAACCTTTTATAGGAATTTGCAACTCAACACAGCTACTAACATATTGCCAACTCCAGTCACAAGAAAGAATTTTATCCTAATTCCTTATAAGATCCACAAGATCAAAAATTTGCTCAGAAAAGGCTCTCCAATAGACAATTAAAAATTTTGTTCCTTGCCAGATTAATTCAACATTGAATATCTTTTTTGGGGGAAAGAGCAATCTGAGCAGCAAAGTAGGGGGGGGGGGGGGGGAATACCTTTTGAAGAACATAACCATCATGTACTGGGGCAACCGTAGTTGATCCTCCGCCACTAAAAGAATTAAAGTTATACATAAAAACAAAAACATGTTAGTAAAGAAAGCATGGAAAACTTGATTTGAGGGTGGATTATGGATTTAGGTTCTGAACCCAAAAGCCTCTCCAGGCTATTAATGTAAATCATACCTATCAATAACAACAGAGGTAGCACGTCCTGATGCAAATGATGTAAGAACCTGACATTGAAAAGAATTGCAATAAAAACCCAATTTAAAAAAAAAAAAACAGAAAGAGTTGGAAATGAGGAAAATAGTAATACCGCATTCTTGGCCAAAAACAGAGCAGGAACTTTGTACTTTTCAAACATGAGTTCCGCTATCCTGTTAGATTTTAACAAAACCGAAGAGCATGTTTTCAGATTGGAGAAAGAAGAAGGCAAAGAAAATTAACTACGCTAGAGGGCTCGGAAATTCTCACTTCTCCCTCTGTAGTTGAGTGTTGGAAGAAGGTTCAGCAAGTAGCATTGGATGTTCCTTAGGATCAATGAGTAAACAATCCTTGAAAGCATGATCCCAGATGTTATCAACAATATCCCAATCAAGAACAACCCCATCCTTTAGGGGAGACACCACCTGAAGAATGCAAGCAGCTGTCAACTAAGTAATACATGCATAAACAGTAAATAACTAAATGAACTGAAACGAAAAGGCGAGTATCATCAAGCAAAGACCTCACCTCCATATGGTCACGGCGAAAACCCAAGGCTTGGGAGCCTACATACAATTTGCGTTTTCCTTTGGGTTTGCCGGAATCAGCATTATTGTTGTTAGTCTCGGAATCGTTGTTTTCTTTGTCATCATCGGCATCCATTTGATCAATGCACCCCACAACCTTAACAAACAAAAACATTTTCGTCCATTTGATCAAGAATAAGAGTAGGTCGAAAAACAGAAGGCAGAAATTACAAAGAAGGAAGCTTGGACTTGTCTTACGGAGGGAAAAACAGCCTTGGGAGCATCTTCGCCGGCATAACCAGCTTTGCAAGTGTGAGACCCTAAGTCTATCACTATAGCCGATACTTCATCTGTGCACGTTAA
This sequence comes from Hibiscus tridactylites, assembly GCA_958450335.1. NCBI lineage: Eukaryota > Viridiplantae > Streptophyta > Magnoliopsida > Malvales > Malvaceae > Hibiscus > Hibiscus tridactylites. Next base: position 409,872 of record OY288271.1, read on the forward strand.
TTATTAAGTATGGTTACTTAATATTAAGATTCAATAAGTAAGCAAATCATCACAGTAACAACAACAACAACACACACAATGCCTAATGAGGCTCAATTTCCTTACTACTCACCGCCTCCATACATGGCTGCAACTCAGAGTGAAAGCGAACGATACCGGCGGGAACAGGTCGGAGATGTGGACGCCAGTCACGGATAAGATGGACAGACGGCGAAAGTGCGACCGGCGGCGGCGTTGGAAAGAGTTTTCTCGATTTTTCTTTGATGGTAATTTGGGCTTTTAGGTTTCGAGGGTTTCCAACTTCCCTTTCCTAATTAGGGTTTATTTTTGGGCCCTTTTACAGATTTATTGTCTATAACGTCCCTCGTTTCTACAAAATTTGTAAATAAACCAAATAAGTGCGAGTCCTCTTCACTATTCACAAAATGCACTTCACTTGATTTTCTAACAATTATTTTTTTATAAAGGATAAAAATTATAATTAATTCTTAACACATTTTAAGAAATCTACAGAAATATTGTATGTACTTTCAAAATACATTTTTAAATGCATTAAAAATAATATAGAGACTATAATTAAATTTAATATATTTTAATAATTGTATATTATTAACGTTAAGAATAATTAATTTTCATTTAATGATTTTATTGTGTAAAATATATATATATATATGGGTTAGGATCAACTTACACCGTGTAAAACTCTTTAAGTTTTACACCTTTTTTGGATCGTTGGATGGGGGAAATGGATGGTTGAGATTAACTCCGTGTTTTTAATTCCCAAGTGATAATCTTCACATATTTTACTGTTAATCTTATCCATCCGTTTCACTCATCCAACGATCCAAAAAAGTGTAAAACTTAGAGAGTTTTACACGGTGTAATTTGATCCTATCCCTATATATATATATGGGTTGGGTGCAATAGTAAGCGCATTACTTTCTTAGGAGAGAACCTAAGCTCGAACCTTGGAGATGACATTGTTAGGAGGAAGAGCCACAAATCACGAATATGAACCATAAAATTGTTTTTATATACAATTATAAACTAACTATCCTTAATTCTAAAATAGTTAAAAGTTATAATTATAAAATTATACAAATATAAATTAGGTCTAAAGATTACGAATTAAAAATTATAATTTGAAAGTTTTAGTTCATTGGATAAACTAATTTAAATAATATTACGAATATGAATTAAACTTTAGGATAGTTTATTTTAAGAGACTCGAGTTTAATATTACTAAAAAAAATTCACCTTTGTCCCCTTATTTAAATTTCTTTAAAAATTAGTTTATTTATGAATTTGCCCCCCAAACTCCAAATCATGGCTCCTATATAACTTTAAATACTTCCTTCCATATATATTTCTTCTGAAATCATACTTATTTGCTGATAAAAATACATTTCTTCTAAAAATCGTTATGTTGTCATCTATTCCCTCCATGTGGCTAAAGCAGGAGAATCAGATAAACTCAGATAAACTCTTATTGCAGGAAAGTTCTATCAAAAGTTAATTTGCAAACTACGCACACTATATATATATATATTAGGATCAATTTACACAATGTAAAACTTTTTAAGTTTTACACGTTTTTTGGATCGTTGGACGGGGGAAATGGATGACTGAGATTAATTCCTTACTTTTTTTCCCAAGTAATAATCTTCACATATTCTACTGTTAATCTCATCCATCCGTTTCACTCATCCAACGATCCAAAAAACGTGTAAAACTTAAAGAGTTTTACACTGTGTAACTGGATCCTATCCTATATCTATATATATACAAGTATATTGTCCGAATCAAGTAATGATAGAAAGCTCACCATTCTAAAGGTTATATTCTCTACCTGAAAGGATTTCTAGCAGCATTATTACAAGGTAACATGTTAAGTTGTCTTTACATGATCTGCCTCATGGATCATGTTACCTAGAAAAATAAACAAAAGAATATAGTACCCCAATCTTGTTACATCACATGAAGCCACATGTAAAGAAACTAGGGAGATCAAGAGAAAGGTGATTCAAATTAGAATGGTGCAATTTCTGCAGACTTTCACTGCACAAAGAAAAATAAGTCCAGGCCAGAAGTAGCAGTGGAAACTGGAAAGAACCAAAAAATGGAAACAAAATATCACAGACAAGATGTTTGTGATCTTCTCAAAGAAACTCTACTGTTTATGATGTTTTCTTACAATGACAGGATACTGTGAATAAAACTTAATCTCAGCCCTAAATCTACAGCAAAACAAGACTTGCAGAAAAAAAAGTTAATATTGAATAAGTTGCAGATACAGAAGAAGAAGAAGAAGAAAAGTAGAGATCCAATATTCCTATCTATCCAACAGTAAAAGTAAGAAAACTGCAAAAATGTTGAAAGAGAATTGGACTTTATTCCTCCTTCTTCCTCAGATCTCTAGGCAGTAAGCAAGTGCTGGAGTCACTTGTTTTGGTTGGGATTTGGAGCACTCGGTGGTGCTCTTCTAAGACTTGTCTCCAAAGGATCTTTAATGGTTTCACTCGACTTGCTTAGATTTGAAGAAATAGAAGCAAAAGAACCTAACAATCTCCTCGGTTGATTTCTATCTCTTGGATGAGCGTTTCCCCAACGGTGGAATGACAACGGAGAACAGATGAGTAGATTAAAGAGTATCAAGGCAAAGACAGCAAACAGAGCTCTATGATTGAATTTCATATTGATCTTATTTTGGAGAAGGAATGCAATAGAGATAACTTTGGAGCTAGCTAAGACATTGAGAGATATCTTCAAGAAAGGTGACACTGCATATCTTACATGTTTCTGCTAAAGTCATAATACAAGTGTAATATATATAAATGTGACTAGACACTTACTCCATACCTACTAAAAACACTGTTTGAAAGTTGAATATTCCTATCTTGACCATGTATCATGTGCTTAAACTAAATTCAATATCATAGCCCTATTTTGACTAGGTATCATGTGCTTAAACTAAAATCTATATCCTAGCTAGTAAACCAGGGTTGTGGCATGTTTGACTTAGCTGGTTTTGAATACTAGATCTAATGTATATCCAGTCAGTTTCTAAAATAATGGAGCAAAGATACTCATAAGCACAACTTATTTGCTGTAATAAGTAATAACAGAACCTCGGTATAGGTTAGAGAAAACTAATGGCAGCAAGGAAGGGCAGTAAGTCCATTCAAATAACCATAAAGTGCATGTTGGGATTTCCACAATAATGCAGATTACCATATCTTCTTGATCAGATTTATTCTCATTCATTTTCTTTGTTATTTAATGAGATGGGAAACTCGGAAGCAGCTGATCATGTGACACTGATTTCAAAAGTACTTTTCTCTGTCTTTTTCTGCAATACTCAAATGTTAGATAACATGTCTCATGTGACCAATCACATGAGACCGAGATCAGTTGCATCATTTGTCTGTCCTAATCTGTGTAACAAAAACAGCTAAAGTTAGCTGGTAATCCTGCTTTCTGTAAAACAATCACTCATAAAATTTATAGGAAAATGCCTTCCAGTTGAGTCCTTTGAACTTCACTGGGGTTATAGCAGGGTCTTCTCCTTGGGAGGGAAGTTTGCATACATGATAACATTACTTAGCAATCCTCTCAGATTCCATCTATGCATAGGGTTTTAAACTGTCCTACAATGCATTCAGAAATGAACTGGTAACAATAACACCCAAAAAAAGAAGAATTGGTTGATCAAAACCGAATGCATAGGCTGGAATTAGCCAAAAGATAATACATAGGTGATGCTCTGGATGGGAGGATAGCATAGAGTGTAGACATAATTCGACTTTGTGAATATATTCTACCCATCCCGACCCGTGTCCAACAACATATTGATGAGGATCTCTAAATTGAATTCAGCTTTCAGTCGCATGATAAAATCAGCAAATTTGATAAAATATTAGCTGCAACTCAAGCTATCTCTTCATGATCAGACAATATTGAAGGATTCTCCTTCTGTACAACAGTATTGTAACCAAAAAGTCTTGCAAAACAAGAAATTAACTGCTCCTGAATAACTTCTTCAGAAGGAAGCGCGGTAGATGTCTCTCTTCTCAAAGAAGTAACTTCTTTATCTGTAATTCCGCAAGGCACAATATGCTTAAAATACTCCAAATCGGGATCAATGTTGAATGCTAGCCCATGAGAGGTTATTCCAGATGATATCCGGACACCAATCGCACCAATCTTTCTTTCTCCGACCCAAACTCCCGTCTCACACTTTTTCCCAGCACAAGCATTCACACCATACAAGGATGATAACTCAATCATAGCTGACTCAAGTTTCTCCACATAGTTCCTGGCACCGAGCCCCATTTCACGAAGTGAAATAATAGGATACAGGATAGCTTGATGAGGACCATGAAATGTAATGTCTCCTCCCCTTTGCGTATAATGAAGCTCAGCTCCAATATTCTTCAATTCAGACTCCGGTATTAACAGATTGTGATCGGTTCGCCGTTTTCCAAGTGTATATGTGGGTGGATGTTGCAGGGACAAGAGAGTATCAGGAATCCTACATAATTTTCTATCAAATACCAGCTTCTCCTGCAGCTTAAGTGCTTCCAAGTAATTGACAAAACCCATTTTCCACACCTCAAGTTTAAGTAAACCTCTCATTCCCTGTAGAATACACCATAATAGAATCAAGATATTTCCAGTGCTTACCTATTACTAATAGAAATACATAGGATTCCAAATGAGCAAAAGAAAGCGAAATCAAACGGTAGGGAATTACCCAAAAGGTTGAAGAAATTGCTTCAACTTTAGTAATTTATTTAGGGTTTCGGATGTCTCCTGTTGCTGAGATATTCGAACGCCAATTGCAGAGGGGTCGTTGGAAATTCAATTGGCGGAAAAATACCAGCCCAATTTGAAGGTTGTAAGATTTCGAAATAGTACAATTCAGGAGAATAACGAGAAGCAAATTGAAAAGTAGAAATTAAAGAAAAAACATATACGGAGAAAGTGTGGAAAAATCTTACCTTTACAAGATCAGCAAACTGATGCAGATGATAGAATGACACTGGTTTGAAGCAGTGCCTAAAGAATGTGTGGAAAAACATGCACCATTTTCGTTATATTTTATTTTCTTTTTTCATTTTGTGTATTATTTTGGTAAATAAGTTTTTTTATACAAATTTAATAGAAAAAATTGAGGGGTAAAGTACACAAATAGTCACTAAGCTATCTCTAAAAATATAAAATGGACATCAAACTTTTAAAAATTATATGATAAGCATTAAACTTTAAATTTTGTTACAAAATAGTCATCTAAGTCATTATTGATGTCAAAATCAATTGAATGTGTAAATATTGAAAATTAAATATGTTATTATACAAATTTTCTTAATTGCAAGGTCTTCGAGTTAACAACAATTAATAGCATATTGACCATTTTATATTTTTAAGAATAGTTTAATGATCATTTATGTGCTTTACTCAATTTGTCAAGTATATTATTTTGAGAAAGATGCCCAAATTTAGAGACAAAAAAAATATCCAATTAACTCCCCCAGTTCCAAATATTTTCCCTTGTGGTTGTCACTTTTTACATTATTTATATGTTTGAATATGATATGTCGCGCGAAGGCGTGCATGGTAATTTAGAACGAAAATATTTTGTGCAAAAAATATATTAATTCAACAAATGATCACAATTCACAAGTGAAATGTATGGATAATTATTCGATATATTAGTGTTTAATTTTTACAATTGCATCAATTTTAGGGTTTATGGGTTCAATTTAGAGAGTAGAGTTTAAGAGTTTATGTTTAGTAGTTTAAAATTTAACGATTATGAATAAAATTTAAGGTTTATGAGTTAAAACTTAAATCCTCAACATATTACCCTAAAACCTAAACCTCACATCTAAACCCTAATTACTAACCCTAACCCTTAAATTCTAACCATGTCAATATCCAACGGCCAGTGCTACAAAATGATAGGTTTCTTCCATCAAACCAGGTTAATGGATGAACAGGGGAACCTCCTGAAAACATTATTATGCAATGCGTTGGATTAAAATTATAAGCAGTGGTAATTATCCATAACTTTCGATTGTCGAAGCTTGCGAAATCAGATAGAAGAGCCGTCGCTCTTCGCAAAGTGTCTGTTGTATTTAACATCTTGTAGCTGAACAAAGATCCTCGGCATAACACACGAAAAATATTATGGCCTACAGGCATCTAACTACCTCTACATCAAAATGAAATGAGTTACCAAGTGTTGTCAGGTGTGCAAACGATGTTGCTAGTAAAAAAGACACCTGATAACTGATGAACAAGCGTGTGCTTGATGGCCCGCTTAGCGAAACAGCCTTTGCACTGATCTCTTAGGTACTTTGCCTTCAAGCTTCAATCTTCTATAAGCTTCCCGGATGTGGCAAGGCCTGATTGGTCCTGATTCTTTTCTCTCTGTCATGACCATTCTAGCTGCAAACCACCAAAACAATGAACAAATAAACTTAGATGCTTAAACTTTGATTGGTGAACGTTTTAGCAATGATCATAAAATTTGATGCATTGTGGATGATGTAGGTAATTGAGAAAGCTTCAAAGTGCTGCATTTATATTCCTCCATATGCATGATTTCATCCTGTCTGTTTTCTATTTCAATCAAAACTAATTTGCATCTGGAAATGAAATCTCAATACGACCAGCCGACCACCTCAGAAGAAAAGCGCATGTACCTTTCTCAACAAGTTCACCGACAAACATTTTTGCTATCCCACACACAACAATGGTCATTGGTAAAGAAATTTTCTGGCTGCCAGTGATGCTTACCAACAACTGCATTTACCAAGAACAAACCTGATGTCAGTATATTATTCAAATCATGTTTTGCTATATTGAAACATATAAATGTGCCATGGACTTGGAGCTACAACACCGGTACATATGCCGTAAGGAATCTCACTCATCAATATAGGCAAAATTTGCAGCTAATTATCACTTCCCTTGCAAATGAAATGCTAAAAAATAAAAATAGAAATGTAGGCAGTTTAATACATCACCTTTATCTCTTGAAAGAAATATAAAAACAAGAACAGAGTTCAGAGCATGTAAAGATCCAACAAATAATTATAAACCCACCGTATAATGATAATAAAAAAATTCTTGAGAAAAACCACTCTAAATAAAACAGCAAATTATGAATAACAATAATTCTAGAGAAAGATCACCCAAAAAAGCTTTGCCAAGAAGCATACCCTTCTCATATTAGACTTTTGAAGTGCAGATCTCCTAAATGATTCATATCTACTCATCTGATCCTCTGTGAATTGTGATAAAATGGCTCTGAAAAGAAGAACAAGATTTAACAGCTTTAGACATATGCCTCCATATCAGAGAAAGGCAATAAAAGTATGAAGAAAGAGATCTTCAATTTTGAAATCGTTATACTTGTCATTTAAAACACTAGAAAACATGGTTGTTCACCTGATATATAAATATTTGAAAAATGGGAAGAGGGGGGGGGGGGGGGGGGGGGGACTCACTGCATCTTGGCCATTTTAGTAGGGTCGGCACTAGAAGGGAACTTGCTAAGCTCAACATCCACATTTTCCTCCTCTTCATCATCGTCGTATTCTTTGTTCTTGTTGGTGACTGCAGCAGCGATACTAGCATTAACACTAGCGGAGTGCAACTTAGGAGTTGAACTTGATGAAGGATGAGAGGGATTTTTTATGGTGGGACCGAGTTCATCGTAATCATCATCATCATCTAGAAGAATATTCTGTCCACCATTGGTTTGGTTCTGAGCTTCATTTGGAATTTGGCTGTTCAACTCATCCTCACCAACTGGGGAATCAGGTGGCGATTCCTCTTGCTCCTCCAATGCTGCTTCAAATGGATCCTTTGATTGCTTCATTCTATCTGACAAATCATGCAAAGGTAAGGCACATAAATTACATGGTAGAAAGAGAAAGGCCGCTAGATGGTAAAAAGAAATCACCCACCAGTCAGGGGTTCAGGCCTTCAAGGGTTTTACTCTATAGTACTACAACTAGGTGCTAGAGTAGATTTAGAAATTAAGACGAGCTGGAGGGTTTTGGTTAAAGTTTTAATGTTAATAGAGTATAGGGAAGAACAAACATGTTTTACGGGTACACAATATATATATATTTCAGAAATGCAAGCAGATGCATGTGGGAATGATTAGAGCACAAAAGATACAATAATTGCCAACAACTGAGATTCTAAACCTAAATGGCAGCCCAAGCTTTCACACCATACAAGGATGATAATCTAGTCATAGTTGACTCAAGTTTCTCCACGTAGTTACTGACACCAAGCCCAATTTCACTAAGTAAAATAATAGGATATAGGATAGCTTGATGGGGACCATGAAATGTAATGTCCCCCTTTGTGTATAATGAAGATCAGCTCCTAGATTCTTCAATTCAGACTCAGATGTTAACAGATTGTGATCAGTTTGCCGTTTTCCAACTGTATATGTTGGTGGATGTTGCGGGCACAAGAGAGTACCAGGAATCCTACATAATTTTCTATCAGATATCAGCTTCTCCTGCAGCTTAAGTGCAGCTAAGTAATTGACACCTCAAGTTTAAGTGGACATCTCATTCCCTGTAGAATACACCATCAACGAGCACATTTCCTTGATTTATTATTTCAAGTTTCAACTATTGTCATGACATCAACTACCAGTACAGAATAAGAACCCACTATTGCTCAAAACATCTGATACCAAAAGGGATTGCAAAGCCAATTCTTCACATGTAATGTTTAAGTTTTTATAAAAGAGCTTAGTGTTACAATTCACAAAGATTTAGCCGACTTGCACTTAAACTCGACCCAATCTTTTACTAAAAGGATTGAGGTGATCCCATTCTCTATATTTTGGTTAGATGCATTTTTATCCAGATATACAAGACCTCAAATACAAAAACAAAAGACTAAACACAACTCAAATTTTAGAAAACAACATGAGCATTGAAAATTTGAAATGATCATAGTCTAGAAAAAAATTACAAACTCCACGTTTTCCAACTACAACTATGTGGCAAGACCCGAGGAGAGAAAATAGAATCAATAATAATAAAAATTGAAGCTTTTTCTTAATGCTGTACTTTCTTAAACAATGTAAAGTTGAGGGTTAACAGAAGATAGCTATGCCGAGTTTCCAGTTAAATTTGTAAGCACAATCAATATCATGTAAAAGTGATAAGAGTTTGAAGCATAAACAAGATTAGCACAAGCAGAGAAGGGATTAACAAACTTGATATTGCAATCATAAAAGATTATCAAATAAGTGGAGATTTGAGAAGTAAGGTCTATAATTTCTGAATGCAACAGCAGCAACCAAATCATTGGGAAATTTATGAGGTTGGAAAAGAAACATTGAACAAAATCTTGCAATTTTCATAAGCAAAATAACATAACCCATCAAAAGAAACCAAAATTATGCCCAGAAATTCAGGTCAATTTTACTGTACAACTCGTAGAAGCATTTTGTCATACACTTGGACACGAGTTTAAGGAAAACTGGAAATGGGCATTGAGATTTGGATACAAAAGATAATACCAACAGCTTTTTCCGTAAGCTAAGAGCCAAATTTCCACATCTTTATCTTAATTTATTAACGAAAGAAGAAATAAAAAAACAAACACAAATGAAGAAATTAAATGAGAAGCAGTAAAAAGAAAAAAGCTTACCTACTTGTTAGAATTGCAAATGGCAGCCAGGTCTCAGAACTCGCTTCCTCTCTTCCCCCTCTGCATTCTTATAGCGTTGCGGCGCGGCGCGGTGCGTTGCTTTGCGCTCAACAATTACCGGCTTCGTTAGCGTTGAAAAGAGCTTGGGTTAAAAAAGGCATGTAATCCTAAAAAGTAATAAATAATGATAGGGTAATTATTTTATACACAAGCGCTTGTGGAAACTTTTTTACACAAGCGTTTTAGTTTTAGGGGTTAAGGACTTTGTTTAGCGTTTAAAGTTTGGATTAATATTCTATACACTGGCGGTGGAAACTTAAAGTTTCCACAAGCGCCTTAGTTTTAGAGTTTAGAGAGTTAGTTTAGGGTATAGGGTTTAGGGGTTTAGGTGTAGGGGTTTAGAATTTAGGGATAGTTGTTTCAATTTAAGGTTTAGGGTTATAATTTAGGATTTATAGGTTAGGGTTTAGTTTTTAGGGTAATATGGTGAGGATTTATGTTTTAACCTATAAACCCTAAATTATAACCCTAAACCTTAAATTGAAACAACTATCCCTAAATTCTAACCCTCCACACCTAAACCCCTAAACCATATACCCTAAACTAACTACCTATACCCTAGAATTAAGGCGCTTGTGGAAACTTTTAGTTTCCACCGCCTGTGTATAGAAAATTTGTCCTTAAAGTTTATGGGTAAAAGTGTAGTAGATTTGAATTTAGTGATTGTTGATAGAATTTTGGGTTTATGGTTAAAATTTAAGGTTTATAGCTTAAACCTAAACCCCTACTCATATTACCCTAAAACTAAACCTTAACCCTAAACCCTAAATTCTAACCCTAAATCCTAAATTCTAAACATGAACCTTAAATTCTAAACCTCTATATCAAAACTCCTAAACTCTAAACCCTAACCCTAAACCCTATAATTGGGGCACTTGTGGAAATAAAAAAATTCCACCGCCGGTGTATAGGATAATAATCCATAATGATAAATCTAATCTTTAATTATTATCTTATACACTGGCGGTAGTTTTCTACAAGCAGCGCCTTAGGTTAGGGTTTAGAAGTTTAGTTTATAGTATAGAGTTTAGGGGTTTAGGTGTAGGGATTTAGAAATTAGGAATATTGGTTAAAACTTAGGGTTTAAGGTTAGAATTTATGTTTTATAAGTTTAAACTTAATTCTTCGTATTACCTTAAAAACTAAACCTTAACCTCTAAACCCACACATTTAAACCCATAAATTATACACCCTAAACTAAATTCTTAAACACTAAAACTAAAGTACTTATAAAATTATTTAATTTTGGCAGCTAGTGTTTTAAATATAAATTCTTAAAATATTAGTTAACCCATTGATTTTTTTCATGACATTAGCGAAATGACTTCATTATGGTTCATATATGTTTCATTTTCTACTTGACATTGATCTGTTGACTTGAATGCACGTGTCATTTTTGGACAGTTTCATAATCAAAATATTTTATAAAGTATAAGTTTAATTTATTTGTTTATAAGACAAATTCTTACTCCGCTAACAATGATTAATGAAACATTGTAAATTAATACAACTTTTAAATAAAGAAAATAAACTCTCAACAAGGAGAAATTATTATATGGACCCTTCCCACCACGTCATCCATGGTCTTTAGTAATAAAAAAATTCCACGTCATTATTTTTTTACACGTCATTTACACACTCAAATTTATAATTTTCAAATCATCTTCTCTAATTTCTCCAATTAACGTAGTGTTTAGGGTTTAGGGTTAGGGTTAGTGTTTAGGGTTTATGTTTAGGGTTCAATGTTCATGGTTAGGGTTTAGGGTTTAGGATTGGGTTTAGGATTCAAGGTTTAAAGTTAGGGTTTATGGTTTAGAGTTTAGGGTTAAGGGTTTAGGGTTAGTGGAGGAAGCTATCGTTCTTGAAGAAAAAAAGGAAATAGTAAACCCTAATTTATTTTTAATTTGATACGACACCATGATTTGGAAAATATAATCCTAGTGTACAAATGATATGGAAAAAATAATGACGTGAAATTTTTTTATTACTAGGGACCATGGATGACGTGGTGGGAAGGGTCCATATAATAATTACTCCTCAACAAGAGCTTCGGTGAGTAAATTATTATTATTTTTATAAGGAATGGTATCGTTATCATGTGTATCATTAAAAAAACTTTCTTAAACTTAATAGAGAAAAAAAGTGCACATGATATAAGGATTACATCCTAGGAGGAACTAAATCCTCGCGTAATAGATCAACAACAAAAATCTGGACAGAATCTAAAAGAATTAAGTTGAGATTCGAGAGACTTGCACGTTTTGCCAAAAACATCTGTAATTTGATTGCACTTCTTAAGGATAACACGAATCGAGATCCGCCAATCTCTCTGGACCACATCCTAGATAACTCGAGTGATAGCGAGAGCGAAACCATCACGCTCTACCTGATGAATAAGCTCGATATCTTGGGCATTATCAGATTCCACCTCTAAATTCCGAAAGCCTATATCCCACAGAATAACAAGACTCAGGAAAATACTACATAACTCGGCTTTCACGACTGAACAACAACCAATAAATTTAGTAAAACCATGCAACCAATAATCAACCAATAAATTTAGTAAAACCATGCAACTAGGAACCAACCAATAAATTATTTTTTAAACTTCGGAGAGTAAATTATGGTAGGTAAGGGTGAGCAAAATTTGGCTCGATTCGAAAAAATTGATTTTTTTTTATTGATTATACATGACAGAACTTGACTCTTATTATAATTTTTATAAACTTGGCTCTACTAAAAAAAATCAAATAAAGATTAAGTTATAAAATATAACTTTAAATAAATTGAATATCTCAAAAATTTTAATAATTAGTAGATCATTTTTTTTAATTTGAATCGTAACTTTCAATTCTGCGTGATATATGTATATTACATATGAAGAAAAAGAAAATATATATGTATATTAACAAAAATTTGAATAACTTCACTCAATTAAAATTTATAAACTTAACTTAAAATTTTTTAAATAAAATTTAAATTATAAAATAAGACTAATATATACAAATAAATTAATATTTTTAATTATATGGGTGAAGTCCACATTAACCAAACGAGGCAAAGACGGCAATGAGAATATTAAACCCATGCATTAATTATGAAATTAAACAAAACGACATGGGATTATGGGCGCAGGGAGCGGAACTCAAACTGAACAAAAAATTGCGCCATAATAACATTATTTCAAGTCCGCCTTCTTTCTCTCCCCTCTCTCAAACACACTTCTCTCTCGCAAATCCAAAACCATGCCTCTTTTCACACCAAAATCCACTCTCTAAACCCTAATTTTATCCCCAATTTCCATACCTAAGCCTCTCCTTAATTCCTCAGATTCCCATCGGTGCTCAAGTTTCAATCAGGATTCGGAATTTTGAAAAATGGTCTTTCTCCTCTTAATGGACGAATTCGTTTCTCGAGATTTAACTTCTTCCGGGCTTCTTTGATCGTTTTTTTTTCTCGGGGTTCGAAGAGGTTTTGGAGAAAGCGTCGTTCGAAGCTGGTTGGAAGTGAATTTCGGTTGGAATTTGAAGGATTTTCGGTGAATTGATTGCCTTTCGATTATCTGAATAGGAGGGCTTTGGACGAGCAACGTGAGCTTGAATTTTTGCATTATGTTCTTTAGTTAATATCTCACTTTTGGGGTTTAGGGTTTTGTTTCAACGAGTTTTCCCGAATTCATTATTTTTCTAAAAATCACTGTTTCAACGAGTTTTCCTGAATAGAAGCGAAATGCAAGTAACGAAATGACGTTTAACTAAGGCGAATTCGTTAAGCTAAAAGTCTAAGTCACATTTGTAAAACATAACGAAAACCATCTCATTGTTTTGATATAATTGATCTAGTTTAAAGCAATAAGTTGCAAGTATAATTTCCATGCCTGATATTTTACAAGGATATTTTGAAGTTCGTGGGTTAAGCTAGGGTTTATTTTTGATAATTTATTGTCGTTTATTCTTGTAGCACCAAATGCTAGAATAGTGAGTTTACAGCTATTTTAGCTAAATCAAGCTTATGGCTTAATTGGTTTTTTTATGTTTCCAGGTATTTGTACCTTGTTTTTCTCGAGAGCTTAGCAGCTTGCTTTTGGTGCTTGTATTGTTTCGTACTTTTTTCTTAGATATTAGTGAAGATTGAATTTTGAAGGAGCTACCATGGACCATGGCCTTTCTGATAGCAGTGGTGAGTTGATATTAAAGTTTTGTTTTAGTTTGTTTTTTTCTTTCCCCCATGTATTTGATGATTTCGATATTCAAAGAACTTGGTTTATTGATGAAAAGTTAAGTGGCTTTCCTTGGTTAATTTGAGTGAATATTTAGGGTTTTGTAAGCTCTTGCTATTCAATAGCTTGTACTCACAAAAGGTTCTAGCCCCTTTATTTCTCACACCTGGTTCTCTCTTTCTCAATGTTGTCTCGAAGTGTTCTGCAAGCCTTGTCATAGATTTTTCAATATCATAGAAGCTTAATTCAGCTAATGAATTTTTTCTGATCTGAAACGGCAGGAACAGATGATGATCTCCCTTCTTCACATCAGAATAGGTTTCAGAGAGGGGGTCGCACTGCTGCAGGCAATGGAAGATCAGCAGTTGTAGGTTCTGTGGGCAATGGAAGATCAGCAGTTGCGCATTTGCCTAGGATTCATGGTGGTGACATGGAAACACAAATCCATCTCATTGAACAGGAGGCGTACAGTTCGGTCCTGCGTGCCTTCAAAGCTCAATCAGATGCTTTAACTTGGGTATTTGTCAATATTTTTTATTCAATAATTTATCCCATAAAGCTTGTGTCAAGTAGGTTTTAAAGCTATTTAAACCAAATGTGTTTTCCCTCTCAGGAGAAGGAAAGTTTAATAACTGAACTCAGAAAAGAGCTAAGAGTGTCAGATGAGGAACATAGAGATCTTCTATCAAGGGTTAATGCTGATGACATGATCCGGAGGATAAGGTCTGACTATACTTTTCCATGCTCTACCAAGTGGCTTTTATTAAATATCTAATGACTTCTTGTCATATCTGCATTTTAATGGGAGTTATGATCAATCATTGTTGTTAGGGAATGGAGAACGACAGGTGGGGTTCACCCTGGAAGGCTCAGTACAAGTCAGCCTATTCGTGACCCTGCACCTAGTCCAACAGTATCAGGATCACGCAAGAGACAAAAAACGTCACAATCTGTAGCTTCATTATCAATGGTTGCACCATCTCCCGCACTGCTTCCATCTATGCAACCGTCTTCATCGGCCTTGAGACGAGGTCCTACCCCAGGTGGAAAGAGCAAGAAGTCAAAATCTGTGAGTCAATTTGTTCCAAGGATGTTAATGAATGGAATATGCATCCTACTTTCTCCATTTACTGATGATGTATGCTATTTTGCTGTATCCTCAATGAAGTCAACGCAGTACCCTTCCACAGGGCTTCCTGGCAGACCACAGGCTTCTAACCGTATGTCTTCAGGAGCCTTTGCAACGAATGAACCTGCTGAAGCAGCACAATATGATCCATTAATTGGAAGAAGAGTTTGGACAAGGTGGCCGGAAGACAATCATTTTTATGAGGCTGTTATAACAGACTATAATCGAGTTGAGGTATATTTTGTAGTTGTATATATAGTACAATGTTAATTAATGGACCTGTATAATCCTATGTTTCCATGTTGATAGGGACGACATGCTTTGGTTTATGACATTAATACAGCAAATGAAACTTGGGAATGGGTCAATCTCAAAGAGGTAGGATTATTTCATTTTCATGCTGTCTCATGCAAAGTATTATTGTTTTGTATCACCTCATTTACCTTCAGCTAGTATGTTACATAGAAATTGTAATAAAACCAACTTTTATCTTTGTTGCATATTTTTCTCTGAATTTTTTATGACATTGCAGAATTTGTGCATGTCTATCCTTGTGCCTTCAACCATATGTTTGATGTTTCCAGAGATATGGTTTGAATCACATAGATTTATGGACTTATACTACATTGTCAGTCTTACCAGTTAGTCAATGATCAATATGTTTTTTCTTGAATTTTGGTGCAGTTTGGTTTGGAAATGATGAAATTTTGGAGGTGCCAGTATACCTTGCATATATTTTTGATATATCTATTAATGCGAGCAAGGGTCTCGTCTTGACAATTTGTATGTATGGGTGCAGTTTGGTTTGGAAATCATGAAATTATGGAGGTGCCAATATACCTTGCATTCCATGTTTCGTTATTATCATTCTCAGTCAGATGTATTGGTTTTGCATTATATTCAGAGGATCAGGTTCATGTTTTGGAGCTGTTGACCTATGATCCCCATGTATCATGCATAACTTTGTTCCAAGTTTGTAATATTGCATGCTGAAGTGGTAACCTTTTCAATAATTAACACTAATATTTTTGTTACTTCCAAGAATGTCTTTTACTATCTTCTTGTGCTTTTAACTACTTAAGGCTCATAATGAGCTGTAAGAAGCATAGAATGGTATTTTATGTATCCACTTCTTCGGTCACTCAAATACAATATTGGAGTAAGTCCTTTGTATTATGCTTTCTTGCCACTCTACTGATTGTTATATATATGATGGTAGATATCTCCTGAAGATATTAGATGGGAAGGTAATGATCCTGGAATATCCCATAGAGGTGGTCGCCCTGGACCAGGCCTTGGGATTAAGAAGTCCATGGGTCATGGTGGTGCGGTGGTTGGAGCAGGAAGAGGTAGGGGGAGTATAAAGGGTCAGGTCAAGAAGGATTTCCCTTTGGCGCAAAATGGTGTTGGGAAAAAGGTTTTGGGTGATATTGAGATACTACATACAGATACTCTAATTAAGGAGGTACAATTGCTGCTCAAAGATAACCCAATATTCTGAGTATGTCAAAATATGTTGTGTAATTGTTTCCTAATTTTGGAAATTTTGATTAGGTGGAAAAAGTCTTTGGTGTAACCCATCCCGATCCTATGGAGATTGAGAAAGCAAAGAAAGTTTTGAGCGTAAGTATTGTCCTCTATGATATTCTTGTGTTCTATATCAGCTATTGCAGCAATCATGATGGGTAGTCATTATTGCAGGAGCATGAACAAGCCCTACTTGATGCAATTGCAAGACTTGAAGATGCATCCGATGGCGAAAGTGGTAATAACTAACTACATAAGTTATATAATTTCAGTTAAAATAGGGATGCAGCAATCTTCTATTGTACAATTTAATTGTAGCTTTTGGATATTCGGTTTACCTGTGGCGAAGGTGTAAAAATTTCCAATTAATTATTGTTTTTTCCTCATTACCACTCTCGTAAGAACGAATGCAATGATGCAAATTTCTAACTGACAAGAACACCACATGTATAACGTAGCTTCTATGCCTGCAACATCAACAGCAGCAAGATGAAAACCCTTTCTGGGGAAAAATGAGTTGTGACATGTTTAAGCTTGTGTGACCTCTTGTTTTCATTACCCCATTTTTTGGGTTATATGGCTCAAAGCCAGTGGTTTTATATAGCTTTATTCATGAAGTAAGAATGCATGTTGCCATCTTAAACATAAACACAGTTGATTCAAATGAAATTTGTCATTGATTCACCTATTTTTCTGCAATAGATGTCCAAAACACAGTTTGGGTGTTTTTATTTATTTCTTTGGCTTAAAAGCAGATGGAGGACATCCATTTCTCACAAGGACAATCAATGGATCAACCAAGGGCATGGAGAAAACTGCAGTTTGATGAGAATGGTTGAAGACTCTAATGGCATAAACATGGGATTTTAGCCAGCTTTATATATCCAGTAGCAGTTGCAGAAGCTTTTGTATCTGTTTTATCTTTACTTTTCTATCAGCTAGGCTAATGCCCTTTTCATGGTACATAAATCTTTTTTGGTTAGAAGGTTCAACTCGACTGTCAGCTAGGAAAATTCCTTGTATAAATCTTTCAAATGCTAGTGAATGATATCCCTGACCTTGTAAAAATTTATTTTCATTGTGTTTGCTTTATCATCTTTGTCCCTATCTTGTACATTTGGTTCCAATTTTGGGAACCAGAAGGTTTAATTTCCTGCAAGTTGCAATATATTATATATATACACACAAAAAAAGAAAAAAAATCAACAAATCCAATGGAAGGCCTATTTCACAGCAGTTCAACCAACCAGTCTAAGAACAGGTTGCTTGTCCTACAATGAGGCAATAAATTCAAGGATACAATTCACCATCACAGCATCATAATCAGGGCCTTCCATTTCAAAGTGGCTAACTCCTTGGATTAGACGCTTTTCGGTGCGTCCTGCTGCAGATTTCAGCTTGTTGTTGAGCTGATTCACACTCGTAAATCCATCCCGAGTTCCCATGACAAAGAGTTTCGGTTTCAGGGATTGCAGGATGGCATTGTGGTGTCGTCCAAAAAGGATCGAGGCCATCATGCCGAAAGGGTACCCCAGACTTACGTATCCCACTACTTGCTCGAGTTGATCTACTGCAGAACCTGCAATAGGTGCCCCTGTAAAAAAGAAAACAAAACCTAAATATTTTCAGAACATGAGTTCTAAGGGTGATATACGTTGATAGAAACCGAACAATCCATTCGAGACCTAAGAATGGTATTTTTTTAATGTATAAACGACCTAAGAAAATATCATAATAACCAGACAGATTCTACAACAAATCTGCACCAAATCCACCATTCTTAAGGAAAAGCATTAATAAAAAACTTGAAGTACAGAGAGCAACAAACTCACTAATTTGCCTTTGACTTAGCCTGTAATAAGAATCCAGTCAAGCCTTCACATTTACATATAAAGCAGAGCACAGTGGAAAAACAAAATTCACTAATTTGTTCTAGAACAAGCAAAGTGAAGCATATACAAACTAGGCTTCCTAGATTGGCTTAGGCTCAGCCAAAATGAAACTCAGCCCTGTCCCCATTCTTCAGTCCTCACCTTATAAAGCTACTGTTGCTAATACTCTTTACACTTCAATGTATATCATGGACAAAGTCTTTGATAATTTCTGGTTGTTTTTGAATCCACAAACAAAATCAGGGAAGACAGATAAATTTAAACCCTCCATTTTTTAGGTGATGCAACAACTTCAAAGAGGCATGCTTTTCGAAAGATTTGAGCAAAAGATCAGAATTTTCAACAAATCATTTCCTGAAACAACTCTAACCCCACCTGAATTCATAAAGTACATGTGTATTTATCCAAATTCATAAAGTATTGATCATAAATCTAGAACAACACTACATAGCAAAACAAGAAACTTGAAATCATTGGCAAGCTTAAAACTTTCCTGATCAAATTACATGATTAGCATTTGATCAACAGGCTAGACTACTAGAGTTAAATCTGCATACAACTCATGAACAACTTGATCATGTAGAATTCAATACCTCTCTAATGGGATCTAAATCTAAACATATTTTTAATCACTGCCCAAAACCAAAGAACAATTAATTCCCCACATCAAAATCAATATATTTTTCCAAAAAAAAACAATGATTATATTATACCTGCAGAAGAACCCAGCAACAAGATCTTGTGAGAAGAAATAATTTGAGAAACCCAATTGCAGACGGCGACAACATCGGCGACTTCTGCAAAACCTGTAAGAGAAGGTTTTCCGGTTGACCTTCCGACGCCTCTCATGTCAAAAGTAGCGGCGGGGTAACCTTTGTCAGCTAACCCAGAAGCAATCCCTTGCATAAGAACCTGACAACCACCCATGATCGAGTATGGATGGACGAGGACGATTGCCATGTTGTTGTTGTTCACTTGTTTTGGTCTGAAAATCCTTGTCCTTAGGTTGACTCCATCAGGGGTTTCGACATTGGATGACTCCACCGTGTAGTTTGGCATTGTTGGATTGAGCAGGCTTAATGAAAGAATGAATCTTGAAAATTGAGAGTAAAAAAAAATAGAAAATAAATTTGATGAAAGCAGTTGGGAGTTGAGTCTTGTTTAGTTGGACAACTCGATACAATCTGAGGGCTTAAACTAAAAAGGTCTAATTCACCTCCAGTCCCAATACTATTTGTATTATGAAATTTAATCCCTTTGCTTTGATATAACAAGTTTCCCTACTTATTTTTCTGTTAACCACTTATATCCAATCCATTGGCTTATTAATCCGAATTAAGTACTATAGAGGCTCATTATGGGGACGACCCTCCTAATACAATTTTCTCCATTCACAACTACAAAACTTGAACTCCTAACCTTGTTTAAGGAATCTAATGACTAATCCCGCTAAACCAGCTAGTTGTTGATAAGTTTCGTACTTATTGATAACATTGTTAATTCTCACTTTTAAGATGTCACATATTTGAGTTGAAAATTTTGATTTTTGGACTGAAATAAATTTGTTATGAGGTCTATCAACTATATATATATGGCATGAGATCAAGTTATATGGTGTAAAATTCATTTAGTTTTACACTAATTTAGGACTATTGAATAAGTGAAATATATGGATGAGATTAATAGTAAAAAAATTGAAGATTATCACTTGGTAAAAAAAGATAAAGAAATAATCTAGGCCATTAATTACCATCATCCAACAGTTCAATTGTTAATCGCATCCATTCGTTTCACTCATCCAACGGTCCAAAAAACGTGTAAAACTTAAAGAGTTTTACATTGTGTAAACGGATCTTATATATATTTATGAGTTAGGATCAACTTGCACAATGTAAAACTCTTTTAAGTTTTACACGTTTTTTGGATCGTTAGATTGGAGGAATGGATGACTCAGATTAACTCCTTACTCTTTTTTTTCAAGTGATAATCTTCACATATTTACTGTTAATCGCATCCATTCGTTTCACTCATCCAACGGTCTAAAAAATGTGTAAAATTTAAAAGAGTTTTACACTGTGTAAACGGATCCTATCTCATATATATTATATATATTATATGATGATCCAATCCAGTGGTATTCTCCAAAAAGAAATAATGAAAGGGCTGTTTAACTCAACACTGCACCAAATTCATCCATTAATTGAAATTGTTCACTCCAAATAGGTTTAATCTAGATTTTGCTGAATCCTACTGTGAGAAAACTCAGTTTACCAGGGAAAAAGAGGCAGTGCATGGAATTCTAATGGCAAAAGGGAATGGAGATTAAACATCCTAAGGGCAGGGTATCGAATTCGGTCTCGAAGTCACCGTAGCCAATACTAGTGCTTATTACTTGGAATGTTGAGGTCTTTAAATGCAGGACTGTCGACTGCAAGCCCCATTGCATGGAGACTGTTGTCGACGTATATGACGGCGCCCGTGATAGCTGAAGCCAATGGTGATGCCAAGAAGGCAGCAGTGTTCCCCACCTGCAGAACCATTGAAATCATAGTAGTTCCTCCGAATTACCTGCAGATAGTTCTTTCTGGAGAGGTGCATTGGCCTTTGAGTATTCGATTATTGTGTCGATAAATCCGATTGCTTGTGCAGCACGGCTTCTTAGAGGACCTGTTCATGAAAAGCATAACTTTATGGATAACCAAATGTCTTCCAAAAATTACACTTTGCTGACATATTTCAAGGCCTGAAAACATCTCTCTGTGTGATATATACAAGAGTGAGAGTTGGCCTTACCGGCAGATATTGTGTTGACCCGAATTTTGTGTTTTCTTCCTGCTTCAAAAGCCAGTACCTGAAAATTAATGAGAGAAACATAAACAAGGCGAATTCGAGAAACTGAAAATGCAATCAAGTTAGTACATTGATAATAGAAAACAAATTAGGACTCACTCTTGTGTCACTTTCTAGAGCAGCTTTAGCAGAACTCATACCTCCACCATATCTGCATATGATTATTGTTTGAGACTACTGTCGCCTAACAAGAAGTATTCACTCTGTTTTCGGGATAGTAAGCAAACAAAACATGGAAAACATACCCTGGAATTATTCGCTCAGAAGCTATGTATGTAAGAGAAATTGAAGAACCTCCTGCACCAGATCATCAGAACAGGTAAAACAAATGAAATGATATAGACTGGAACCGACGAAAGACGTGCCTAGATTCATTAATGGGAGAAAGTGCTTGAGTAAAGAAACATAGGAGTAACTTGAAGCAGATAAAGCTGCAAGGTATCCTTTCCGGGATGTCTCGAGAAGAGGTTTGCCGACCTGTTAACAAACAATTTGTAGTTAAGAACAGAGAAATAAAGCTGAAGCCATTAGGAACTGGAAGCTTGGGACTCTTATACCTCGGGGCCATTAGCTAGTGAATGCACAAGAATGTCGATGCTTCCAAAATCCTGTTTGACAGATTCAGCAACTTCCTGGAACACATAAGAAGTAATGTAATCGTGAATGCAATCGACTAAAATTTACTTGTGATCTAAAATTTTAGGCTCTAAAAGTTCAAAAAATGTACCAGAAACAGGCTTACTTTCACTAGATTCAGACATTGCCATTGTTACAACCTTGTTAAACTTTACCGCAGACGAATTGAACCTCTGTCGGGAAGGCTCAAAAGATGATACATTGCATGAACTCGTAAGCTTCAGCCATGACACGCCTTTGGAATTCAAACCTAGAATGGCAGATCTTGCCTTAAAAACCCCAGGAGATAATGAAATACAGGGTCTTGCAGCCATTGTTTGAAGGTTGGAAGCTAATGTTGCAGCAGCCATTCTCAGAATATGATATTTGACAGCAGAATCTGAAAAAAAGAATGAGTGACATAAAAACAAACGCATACAGGGCGTGCATAATTGCACACATTGTGCCTTAGAAGTATAATTCATTTGGCTTTCCTATTGTAGAATTACTAATCAAGAAAACCCAATTAGCTAAATCAGTAAAAACATGAAAAATATCCTAAAAAATACAAATTAATCTGAAAATAACTATTAAAGATTCCATCTTTTTACCTTAGCAAAACCCAAAATTCCAAACTTTGCACCTCTAAGAAAAGAAACACCGATATTCTCAAAACAAAGATTAAACATTTGACAGATTTCCCAGAAAAGAAAAACAGCAAAACTCAAAAGGAAAAGAAAACAGGGACATGAGGACTTTGAGTAGCCATTGAGATATACAGCATGAACTGTTGGATGATATATTATTATTATTTAAGAATATATACATCTGATGATAAATACGTGAAATTGTAATACTAATAGTTAGTTAATACTAGGATGGGATTGAACAAAATTGTTTAGCATTTAATTAAAACTTAAAAATGTAGAGGTTTAGTTAAGATTTGGGAGCTGAGTTTTTTTTTAATATTATGGTGTGATTATGTCATAATATTTTTTATTCTTAATCCTTTAAAAACGCATATAATTCGAACAAATTGTTCAAACTCGAGTTCCAAAACTCAAATTACTAATGGTATTATATACATGATTAGTGTCTCGATACATCAAAAACCAGCCTCAAACTCACTTGCTAAACTTATATATGTTCATCAGTTGATCTGTACTCCAAAAAGGGTAACACTTTTCTCCTTCCTAGTCTTATTGTACTTCTTCTTCCCCAAATTCAGCTCCAACTCCACCGCCGAATCATCCGCTCGAGAACCGTCATCGGCCGACGCTTCCACCGTATCGGTCCCTTTCTTATCGCCCTCCTCCATGCAACAGCTTTCACCATTGTAATTCACATCAATGAGGAAGAAATTTCTGCCACTTTGGTTCCCACCAGGGCACTCACATGTGTAAAATGTCACGGTATCTTTCTCCCCAAGTTTCTTCTCCTTAACGAACCGGCTCCAGCCCCTGGTGAAAACATAGCTTTGGCTACTCCTCCAATAGCAGTAACGAAACTTCCATGTCACCATTAACTTGTCGTAGAAGACAAGCTCGATGTCTTCGACCCCGCCGACCGGACTTTGTCGATCGGTCTCGGAGATGTGGGGAAAGTGTTTGACGGCGTATTTTTTCGGGATCACGAGCCGGTTAAGCTTGCCGACGTCGCTCGGTGTTAATTCCTTTTGAAACAGTTGCATGCATGAGAACTGTGTATCACCGTACACAAACTTTTTGTTAAGATTAGCGGTCAATTTCCCATCTTTTTTAGACAAAATCTTGACGAAATCTTCTAACTTGGCTTGATACGAACCGTCCCGGATCATGTTCAACACATCCTCGGTCGAATAAAGGCTTTGGAAGTCCGGTTCCTGAACATTGAGATCGGTCCACGGGAAGTTCCTATGTGTGTCGCCGCTACGTAACTTGACGGCGGCGCTGTCGTAAGCCATGGCAGCTTCTTTCTCCGACTTGAACGTCCCGAGCCATATCCGCTGATGGTTGGCGTATATTTGTGCACCCCAATGCCCATTTTGCTGCGGGACAACACCTTTGAACCTCGCCAACGACGCACCGTGGTCATGCCGGGCACGTTTTCCGGGACGGTGCTTGTAGCCACTGTTGCCGGAATCCGATGTTTCCGCCGCCAGAACACTCAATTTAGTGTTCAAAACGATGCTCGAATCATCTTCCACCATTAGAGACTAATCTTAAAACAAAATATATATGCAGACAAAGGTGAAAATGGGGTTTAATATATATAAAAATACAGAAAAACTAAACGGAGAAAGAAATTATAGATTCAAAGAATCCAGGAGAGATTTGAGGGAGAAAATGTTGGCAATTAATCAAAGGGTTTTGAATTTGAAAGATGAACCGAGTTAGCAACGAATATAAAAATAAAAGCAGATGATTAAGTTAAAACCATATGCTTAACTTAAAATCCCAGGGAAACCAGTGAAATTAGTAGGTTAGAAACGAACTTGATTTTTTTTTTCCAGAATATTGTTTAATTAACACAGGATAATTAAGCATTGTTTAAGTAAGTTGAAACAAATTCTGTGAGTGAATGAGTTTTGATGTTAATTTATTCTTAATTAAGCATTAAGATTTTGTTTTTACTTAATTACTTAGCCTCTCTCCGTTACATCATTTTTAAACATAAATTGCCGTTTGTTTTTAGTTCAGTGTGTGATGTGATTTTAACTATCAAATTTTATCTAATAAATTCGGTTTAGAATTTTAATATTTTTTATATTAAAATACTGTTTATTTGTAACAAAATCATAAATTATAAACTAATATGAAAAAAAATAAAACTAGATTTGGTTTTGTCCACAGACTGGGATTAAAAACCTGACAACATCAAGACGATAGGCAATAATCCGACAACCAAATCAAAATATTTCCTAATTTCCCCCCTTTAAATTAATTTTCTCAAGAAAAATAATCATCAAAGGAAACTGCAACGGTTAGTTAATCTTTGATTTGTCAGCATATTTTTGTTACCGTGATTAATGGGTTAGGGGTTTGAAATTTCATTTGTTATTTGAATTAATTTTTTTTAATATGCTGGTGTGATGCAATTCAATTTTCTTAGTTTTTTTAAAAAGGCACACACAATATGGTAATATTGGTGCTCGAACCCGAATCACCAAGATGATAAACATCGTCCTTTGCCACTAGGACACAAAGGGTTGAATAATAAATACTGTGTCCAACTGATCCGAGATTTTAGGGTGTAATACTATATAAACAACAATTGCTCTTTGTGGGAAAATGGATGATATTCATTTTAAGATAATTGAGTTGAATCGCTTTGTTTGCAAAGTGTGTGTGCACTGTCAAAGGGTTAAAAATATTTATGAATAGTAGAATTTAGGGATAATGGTCAGATTCAAGGTTTAGAGTTAGGGTTAAAATTTAGAGTTTATAGGTTAAAACTTAAATCTCTCACTATATTACCATAAACTCTAACATCTAAACCTTGAATTCTAATCCCAAATTATAAATTCTAATAATTATCCCTTAATTTTAAACTCAATTATAAATTCTAACAACTTTCTATAAATTCTAAACCCCTGAACTAAGAGGTTTGTAGAAACTTTTAGTTTTAACCGTTAATGTATAGAATAATTGCCCTGTATGAGAAAATATTCTATGCACTGGCGGTGAAAAAAACTTTCTACAAACACTTAATTTTTAAGGTTTAGAGGTAATACTTTATGATTTAAGTTTAAAGTTTTAGTGTTTGTGATTAGATTTTAAAGTTTAAAAATATGTTTTAAGGTTTAAAGTTTAGGAATTAAATTTTAAGGATTAAGATTTAAGACTCTTAAAAAAATAAGTGATAACTTAGAAGTCCATTTGGAAAAATAAAATTCAATTAAAAATGCATCAAATAATTACCTTATATATAATTATGAAAAATTAACCTCTCTCAAGCCAATTGAACAATATTATCAAATTACCACACATTAAAATTAAATGTATTAATTCATAATCTACAATATTTGTAATATACAGCAATTGCATTTATAACTAAACTGTGTAATAATACTGTCCTTGTAATATATTTCCACAATAAAACCCGAATTTTATGTACTTATGAAAATTACTGTAAGTAGAGGCTTGACTTGCAAGAAAGATCTGAACCAGTAAACATTGAGAAGGTATAGGGCTGAGTAATTTCAGGAAAATTTAGTTACATTTCAACAGAATCCTCTCTTTCCCAACAATTCTAACATAAACTCCACTCTTTGTGTTACTGTTTTCACACCCCCCATTATTACAGAACTGCATGCATGGTTTCTTCTTGTAAGAGATCCAAGAGTTGAAACTGAAACAAATTACAATTCTTAATTCAATTGTGAGCTAGCTTCACTCTCTCATCTGTGGCATCTCTATAAATGACAATAGGCTTCCCTGGATCATTATTTCTACCTCTCGCCGTCCTCGACACCGGCTCGTCACCGTCGCCGGAGTCTTTTACGATTCCGATATACGTTGTCCCGTCAGCTACCAAGTTTTGTAGAAGGTTAGTAGTGATCCGAAAGTAGAAATGGCTTGAAATGTATTGGATGAATAGATCATCTTTACTTATTTAGGTTTCCATGTGAATGTACAGTTTATGACTATGCCATATACATACATACATACATACATACATACATACATACATACATACATACATAGTGTGTTTTTTTTAATCTTTACATGTTTGTTTGCAGAAGAAACTATCAATGGCTGCCACTGAGAATTCCATCACTGAGATTGAGGGAAAGGTTAGCAGATTAAAGCAAATTAATAGTTTAAATTTGATCCCCTAGGAGGGTATTATGCATCTAAATTCGCTCGAGTCCGCAACCTCTAAAATTTTATAATAATAACGGTGTCGAATACTAAATAATCATTTCAATTTCGGTCACATAATTCACCTTACAATGTCTGTGTCTTAGCATTATTTGTTTGTTTTTATAGCCATTATGATCTTATTTAACTATTGATAATGACAGGCTTGTGAAGAAAGTAATAGCTCTGAACAAGTAGAAGCTCTGAGCACAAATGAGAATATTACAGATGGAGAGAATAAGCTCAAATCCAAGAACAAAGGAGGATGGAAATTAGCAAGTCTTTTGTTAGGTATTTCTCAGATATGTATGCATATTCATCATTTGTAATGTAATAGTACATGAATTGTTCTACAAGTAATTGCCTTTTCTTTTGTTTCTGGTTGCAGTGAATCAAGGCCTAGCAACATTAGCTTTCTTTGGAGTAGGGGTGAACTTGGTGCTGTTCTTAACCCGGGTTCTTGACCATCATAACGCCGATGCCGCTAAAAGCGTTAGCACGTGGACCGGAACTGTCTACCTATGCTCTCTGATTGGAGCGTTCCTTAGTGATTCGTACTGGGGTCGTTACTTGACATGTGCAATCTTTCAGCTCATACTCGTGCTGGTACCGGATAATCGACTTCGTTGTTCTTCATTTACGGATGCACTTGATTTCAGTAATGTTGATTGTGAAATGTTTGTACAGGGTTTGGGGCTATTGTCACTTGCTTCACGGTTGTACTTGATAAAGCCTGCTGATTGTGGTGATGGGATAAGACCCTGCACCAGTCCATCACAACCCGGTGTTGCTTTGTTTTACTTATCGATATATCTTATAGCGTTCGGATACGGCGGGCACCAACCGACATTAGCCACACTTGGATCGGACCAGTTCGATGATTCACATCCGAAAGGAGAGGTTTCGAAAGCTGCATTCTTTAGTTACTTCTACTTTGCACTTAATGTAGGCTCTCTATTTTCAAACACCATACTGGTTTACTATGAGGATTCGGGCAGATGGACGCTAGGCTTCTTTGTTTCTTTAGGTTCTGCAATCATAGCCCTGTTATTCTATCTGATGGGGACTCCGAGATATCGGTACATGAAAGCAAGTGGCAATCCCCTGCCGCGCGTCGCTCAAGTATTCGTTGCTGCATACCGGAAGTGGGGTGTCAAGCCGGCTGCTGCCAATGACTTGTATGAGGTCGAAGGAACTGAGTCCGCCATCAAAGGGAGCAGAAAAATATTCCACAGTGATGATTTCAAGTAAGTATAAGATCAATCATGGACATCCCACACTTAGTGCCGATGTTAAGCTGCTCGAATTTGATCTGCAGGTTCCTCGACAAGGCGGCTACGATAACTCTGGATGATTTGAGTACACCAAACAATCCATGGAGGCTTTGCACTGTAACGCAAGTTGAAGAAGCCAAATGTGTACTAAAAATGTTACCAATTTGGCTTTGTACTATAATTTACTCTGTCATCTTCACTCAAATGGCATCCCTTTTTGTGGAGCAAGGAGACGTAATGGAGTCCTATATTAAGGACTTCCACATTCCGGCTGCCAGCATGTCGGCTTTCGACATTTGTAGCGTCCTGATTTGGACCGGGGTCTACCGAAGCATCATCGTTCCCTTGGCTCGAAGATTAACCGGTAACCCCAAAGGATTAACCGAGCTTCAAAGGATGGGGATTGGACTTGTCATCGGGATGGTAGCTATGGTCGCAGCCGGTGTCACCGAGATACAAAGGCTCAAATTCGTGACCCCGGGCGAAAAGAAAAGCTCTTTAACAATATTTTGGCAAGTACCACAATATGTTCTAGTAGGTGCATCCGAAGTTTTCATGTACGTTGGTCAACTGGAGTTCTTCAATGCACAAGCTCCGGATGGTATTAAAAGCTTCGGAAGCTCCCTTTGCATGGCGTCCATGTCTCTCGGTAACTATGTTAGCAGCATGTTGGTTAACATTGTCATGGCGATCACGACGAGAGGTGGCAGTCCCGGATGGATCCCTGAAGACCTCAACTCCGGCCATATGGACCGGTTCTACTTCCTTATCGCCGGTCTAACCGCGGTCGATTTTATAATCTACGTGTTTTGTGCCAGATGGTACAAATGCATCAACCTTGATACCAGAGAGAAGGGAACAGAATCGGAAGAACAGGCAAAGGAGTTGCTGGAAAGAGTTTAATTTTTATCCATTTTCAACATAGTTTGATGATTGCAGCATTAATGAGAGATAAATAGTATAGATGTGTACGCCAAGTTCCTGTAACTGAGGGTTTTTTTCAAGATTTGTAAATTCTGTGCTAAAACCAATTTGAGATGGTGGCCACCTTTTGCCTTACACTGGATTTCCAGACTACACTGGATTCAGCTCTCGTCGCAAGAGCTGTAACATCCAGTTCGTCATTCGTTCGTCCGTCGTTCGCCGTTAAAACCTATATGTTCCTTTACTTCCTGTCCAGTTTTCACCTTCCCCTGGTTATAAAAAAGACATGGCTGAAACTCAGTGTAATAACATCCATTAAATCCATCAGAGTGGGGGCACCATGCTGAACTGCATTTTGCACTGATTTGAAGATTTAGACGGTGACAAGGAAAGAACATAAGCTTTCTGCCTTGTAATTCAAACCATAAATTGAGAGGGGACCGAAACCAAATGTAGCAGTCCAGGTGGAAGATGATGCAACAGCCTGCAAAGTCATTACTCATTTCAGTCTCTCTCCCCCATATATATCTGAACCAAAAACCCTGTCCATTTCCTTATGTTTTTTTTCTATGCAAATTATGAGGTGAAAGAAGAGATTTGCATTTTTCATCAAATGCAAAAGCACTAAAACCATAATTAAACCAAGATTATATCATCAAATCATAAACCCTTTTTTCTCATTTCTGTTGATGAAAAGTGAGAACACAGAGAAGAATAGTGGAAAGGTTGACAAAAGGTATCTATCTTTGATGTCTCTAGCCACCAACTAAGTGTTGTTGTCATTTGTTTTGGTCAGTGTCAGGAATCAAAAGAGTTTGAGCAGTGAACACAACATAAAAAGCCATGAACTTCTGTCATGTGGGGCATTAATTTTCGATTGATGTGAAGTTATAATTGCTAAATAGATGCAATAACTTTCAATTGTCGAAGCTTGTGAAATCGGACAGAAGAGCCGTCGCTTTCGGCGAAGTGTCTGTTGTATTTAACATCTTGTATCTAAACAAAGATCCTCAGCATAACACATGAAAAATATACATTGGTTCTATCCACCCTCCACTGGATTTATGGCCTACAGGCATCTAACTACCTCTACATAGAAATGGAAATCGGATGGACGGTAACACAAGGTTGAAATGAAACGAGTTACCAAGTGTTGTCGGATGTGCTCATGTGCAAACAATGTTACTAGTAAAAAGATACCCGATAACTTATGAACAAGCGTGCTTGTTGATCCACTTAGCGAAACAGCCTTTGCACTGATCTCTTAGGTACTTTGCCTTCAAGCTTCAAGCTTCTATAAGCTTCCCGGATGTGGCAAGGCCTGATTGGTCCTGATTCTTTTCTCTCTGCCATGACCATTCTAGCTGCAAACCACCAGAACAATGAAAAAATAAACTTAGATGCTTAAATTTTGATCGGTGAACCTTTTAGCATCAAGTCATATATGTGATCGTAAAATTTGATGCATTGTTGTGAATGATGTATGTAATAGAGAAAGCTTCAAAGTGCTGCATTTATATTCCTCCATATGCATGGTTTCACTATGTCTGTTTTCTCTTTCAAACAAAACTAATTTGCATCTGGAAATGAAATCTCAACAAGACCAGCCGACCACTACAGAAGAAAAGCGCATGTACCTTTCTCGACAAGTTCACCTACAAACATTTTTGCTATCCCACACACAACAATGGTCATTGGTAAAGAAATTTTCTGACTGCCAGTTATGCTTACCAACAACTGCATTTACCAAGAACAAACCTGAAGTCAGTGTATTATTCAAATCATGTTTTGCAATATCGAAACGCATAAATGTGCCATGGACTTGGAGCTACAGCACCAGTACATATGCCATATGGAATCTCATGTCCATTCATCAATAATTGGCTTAATTTTCAGATAATTATCACTCCCTTGCAAATAAAATGTTCAAAAATAAAAATAGAAATTTAGGCAGTTTAATACATCACCTTTATCTCTTGAAAGAAGAATAAAATAAGAACAGAGTTCAGAGAATGTAAAGCTTTGCCAAGAAGCCTACCCTTCTCATGTTAGACTTTTGAAGTGCAGATCTCCTAAATGATTCATATCTACTCATCTGATCCTCTGTGAATTGCGATAAAATGGCTCTGAAAAGAAGAACAAGATTTAACAGCTCTAGTAAATATGGTTGTTCACCTGATACATGAATATTTGAAGAAAAAAATAGAACACGAATACGGGAAGAGAGGGGGGAACTCACTGCATCTTGGCCATTTTAGTAGGGTCAGCACTAGAAGGGAACTTGCTAAGCTCAACATCCACATTTTCCTCCTCTTCATCATCATCATATTCTTTGTTCTTGTTGGTGACTGCAGCAGCGACACGAGCATTAACACTAGCGGAGTGCAACTTAGGAGTTGAACTTGACGACGGATGAGAGGGATTTTTCGTGGCGGGACCAAGGCCATCGTAATCATCATCATCATCTACAAGAATATTCTGTCCACCATCAGTTTGGTTCTGGGCTCCATTTGGAGTTTGGCTGTTCAACTCATCCTCACCAACCGGGCAATCAGGCGGCGATTCCTCTTGCTCCTCCAATGCTGCTTCAAATGGATCCTTTGATTGCTTCATTCTATCCGATAAATCATGCAAAGGTAATGCACATAAATCACTTCACTTAAATTAACACCAAGTGCTCTCTTTTAAACAGCAGATCAATGAAAACAACAGAAAAGAACAACCAACCCCAATCCCAAATCCCCCTAAAACGCCATTCACATAGCTAGAGCTTTATTTGCCTTTGACTTATCTCCTAATGCTTCTAAAGATCAAACCACCATACTTTTCTTCTTTGTCACCATTAAAACACCCAGTCTAAAGTCTAAACCCAAATTATGATGACCAGAACATAATAGAAGAGACAGGCATAAAAAGAACATTCAATTCAACAAAACCTATGTGCTTAATCATGGAATAAAGTGAGGCACAAAAAGTACCCATTATTCGAAAAAGCATATAGATGTTAAAGAAAACGGTGCAATAGAGAAGTAAAAGAGCTGAAACCCAGTAAAGAATGAGATCAACATAACAACCAAAGGATAATCATAGTTCATGAGAAGAGAAATACCTGAGAATGGAGCTGAAAATTTCGGGTCTGTTTCTGAGGAAATAAAGGGGAAGCCTTTAGAAAAATATTTTATTTAGAGAGAGAAATAGCTATGTTGTGATTTATCTGGTAAATTACATTATAGGTATCTTAACTATAGCTTTAATAACAAACGTGCCACTTCTTTTAAAAAAGTAATAATTTAGTCATTTAAATATTTTTTTGCAATAAATATGTCACTTTTCTTTTGAAAGTAAATTTTAATCACTCAATTTTAAAATTTTGTAACAAATTAATCACTTTACCGTTAAAATTTAAATAGACGACTTAATATAATAACAATATTAGTTCCTAAAGCTTATACATTCTATTATTTTTCTGATTCAATAAATTTAACCTCATATTTAAAAATTATGTTAGTAAAGTGATTATAACTACTAATAGGGAGCGTTAAGGTTATAATAAATTTTTCATTAGTCTTTAATTGTCTAGTAATGAAATGATTATCTGTCAAACTATTACATATGTCGATTATTGAATTGATAAAATCATAATATCTAAAAACTTGAAATTATTTAAAATGAGGATCCTAAATTAAAGATGAAATTTAAGATATTATAAAATTTAAAATAATAAATTAAAATAAAAATCATAATGATCTGAAAAACGTATGATACAATTAATTTTTTATACACATTTTTAAAATACATTTTGTTGTGCCAGGCCAAACGAACAAACATAGTAAACCAAAAACTTTGTGACTTGTGAGAATGCAGTGGCAGAGAACAATACTATAATTTAGCTGTTCGGCTTTTTATCCAAAACGACGGCCCTTGTCAGGCCAACTTATTTATTTAGCACAAGAATTTCAGACCACCAAATCCGTTAGCGTTAAAAAATAAAAATGAAAGAATTTTATCGATCCATTCCACTAATATATTATCAAAGGGTTTTATTTTTCTTTATCTAATAAGTTTTTTTCTTACGAAAAATAGTAAAAACTTTTAAGAATTTTTCCGTACTTTTGCAAGTTCACCTGACCTAGTAGGGATGGACCGGGGATGGGAGCAATGTCCCCTAAATTTTAAAATTCGTATTTTTTAATATATATATATATATATTATTTTGAAATATCAACAGCAATTCCAATGATTTTTTTTATCAATGAAGCTATAAATTAAAAAAAAAAACATAGTTTATTGTCATTTTAGATATATAATTGATTTTTTTATCTCATTACCGTTGCATGCATTGATGAAATATTGTGGATTGAATAATAACATAAGAAGGAGATATTTCGAAACTTAAAAATATAATTGAGGTTAAACAGTTAGATTTATGCTAATCGTATTAAAGGAAGAAGAAGATACCTCCACACGCGGATGGCAACCGATTTTTGGTCGTCTCGAACCTAACCCGAACTGATATAATAAAAGTATAACTCGATCCAGAAATTTTAATAAAAAATCTAATTGAACTCGATCCGGCTTGAAGAAAATTAATAGAAATATTAATTATAGTATATAAAATATTAAATATAAATATATATTTATAAATAAACTGGGACGGGACGAGAAATTTTCACCCTAAACTCGAACCCGATTTGACTCAAACTTCTTTAAAACCAACCCGACCTGACTAGGGATGGCCATGGGACGGGTCGAAATTTTAGTCGATCCGCATCCGACTCAAAAATTTAATACTTTCATCAAAACTGAACCCGAGATTTTATGATGTTTTACTTGACCTGAACTCGAAAATTCAAATCCAACAGGCATAAATAAAAATATCATTTTCAACGGTTCAAATAAAATATTGTGCATCACAGTGGAGCCAAAACCTAAAAAGTGAAAGAGGGAAATATTCCCGAAGATACTGTCTAACGGTTCACAGAAATCGAGGCAAAACGACATCGGATTCTCACGAGCACTGCACCCGCTACCTCTGCCGTCCCCACCCTAGAATCCAAGACTGTTTTTGCAATCCCCAAAACGGCAAAAATCCAATCTAAAACATGTCATCCCAAGCTCAGTTTCGTATGCCCCAAATGTTTATTAAGTTTAATATAAGTAATTTGTTGATTAATGAGAGACGTTATTTTTTCTCAATTTAGAAATTAATATTGGGTTTCATTTAAGATTGTTGTTACTATCATGCCAACTTCCACTATGCGACCCTCCGCGAACTTGTATGTAAACACATCTTGAGAACGTTCATCGACGATTACATGTGTACTTGACAATAAATTAATTCAAGCCATCACTTCTGAAGATGCTCAATCACAATATCACGATAATTCTTTATCGACACCTGCCGCTTTCTATTCAGAACCTTATAAATAATCATGCAACGGAAAAAAGGATACGGTAAACTTTTTACTCCTAAAAACAAGACAACATCCAAAAGTGTTGCTCATTTTACCGGTTAATAATTGTGTTAGTCTAGACTTCCACCAATTTGATAATTGCTTGAAAGTTGATGCCGGGATTATTCTTGAAAGGATGGAACCTTTATCCTTGAAAAGGGAGAGACTAGAGAGATCTTGAGGAGGTGTGCAATGTATTTGTTTGTACATTTAGAATTTTGAGGTTAATGTGATTTTATTCATTTTATGTTATATTTTCATTCGATTTGTCCACGATAAGAAATGATACGTATAATTGTCTACAACTCTGGCCGATCACGAATTTTTAATTAAAAACCTGATTTGCTCGGAAAAAATTATTTAAAAATTAAATAATATATATATATAAGTCGGGTCGGAGAATTTTTACCCTAAACCAAAATTCAACCAGACTCAAACTTTTTTGACCTTAGGGCTCAAGAAGTTTCTGAACTTTTGAAAAAAAATCAATTAAGCTCTTAAAATTTTTCGCACTCAATGTCACCTTGAAACTCAAAAAATAAACCAACCCGACTCTTTGACTGACGGAATCCATCGTTGAACGTGCTGGACTGATGATGGCATTCCATGTTAAAGAAAAGTGATGATGTGAAATAGGGGCTTAATTGATTTTTTTAAAGTCTGAGGGTTTAATTGATTTTTTTATAAAATTTGAGGCTTATTTAATGTTTAAGAAAAATAAAAAAAAAAGTTAAAATATTTTAAAATAAATATTAAATTACTACACATAAAAAATATGACAATTGTAATAACAAAATAAGATTAAAATTATGTTATAACTTATAACCTAATAGGTTGTGTAAAATCTAAAGTATATGCTAATACATGTGATGCAAACTCATGTCACAATATAGTTACATACCTTTTATTTGATTGAACCATCAGCATTTATGAAATTTAAGTTAAAAAATAAGAAAAATTAAGAAACACTCTTGCGGCATAAAAAGACTCTATGATACTTGACTTTATTAAAAAAATTCAACTTGCTCAATGCATTCAAGGAATAGTATCATAGGAAAATTCAAGATTTTTCTTAATAGTAAGATCACTTTCTTAGTCAAATTTTTTTTATATTAAAAAAATGTAACTTTAAATTTCCAAAAAAAAAAATTTATTATATTATTTTTTTAAAATTTTTAGCATTATAATATTTCTTTATAGTTTTAATATTTCAATTTAATTCAAATAATTTCTTAATTTTACTTTTTTTCTTAAAGATTAAATAAGCTCTCAAATTTTCTAACAAAATCAATTAAGCATGTCTAGACTAGGGGTGATAACGAGCCGAGCTGAGCCCGAGCCTGGCCAGGCTCGGCTCGGCTCGGAAACAGTGTATTTGAGCTCGGCTCGGGCTCGAGGCTCGCCGAGCTCGAAATTTAAGCTCGAGCTCGGCTCGAAAACAATTTTATTGGGCTCGGCTCGTGCTCGAAGCTCGTCAGGCTCGGCTCGGCTCGAAATGAAAAATTTTTGCTATAGTTTTTTATATAAAATATTCGTTAAAAATCCCTTTCATAAATAACCAACACTAAAACGAAATTCAATGACCGGAAAGGGGAAAAATTCCAAAAATTAGATTAATCCAAATAATCAATAAATATTCTTATAATACAAACACATAATTAAAGAAAATACAAAATCAAACAACAATCAACTAATGAAAGAAAATACAAACACGTAATTTATTTTAGTGCATATGTAAATTTCGAGCCTGTTCACGAGCTTTTCGAGCCGAGCCTGGGTAAGCTCGGCTCGGCTTGTTAAGGTTTCGAGCCGAGCCCGAACACGAGTCGAGCTTACTCGAGCCGAGCTTTGACCGAGCTTTGACCGAGCCGAGCCCGAGTAGCTCGCGAGCCGGTCAGGCTCATTATCACCCCTAATCTAGACACACCATCATTCATAAGTAGACTGCCACATCAGCATCGTGAACTACCACGTTAACGGAGAAAACTTTATCTACCCACTGGGTAGATTACCTAGCTGATGTGGCAGATTGGGTGGAAGATAATAAATTATGTGTTTATTATTCTTATATAAATAATAAAAAAAACATTAAATGAATCATTCAAACACATTCAATTTTAATTTACTATTTATTTCTCTTGACCTTTTACATGATCTTAATGATATAATATATATATATATATAATCATATAAATGATAAATTTAAACATGTTAAGATAAATTTTTTAACTCGTGATATTTGTTAAACACTTAGATTTTAATCATCATCATAATTTTAATGTTTTAAATATTTATTTTTTTAGAAAATTTTAACTCGAGATATTTGTTAAATACTGAGATTTTAATCAACATCACGATTTTAGTATTTTTTTAATTTATATTATTCTTTATACATAGTTCAATTTAATAAACGACATTAGATTTGTCTTTTCTATTGAATTTAAAATTTTTAATTGCATTTTCAGCTCTTCAATAACTCAACAAACAAACAACAAGGTTACTATTATTTTTAATCAAATTAAAAATAAAATATCATATATGAACCATGAATTATTAAGGTTTATCTGACCTTAATTTCTATAAAAAAATCCTTAGACTACTTATGGTTGTACAATGCTAAAAAGAAAATGGAGTAATTTAGTTGTACAATGTTAAAGATGTGAATTTTCTATCTTTAAAATAAAATTTGTTTCGAATAAAATGATTATTCTAAAGACTTGTTCAAACTACTTTTTTTAACTTTAGGTGTCATTGCCATCGTCGATAACCTCGTCGAATCCGACTACTGTCTACGTCGGACGTCGTCGTTCATTTCCTCTAATAACCTATCGTCGGTAATCAATAGGAGACATGTCAATCGAGCGTTGAACAACAAACACGAGATGCGACACCCGACGAGGTTATCGATGGTGGCAACGTCCGACGAGGTTATCGATGGTGGCAACATTGAAAATTTTAGGAGGTTTTGGTTTAGGGATTTGGGAGTATTTTGAAAGATCTTGAGATTTTTTTTTAAATTATTATATTTTCAGTTAAAAAAAATTAAAAAGAAAAAATAAATATTTCGTGTCTAGATCTTATTGGGTGATACATTTTTTTAACAACACAACCCTAAAACTGTAATTAACTAAAACTTTAGGCATCTAGAATTAACAAAAAGAAACGTTAGACAATATTTTTATCAAAAAAGTATTTTATGCACCTAAAGTACAAAAATATATAATTTAGTCACTTATTTGTATATTAGAGGACAATTTATGTTGAAAAATATATATTGATATAAGTATTATTCTTTATTTTCTGTTAATTTTTTATATATATTTGTCAATGAATTTCATGACATTAGGAGCACTAATGACATTCAGTGTTAAATTAGAAGAGAAAAAATATTAGAGGACAATTTGTGTGTTAAAAAACATAAGTATTGTTCTTTATTTTTTGTTGGTTTTTTTTATTTTTAAAATAATTAAAATTTCAACCATGTTTAACTATTTGGTTTAATAGCATTTATGTATGGTAAAAGATATATTAATTGCGTTGTATTTATGGTCTTGAAAAGTGTTTATTAATAAAGAAACATTAATTGTTTTGTATCGCCTAATCAAATTTTTAAAATATATTTTATTTTTTTTACTCATATTTATTGAAATTGCCATGTCACATACCATCTTAGGTAGATTACTCAGTAGATAGATATAACATTGCCCCACGTCAATACCATCGCAGTCAACAATAAATCTTGTCAATCAAAGGGTCATATTAGTTAGTAAATGAAATTAAGTGAAAAAAAACTTTAAAAGCTTAGTTAATTTTTTTTTTCAAAAATTTAAGAATTTCTCAAACCCTTAAGACCCTAAATTTTTTTTTTTTAATTCGACGTTACAACCCGCTGAATTCAGATTTTTTTTTTCAAACCCTACGTTATGTGCTAAGGTATAGGTTCGGAGATTTCGAAGTAAGAGATGAGGTGCGTAGAAAACGTGGTGTTTGAAGGAGAGGGAATCAAAAGATGATTAAAACACCATCGTGCTGATTCGCTCAACTCCCGACACGTAGCACCAAACCGAAACGGCTGAGGGAACCCACTCACATGAAACACTGCATCGCCCTCTCTATTTATTTCCACCCTTGAATCCATAACCAGACTGCTTAAACCCAGATTCCAAACAACTCTTCTTCTCTCTAAATCTACAGGTACCTTCTCTCTTTACTCTTTCTCTAAAATAACCATTTTCAAAACAAAAGAATCATGCAAATTAAGATGAAAGCATTGTTTTTTTGTTAAAAATTCTGACCAGATTCCTGCATGCACTGTCATCTTGATTCTTGTGATGAAATAATTACTCTTTTGGTTGAATTTGCAGGGTTTTACAAAGAAGAAGAAGGCAGCAATTATGGGTGCAGGTGGTAGGATGCCGGTCCCGGCCAGCAGCAAGAGCCAAGAAAAACAAACCACCGTCGACCGAGTTCCGCACGAGAAGCCGCCGTTTACTCTCGGCCAGCTCAAGCAAGCCATTCCCCCTCACTGTTTTAAACGATCCCTCCTCCGTTCATTCTCCTACGTACTCCACGACCTCTGCTTCGCCTCTCTCTTTTACTACATCGCTACATCGTACTTCCACCTTCTCCCGAACCCTTTTTCTTACATTGCTTGGCCTGTCTATTGGGTTCTCCAAGGCTGTGTCCTCACCGGAGTTTGGGTCATCGCGCATGAGTGCGGCCACCACGCTTTCAGCGACCACCAATGGGTCGACGACACTGTCGGACTCATCCTCCACTCCGCCCTTCTAGTCCCCTACTTCTCGTGGAAAATCAGCCACCGCCGCCACCACTCCAACACCGGTTCGATGGAGCGGGATGAGGTGTTTGTCCCCAAGCCAAAGTCCAAAATACCACCGGTTTCGAAATACCTAAACAACCCACCCGGCCGAGTTCTATCCCTTGCAGTCACATTGACACTAGGCTGGCCGTTGTACTTAGCTTTCAACGTTTCAGGCCGACCCTATGATAGATTTGCTTGCCACTACAATCCATACGGCCCCATCTACTCCCGCCGCGAACGGCTACAGGTTTACATCTCCGATGCAGGTATATTTGCAGTAGTTTATGTGCTCTACAACATTGCCGCAACAAAAGGGTTACTTTGGCTTGTATCCATTTACGGTGTACCTTTGCTCATTGTGAATGGCTTTCTTGTTTTGATCACGTTCTTGCAACATACTCACCCGGCGTTGCCGCATTACGACTCGTCGGAATGGGATTGGATGCGGGGAGCACTGTCGACGATGGATCGAGATTACGGGGTGCTGAATAAAGTGTTCCATAATATCACGGACACGCATGTGGCTCACCATCTCTTCTCGACGATGCCGCATTATCATGCCATGGAGGCCACGAAAGCAATCAAGCCTATACTCGGCAACTATTATTCGTTCGACGGGATGCCGGTGTACAAGGCGATGTGGAGGGAGGCGAAAGAGTGCCTTTACGTCGAGCCGGACGAGGGCGGCGGTAGCAAAGGTGTTTACTGGTATCGCAACAAGTACTAAGACCAACTCCCGGTCGATGAAATCGTAGTCTAGAAGTTCAAGTGCAAGTGTTGCACTAATAAAATATGGTGGAAACAAATGTACCAAAATGGAAGAAAAAAAAATGGTAGAAAAGTATGAAGATTTGCCTGCTAGAATGTTATTATGTTTTTAGTGTTGCATTAATAAACTATGGTAGGGGACAAATGTGCAAGTACTGCAATGTTTTATGAAGTCTAAAATCTAAATAGGTGCTCAAACTATGTTTGTGGATTACTTTTGGTGTTTAAATTATTTTTAGCTCTAAAAAGTTGCCTAAAGTTTTAATTTTGGTTATTTTAAGTGTTTAACCGTTAATTACCATTATTTTTATTAAAAAATATATATATTTTATTTCTTTTTTAATTTAATTTAAAAAACCCCTAAATTTCTCAAAACTCACAAAATAGCCCAAAATTCGAAATCCCTAATTTTCCAAGCCGATTCTGCCACTGATGGTCACGCTGCCACCCCATATCTGTCGCCGGACCACCACGAACATTTCTCCAACTACCCATCGCCGGTAACCGGCGGTAGATGTGTCGACCGGCTTCCTAACGTAGCCAAAATCGCGAAAAGGAAGTCATCAGCACACCTATCGTCGTTATCAGCGATGAGTGGTTGGGGGAAACG
Organism: Hibiscus tridactylites; assembly: GCA_958450335.1. Classification (NCBI taxonomy): domain Eukaryota; kingdom Viridiplantae; phylum Streptophyta; class Magnoliopsida; order Malvales; family Malvaceae; genus Hibiscus; species Hibiscus tridactylites. The sequence continues at coordinate 450,549 of OY288271.1, forward strand.
ATCGTTGTGGTTCGACGGCGACAATATTGATTTTCGGTGAGGTAGTAAATGACGACATCGACGGTAATTTGAGAATTTTAGGTTTTGGGTTAAGAATTTGGGATTGTTTTGTAAAAATTTAAAACTGTCAATTTAAAAGAAAATAAATTTTGAATGTTATTTAAAAATTAATTAGAAGAAATTAAAAATTAAAACACACCACTTGTCACATTTTAATTGGCTAACGACTTTTATTAACAGTTAGACACCTAAAATTACCAAAATTAAAACTTTAAGCACCTATTTGGATCTAAAAATAGTTTAGGCACTAAAAGTGATCCACAAGCATAGTTTGAGCACCTATTTGAGTATTAAGCCTCTTATACATACAATCTTGCTAAAATACAGACATACTGAAGAACAAATATAATATATCTATATTTCCAGGCAACATGGAGAATTGTTCTTAAGATGTTGAGAGGCAGTGTTTCTGCAATATTTGAAAGGTAAACAGTATTAGGTTAATTGATAGTACTGAAAAACTAAGAAATAACTTAAACTCCACAATCCACATGTTCACCTTTTTGGTTTGGGCGTGGGAGACCTAAAGGTGCGACCCATTGAGTGAAGGGGAAGGCGTCGACCGGCGGATGTTCGAGTACATCATTCGAGACATCCGGCAACTGCAATGGAATCAAATTCCCAGATTTCCAGTAATAACAGAAGATAAGTTTCGGAGTCCAAATTATCATACCGTCGTCCGAAACCGGATCGAAAGTTAGAAGTTTGAATTTCGGATTAACTAGTATAGGATGTTTAGCCAATGCTAGGAGGCTAACACTATGCACCAAATTCCATTCACTAGTATCAAAACTAAACACCCAAATTTGCACTAATCCTAAACCATGGTCCATTTGTGCAAACTGAAGGCGCCCTCCACTTGAACCAATACACCATTTTTTCTTACCTCGTCTTCCCTTCCCTACTCCGTTATGATCCGAACCCGGGAGCTTGACGGAATCACAAACGACGTCGATGTTATCGTCCGTAACAGTGTACCATAAAAGACGGCGAGGTTGACCTAATCTAAACAGCCTCCCATGCAAGAAAACTGACCGTTTAAGTGGAGTGGAAGTATATCTATCAACCGGATGAATGTATTTCACTTTCCGTTCCGACCAGGTGCAAGTCTGTGTAGAGAAAATGTAGACAACATCTTTATCTCTAGGGAAAGCTACAATCTTAACATACTTAATCCCTACGGCAAGAACAGCAAAAACTCTAGGGTTGTTGTTCGGATAAGGGACGGAAAGAAACTCTTTGGTGGTCGGATTCCACAGAACATAGTTAGGTTTGGCAAACTGTACGAAGAGCATCAAACCATTGCTGGAGTCGCGCAAATAGAGCGGGTCGTGACGAACGTAATCCAATGAACCGTCTTCGGCGTTGAACATCGGCGGCCAAGCATCGGCAATACCTGCTGCCGTGGCCGGAGGGATTACGGCTGCACCAAAGACTGAATCTTCCCGACTCATAATGCGTATTTGACATCCCAAAAAGGGGAGGGTTTGTGTTATTCTGGGCACACAACAAGTCCTTATCAACACGTACCAGCCTTTGCAAACGCAGCAACATCTGATCAGAAACTTGGGCGGCAAACGGCAAAGCACTTCCACCACCAAATCATCGGAAAGCAGCGCGGTGTTTCTGCCGGGAGCAGTTTGCCGCACCGCGTCGCCGTTCCTCCACATGGTTGAATTCAAGTTCAGATTCCGGGCAATTTTGTTAAACAGAATAGATATCATTGCCTTCATTTTGTTTCTCGTACATGAAAAATAAATTACATCTATTTATAGGACAAAATAATTTGGTGTTTTGTGACAACATTGTCAAAGAAATTACATGAACCCTAATAAAAATAAACCGACAAACCTGATCAGGATATGTACTTTCCTAGTATATATCCTCTCGCATATTTTACTAATATTTATTTATATTTTTCTATTATAAAAACGTTTACTATCTAAAATATATAAATCAAAGAATTTAACCCAACAAATGATCATAGCCGAAAAACGGATGTTATTTATTTTAGGAGATTCGGGTTCAATCCGCTTTGTCTATAATGTGTGTGGGTGTGGCACATTAAAGCGTTAAGAAAAATATGAACAGATATTCTGTAATAACCTTAAGACTATTATGTAGTCATCTAAATTTATCCGACCATGTAAAGAAAAAACAGAACAAAAAGGAAAGAGATCAATGACCAAATCAAACTAAAATGAAGAAATCAGTTAGCAACTCAAATCAGAAAAGGGAGGAAATCTGTCAAACCAATAAGCATATCGGGAAAGAAATCGAACAAGCAAATCGAATCAAGCCAACCATAGAAACCAAATCAGTAGAAAGTTAGAGATTTTATATCTCATTATAATTTTGGTATGTAAATGGCTACATAAAAGCCTAACCATTTCATTGTAAAGAGCACAAGAATTATTCTGGCAATGCAAGGAGAAAAGCAAAAGTTTTAGACACATTTTTCTTGTTATTTTTTTTGTATATTTTTATTTCGAATTATGAACAAAAGAAAAAGAGAAAACTCCTTTTAAAATTCGAGTAAAAATCTCCTGCCCCCTAACCATGCCTCCTTCTATGCCCCCTGCCTAAAAATACTTAAAAATTAAATCTTGCCCCATAACCCTAATTTTTATATCCTAAACCTCAAACCCTAAACTCTAAAAAATACACCCTACCCCTAATTCCCTACACCCTAACCCTAAGCCCCAACCTTAAACCCCAAAACCTAAACCCTAAACCCACTATTTTAAAGTGGGGGCACAAATGGGGGCATACTTTGGGAGCAGATGATTTCCATCCTTAAAATTCGGCTAGTATATTAAGTGTTGACCGTTTAGGGAAGAATACACAATCAAAAAAATTACATGTTTTATCCCTATCCTTTAATATTTTTTTGTTATACCCGTTTTATATTTCTTTTATTGATTTTAATTTATGTACATACTTAATTTTATGCTATTTAGATTCTTGCTTTTGCTATTATTTTGTTTATGTATTATGTCTTATTTCAAACCTAATTTAATTCTTTTCTTTTTTTACAAAGTTTTAGTTTCTTTAATTTGACTTTTAGGATTAGATTTAAAATTTTAAGATTATGTTCTATGTATTTTAAGCTTTAATTTAATTTTAAAAACTCTTTAGATTAGATTTGACCTAGACTTTGTTTTCACAAATAATTTAACTCTTAATAAAACTTGAACTCTTTAGGTAAAATTTATTTTAGGCTACATAATTTTAATTAGGTTAATATTAATTAGCTTAGAATAATAGGAGATATAATGTCTTTTATGTCATGTTTAATTTATATTTATCGGAGATATAAATTGTAATGCGGTGTCCCACTAAACAGGGTAAACTGAGTTTGCATCAGAAGTGTTAGTGGTGATTATTTGTTTACTTTCAGAATGGTGGGGTCGTCAAAATAAATTTACACTCATAAATGGATAATAATTTAAATTTTATACAAACTTGCAAATTTTGACATTAAGACAACTTGTAATCGGCTAGGTATCAAAATTTAGGCGTTGTGGGGTGCTCACACTTCCTCACGCGTAACCGACTCCCGAGCTCATTTTTGTATTTTCGCATACTAAAATTGTTGTTTTAATAAAATAACTCATTTTTATATGATCCAATCACACTTCAAAAAAAATTAGTGATGACTCAATTATTTTTTTATGTTGAGCTTGAAAAGACCGCGACATATTTAAAAAAATTGAACATATTAATCGAATAATAGAATTAATCAAATTTAGATAATTCAATTATAATTAAACAATATTATGCTCTCAAACAAAAAATCTAATCTCAAATTTTAAATTGAATTCGAGTTTACAATTATTCGAGCTCAATTCAGGTGGATTACATTCTTAATTTCTTCCATTTATTAAGAATAGAAATTATCAATTTTTTTTCTGTGTCTCCGTTTATACCCTACATTAAAAAATTAGGGTTTAGAATTAGAGTTTATAGAATTAGGATTATAGTGTATATTTTAGAGCTTAAAGTTTATGATTTAGTATTTAAAATTTAGGGTCAAGGCTTCAAATTTAATTTTTTAATATTTGAGCATAAAAAGGAACACCAAAAAAGGACAGAAAACATTTATTCATTTTTTAATAGTCTTATAGATAATTATAAGATTTTTTTTTTGAAAGCTTAGGTGATTACAAGTAGTATTTTTTTCTGAATATACTCTAAACTATTTGACAATGCATGTTGAATCACTCTGCTGCAACTGTTGGTGTTCAAACTCGTAACCTCTAAGAACAACAACTGTTCTTTTAACCACTAAGTCAAATTAGTTCGTGCAATTATAAAAAAATATTTATTCATGTTTTTTCTTTAACGTTTTTATAATATATATACCTTTATTTTATTATTGTAATTTAAATTTCAGACACAAATTTATTTTAGTAGGGGAAATACAATACGCAAATGCTAGGCCACCTGTGTTCAACACTGATGGTCCAACTGTTGCCCGATCAACACATGTCGTTGCCCGAACCATTTGGTTTTGTACTCCTATACTTTCTCAATACATAATTATCTTCTATTGTTTCAAATCTTCCACCGTAACATGTATTCACTTTCTCGATATTATCCTAACTTTTAAAATTAAATTAAATATTTTTTTGAAAAAAATATCAAATTATTAAAATTTATTATCCAAAATACCTATACTACTGATTTCATCGCATTTTTTATTTGACCGTCTATCCAAATAACGATAAGGTCGCTTACTACCGATTCACGTCGTATAATAGATATTTATAGGATTCAATAATTAATTGGATTAATATCCTATACATTAGCGGTAGAAACTGAAAATTTCTATAAATGTATTACTTTTAGAGTATAGGGAGTTAGCTTAGGTTATAAGGTTTAGGTGTTTAGGTGTAAGAGTATAGAATTTAGGGATAATTGTTTCAATTTAAGGTTTAGGGTTATAATTTAGGGTTTATAGCTTAGGGTTTAATTTTTAGGGTAATATGCTAGAGATTTAGTTTTTAACCTATAAACTCCAAATTATAACTCTAAACCTTAAATTGAAACAATTATCCTTAAATTCTAACCCCTACACCTAAACCCCTAAACCCTATACCCTAAAACTAAGACACTTGTGAAAACTTTCAATTTCCACTAACTATGTGGAATATTTATCCATTATATAATAGCTAAATGAACAAATAAAAGGTAGGTCTAAACTGTGTAAATATTTATACAATAAATGTCGTTAATACGTTGTAAAATCATATAAAATGGAAAAGCAGAAGCCAGATATTTTCACCTGCCATCCAGCATAATTGAGAGAAAAAGGTAAGGTAGTTAATAGATACCAGAAAAGCCAGATTGGGATTTAACCAAGAGATGCAGACAAATGTTTAATGTTATCGGATTCGGACGGGACAAAGGCCAACTCCGATAAAGAAACGTACGACTTCGGGAACGGGCAGTACTATGATGGTGTCTGTTTGTAATTTTGGAAACTAACCAATTTTCTTTCCTGTTCTTTTTAATGGTGGAACGTGCTGTGCTGTGATCGGATTCGGGTTTAAATCCGGGTAAAAATGGAGGGTGAGTCGAATTCTGGTGCACGGTCTGCGTTGCTGACGAAGAGTGAAAGCGGCAAACGAGGGCGGTTCGCTCGGCGTAACTCGGTGAACTCATTGAGGAATGACTTTATGTTGAGGCTGCCGGACAAGGTTCGTGCTGGTCTAGACTCTGAGTCCCCTTACGACATTGATGTGTCCAAAACCAAAGGCTTAACTTCAGGTCTTTTTCTTTTCTCAGCTTTCATGTTTGGTTTCCAAGAAAAAAATTGGCCGGAAAACAGCATCCTATTGTGCTTTGTATTTGATCAGGTGTAAAGGAATACTACAAAACACAATTCGAGACATTGAAAGCCTTCGAAGAAGTCGATGCTATCGATCCATCCGAATCAACGGATTGCGAAGACGACGAATACGAAGACGAAGAACAGATCCAAAATGAGAGAGCCATGATGATTTCTAATTATGCAAATGTCATCTTGCTAGCATTTAAGGTACCTTATATCTTTGTTCTAAACATTTCAGAACCAACAATTTTCTGCTATATCAGTATATCACTGTGTTCGAATTGTTAAAACGACGAATTCGAGTGTCTGTGCAGCTCTATGCTACCATAAGGAGTGGCTCCATAGCCATTGCAGCATCAACATTAGATTCTTTACTCGATTTAATGGCCGGAGGCATACTTTGGTTCACTCACATATCAATGAAATCCACAAACATCTACAAGTATCCTATTGGAAAACTAAGGATACAGCCAGTAGGCATAGTCATTTTTGCTGCAGTCATGGCTACACTAGGTTTGTCTCTTGTTCATTGCTTTAGCATTGTTGTTGCAGTTAAAAAGTGCGGTTCAAAAGTACCGATTCGCGACGTTTTTGCCGTTAAAAAGTACTTTTGGACATATAATCTCACATGCACAACAGGTTTTCAAGTGTTGATCCAAGCAGTGCAGCAGTTAATAGCAAATGAACCTTCAGACAAAATGTCCTCGGAGGAATTATTATGGTTATACACCATTATGTTGACTGCTACATTTGTAAAACTCGCCCTATGGCTCTACTGCCGAACCTCGTCGAACAAGATCGTCCAGGCTTACGCCGAGGTTTCCCGCTTGACCTTTTCGAGGATTCTCTTTAATTTCACTCTGCATGTAAATGACAACTTGTATGATGCCTTGGAATGTCGATCCGCAGGATCACTATTTCGATGTGGTAACAAATGTAGTAGGATTACTTGCAGCTGTTCTCGGTGATAAATATTATTGGTGGCTGGATCCTGCCGGTGCCGTCGTCCTCGCGATTTACACAATAACGAATTGGTCGGGAACCGTTATGGAAAATGCAGGTAAGCTTATGATTTCTCTTATCTGTTATTCATGCATACAACAAACTGAATACAAGGTTGTCTTGATGCACAGCTTCTCTAGTAGGACAAGCAGCTCCTCCTGAGTTTCTACAAAAACTCACATACCTCGCCATCAGGCACCCTCGAGTCGAGCGTATCGACACGGTCCGAGCGTACACGTTCGGCGTTCTTTACTTCGTAGAGGTTAGTTGCATGCGATTCAACCTGTCGCATGCAGTCATACATATTGTGTGCATATGATGAAATGAAACCCCGGTGACGTACAGGTGGACATCGAACTACCGGAAGATTTGCCGTTGAAGGAAGCACACCACATAGGGGAGACGTTGCAGATAAAGATCGAGAAACTTGAAGAAGTTGAACGTGCATTTGTTCATCTGGACTTTGAATGTGAGCACAAACCAGAGCACTCTGTTCTCATCAGGCTACCCAATACTAAAGACTAGTATAAGTTAGTAGCATTGGATTTGGGAATTTGTTTAGCCAATGCTCTGAATTCAAATAATTTATTTATTTTTCGATGTATTAATCAACTGTCTTCTCTTGCGTCAACTAGCCTTCAGAACCCTTAAAATTAACTACAAAGCATAATATAATTAAATTATAAGCTCTAATATTAAATTTTAAATCTTTTATTTTAAACTCTAAAAAGTATATTGCACTTCAATTCTCTATATCTTAATCCTAAAGATAGTTTTTTTACCGTGAGACACACAAAAAAAACATGATAAAAGAAATATATATGTGTATATCTTATACGATTAGAGAAAGTCGTTTAAATTAAAATCAAACCGTACTATAACATGATAAATAATTAGAATTAAATTTTATAGAAATTCGAAAACTCGACTCGAATTGAAAAACTTTCAAATAAAGTTTGAGTTGTAAAATAAGACGCCTCAATTCGAATAATCCGACATTTTTTGACTCAACTCGTCTCGACTCGATTGAACGCTCACCCTAAATTTGGCTTTTTTTAAAAACAAAAAAGAAAATTAAATGATTAAAGCTAAAAACTTTAGAATATGTGAAGAGGGGTAAAAGAAACCTGGTCTAGCTAGCTAGACATGGTAGGTTAGTTAAATATACGAAGTGTTTGAATTTAATTAAAAAAATGTATTTTAATATTTTGATATGATGGTATAGTTGTATCTATTTATTGGTAAAGTACACGTGGATAAACTACTTAAATCTAAATATAATAAAAATATTTTTTTTTCTAATTTAGACCCTTCGATGGATTCCATTTAAGTAAAAAGTTATCTAGAAAACATTTTTTGAACAGAGAAGACAGTTACATACTAACTAACCTTTAACTTAACATATAAAAAAGGATAAACTACACTGGTAGTCACCGAACATTTAGGGCGCTTTCAATAAGGTCACCGAACTTTTAAAACTTTCATTACAATCACCCAACTTTTAATTCGCTTTCAATAAGGTCACTGCCGTCAACCACCGTAAAAAAGCTGACGTGGCATATTAAATCTAAGGTTAAAATACACTATTAGTCACTGAACTTTTAAGAGGCTTTCAATATGGTCACCGAACTTTTAAAACTTTCATTACTATCACTCAACTTTTAATTCGCTTTCATTACCGTTAAAAAAGTTGATGTGACATGTTAAGTTTAAAAATAAACTTTTTCACACCCTATTTTATCTCCATGTTTTATTTTTCTTCCATCCAAACATGTCTATCTTTTAGATACATTAATATTTTCCTTTGAATTCCTCATTATCTAGTGCATGGCTCAGTAAATGTCGGGCCTGAAGCATAAAGAGGATTTTTATGAGCAAAATTTTAGTTATTTCTTTATCATTCCATCATCAGATGTCTCCCAATATTTTTCTTGTTCTCACACATGTCGCATGCATGTCTAGATACATTAATATTTTCCTTGATGTGTTACTAGAGAAGTAACGACCTTCACCAAAAAATTACAATTTAATTCATATGGAAGAAAGAGACGTGTTTGGATCGAAGAAAATAAGAGATGATAAAAAAAATATGGTGGGAAAACGTTTATTTTTAAAGTTAACGTGCCACATCAATTTTTTTAACGGTAATGAAAGCGAATTAAAAGTTGAGTGATAGTAATGAAAGTTTTAAAAGTTCGGTGACCGTATTGAAAGCCTTTTAAAAGTTCAGTGACTAATAGTGTATTTTAACCTTAAATTTAACATGCCACACCAGCTTTTTTAACGGTGGTTGACGGCAGTGACCTTATTGAAAGCGAATTAAAAGTTGGGTGACTGTAATGAAAGTTTTAAAAGTTCGATGACCTTATTAAAAGCACCCTAAAAGTTCAGTGACTACCAGTGTAGTTTATCCTATAAAAATTATATTGTACAAATAAAAATATTCAAAGAGTAAAAAACTATTCTTCTAATTCTCTCTGCGCTAGTTACAAAAAGTTTGTAAATTTTTTATTTTCTTCGTTAATTTTTTTCTTCACCGACAACGATTTTTGATCGTTTTATTGATTTTGTATATAAATAATCTTCATCTTTGGTGATGAATGCTTATTTTTATATTTTTCTTGTTTTTCCTTACTTTGTCAGTTTTATATCAAATCTGTTTTCATGGCAGTTTTTTTGTCTGCTTTTATGGTAATTCCTTATTCTGCTTTATGACAGTTGTTAAAATAAAACATAATAACAGAATTTGTTGTTAAAATTTTGTTCTATAGTGTATATATATATATATATATATATATGTATATAAAATTAACTAAATGATCCTCAAAATCGAGAAATAAAAATTCACTATAGTGTCCTTATGTATGCTCCGCATTAAAAATAATGGGTTTATGATTATAGTTTAAGTAATTAAGGGTAGATTTGTGTACTTTAAGATTTAAAATTTAAAGTTCGAACTTTTAATTTAATCTTTTAGTGTTGAAGTATAAAAGAAAACATTAAAAAAATAAAAGATTTTTGTCCAAATCCGAGTACCAAGATATGGTACTGATAGTCTGCTATGTTGGAATGAGGTTTATCTACTTTTTTTATTTATATAATTTATTTTTTTATCATAGAATTTATTCATAAATTGTGAAAACCAAGCTTGTAATGATAATTAAAGTATATCTTGATGAAATAAATATTTTTTCCATGCAACGTTTAGATTATTTTAATTTTTTTAAATAAAATTAAAAATTATTTTTTTAAACATAAACATAGCTGGTATTTATTCCAACACAAAAAAAATTAAGGAAAAACTCAGACATAAAAGAAAAATAGCAAGAACAATAAAAAATAAACAAAAAACAACAACAGAATAACTGCACAAAAGGAACAAAAACATGGGCAATCACCACTCACCACGGAAGAGGAAGACAAAAACGACGAGAGAAAGTGGGAGAGACACCAGCCAACTATTGATCTTGTATCTGCATGGTCACTTTCGACGACACAAAAAGAATAAAACGATGAAAGTAATGCAGTAAAAAATCGTCCAAGTCAACGCGTCTGAATCTAAAATCGTCGATAGTTAGGAGGCGGACAAAACACAGGCAGAGTTAAGGCAACCGTCGGAGGAGACGGCAGATCAAAGAATTTCTACCAAAAAACTTAGTAGAAACACAGGCCAGGCGCCGAACCCACTTCTCGTCAGCATTCTTGACTTGCCCTACCATCCGAACAGGCAACCCACTTCTCGTCAGCATTCTTGACTTGCCCTACCTAAAATCGGCTTTTAAAAAAAAATAAATGATTAAAGCTAAAAACTTTAAAATATGTGAAGAGGGGTAAAAGAAACCTGGTCTAGTTAGCTAGACATAGTAGATTAGTTAATTTTTTTTTTTTGAATAAAACCGGCCTTCATTTATTATTATTAATAAAACTTAAAGATAAGAGGGTTCTAGAAAACCCAACCGACAGAGCACTTAAAGCAAAACTAAAGAGAAAACTAAAAGACAAAATCGGAAAAAACAAAGGACAACGATGAAGGCGGTGAACGACTCCTCACACCAGCGGAACTGGGAAATGGAAACCACCGTTGCAAGCGAACTGGAGGAGCGTGAGGCACCAGAAGCATAGATCTGAAACATGCATGAAAGAAACTTCTGGATGAAAAGACGGGAAGGAGCAGAGGAAAGGGAAGTCACAGCGGTGGGCGGTCCTCCTCAACCGCCATCTGTGCACAAGCCGGGACCTCTTCAACCCAGAAAAAATCATCGGAACCGAGATGAGAGGCGCCTGCTATTAAATGCGCCGCCCGATTCGACTGGCGGAAGGTATGTGTAAATCCGATCTCCGTAAAAAGTTTCGCCCTTTCCTTTATTTCATGGATTATATTACTGATGATTGACATATCCGGATCTTGGGATTGCAATTTCTTGATGATTGTGAGGGAATCACCTTAGACAACAGCGCGACGGAACCCTAGGTCAAGAAGCAGAAGGACGGCGTGAAGGGCCGCCACCGCCTCCGCCTGGAAAGCATCTGAGATATGGAAGGTATCCCTTCGACTACTACCCATAACATCTCCATTATGATTTCGGATAATAACCCCTGATCAAGATGTTTTCTCTGAGGAACGGAAGCATGCATCAAAGTTGGCCTTTACTACATCGACTGTCGGAGCAAGCCAACGGGGAGTCACCGGTAAAGGAGGGGAACAGTGCTGTGGTAAAAGATTCTCAATCTCTCTACAATATGCCTTTATGAATGAGATAGTATGATTGTATGAGTTAGATACACCTTCATGAAGCTTTTTATTCCGCACATACCAAATAGACCATAAGATGATCATAATCTCTGAGTGACGAACTTTAGGATGTGAAGTAAAAATCCACGATAACCATTCTTTAAACGATAGGGTTAAAACTGCCGAGGGCCAGTTATAACCCATCCCCTGCCATATCATAGTAGCATTTTGACAATCTCTAAAAACATGTTCTCTAGATTCAGGCCTGTCTATACAATCTGGGCAATAAGGATTTTGAGCAATACGACGATAGTATAGACATGCTTTAGTAGGTATGAAGTTACATAAGAATCTCCAAACCTGAATACGAACTTTAGGGGGACATTTGGTGTTCCAAACTGATCGAAAAAGATCCTCATCCATGGGAGACATATCCTCTGCTGGTTTAAGAAGACTATATCCACTCCGTACTGAATAAATTCCAGATTTTTTCCCACTCCAAACTAGACAATCTGCTTGAGGAAAATTAGATAGAGGAATAGATAAAATCTGATCTGCTTCATTAGGCACAAACAATTCCCTAATAAGATCTGCATTCCACGCACCACCATTCTGACACATCAGATCCGACACTCTCATAAGACCATTAACCGTGGGGGACAGGAGTCGCTTGGGCAATGGGCCCGGCAGCCAACAATCATTCCAAATCGATATTAAACTCCCATTACCTACTTTTCATCTCAGTCCAAGTTCTAACAGACCTCGAGAGCTCCAGACACTTCTCCAAATTAAAGACGGGTGAGATGTGAGAGTGGATGTGAGGAAACCAGTGTTTGGAAAATATTTCGCCTTAAAAATTCTTCCCACAAGAGACGACGGGTTAGATAACAGTCTTTATGCCTGTTTTGCGAGGAGGGCCACATTAAAAGCCGAGAGATCCCTGAAGCCTAGACCACCTTCTTCCTTCCTGCGACATAGAAAGCTCCAATTACACCAGTGCATACCACGTCTTGCCTGAGACTTCTGCCACCAAAACCTTGCCATAGCAGACTCAAGCTTATGGCAAAGGGATTTTGGAAGGAGGAAAACTTCCATTGCATACACCGGAATGGCTTGAAGGACCGATTTCACAAAAACTTCCTTACCCCCTTGAGAGAGAGGGAACACACACCAATTTGACATACGTGCCTGCAGTCGATCGAATAAATTTTGGAAAACCTGCCGTTTGTTACGACCCACTAATGACGGAAGCCCAAGATATCTCTCAATACTGGACGTGTGGCCTATGTCGAGTAGATTAGTTAATTATATACGAAGTGTTTGAATTTAAGTAAATATATATATTTTGATATGATGGTATAGTTGTATCTATTTATTGGTAAAGTACAATTGGATAAACTACTTAAATTTAAATATAATAACCTTCATTGATCTTTTTTTCACCGATAACGGCCTTTAGCCGTTTTGTTGATTTTGTATATAAATAATTTTCATTTTTGATGATGAATATTTTATTTTTATATTTTTTTTATTTTTTTTTATTTTACTAGTTTTATATCAAATCTGATTTCATTGTAATTCTTTTATATGCTTTTATGGCAGTTCCTTTATTTGTATTTATGGCAGTTTTAGTTTGTCTTTTGAAAGTATAACATTTGAGTGACGAAATTTCAGCGAGCGTTTTTCAGTGAAAGAAGGCTGATATATAAATGCTTATGATTCTCTGTTGTGGTTGTGCCGATATGCCAAGAATAAGTAGCGAAAGAATTTGTTGTCTTCATAGAACACTCTGGTTAAAGCTATAGTTTCATGAATTTATTTCAGAAGTTGCTTCAAGTCCTTATGAAAGTGATAGGTTTGTTCTTTAATATCTTTCATATCCTTATGTTTTATTGTATTTATCTTTATACATTGAATTTTTAATGTATTTTTAATGTATGAGTGTATCCTTTGTAAACTTATTATTTTTAATATAATTCAGTTTATTTCAAAAAATATAATAAAAATAATATTTTTTTCTTCTAATTTAAACCCTTCGATGGATTCCATCTAAGTAAAAAGTTATCTAGAAGACATTTACATACTAACTAACCATTAACTTAACATTTAATATCGTGTGGATGAGAGGGATTTAAGTTTTTCGTCTTCCATCGCACCCTACAAAATTCTCCACTCTATAACCAGCCTATAGACCTCTGGTTTTTAGGCAGGGTGGAGGGACTAAGTCGCCGGGAGGGGTCCATCCCCCAATTTTTAATTTTTTTACCTTTGTTATATAGATTTTTTTTTTTAAAAATAAATTAATTATGATATTGTTTGGTAAAAAGATGTTCGATCCAAAATTAGAGACTTTAGCTAAAATTAGAGGTTTGACCGGTCAAATCCGCTAATTTGAATGTTTGGTAAAGAGCAAAATAAAATAGCGGATTGTGGTGAAACTTCTAATTTTAAAAAAGCTGCTAATAGAAGTTTTTGAAATTAGAGGTTTTGATATAAGAGTTATAAAGACCGTTTTACCTTTAACAATTTTCAAAAATCTTCAAATAACCTAAATTTAACCATTTTTATTTTAATTATTCATCCTCACGTATTTACAGCCTGACATTTGTAACCATTCGGGCTTACTCTACAAACTTGTCAAAAAAATTGTATTAGCTAGTATATTTCAAACTTAACTTTTTTGAATAAATTTAACTACAACACAGTTGTGTAAAATTTCAAAATTTTAGTGAAAATTACTTAATTACAATGAACACGAAAACAAGTTTAGTTACTAAGTTTATGGGATTAATCTCTTAATTTCTCGTGCACGGTGGTAAAGAACAAATGACATTCTCGCGCGCGGCCGCACGGCCGGCTTCGGCTCAAGCTCAAACCAGATCGTTAACCTTATTTTATTTTTTGATTTCTTTATTTTCCGGTCAGTGCTAACAAGATCGTTTTGCAGTAATTCAAACCAACAATCAAATCTACACATATAATCTATCAACACTGCAACTTACAAAACGTGTTATATATAACTATAAAACATTGCAAAATCCGGACACAAAACAGATATTACATAGAGAGAGATCAAACTTAGAAAGTTACAAAAAAGCTCAACCTTACGTACATGTTATAATATCTGTTAAACTTGATCCTTTACCCCCCGAATGGAAACCAGCGTTCATGGAACGAAGACTGGTAGGAGATCATATAGAAAAGGAGCACCAGCACAAGCGCAACCCCCCACGGCGACGCCCCCGCCCGGTGAAGCGAATCCTTCTCCGGTTCCGGAATCAGGCAAGGAATGTTCCCCGAACAGCAGTGGAGCAGGAGCAGAAGAACCACCGGAGCCAGCATGAAGAAGAACTTGATCTGGCTCATTAGATCCTCGAACACCGACTCGTAGTTTATGTACCAGGAGAAACCCAGTACGAAGAAAAAGATGGAAACGAAGAAACACAGGTGGAGAGGCGGCGGAGATAGGTAGTCGGAGAACGAATATCCGTCGTATCTAGCCATGTTCGTTTTTTTTCAGTTAACTTCTGAGAAACTAAGGGGTTTTTTTCAGACAGACAGAGGGATTTACTGTTCAATTTTTTTTTTTTCTAAAATCAACTGATTTGTTTGCGAGAAGAAAGTGGCTCAGGGGGCATGGTTATATAGGGAGTTAACGGTTGACATTCATTTGGATTTTTTTTGTACCTTTTAATCAATCAACGGTACCTAACTTACTATTATAATCTAATAATTGAATTAACACGTAACGACTTCATATTAGTTAATCTTATCATATTCGTGTTTTGAACGAAATTTTCTGAAAAGTGTATAATGTTAAAAGCCAAGTAACCCTACCTATTGCTTCCTTTCGGTTTTGCCTAGAGCTCTTGCCCACTCGCCCTACTCTCACTTAAAGTGTATATTGTTCGATTAAAATTGGATTAATCGATCAAATCGAAATTTAATTTAGTTAATGAGTCAATTAATTAAATTTTCAGTTAGTTAATGGATAAGAAACTTTTCGAAATATTAAATATTTAAGTACAATATATATTATAAGGTACACATTAAGATATCAAGACTCAACTAACTTTTATCCACACCACTACGAAGTTAAGACTTCAAAGTCCCATCAATTTTTAACCCAAAAAATTACTAAATTAATCTAACTAAAGAAAAAATTGCAAACTTTAAAACTTTGTTCGGTTAATTTGAAAACGGACAGAATTATTCTAATTTTATTCGGTTCGGTTAATAATTTTAAATGAAATTTGATTCAATAAATGATTGAAAAAAAAATTTTATTAATTAAATTTTGAGTATTTCAGTTTGATCGGTGTCCAAATTAACTACTTGAACCCCTACTCTCACTTAAGGTGTGTGCCCTCACTCTATATTATGAATTAGTAGAACCTAATTTACCTAATATACATACCAAGTTTAAGATAAGATTATGATGATGAAAGACTTGGATTGTTTTGTGGGCATTAGACAAATACCGGTAAATCTGGGCGAAATGGACGGTGCGGATGCTATTTATATAAATAATAATAATAATCAAGGACTGGGCAGGCAATTTATTAATATTAAAGCTCTCTCTTTTGGCATGTAAAGTCTTGGTTTTCGGTATCATCTCTGATGGACCGACCCTTCGGATTCTCTTCCCCTTGTATTTTATGGTCTATTCATTTATTTAATCCCCAAACATTTTTTATATATGTATTTTAGTTGTTTTTATTGTTCAAATTAATAAACATATAGAAAAAGCTTGTAAAGCAATCGGCCAGTGTTTAAATGCTTCTCTTTGTCAAAAGTCGATACGACTCTCTTTGTCACTTTAATTTAATTTGCAACGATTATAAAGAGAGCTCGGGTATTTGCTTTTTAGAAAGAAAATAAAAGTCGATACAAAAAAACATGGTTTTCATTCTTAAAAGGTAAAATGAAAAAAGATACTACAAACGTTTACATGTTTTGTTATTTGACCTTCTATTCTTTTTTTTTTTGGTCCAAACATGCCTCTAATATTTCATTCGTAGTCCAAATATGCCCCCAATATTTTAATTTGGTCCAAATATGCCCCCGTTAGATGGAAAATGTCAGTCAACTGACGTTCAACAGCTAATGCTGACTGGACTTGCCACATATTACGATCTGCTGATGCCACGTAAAAAAAATTTTGTAAGCCGTTGATCGTCAGTTAACTGACAGTTTACATCCAACATGGACATATTTGGACCAAATTGAAACGTTGGGGGCATATTTAGACCAAAAGAAATAATAGAGGGCAAATGACAAAACAAGCAAACGTTGGAGGCATATTTGGACAAAAAATAGAATAGGGGTCAAATGACAAAATATGTAAACATTGGGGGCATCTTTTGTCATTTTGCCTTCTTAAAACTATAGTTAATCAAGTTAAAATTATAAAATACATAATTAAGTAAATAAAACTCACATTACCAGAATAAAATTAATTTCATCGTTTGAAGGAACATGTACTTGCATTACCACGAATTCCAACTTTGGAACCCAAAAAAAAGTTTTTTTTTAAGATATAGAAATGGGTTTTGGTTGCTTTAATCACTGTTTCCCCCTTGATTTTGGAATTTCCTTGCATCGTAAGGATTCCTTGTCTTAATGATATTGGAAATCGAGGATATTTCCGACAAGGACGATCAGAAATTTGGATTATTTTAATGGTTGAGATTCGCAGCTGCAAAGCTGTAGACCAATACAAAGCTGACACTTCCAACCGACCATGGACTACATCTGGAAAAGATGTCAAAAATAATTGACAAAAATAAAAAGAAAAAAGTCGAAAAAATAAAATAAAAATAAAAAAGGGGAACATGTGATTGGCCAAAGTTAAATGTATACTCCTAAGTTCTAACATGGTGTGGTGTGGTCCATCTCACAATTTCTCACTGCTGCTTTTGGCTATCTTTATCCACACATATCTAAAATAATAGGAGGACCAATGTACGTATATTTTTATTTAAAATATTATAAAAATTATAAAAAAATATGGGTCAGTTTTAAGTTAAATATAGATTTTAGTACTAAATTGAAAAAATATAATTATATTTAAAATATTGGACTAAATTATAAAAATTATAAAGCACTAGGGGTCAATTGTGACTTAAATAAATATTTTGATGACAAATTTGAACTAAAATATCAGTATGTTAAAAATATTGGACTAATTTATAAAAATTATAAAGTAGTAGGGGTTAATTGTGGGTTAAATAAAATTTTCGAGGACTAAATTTAACAAAAATGTCAACATATTAAAAATAATGGACTAATTTATAAAAATTAAAAAGCAAATTGGGTCAATTCGGGTTAAATAAAGATTTTTAGGACTAAATTGAATAAAAATAAAAATTTTATAGACTTAACGTACAATTTACCCCTTTAAAATAAGTCAGCTGATTTTTTGGTTTATTAGTGACACGTGGTACATTCTGATTGGTCCGTAAAAATTTTTTTAACGAAAAGAGCACATGAGGTCGTGATTTTTAATTCATGGGCCAACAGAGTTTACAGTGTATACTTCAAGAGGTAAAATGTCCAAAATACTAGGTGCCCACAGGCCACAATACTAAGGTCTAGGGGGAAAAGATAGTTAATTAACGAGCAATTAAAGATAGGCCACCTGGTGGCACCCCACTTAAGCATGAGATTAGCATTATTAGATCATGATATTATCGATTGATTAACCCTCTTTACAATTTTAAAAGTAAGATTTTGTTAAAGATGATCTTAGGTGTGATATTATTTTAGTCTAAAATGTTTGAATTATAAATGAACTAATCAGTTATCACCTCCAATAGCATTATTATTATAACAAATAATATAATTTTTTTTATAAAAGGTCAATTAACAAAATCTTGAAAAATAGAATGAGCGGATCCAAGAGAGGAATGTGACAGGTTAGGTCATAGGTGTTTTGAAAACGGCGAGGAGGAGACATTATTTGGCTGACTGATTAAGGTTTGACAAGTGGCAAAATGAGATTGGGTGACATATGTTTGCTTAATTATTTTATGGGAAAAAAATTTATTGATGCAGCTACTTAGTTAAGAGATTCCATATTTGTAGAAAGACATCAAGAGAATAAAAGAATAACCCAATTATTAAGAGGTTATTTTATATGAGAAAATATTTTGCGGTTCGTTGTTGAAAAAAAGTTTCCATAAGCGTTTAGTTATTAGGGTTTTTAAGGTTTGTGGTTATAGTTTTATTTTTTATAGTTATGTTTTAAGGTTTGTGAATAAATTTTATATTTTAAACTTTATAGTTAGGGTTTAGAACCTGATGGTTAGGGTCAGTAGGGACGGAGCTAAGATTTGAGGTTGGGGGCAAATTATAAATGTTTGAAAGTGAAGGGGGCAAATTCATAAATAAACATATTTTTAAAGAATTTTAAATAGTGAGACAAAAGTGAAAAAAAAAGAACTTCGAGGGTAGGGAGGGGCAGTGTAGCTCCGTCTCTGAGGGTCAGTGGTGGAACTTGGTGATAGTGTTTGGGGTGATTTATTTGGAAAAAAATAAAGGTTTAGATTGAAATTTTCAAAAAATAAACGATTTAATTTGTATTTTATTTCAAAAATTCGGGGTGTAACTAAATTTTTTGAAATTTTAAGAAACTTAATGAGAACTTTTAAAAATTATGGGATGGATTTAATTATAAATATTCAAAAAATTTAAAGCTTAATATGAATTTTAAAAAAATTTGTGGGGTTAAATTGAGTTTTTTAAAATTCGAAGGACTAAATTCTAAATTTTCAAAATGGAGCGATTTGGTCCCTCATGTTGTAATTATGTTCTGCCATTGGTTAAGGTTTAGGACTTCTAAAAAGAACACGTAACAGCTTTAGAAGTCCGCTTGTAAAAAAAAAAACTTTCTATTGACGATGCATCAAACAATTACTTTTTTATACATATATTGTGTAAGTCTAAATATTTGCCTTCTAAAAAATAAAATCTAAATATCTATTCCTAAAATATAAATATCAGATTCTAAACATATACCCAAAATTCTAAATCATATTAGCTAAACTTATGATTTATAAATCTTAAATGAAACATTAATCCTTGAAATATAAAGAATTTCATGATTTACGGACTATAATTGTGTATTAAGTAAAATTCCATTGTTTAGTTCGTTAAATGAATCTGAGTTGGAGCTGATGTACTTCTATTTGTGTTGGTTGGATTCGTACAAAATCGCAAAACTATTCAAATCCATTCGAACATTTTATATTATGGATCCTATAATCATTTAACCAACCCATTTCAAATGAGATTCGGATTGGGCTTTTAAAACTTTAAGCCTATGAATTACACCTTGCTCTGACATATGAGTTGCATGGGTTTTTTTAAGAAAAAAAAAAACTTCAATACACAAGCTATTTAAACTAAAATTTACACGTGCCTTTTAGTTTGAGGTGTTAAGGTTTTAGTTTAAGGTTTAAAGTTTAGGTGTTTAAGTTGTATAGTTTAAAATTTAAGGGTAGTATTTAGAATCTAGGGTATATGGTTTAAGCTTTAGTTTTTAGAGTTAGGATTAGAAATTTAGGATTCAGATTTTATGGTGTAAATATACAGACTTGTGTAAAAATAATTTTACGCAACCTGTGTATCAAAATTTTACTTTTTATTAAGATGGACTCTTGATTCATTATAGTTGATAGGACAATCGTGGTAATTTTTTTGTTTGTTTAATCATCGGTATTTGATGCATTAGGTGATTAATTTGGATCAAGTCTTACATAAGTATAATATGACTGCGACCCTTCTAACCTAGTTTTTCTCATTCACAACGTCAATATTTAAACTCATTACCTTATTTAAGGGTTCTAGCACCTCATCCCGCTAACCAACTGACTATTGGTGGACACCCGTGATAACTTTAATTAATGTTTTTTTAATTTAATAACTTAAATTATGTGATTTAGTTATTTCTGTATCGAACAAATTAAAATACATGCATCAATGTAGAATCTGACCTATATTCAAAGTGTATATGCATACTTTTATATAATAAAAAATCTGCGTGTGCTAAAGAAATATATATATTGAAGTCTGGAATTATGTTTACAATATTAAATTATAAGCACACGTATTTTCAATATTGGTACGAACATGAACATAATATATAATTGAAATTGGTGGTGGAACCATGAGCATTGACAAGCAGTCCCAAAGAATATATTTTTCAGGGCGGAAAAAGAATGCACGATTCTTTTTTCATGCGCATTATTTTATAGTTTATGTTTAGAATTTGTGATTTTTTTCTTCTAATAATGTTCTCCATGATATTTATTTTATGATTTATATTTAGAATTCGTGACTTTTTTCTACTAATATTAAATTTTAAAATTTAAATTTAAATTTTATATTTATAAAATAATATGTCTTGTCATTATACCGGAGCGATATTGTTTAAAGAAAACAAGAAAAATGATTGTCATGTTTCCTGCGTGGGAAAGCTTTAGGTCATCATCTCATCATTAAAGTGGGTATGGCTAATGGCTATGGCACCATTGCCCCCACACCCAACGCATTAGGTTCACCATTCACCAACCTAATTCTGACTTTCTAAACACCACCACCATTATTACCACTAATCTCAACTTTTAGTCAATTATATCTCACTTTCCTTGAAAATCAACATATACTTTAAGGATAAATATTCTATACACAGGCGTTTCCACACGCGTATTAGTTTTAGAATACATGAAGTTAATTTAAGGTGTAGGGGTTAAATTTTAGGGATAGTTGTTTTAATTTAAGGTTTAGGGTTATAATTTAGGGTTTATATGTTAAAACCTAAATCCACACCATATTATCCTAAAAACTAAACTCTAACATATAACCCTAAATTATAACCTTAAACCTTAAATTGAAACAACTATCCCTAAATTCTAAACCCCTACACATAAACTCCTAAACCTTATACCCTAAACTAACTCTCTATATCCTAAAACAAAGGCGTTTGTGAAAACTTTTAATTTCCATCGCATGTGTACAGGATGTTAATCCATACTTTAATCAAAAAAAGTTTTTTATTTATCAAAATAATCAAAACTAAGTTGGTACTTAAAAGAACTTTTATTTCTAATTCGATACACTTAAGTTGATACTTAAAATATTTTTGCTCTCAAATTATTACTTGAATTTTAATTTCATCCATTATTTTAATACTTTTATTAACAATTTTAGTCCACAAAACGTATACGTGGGAGAAAGGTCATCTTAAACAAAGAAGTTTAGTTCATAGACCAAATTGAGAGTATTTTTTTTAAGTAATAAAAAAGTACTTAATTTAAGTACCAAATATTGAAGTATGTATATAATGTAATATTTGTCCCGTCATGTAATTCTATAAACGACAACTCAATACCAAAATAAATATTTAAATTACATTTTTTTGAGATAGATACTTATAGTTATTTTAACTGAAATATGTGTCTTATATTTTTTTGCCAAGGCATGTGTTTAAAAAACTTTAAAACAACATATATTTCAACAGAAATAAAGGATTAATATCCTATACACAGGCGGTGGAAACTGAAAGTTTCCACAAGTGCCTTAGTTTTAGGGTATAGAGAGTTGGTTTAGGGTATATGGTTTAAGGTTGTGTATGAGTTTAAAATTTAGGGATAATTGTTTCAATTTAAGGTTTAGGGTTATAATTTAGGGTTTATAGGGTAAAATTTAGTTTTTAGGGTAATATGTTGAGGATTTAGGTGTTAACCTATAAACTCTAAATTATAACTGTAAACCTTAAATTGAAACAACTATATATTCTTAAATTCTAACTAATTACACCTAAATTTCTAAACCCTATAGCCTAAACTAACTATCTATACCCTAAAATTAAAGCGCTTGTGGAACTTTCAGTTTTCACCGACTGTGTATAGAATATTTATTCAAAATAAATTAGACAATTATATCATAAAAAAAGTTTATAGAGAGTTTTGTATTAAGCCTAAAAAGAATATAAAAATAAAATTTCTAGAAGTCTGCTTCATCACTATATAAATGATTAAGTAGGGAACATGAAAGCAACCCAGCAAATACTCCATTACAGATTTACAGTAGGGTATTTTGAATCATGTCTAGGCTTTTCCCAACCCTAGCCGCCCACTTCATCTTCTTCTCCATTTTCATTGCTTCAGCTTTAGCAGATGACGAGAGCTTCGTGCGTACCACGGACAGGAAGCTTCTGGGGCTTGACAAGAAGGAAAAGCTCAGCCACTTCAAGCTTTACTGGCACGACATCGTGGGAGGGCGGAACCCAACGGCGGTCCCCGTGGTTATGCCGTCGAAGAACTCGTCGACGGCGTTCGGGATGATCAGCGTGATAGATGACGCTTTAACGATGGGACCTGAAATGAGCTCCAAAATGGTGGGGAGAGCGCAAGGGTTTTACTCGGCGGCGTCTCAGCAGGAAGTAGGGTTGTTGATGGCCATGAATTTCGCTTTCATGGAAGGGAAATACAACGGGAGCACTATAACGATACTGGGGAGGAACACCGTGTTCTCGAAAGTGAGGGAGATGCCGGTGATCGGAGGGAGTGGGCTTTTCCGGTTTGCTAGAGGCTATGTTCAGGCTAAAACCCACCGTTATGATCCGGCCACCGGGGACGCTGTTGTGGAGTATAATTGCTATGTCATGCATTACTGATTAGCCATCCTTTTCCTTCTTCTTCAAGCTTAGGCTTCGTTTTCAATTTCCTATTTTGATGAAAGATACTGTTTGTACTTGTTGAGAAGTTAATGTTATCTGCAGACTTGTGCAAAATATCTCAAATTCTAAACACCCACACTTAAACTCTTAAATACTATACATCAAACTAATTTCATATACCCTAAAATTAAAGCGTTTTTTGGAAATTTTCAGTTTTCATCGTCGGTGTATAAGATATTAATTCTATTAAAAAATGTAAGAGTTTAAAATTATAAAATGTGAGGGGTTCGAAATTAGATTATAATAAGCTTGCTACTCAAACTTGGTTCACAAACTTACAGATGGGAAGTTGAATGATTAGCCTTGAAACTTCAGATGCTGAAGTTGGATGACTTCCAAGTGAAGATTGACTCATTTCATCTTCATCATAAGCATTTTCCTTTTTTTTAGAACATTATGAAAAGATCATCATTTCCTTTTTTTTATTGAAACAACTCCCTGAATTTCGAGTGAAACTTTAGTTTTGGAAGACAACTTTACCTTGAATAAGTACAACTACTAGTAGTGGTGACAACCATATCGGGTTTGGGTCGAGTTCAATTTAAGTTTAGGTTCGATTAAGGTTGAATCGGTCTGATTTAGATTTAGTTCGGGTCTATGTTATATCATGTTAGGTCAGTATTGGATCTGTTAACTTTCGAGTTTGGTCAATATCAAATCATATTTTTTCAGTTCAGATCGGTTATTTTTTCGGATCATATCAATATTAGAACGGTCTATTTTCGATTTGAGTCCATATATGAAGATAGAAGAAAAGATGATATTAAACTATTACTAAAGACGGTTGTTAATTATTAATATAATACGAAAGGAGAGTTTGCTCAAACTAAATTCGAGTTGCTTTCGATTTGAGTTGATTTTCGGTTCGAATTACTTTCTATTCCAGTTACATTCGGTTCGATTTACATCAAATTTGAGTTTTTAAACTATTATATTCAGCTTATATTAGGCCTCGAGTCGAGTCTCGGGTCAAATTTGCCGGATCTAACTAGTTGATCGGTGGGTTTGTTGGCTTCTTTGCATAGTTTTATTGGATTCCTCGTTGATCACAAAAGCCCAAACCGTGTATTTTAAGAGGCGGGTGCGGGTGCGTCCATTTCATTTCATCGGCAGCTAACGGCATTAGCAAAGCCCGTTTCTTTTGTCCTTCACTGCAGTGCAGATCATATCTATCCACAAGTCTCCACTCCGGCACTGAAAGCGAAAGCCGAAGCCAAAACAGAGCTCCTCCATTCTCAAATCCCATTCCCATTTTCCCACCGATTGTGAAACCCCAAAATCCACAGGCTCCATTTGTTCTACAAATCGAGAAATGTTGCTCTCTCTCGTTCAAAGCAGCTTCCTTTCACCTTCAACCCCCTTCTCCAAGCTCCATTCCGACTTAAAGCCCTCTTCTTTACTCCCCAAATCCCTTCTCCCCGTCTTCACCATCGTTCCTTCCACCAAACCATCATCGCTCCATCTCTCACCCAGATATGCTACTTCCATTCGTGCTTCCATGCTTGAGGCTCCAGTGCTCTGGGCCGGTCGCCTTTGCATTTACTACGCTCTTTTGAAGTCTGGCTTAGCTGGATCTCTGGCTAACCCACTTGTCTCAGGTTTTTGTTATACATTTTGTATCAAGATTGACCCTTTTTTCTTTGTTTTTTGAGCTACTTACTGATGCTTCCTTTTTGGGTTTTCATTGGTTAGGGCTGGAGGGTGGTGAAACTGTTGGGGAGAGTGCTGATTTGGGTTTCTCTAAGTGGTTGGAGATTATTCGAGGCAGACCAGGTTATTTCCCTACCATTTTTATCAATTATTTCAAGCATATTGGTGAAGATGTTTTGCCATTGTGAGATCAAGATCAAAGATTAATTGTTGAATTGTCTTTACGTTTGATAAAAGAATCCTGATAGGGGCTGAGTTTAGTTTTGATGAACAAACCATTTCTCCAAGATTTGAACCATTGGAGATAAAAATCCCATCTCCCAGATGAAGTCTTTAAGCTCTACTGACCTCTGGTCAACCATTTAAATGAATACAACACACTGTTGATCAGCAATGCACCAATGGTTTCTCATGCTTAGGGTTTAGTGTATGGCAAGCGGCAACTACCAACTTGTGGGAAGGATTAGCAGTAATTTTAATTTAGGCTTTATTCGACATCCGTTTGTTGTTGTTTCAATGCGTGTTGCTAGTGAGAAGTTGCAATTGCTTTGCATTATACCGCTTGTGGCCGATAAGAGAACCAATTACAGCACCTAGGTTCTACTTTGGTTTTAAAGTGTTACAATTGCTTTGCATTTGCAGTTGTGAATGGTATTTTAAAACTTAAACAAAATTTGAGGATGCCAGAGTTCTTTCTCATGTCAATCTATGACAAGAATATTGATGCGGGTAAGAAGAAAAACAACAGTAATCAAAAGAAATAAGGCTGAATAAACGAGTAGGCTTGTCAAGTGTCGATCTATTTTCTTGTCATGTACTGTAAATTCTTGATGAAAGAAACAAACCTTCAAAATATCATGTCATCATGTGGCTCAAAACTATTGGAGCTCCGAGTCTATGGAAGTTTGTATTGTATAGATTCTTCAGTATAAGGTGTAAATTCTTGTTCTTGTTCTTTCCATGTAGCAGAGTGAATGCTGAATATTAAACTGTTAATGCACATGATAATTTGGGATATAATCTAAACACAGCATTTTTAAGGCCTCGTTTGGTAAGCCAAATCAAAGAATTAAGAAAATGGAACTATTGGATTTTGGAAGCTGTTTTATCATCCTCCCATCTCTATTTTTTTATTATTTTAAACATATTCTTCTAACATTTCAATTCCTTGCAACACATTTTTACAGCAATGCCATTGAATTACTATTTGGTTGCTCTTATTGCCCTTTTTGTTGCATATAATCTCAATACAGTGCATTGTTTTCCTCACAAGGAATACATAATTAGCTTTGTTATCCTTGTAGACAAGGAAGCAGCTGACAAAAGAAAATTGGTGAGCAAATGGCATCCAACCACAAAAGGGACACTTAAAAGAAACTACAGGGTCCCTTCCAAATCCGAAGGCCGACGACTTCTTAAAGCAGTTGCATCCCTTCTCTCAGATGATGATCATTTCACTGATGCCACTTCCCACAAGGTAATAGAAGTCTAGACCAATTGCTTTATCACTATCCTTCTTTCGATATTGGATACAGCATGGAATCACATGTTTTCGGGACATTGTATTATTTGCTTGCAGGGTTGCCAGATAAGGAGGGAGAGTGCTCACGGTGAAAGTGTATGCTGCAACAACGTTAGAGCTCTGTTTGACGAGCTTCCTACTCCTCATCTTACGGTCGAAATCACTCCTTTTCCGACAGGCCCTCTCACTGAAATAGATTACATCAAGGCTGAGAAATTGGAAAGGGTTCTAAGGTCTGGTCCTTCTGTTTAAGAATTGTAAGCGTACATTTTGAATGTATTGTGTACATATTTAGAATCATGAACAGCAACTGATGCTCAAACTGCCTTTGGCCTTTCTACTTTCACAACTTGACAATGAGGAAATGTGAAAAAAAAACAATGTACTGAATTTTTAGAGGCATTGTTGGTAATATAAGAAGTATTATCTTTGATATCCAGGTTTAATATATATATATATATATATATCCATTCCTCATATGGCAAACATGACCCAACTTATGTTTCATTAACTGATAACCACCATAACTACATTGACAAAAGGATGTGAAAACATACACATGATTCATGAAGCACCACATAAAACAAAAGGATTGAAACATTGATCTAAAAGCTGATTAGGGTTTTTCAATGATTGACCATAAGCTCCCCATTTTTCTTCCTGGTACTGCTCCAATCTTGACTGTGTTTGAAAATCCATCTCCATCCCTTGAAACTTTTTCTACTCCTTTTTATTCCCCTTTCATTCACTGTTACCCTGCATGAACCACCACCACAAAAGGCCCCATTATCACCAACCAAGCCATTCTGAATCGAATTTGAACCACCATCAACAGCACCCCTCATGCTGCCAAAAGCAGGGGTATCGATATCTCCTTTAGATTCCGATGGAAACTCGAATTTCAAGTCGATGAAGCCCGAATCATCCCTGCCGGTGAAATAACTCTCTCTAAGAGAAAACACACGCCTGTTTGCTGTAATGAAACCAGCAGCAGCAACATCGGACTCCACGAAAGTACTGTCTCTTCTATCACTGTCGAACCCGCTTTTCCTCGGCTCTGCTTCGCTGAACCCGCTTTTCCTTTCGGGATCAACACACAGGCCACCATTCACACTTGAACTCCGAGCAGCCGAAATGGAAGAACTCCGAGCAGCCGAAAAGCTCATCGAGTCACCTCCATCTTCAGACCCGAAGAACCCACCTGCCCTGAAACTACATAAAGACCTTGACCTCGACACTCCATTGTAATCAACGACCCACAAATCGTTCTTCTCGTTGATGTTGATCATCCCTTTGTCTCTCTTCTTCCTAAACAACCTTCCGAATCTCCAGAACCCATTCTTCCTTTTGATCTCAACGCAGCTACTGCTACTTCTTTTGAGGAAGAAAACGTCTTCAGATTTGTCTCCACTGTTGCTTTTGTGCTTGGGATTGAGAAGAAGAAGAGATTGGTCCTTGTTCTCATTCTCTATCAAGAAAGAGACACGACCAACGCTGCCCACTTCACCGGTGCATGATGTACGAGGGTTGGAGGAGATCTCAGAGCAGGAACATGAAGACAGCCGCTGCTCTCCACAATCCGAGCAAACCAACTTCACTAAACGATCCTTGAGACAATAAGCACATATACCGACCGAACATGATTGTGGGTGTTTCTTACAAGGAAGATCCGATGGAAAGCTATAATCTTGGACGAAACCATTGCTGCTATATGCTTCCACAGCTTTGCCTTTCATGGTTAGAACTTAGAACTTGAAGCTTCTTCAATGGAGGAAAACAATCAAAACTCAAAAGTGAAGTGAAAGGTTAAAACTTGAAGGGAGAGAGAGAGAAATAGAAGGTGGGATTTTTGAAGCATGCAATGCAAGGTAGGTAGAGGAAATTGAAAGGCAAAGACATGGGGAAAGCGTTAGCTTTACGTTTTCTTTGCAAAGAACAGTGATGGAGCAGAAAAAAGAAAGCAGTGATGTCACTTTGTATGATTGTGTAGGGAAACTGGGAAAGTGACTGCAATCTGCAACACCAAATGTTGAATGCAAAGTTAAGCCTAGAGAGATTGCACGCAAATTGTACCTTTCTCTGCCATTTCTTTAGCACGCTGCGGAGCGGTAGATTTCGTAAATGTGATCGTATGGTGCAGATCCCATCAATCTGTCATCATCAGTTCTCGTCAACCTCTTTACCATAGATTTTCATTTTCTTCACTTCTCTCTTTTGTTTGACTTTTCTGGTTGCTTAAAAGTTTATTGCTAAGTGTCGCATATATATATTTGTTGTAGCATATTAATTTATTTCGTTGATCTTTAACATATTATAATAACTATACAAGTTCAAGGATTGAAGATGTTTATGTTGTCTTAAATCTTAGGGTAAAGTACACAAATGGGTCACTAAACCTTCTTAAAAATTATAAAATGGTCACCAAAAATTTAAAAGTTATATAATAGGCATTAAACTTTAGTTTTTGTTACAAAATGGTCATTAAGCCGTTAACTGTTGTTAAGTGAATGATGTGAGAGTTACGAAATTTTGAATAATAACATATTTAATTCTCCATATTTATATCCTCATTATTGATGTCTAACTTGACTGAACGTGTTATTGAGGAGTAAATATGATGTTATAGAAATTTTCGTAATTGTCAAGTCACCTAGTTAATAACGGTTAACGACTCAGTGACCATTTTGTAACAATAACTAAAGTTTTAATGCCCATTATGTAAGTTTTGAAAGTTTGGTGACCATTTTTTGAGATAGTTTAATGATCATTTGTGTACTTTATCCTAAAACTTAATATCTATGTTGATAATGTAAATAACACTATACTTAATCAAAAAAATAATACTAATATAATATGGTTAATTATTTGATGCATCATCATTGGAAAGTTTTTTCACAAGCGAATTTTTAAAGTTGTCATATATCTCTTTTAGGGGCTTAAATTCTAACCCCTAATTCTAAACTTTAATCTTTAAACCATAAATCTATTATCAAACTTAAAAATCTAACCACAAATACTAAAACACTAAAAACTAAGCGCTAATATAAAACAAGTTTTCCACTAACAGTGTATAGAATATTCTCGTATAATAATGATGTAATTCACAATATTAAATTGCAAACTATAAATAGTTAAACACACTTTAAAAGGAATATTTTTATAAAAGTTTAATTTGTGGTCAACGTATATTCTTTATACGAATTGATATAACATGAAAAAATAACATATTAGGAAACCAAGACGGAGCCAGGTGTGGTCGTATTGATTTGTGGACATACATACTGCATACATTTACAATGTGACATGGTTCATGCACGAGATTTGAGACATATTATTATAACATCATTTTCTTTGTAGATCTTGAGCAGGTATGAGGTGTCCCTACATGGGAAATGGAAATGGAGGCATAAATTATTTGACATTTTTCTTTTTTAATAAGATAGTATCTGTTCATGAATAATTACTTTGTTTTAAACTTTTAACAATACACATATATTTTATAAATTAATTAATTAAAACTCATGTTTCGTAAAATAAACATCATCCGTTTTTCGTTTACTCTAAACATATAAATCATAAGAGAAGAATGATTTGATATAGAAATAGAAGAAAGAAAGAAAGAATGATTGTTGTGTTGGACGAGTTTACAAGTGTCACGTTTTATCAAGTGTCCCCCATAGGCCATAACGTGTCGTGCTTAACCACCCATTTCTTCGTACTGTCTTTTCATCTCTCCGTCCATAAATCTCATGTGCTAGTATGGTCGGAGTTGACGTTTTGAGATATTGACTGTTAAGATTCATGGATACCATTTTTTTAATATTTTAATTATACGAGGATAATTGAATTAAATAAATGTTTAAGTGAAAAAGCGGGTGATTTTATTTTAGGCGTGTACATTATTAAAGGGTTAAAAATATTTATGAACATATACTACCTTATAATCACCTTTAGACTATTCGTTTCCACCGCCAATATATATAATATGTTCCAATTATATAATGGTATTTGTTCTTTATTTTTAACCTCTTAAAAACACACAAATATTTTCTTTACATTGAGATATGGGATCACTTAATAAATTCATATATAATATTTAGGGAAAACTACACCACTGACCATCAAACAAATTGGGGATACTTATTTGGACCATTGAACTATAGAAATCGTCAATCAGACCACTGAACTTATAAAATCAACCTATTTTGACAATTGCCGTTAAAAAACTAACGGTGGAGTGATAGAACTGCCACGTGGCAATTGACGGAAAAATTTAAAAATTACACATTTGGTTCATGTTATTTACACATTCTTTCAATTTAGTTCTAATTTTAAATTAATAAAACAATAAATTATTTAATTAAGTGGTGACACGTGTCAACACCTTATTGGAGGACTTTAATAAATTATTTAATTAAGATTCATGGATACCAATTTTTTAATATTTTAATTATACGAGGATAATTGAACTAAATAAGCGTTCTAATAAAAAAAATGAGTGATTTATATATTAGGTGTGTGCATTATTAAAGAGTTAAAAATATCTACAAATAGATATTATCTTATAATTATTTTTAGACTATTCGTTTCTACTGCCAATGCATGTGATATTTTCCAATTATGTGATGGTATTTGTTCTTTATATTTAGAGATGGGCACTGGTCGGGTTTTTGGCCCACCCGACCCTGACCCGAAAATACATATCATATATTCGCACATGACCCGACCTGAACATATCCCTTAAAAAATTCGACCCGACCCGAAAATAAATACTCTATACCCGCAGCCGACCCGACCTATAGAAAAAATATTTTAGGAATCTAATTGTAAAAAAAATAATTTTAAGGGACTTAATTGAAAAAAATATAAATTTAAGGACTAAATTGTAAATAAAAAAATTAATTTCAAGTACCTAATTATAAAAAATATATACAAAGAGGGACTATTATTATAAATATCCCAAAAAAATAAGGAAAAATTACATAATTAGCCCCGAGTTGGGTCGGGTAGGATATTTTCACCCTAAACACGAACCTGACCCGACCTCAACTTTAATAAAAACCCGACCGCCCGATCCGAACCCAAATTTTTTATTAAAAAATCCGACCCGACCGAATCAGGTAAAATGCTCATCCCTATTTATTTTTAATCTTTTTAAAAACGCACAAATATCTTCTTTAGATTGAGATATGGGATCACTTAATGAATTCATAGATAATATTTATATTATCCATATTTTTTTTTCATTCATAAATAGAAATATATTAAATGTTTTAAGCTTGTTCAATCTTATATATTTTTGTTTATTATACTAAAAATAACACCATTTGATTCATTTAAAAAAATAACACCATTTGAGATATTTATATGTATGTGGTGTTAAATAACTTATTACTTATAAAAAATCAGAGAAAACTAACTGTGGAACAATAAAAATAAGACCAGCTTCAACATTAATTTATAGCTTTAGATTTTATTAGATTTAGAATATGCCTGCCTGCATGTTTTGTGGCTCTCATCTCATTCTCCTCCATGGCGATCGACTGCGAGACATAATGGGCACGCTCAGCGCATGCTACCCAAATCTCACATGCATCATTCATTAATCTTCAGACAAATAAACAACTGTCCTAACTCATGTTTTTATATTTGATTCCCAGCATGTCCTTAAAGATGATGATGTCCCAAAACATTTACTGTTGTTTCTTTCACTAATCATCTGTAGATGCATCCATCATTAACACCATGTTCCCAAGGGGTGGGCCCCTACCAGAGCACAGGATGGACCGAAGGTGCTCGGAGCAGTAAAAATTTAAAAAAATTCACCCCTGACATAAAATCCTACGTCCGATAAACAACCATATACACCTCAAAGATTACATGCAACAAAAGGATGTAAACATCTCCCAAAATGACCAAGATTTACAAGTATTTGCTCTCCCCATGAATGTAAAGATTAAAGAAATGACTGAAATCAATAGTGAACCACCTCACCTGCAAATGCACCATGGCCGGTCTTCGACATCTCGAAAGCTCCCTTGGACGACTTTGTTGTTTCACTTTCTTCAAGTTGGTCGCAAGAACATTCTATATCAATCCCCTCCCCTGGTTGGTCGCCGTCGATATCAATCACCATTGCAAAAATATGAACATCAGGGAAGGTGACAGTGAACATATTCGTCTTTACTGCTAGTGCGGTGCTGAACCTCGAAATGGTGGACTCTTAATCACCCTCCTCATGCTTGAAGCACCTGACAGTGAATAATACGACTTCTCAAGCCGCTTCGGCCCGCTATACTTGACCATATGTTTCTAAAAAGAGTCCTGAAATGACCTCTGCCACCAATGTTCTCCCAAAGCTGAGGGTTGCTCTCAACCTGTTTGTCCGGACTGGAAACATCAACGAGACTTATGCTCATGTTATTGCGGATGATACAAAGCTTGCCATTGAGAGGAACTAGGCCAGCAACCTCCACAGCTCGAGAACTCCCTAAATGAAGCTTACTATCAATAAATTTATTCCATGAATCTGTGGCTCCATCGTACACCCTAAGCTTGCATCCATCACGATAATCTCGGGCATAGAGCTGTCCATTAAAAAAAATACTAGGGTTGCGCCAACCAGAAACCATTCCACCACTAACAGGAGACCAGGAGTTAGATTCAGGATCATATGCTTCACTCATAACCTCCCGACGGGACCCCAGACCTTTTACAAACCACTTTCCATCATAAACGACTCCAATGAAAGGTACCATAGCAGTGCTCATATCTTGAATAAAAGTCCATCTGTTCTTGTTAGGATCATAAACTTCAGAAGATCGTAAAGTCCTACGAATTCCCTCACATTCTCCACCAGCCACATAAAGGCAGTTATTTATTACACATGAACTGAAGAAATGACGTTTTCGGAGCATATCTGGTGCTCTGTGCCACTTGTTTGTCCGAGCACTATAGAAAATAACATGTCTAGTTGAACCCTTTTGTCGATCCTTTCCTCCAAACAAGTACAGGTGACAACCACTTAGAACAGCACAACCAAAACCAAGGGCCTCAGAATACTCCCTTGGAACTGGAGGAAGTGGCTGCCAAAGCTGATTGATAGGGTCAAACGCATTCCATGATATCTTTCCATCACCATCTCGTTTGAAGACATAAACCCACTCTTCTGCCATTCCAAGACTTTTCCTAAGAGAATAAAAGAAGTTCCCAGCCAGAAGGCGATACCATCTCTTACAAACTACACGGAGCTTTCGGTGTTCAGCACGAGGAACTCGAATCAGACATGCAATGGCAAGGTCATCAGGAAGGCCAGGGAGGAGAGGTGGCTGGACTCGAGTCCTCTCTCTGCGAGCGCTTTTACTCTTGTGTGCATTGGGATTGATATCAGGCTGGATACAAAGCTTTGATCCTGGGACAAATTTTCTTGCCTCCGCTACTGTCTTCAATCCAGAATCCACTTTACAATAGCAAGATACAGAATCAACCTGAAAAAACAATGAACATCTGAATATGTTAAAGCAGTAGAACAGAAAAAAAGGGGAAAAAACTAGTCACATTTGGATGCATCATTGATCATTCGTTGTGCCTTCCTCACTCGTGATTCATGCGCTTAAAAAGAATGTCAACAAAAGCCAGCAATCTGCATCATTTCCAGATGACAGCCAAAGAAAAGTTTTCAAATTTTTTTAGCCAACTCAGAATTACCAGTTGATCTACTCCTACCCTGATTAGTTGTTTAGTTTCTATGAGAATTCTACCTAAAGCTTCAACGATTGAAGCCGGGAAACTCTTTTTCTGCAATTTTTTCTACTGTACAGAGATTGGAGGGGATCAATTTTACAAATTTTAAAACCACTTGAGCATCATTAGCTTAATCAATGACCACAATATAAGAGTTCATCTTCACTCCTATAAACTTTGCATCTCAGGTTTTCCAGAAATAATATAGAAGCTATAATACTCCAAAATCCTTTTGAACCAATTCCAAATTACCGCCAAAAACAATGGTAGATTGGTTCAAAAGGGTTTGATCTCGAACTCAATAGCTACCCCAAAGAAAGAACAACTCAGTGAAAAGAGCAGAACTCAGTCCCACCATCAATAAACAAAACAACAACTAAGCTTTCAAAAAATAAAATAAAGAACCCATTGTAGAGCACACTAAGCCTTATCAAAGTCTCAAGTTTTAGGATCCTAATTTCACAATTAAGTAAATTCTCCATCTGGGTATCTTCAAAATCTTCATGAAAACTAAACCCAAAGAGGAATCATCTCGGGAATCTTCAAATCAAGTTTTCAACACATTCATCAACTGTGCATCTAGAAAAAAAAATCATAAATTTCACAAAAAACGAAAGTTTAAAGAAGACGTTGGAGCTTACCAATGGAGCTTGAACTCGAATCCCTCTGAGAGCATTAGATGAGTGCTGGGAAATAGATTGCTCCATCTTTCAAAACCAAAAATTCATAGAAAACAGTCAAAATTTAATACAATATAACCACTTTTAAGAAACCCAATTCAGAGAAGAAGAAAATGCTCAGAATCTCATCCTCCAACCTTCAAGATTGAATTTTTAATCGTAGTATGTACAAAAGGAAACCGACTTTGCTTGCTTCTTTGTCTGTTTGTTTGTTTCCTTCTCCTTTTGATAAAAAAAGCAACAAATTTTACTTTTTTAAATGTTTTTCTCTGTCAAACTCAAAAGTCTTAACTGAAGAGCAAACACGTAGGCGTCATAGCTGGAGCAATGGGGTGAATTTCATTTTCACCAATTAACTTCCTTATTTTGGTTTCCTTAAGTAATTAATTTTTCATTTAATGTTAGATGTTTGTTCAATTAATAGTAGCATTGATTTTGAGTGAATTTACTTTTAATGTTCTATTATTTTTTCAAAGTCTTATTAAATTAATAGAATCTTAATTTGAGCTACAAATTTGAGTATAGATCGTAAAACGAATAAAAAATTAATTTAAGAAATAATTAAAGACAAAACATAAACATATATGTTTGTACATCTCAAAGCATCAGAAAGACCTACATATGATACTACAACTTGAACTAAAAAAACCTGCATTGCATACTACAAAAGATAAAGAAAAATTCTAAGCCCAAATGACCAAAGATTTACATGTATCTGCTGAAATAAACTCATAAGTGTGTAGCTGAGATCAACAGTGAACCACCTCACCTGCAAATGCACCATGGGATAACATCCAAGCTGTTCTTCGATATCTCAAAAGCGCCCTTGGTCGTCTTCGTTGTTTCACTTCTTCAAGTCGATCACAAGCGAAATGTTCTTAATGTGGATATCAGTCCCCTCTCCTGGTGGGTCACCGTTGATATCAATCACCAGAGCAAGAATAAGAACATCGGAAAGGTAACAGAGAATCCGGTCAGCTTTTCCATTCAGGAGATGCTGAGCTGAACCGAAAAATATTGGTAAACGAATAAACATTTGAAACTTGGGTACCAAGACATGACAATCCTAAACAACTGCAGGGCATTTCGACACGGATGAATAAATTTCAATACCCCTTCTCAAGCTTGAAGCACCTGACAGTGAATGATATAACTTCTCAAGCTGCTTCGGCCTGCTATACTCGACCATATATTTGTAAAAAGAGTCCTGAAATGACCTCTGCCACCGATATTCTCCCAGAGCTGCGGGTTGCTTTCAACCTGTTTGTTGGGACTGGAAACATCAACGAGACTTATGCTCATGTTATTGCGGATGATACAAAGCTTGCCATTAAGAGGAACTAGACCAGCAGCCTCCAAGGCTCGAGAACTCCCTAAATGGAGCTTACTATCAATAAATTTACTCCAAGAATCTGTGGCTTCATCGTACACACTAAGCTTGCATCCGTCACGGCAATCTAGGGCATAGAGCTGTCCATTTAAAGAGATACTGGGGTTGCGCCAACCAGAAACCATCCCACCACTAACAGGAGACCAGAAATTAGATTCAGGATCATATACTTCACTCATAACCTCGCGATGGGACCCCAGCCCTTTTACAAACCACTTCCCATCATAAACTACCCCAATGAAAGGTATCATAGCAGTGCTCATATCTTGAACAAAACTCCATTTGTTCTTGTTAGGATCATAAACTTCGGCAGATCGTAAAGTCCTATGAATTCCCTCACATTCTCCACCAGCCACATAAAGGCAGTTATTTATTACACAGCAACCAAAAAATTGACGTTTTCGAAGCATATCCGGTGCTCTGTGCCACTTGTTTGTCCGGGCACTATAGAAAATAACACGTCTCATCGACCCCCTTAGTGGATCCTTTCCTCCAAACAAGTACAGGTGGCAACCACTTAGAACAGCACAACCAAAACCAAGGGCCTCAGAATACTCCCTTGGAACTGGAGGAAGTGGCTGCCACAGTTGATAGATAGGGTCAAAAGCATTCCATGATATTTTTCTATCTCGATCTCGTTTGAAGACATAAACCCACTCTTCTCCCATTCCAAGACTTTTCCTAAGAGAATAAAAGAAGTTCCCAGCCAGGAGGCGATACCATCTCTTGCAAACTATGCGGAGTTTTCGGTGTTCAGCACGAGGAACTCGAATCAGACATGCAATGGCAAGATCATCTGGAAGGCCAGGGAGGAGAGGTGGCTGGATTCGAGTCCTCTCTCTGCGGGAGCTTTTACTCTTGTGTGCATTGGGATTGATATCAGGCTGGATACAAAGCTTCGACCCTGGGACAAATTTTCTTGCCTCGGCAACTACCTTCAACCCAGAATCCACTTTACAATAGCAAGATACAGAATCAACCTGCAAAAAGTTTCAATTTTGAACAAAAAAACAATTAACATATGAATATGATAAAGACATGGAGCAGGAAAATTGAAAAAAAGAAAGAGACTATTCATATGCATCATCATTGATCATTCATTGTGACTTCCTTACTCGGAATTCATGCGCTTACAAACAATGTCAACAAAAGGCATCAATCTTTATCAATTCCAGATGACAACCAAAAAAGCTTTCAAATTTTCTAGAAATCAAGCATTTAAGTTTCTAGAAATTAAGAGAGACACCGAATCGAAAAGCTTGAAATGATAGAAACTGCATTGATGTCGATCAAAGTAATACAACAGTTGTAACAAAAGCAAATCCAAAATAACAAAGTAATCACTCTCAAAGTATCAGCTAAAAGAAGAAAATGCATATGAACAATACCAAATCCAGCATAACTTGGGAGCAAAATTCATTCTCTTTCAAGCAGAAATAAAGTAAAATGTTCATCAAAATTGAAGAGAAAACTCCAAAACTAAGGGGAAAGAGAGTTTAAAATGCAGAATTGAAATGCATAGAACACAAATCACCGCCAAAAGTGTTTGATCTCAGAATCAAGAGCTTCTCCGAAGAAAGAACAACCCAAAGAAAGATTGAACAGAATCAGCTAAGCCTTCAAAAAACAAAAACAAAGAACCCATTGTACAGCACACAAACCCCATCAAAGTCTCAAATTCAAGAATCCTAATTTCCAGATTAAGTAAAAAAAATATCGATCTGGGTATCTTCAAATTTTCATGAAAACTAAATCCCAATTTTCTAAATCTGGTTTCCATTGAATTCATCAACTGTGTAGCTCTAAAAACATAAATTTCACCACAAAAAATGAAAACATTGGAGCTTACCAATGGAGCTTGGACTCGAAACCCTCTGAGAGCATTAGGTGACTGCTGGGAAATTGATCGCTCCATAGATGGAGTAAAAAACTACTCTAATCTAACTCAGATCGAGAAACCCAATTCAAAGATTCAATACTCAGAATCTCATCCTCCACACTTAGACATTAAAATTCTGCACTTTATTCCATAAAAAATTCAGACTTTATTTGCAACAATTTTTTTATATTTGCTTGCTGAACCCATGGCTTTCACCAACTCACTTCTTTAAATAGGTTTTCTTACATAAAAAATATTAATTTGTTAAACTCTTTAATGTTAATTAATGTTTAAGTCTTAATACAAGACAAAGGTAGTTTGAATGATTTAATTGTTTAGATTGTTAGGTCAAAACTCAAAACCCACTTTAAACGGTGCAAGAGAGACAAATCGTTGCCATTTTCATCTTTTAAAATAAATTGAATTAAATGCTAAATATTAACTATTTTTATATTAATTTAATTATGATTCAATAAATTAAATTTAATGTTTGTTGAAAAATATTAAAATATAATATTTTAAAATCGTGTACTTTAAACATTTGATATCATGGATAAATTAAACATTTGGTACTAAAAATATTACAAAATTAAATTTCAAGTCCTAACTTTAAATTTTAAATCCTAAACCCTACACCCTAAAAATATACTTACCTTAAATTGCCTAAACCTTAACCACAACTTATAACTTATAATCTTAAACCCTAAAATTAATTTTGAGCATGAGAGTATATGTAAGGGTACCAAAAAAAATAAAAGATTTTCATTCTTGTATCATTTCTACATTTTTGCAAAGTGAGATATTAACATCATATTATTTGTTTATTGGAAATTTAGTTTTAAATATCGTAATGAAATATTATTTTCGTTGACTTTGTTTTAAAGAAGACGAAAAATGAATGGACGGCTACCCATTTCGATGAAATCAAAGTATAATGATTAAATCACCTAAATAAATTTATTATAAATTAACATTAAGATCTTACCGTCTAATAGAACAATTATCAATTGTACTTTAGTATGAGAACTTATAAAAAGATAAAAAAGGAAATATTTTATGTGAGTTTTTTCCACAAATGAGACTAATTTAAAGGTTAGGAATTTAGTTTAAATTTTACAGTTCAAATTTTAAAGTTGTCCTTACTGTTCAAAGAATCTGAATTAAATTAAACATGATGTGGGAAAAATTCTAACGCTTACGCAAATATTCTAGGCAAATAACAAAAGATGTCCTTAATGTTTGTATGTTTTGTTATTTAGCCTTCTATTTTTTAGGTCCAAATATGCTTAACGTTTGCTTGTTTTGTCATTTGGCCTCCTATTCTTTTTTTTTTGTCTAAATATGCTTCCAACATTTCATTCATAGTCCAAATATGCTCTTGTTGGATATAAACTGTCAATCAACGACTTATAAAAAAAAATTTGACGTGGCATCAGGAGATTTTAATACGTGGCAAGTCCAGTCACCATCAACTATTGAACGTCAGTTGAGTGACAGTTTCTATCTAACAGGAGCATATTTGAATCAAATTGAAACATTGAGGACATATTTGAACAATAAATAAAACGTTGAGGGCATATTTGGACCAAAAGAAAGAATAGGGGGCCAAATGACAAAACAAACAAACATTGGAGCCATATTTGGACAAAAAAAGAATAGAGGACTAAATGACAAAACATGAAAACATTGAGACCTTTTGTCATTTTGGCAAGAATAAGAGACATCAATAGAAACAAATAAATTACAAAATGGTCCTCAAGCCAATAAAAACCAAGAAATACTAACCTAAAAGAAATAGACAGAGCAAATGTTTTCTATGAAAATACATGGAATCAATGAACAAAAGATTAAAAAAAAGAGACAGAATCAATATGTTTGTCTTATTCCCTCCCTACGAGGTTTCAAATTTTCAACAATACCACTACATGTTTGTAGCAAGTGAAACGACAACATTAATAAACAAGAAATTCAAAGGCTGAACTGGATGACAAACCCCATGTTTTCTCTGCAAGTCTGATCTTAAAGAGCCCCCCCACATTTCATTTTTCACAAATCATACCATTACAGTAGAGTACAGTACATTACAACTCATACTAGAACATGATGACTCAGACCACCGCCACCATTACCGCCACCGGCGAGAGGAGGATATATAAGAAACGGAATGGCAGACAAGATGTTGCTCCTCTCGGCTCTCTCCCGCGGCATATTCTACACCCCATTACGTTACCTATCAAAATTACCAGTAAATGACAAAAACATGACAGCAACTGAGGAGTAAGAAGTGATCCCTATTTCTGGTTAGAATTTCTTCACCAATGCCTACTAGACAGACACAATACACACAACTTCGACTCCTTTCGACTCTTTCAACACCAACATCCCGCCAGTCATAAGAACACTCCTAGTGTATAAAGCCACAATCCCTAAAAGATTAACAGCAAAATATAAGTAAACCCAAGAAAAAAATAGTCCCTGTGTTTGAAAGGGAAGCTCTGCTACTATTAGACGCTCGAATTAAATAAATGAGAGTTTATCAATCCCATGCACTGGCAACATTGGCACTATAGCCACCGCCATATCCACTTGCATTATTTCCTCCACCATAAGCATTATTTCCTCCACCATAGTAATCTGATCCGCCCCTATTGAAAGATGAATCCCTCCGAAAGTCACGACCACCAAACCGGCCTCCTCCTCCTCCAGGGCGACGACTCCTACCTCCAAATGAACGAGCTGCATATCGAGTGAGCCAAGCAGGGACCTCTTGGTTCGCTTCTTGCATTAAATCAGCTAATGACTTTGCCAAAGAAGCATTGTTATCATTGAAGAAGGCTGTGGCCAAACCAGTTTTGCCTGCACGACCTGTTCGTCCAATTCGATGAACATAGTCATCGATGTCATTAGGAAGGTCAAAGTTCACAACATGTGCAACATGAGGAATATCAAGACCACGAGCTGCCACATCAGTAGCTACTAGGATAGGGGTAGTGCCACTTTTAAATGACCGTAATGCTTGCTCTCTTTCCTGCAATATACATGATCAATGGGTATCTTAAACAAGAGGTAAATAACTGTGAGCCAAACAGCCAAAACAATACCTTACAAGAGTAGAACATGTAAAAATAAAAATTGTTCAAAATACGTAGGAGGCAGGGAAGATGATAAAGTAAGGACACAGCGTGATTGACGCAAGCCAAGACTATTTCAAAGCAAAAACAAGGCATAGATAAGAAGGGTAAAGAAAGTGATCTGTACTTTTTATTTTTTAACTAATATTCTTAAGAGTCCTAAAACAACAAATAAGATAATAATAATTTGGAGTATAAACCATATGCACACTTGCAACTAAACCTTGCATTTCAATGCATTACTCAATAAATGATATGATAGTTAATTCTTGGCATCAACTAACAGATATTTTGACGATCAAAATCCATTAACAGAGATAATATATAAATCCCAGGAAAAATGTTCCACAAAAAGCTCCAAACAGATCAATTATCAAATCAAGTATAGCTAGGTTATAAAGTATACAAAGAATAGAATAGTGACCACTATCAAACCGATGGATGATTAAGGACAGTGAGCATAAGAGGAGAAGAAACAGGAATCTAAAAGGGGGGATACAGTAACCTCAACCAGCCAGGGTATAAAAGGAAAAGACACCAAACACTTTCTTATTTATGTTTACCAAACTTGTTTTCGGAAACCAAACAGAACCTAAAGCTATACTGTCAACAAAGAAGCCACAATAAAACAAATACCATGCATAAAAAATATAAAAAGAAAATGAAAACAAGCATATTTTACCTGCTGGCTTCTATCACCATGAATGGTAGTTGCAGGAAAACCATTCATGCAGAGCCAATGTTCCAGTGAATCAGCTCCCTTTTTTGTCTCAACAAAAACTAATGTAAGAGCTTGCTGCAAGATTAAAATAAAAGGTTAACTAATAAGAAAGGTTCAGTCAAATTCACAAAACCAAAAATAGAGATGATTTACAAATAGTGCTAATCTGGTTCATAAAGGAATTTCCATAACATAGTTAGGATAAAGTACCACAAGTCCAAAACATTAGTACCTTGCCCTGGGTACCGTTTGCTCTCTGAGCATGAAGAAGGTCCATAAGGTGACTTCTTTTGTCTGACTCTTGAACAAATTCTACTCTTTGGACAATCAAATCAGTACTTGATCCAACTCGCCCCACAGCCAAGAAAATATAATTGGCAAGAAAATCAGAGGCCAATCTCTGAAAGCAACAATAACAAAAGGGTAAATAGTTACCAGAAAACTAGGTACACAGACTCCAAATAGTATTAAAAGTACCGATTTGGTTAAGGTTTAAGGAGCAAGGATGCAATGGAGTTTCGCTAAAAAGCCTTTTTTAACTGTAGTGCTCCCCCTTTTACAAATAAAAAAACAAAAAATCCAACACAATAATGCAAGGGTAAAAACAATAATCTTAAATAATCAGTACTACAGTAATATGCCATGTATGAACCTACCTAAGAAAGAATGAATACCATAGAGGGATAATGCATGAACAATGCATTGAACACAGATAAGAAACTAATCAATTATGTAAATTCTCTAGCAAAGTTCATTAAAAAGACAGGATCAACCTGTATCTCTCTTGGAAAGGTGGCACTGAATAGCATTGTTTGTCTAACGCCAGGTGGGGGCATGTCCATTTGCTCCACAATCTTCCTTATTTGAGGCTCAAAACCCATGTCCAGCATTCTGTCTGCCTCATCAAGGGCCAAGTACCTGATCATTTGTAGAGAAACTCTAGCCCTCTCTAGCAAATCTACCAATCTTCCAGGCGTTGCCACAAGAATATCAACACCTCTCTCCAGTTCCCTCAGCTGTTCAAATAGAATACCATCGACTTACACTATATTAAAATTCAAACATACAATTTACAACAAAAATGATGAAACAGAATCAGCAGCAAAATGATAACAGAATGTCAAATATTTGAAGACAAAAGTGCATAAGACCCTTTCAGGGGCAAAGTGCATCTGATAAGTGCCTAGGTGTGCTTTTCTTCAAAGGCAATAGGCATAAAAAGATCTGCCTAATTGAAGTTCTTTTAATTTCTTTTAACTTTTTTATTAGACTTAACTTCACTGGTTAGGAAGGGAATAGTATCAAACTCTGTACTTCTTGATATTTTAGCATTCAAAAATGAGAAAGTATACATATCGGTTAAAATAAATAAATTGCATGTTTTTTAGATAAACTGTGCCACGATAGAGTCTGTTATCATAATTACATAATATATATATTAGGCTTATCATACACCTGATGGAATATAAGGATTCTAGCAATCAGAGCACATCTTGCGCCCTTGATAAAACATAGATGAACATATAAACTTAATATATCCCAAAGATGGTTACTATTTGCCCCAAGAGCAG
Organism: Hibiscus tridactylites; assembly: GCA_958450335.1. Lineage (NCBI taxonomy): Eukaryota > Viridiplantae > Streptophyta > Magnoliopsida > Malvales > Malvaceae > Hibiscus > Hibiscus tridactylites. The sequence goes on from OY288271.1 coordinate 494,209, forward strand.
ATAGTTTCATCATGACCGGCAAAATTAGAGTTGAACACTTCTTTTAGTATAGGGATTAATGCATCAAAACTGTAGCAGCACTATATTAGGAAATTCAAATTAATATAAAGGATACATAAACTGAAAAGAAAGAGAAATAGAGAGAAAGGTTGCCTGTTGGTTAATAGGAGCACCTCCATAAGCAACAACCACCTTAACACCTGTTTGATAAGAAAACTTCCTGGCTTCCTCATGTATCTGCAATAACAGTCACCGAAAATAAATTCCAAGTAGTTAATAGAAGCACATCATTCTATTTGTCAAAATATGACACCCACTTGCATTGACAGCTCCCTGGTAGGAGAGAGAATAAGAGCTAATGGGAAAACTGTACGAGCTCCGCGTAATGGTTTTTGTGGAACTTGGCCTCTCATAATTCCACTGATAATCGGAAAACAAAAGGCAGCTGTCTTTCCAGAGCCAGTCTGGGCACATGCCATCAAATCCCGTCCGGCGAGTGAAATGGGGATGGTATACCGCTGAACAGGTGTTGGCTTCACATACTTGCACCTTCGGATGTTTAGATTCAGAGCTTCACCCAAGTCAATCTCAGCAAAAGTATTGACTGGGGGTGGCACATTGTCACCACTTGTCTCCACTGGAATGTCTTCATAGGCATCAAAGTTGATTGCAGTATTCTCTTGTTCACTAAACACCTGCTCTGTATCATCATCATTTCCAAATGGATTAACTTCCCTATCTCTCCCACGATCCCAACCACCACTTTTGCCACCCCACCCACCAGGTCGACCACCACCACCGCCGCCGCCACCACCACCATACCCTGGTCGGTTGTTATAATCATTCCTAGGAGCAGCCCAACGTGATCCCCCTTGTACAGGTCGATCATTACTTGAAGCAGGGACAGCAGAAGTAGGAGCGGGTGGGTCTGCAGAAGGCGGGCGATTACGGAGATGTGGAGGAACATAAGCAGATCGACCACCACCTGAAGCAGCACCAGCAGCTTTGTTGCTATCAGAAAAAGAACCAAAACCTACATTCTCAGCTGCAGAATTTGCAGCCAAATCTGCCCATGATGTTCGTGACTTCATTACAATTGAAAAGCACCAGAGAATCCAATTTTTTCAACAAAACCCTTCTTAGTCAAAATCCACCAAGTTAACTTTCCCAATATGAAATTTGTCAAGCCTGAAAAAAAATTAATCATAAAACCCATCAAAACATATCATACTTCACCCAAATGCAGCACGCCAATGTAAACAATCAGCTCGAAGAAATAGAAAACAAAACCCGAAACTTAATATGAAAAAAAACAGAAAGAACGATTTTATTCGATTGCTTGAAAAAAAAAATTACCTCTTTGTCACATAATCAACAACAACAACAAAAACCCAAGTGCAAATTAATCATTAAATTTTTTTTATAAAAAAATCTTTACAAAGGAGAAGAACAATGAAGCAAAATCGATCTGCTAATACTTCGAACAAACAAAAGGAAAATACAAACAACTCATAGAAAGATTCAACTGCACAGATAAATTGATAAATTTAGTACATATACAGAGAGAGTGGCGAGGAAGAGAGAGACGGAAACCTGAGGATGAGAAAACCCTGAAATCTGCTGTTGAAAATAATAAAGATCCGAACAGAATAATAAGGAAAAAGAAAGAAACCCTAATATTTATGCAGACAAAGCCGAGAAGAAGAAATATAAGATGAAACTTTTATTTTAACTTTTTTTAAGAAACTTTCTTTCTATCTCTAATTTCTGTATATTTCAATTTTTCATAATTTATTATTTTTTATTAGAAAAGTTTCTTCTCGCTTTGTTTCTGCATATTCTCCTTTCTTTTTTCCTCTAAGGTTTTATTTTCTAATTAAACGTGAAATAAGTTTGCAAAAAATGAATTAAATAGATAATTTTGCATAAAAATAGATATTTCCGTACAAAATTTGCGGGTAAGAAAAAATGAGCGGTCTCAAAAACGCACCCAAATTGGGTATGTTACGCGGCTGGAATTTACTGCGCTGTAATAAATATTTGGTAAAGGTATGGAAATTACATTTAACCCCCAATTACTCCTTAAATTACGATATTAAGAGATTTGAATTTCAAAAGTTTAAAACATATTGTTTTCTTAAATTAATAAATAAAAATTATGGTTAAAAAAAACAAACAAACGAAAATTAATCTTCTCAATGTACAAGTTGTTACAGGTAGTCAGTCACATCATTCTCTTTTTCCTTTTCTTTGGCTATTTGCTTTTCTACAAAAGTTGAAAGAGCAAGCAAAATGTATGTAATATGTTGGAAATATATAATTATTTTGTTGTTTTAAATTATTTTTATAAATATTTTTCGTAACATTTTCCTTCTTTTTGTCGTAATAAAAAAAACAAAAATCATGCTTTTTTATGTCGTTTTATATGCTTAATAGTAAAAATCAATTTTAAATTATAGCCTTAAATTTTAAATTCTAAGCACTAAACCTTAAAAATACAACATACCCTCAATTCTGTAAACTATACTTATAAACTTTAACTCTAAACATTAATTTTAATTTTTTAGTACAAGATATAAATAGGAGCCCTGAAAAATATATAATTTCTATTAAAAACACAAAAAACAACAAAAGAACACACGAAGTACCGAGGATCGATTTTTTATTAAATAAATATATCATATTCTCATATCGAGATTCGAACTCGTATAATATAGAATAAATTGAACATTCTTAATCATCAGGTCAATTAGTGGATCTACTAAGGATCGATTTTAATTAATATATTATATGTTTCATTTATTTCAATTTGTCCAGGACAATTATATTATGGTCTTCTGATTTTAGATGTAAATACATTCTTCATCCAGTGATTAAAATGTTTATATATAAATATACAAATTCGAAATTGTTAATTAAGTTAAAAACTTATTTCAAAATATTATCTATATAGTTGTAAAAATAAAAAGTAGTAAAGAAAAATCTTGCATCAAACACAATTTAATTATTATTAATGATTAAAATAAAATGTAGTAAAGAAAAATCTTGCACCAAAATATTAATAATTAATGATTAAAATAATGCATCAAATACAATTCAACTTATTTTAGCACTTCGATTAAAAAAAAACTTATTTTAGGACCATGCGATTGACTTATCTACAATCGGGTTGTTTTTTCAAGAAGCCCATCTTATTATTTTTACAAAAGGTTGGATTTCATATTTGTTATATTTGTCGTGAAGCTAATCGAGCTGTTTAAAATGTTGCTCAGTCATTCAATGTAGGGATGTAAATGGATCAGAATTAGATCGGACTTTAAAAAGTTTAGGTCCAATCTAATTAATAATAAGACCTAAAAAAATTCAAGTCCTAATTTAAGTTCGGTTACATAAATTAAAGTAACAACTCAAACTTCAACTAAAAAAATTTAACAACAAATAAATTATTCTTACATAAAACTACTATTGTTTTACTAGTCTACTAACATAATTACTTTTCAAATCATAATTATAAAATGTCTAACAAATATTACAATCTGGCGTAGCAAAAAAATTATCTGACGATTATCACCATAGATACATATACGAAAATCGAATCGTGGTGATTAAGGGTGAAGAATTACCTGATTAAAATTTGGAATTTGGAGAAGATAGACACCCAATCATGATTCCATGATGTCGATTTCTAAGCCGCAACGATAACGCTTTAATCTCTACGTAATTCACCTAGTTAAAACGAGCATATAAAAGTCTCTAAACTATTTAGAGGTTTTTTTCTTCTTCAAAAAGCATCAATGACTACAGATCTCGCATCCCTTTATATAACCTTTGTAATCTTAGTTCAACTTATATTCAGATTTCACTATATATATATAATCCTAATTTAACTTTAATTAGGATTTCAATATTATATATATATATATATATTCCTATTAGGACACATACCTTTTTTCAGATTCGGACTTTTTTTTTATCGGATTTGAATCAAATTTGAATTATATTGTCATTCCTAATTCAATCCTTCACCTTTTATAATTTTGGGCTGATTATTTTTTGAATATGTTGGTGTGATTACAATGTCGTATTTGTTAATTTTCTTAACCCTTTAAATGTACACACACCGTATTGATTATCTTTCTTGTATATCTACTGTTGTAATTCATGATATAATCTATGGTTAATGGAATTATTATCTTTAAAATAAACTTAAATTTACAAGTGTTCTTTAAAAAAATATCACTTAAGTTCGAGTCTCTTCAATTTTAATTTTAATTTTCTTTAACGTTTACTAATAAAATAATCCATATGTAAATATTGTCACCAAAGAACCAAGTAATGAGCTTGGCGATTAGTTGTATCTATACATTATTAAGGTCATTGTCGTTAATTGTCGTTAGAGAACGTTGACGTAGCACGTTCAATACATATTATTTTTAAAAAATCCTTAAACTTTTTCAAATTTTAAATTGACAGTCTTCGATTTTTTGTTTGTCTTCATTTTTGTCACTGTTCAATAACAATATTTAACTTCTAGATGCATATTTAAGTATAATATTTGAGATTTTAAGGAAGTTGAATCATATATTTCAGAAAAAAATATATGGCAATTATGGATGAAGGGGTTAAGAGAACAAAAATTACAAAAATATCTTTGGATTTAATAGGAAATGAAAACAAACTTGTCAATGATGCACAGTTTTTATTATATATTTTAGAAAAAATATATTTTAATATATATAATCTCTTTATATAGCATTTGTAATTGGCCCAATAATTTTTTATTGAATATATTTCATCGTCTTCCGTAATTATTATAGACAAATAAATAAAAGAATTATACAAAATTTAAAATCTAATTTTAGAACAAAAATATATCCATTTTATTTAAAATTGTAGATGTATGTACAAGTAATCAATATGTCTTCATTCTCAAACAACACAAAACCTCAAATAATGATTTAGAGAAACGATCGGACGTCGATAGAAATGACGACAGACAGAAAAACTATAATTGTCAATTTGAATTATAATAAAGTTAGAATTTTTTTTAGAGAATATAACTTTAACATGTCACATCAGCTTTCTCTAAAGGAAGTTTACGAGGGTGACCTTAATGAAAGTGAATTAAAAGTTTAGTGACTATATTACAAGTTTTAAATGTTTGGTGACCAAAATGAAAGCTTCTTAAACGTTTGGGAACTATTTATGTAGTTTACCCTCAATCTAAAACTAATATCCAAGTAACCAATTGAATTAATCAAATTACACAATCAGTTAAATAAATCTTAACCGATTTTTTTTGCTAATCCTTCCATACGTCTCTCTCTTCGCAAACAAAACATTAGGCTCTTCACCATCTCTGCCTTTTTTTTCTTCATTTCTCTCCAGAAAATTTAAAATTTTATCATATTTGATTATTATTTCTGAAAAAATGGTTTTTTTTCTTAAGAAAAAGTAGTAAGTTTTGAGAAATTTTGGTAATTAAGAGATTTTTTAAAAAAAAATTATGGAGTCTTCCGTGGATTCGAATTCACATGGTAATTTGGACAAACAGATTTCTCAGCTGATGCAGTGTAAGCCCTTATCGGAGCAAGAGGTATTTATTTCTCATTCGGAAATGGAATGGATCTGTTTGGAATCGATTTATTTACTTATTGATCTGCCGATGAATTGTTTTTGTTCATTGTTCCATTTTGTGTAATATTTGTTTAAATTCATTTGATCTGCTTAAGGACTGGGGGAAAAGCAAGATATTATGGATATTTGTGGGATCAAATACTGAATTTGCTTGGTTTTATTGACGTTGCTTTGTTTATCTGTTCTTATTTTGATATTTCTTTCTCTTCAACTTTATGAATTAGATTAAGCAGTTATGTGACAAGGCTAAGGCGATTTTAAGGGACGAAAGCAATGTTCAGGTGTATCTAATTCTATTATTGTTTTTCTCAAGATCATATTCTATTAATTGCAATGTGTGTTTTCTGAATTGTTATTGGAGCCTTAATTTCTTGATTAAGATTCCGTTTTAAGGATTACTGCAGGAGCCTTTGAACTACTTCTATCATATATGCTGGGATTATTATGACTTTATTTACTTACTTATTTCTGGTGCAAGACAGCCTGTTAAAAGCCCTGTTACAATATGTGGTGATATCCATGGGCAGTTTCATGATCTTGCAGAGCTTTTTCGAATCGGAGGGAAGGTGATTCTTCTGATTAAGGCTGCTAATTTGTGTCTCAAATGATCTATTTCTTGTCTCGCATTCATAAATCATGAAATTCTTGGGGATCAAAATGACTTTCATACTTTCTGAATTTGAATTGATTTTGTTGTTCTACTTACTGGTTGTTAATTCAACTTTTTTTTCTTACTTTCATTGTTACAATTTTAACATTTACTTTTTGGCTCAAAATTTATGGTCAGTGTCCAGATACAAATTACCTGTTCATGGGGGATTATGTTGATCGCGGTTACTATTCAGTTGAGACTGTATCAGTAAGTATTAAGAACCTACATTGTCTTTGTTGATTTAAGTTTGTAGTGATTTTGGAAGAAATATGATGGCTAGATAATTTTATCAGCGGTTACACTAATTGCAGTTCTTTCGTTTCACAAGGTTCTTCGTATGATGAATTTAAATAGGTGCCACAGACTCAATCTTTGATTGTATTAACTAATATGATATTTAAAACATGAAGTAAGTATTTAACCAAAAGCTAAAAGTTGACAAAAATGAGCTAATAAGTACATAAAATTCAAGTACTTAACTATATCATTACACCAAATAAGTAAAATAACTAAATTTCACAGGGTTCAACATTACCATCCATGCTGTTTTGCCTAACTTGTGTGGCGCGATAGTGTTTTATTCAATGTCTATATTATGCAGATTCATTAAAGATGCATGGGAATCGACCACTAAAATAATGAAACTATAATCTATGAATTGATTCTTTTCCTGTTAACATAATTAATCTGGACAACATAAGGTGGAGTCTTAATATACTAGTATGATCGTGGCAGTTGTTCGTTCTATGAATTATTTTGTGCAGAACCTTAATTCATTCCAGTTAATTGGGCAGTACTGAGTTTGCAACTTATAATTTGTTTGTGATTGACTTTTATTCAGCTCTTGGTAGCCATCAAAGTGCGTTACCCCCAACGGATTACAATTCTGAGGGGAAATCATGAGAGTCGCCAGGTTTGCTATGTTTCTAAGTGATTGTTCATTACACACACACACACACACATCTTGTTCGTAATAAAGGAAATGATTGCTTTTCTCTTTTTCCTTTGCAACTTATCTATCTACTTGATGGTTTTATATTTAAAATGCAGATTACTCAAGTGTATGGCTTTTATGATGAATGTCTAAGGAAGTGAGTATCTTATATCTTATAATCATATATTTAAAGTTCATTAGGCTTAAGGCTTAATTTGTCTATTGGGACTACTTGGGAGGTAACCTGGTTATATTTGTTGGTCAATGTGCAGCTTTGATGCATGAACCTAACATGATAAATAGAAAACAAACAACTTACTATGATAGCAATATGCCGGTGTAAGAATTTTTTTAATGAAGTTATTTCGATCTAGATGTACACGCACACACATACATGTATGCTTGTTTTGCAATGAAGTTACCTAACATTAAAGGGTTCTTAAGTATTCTGTGCTAGAAGGCAGGATTCACGTAACATGTAATTCGTGTTCTGAAAATATAAAGTTGTTTATATTTGCAGAATACAGTTAATAGTTGCCTAACATTACGTTGGTCCTATTTTAATTCTTCTTTCATTTGCTTTTTTGTATTGGTAGCTTTCCTTTTATTGAATTATCAGTCCTTATTTGAAGGCATGTTTTCTATTTTGATTGCAGATATGGCACTGCAAATGTTTGGAAGACTTTCACTGATCTATTTGATTATCTTCCATTAACAGCATTGGTTAGTCTATGACACCAAAGCTGAGTTTATTGGCAAATGTATTCTTTTTTGTTATGTTTGCATTTGGATTCTGTTAATGATTGATTCTTAGCTGCAGACTTCTTGGTTTTTTGAAGGTCGAATCTGAAATTTTCTGTCTCCATGGTGGGTTGTCTCCAGCAATTGAAACCCTGGACAACATACGTAACTTCGACCGCATTCAAGAAGTCCCTCACGAGGGTCCCATGTGTGATCTATTGTGGTCCGACCCAGATGATCGATGTGGTTGGGGCATTTCTCCAAGGGGTGCTGGATATACCTTTGGCCAAGTACAATTCATCTCTTTAGCTTTCTTTTCTGGTTTTTAAGGCTATGTTTCTGTCATCATTTGGTGTACCATATTAACATCTACGACACTCCAGGACATATCCGAGCAATTTAACCGTAAAAACGGTTTGAAGCTTATTTCCAGGGCTCATCAGCTGGTCATGGAAGGATTCAATTGGGGTCATGTAAGTACTTACTCTTTCGAATGTTGATATCAGATTGTGTAATTCGTACCATCAATTCCTTTTGGCAGGAAAAAAACGTTGTTACAATATTTAGTGCACCTAACTATTGCTATCGATGTGGAAACATGGCTTCCATCTTGGAAGTTGATGACTGCAAGGGTCATACATTCATTCAGGTGAGCTGTATGTATATATTTGCTTCCACAGGACCACATCGGTATACAAACAGTTTACACAAGTATTGTGTTGTTGCAGTTTGAGCCAGCTCCTAGGAGAGGAGAGCCCGATGTAACCCGCAGGACACCTGAATACTTCCTGTAAAGGGAAGCGCCACCGAGTTGACGAGCCTCTCTGCCTCCGGTGGCCAGTGCCTGTCAATGGGGCTGTGCGGAGAGCTCTTTTCGAAATTTAACATAAATATTTGTTGTCCGCAATGGTGGTTGTTCGGTCGCAGCAAGCCTGTATGTGGCCGATGAGGCTTTGTTTCCATGTATTATGGTTCTACAAAGAGGAGGTCGATGAGCTGACTGCAACACTGTGGGGGCACACGCACCATTTCTGGCAAACAATGTGAGATTTTTGTTTATTTTCATTTTCCATTTTTGTTTCCTTTTCATCTGTAGAATAATGTCTGTTCGAGTGTCGAGGATCTGTCGACGGACAAACAAGATATGTGAGATCCGAAGACAATTGTCATGGCTTTTTCTTGTAGATTCAAACCATTCTGAATTATTCTGATTAATTTTCATGTTAAAATCTCTTCATGTGTGAGTTTAATTTAGTTTTTATCTTGAAACTTCAACTCACGCTTTAATTGTCATCAGCTGCCTACCCCTTGATTTTACTAAATTTTGGGCTAATTTGGAAGGTTAAATGCTCAAACAAGGGTCTAATATTTTAGGGTTACTCAAATAAGGACCTAATCTTTCTTAATAAACAAGTAAATGCATAATGTTTTAGTATATGCTTAAATAAAAGTTTAACTTTCAAAACAATCTAACAAAGTCGTAATGTTTTCAAATTTGCTTAAATAAAGGTTTAACATTTTTTTAATCCATTCAAATAGTATGACCAAAATCATACCCCAACAATCCATTCCCAATTTCCCATCATCGATATGTCCGATTCGGAAAATCCTCGAGTTGCAACCGCGGTTTGTGATGCAGCCAAGAAGTGGGGTTTCTTCCAAATCATCAACCATAACATTCCCATTGAAGTGCTCGATAGCGTAAAAGACGCGACTCATCGCTTCTTTGAGCTACCTGCTAGCCAAAAGAATAAATATACAAAGGAAAACTCGATTTCTAATAATGTGCGGTTCGGCTCAAGTTTTAGTCCTGAAGCATAAAAGTCTCTCGAGTGGAAAGATTATCTTAATCGCTTGTTTGTATCGGAGGAGGAGGCTTCTGCACTTTGGCCACCTGTTTGCAGGTAATAACAAAAATTTCCATCTCATGCAGGGGTGAAACATATATGTATACTTCTGTAATACATGACTTAAAATTTCTTACATGCTAATGAATGGACTAAATGTGAAAGAAATTGATGAGACCAAAAAATCTCTCTTGATGGGTTCAATTAGAGCTAACTTGAATTATTATCCTATTTGTCCTAACCCTGAATTGACTGTGGGAGTAGGACGTCATTCCGATGTCTCGACACTCACCATCCTCCTCCAAGATGAAATCGGAGGGCTTTTCGTGCGGGGAAATCAAGGTGATGGTGACGGTTGGATTCATGCGTTGAAGTCCATTAATTTTCTTAAATAAAATTCAAATTCAGACATTCACATGTCTCAAACAAGGCAGAGGAAAAACGTCCCACATGGTATAATATTCATATATATATATATATATATATATGATTATTGAAGCACAGCTGAAGCTGCCAGCCTTCACATTCTGCTTCTGACAGACAGTTCATGCTGTAATTGGTCCCTCAATACTCTCCTAAGCAATTTGTTAGAAGCAGTTCTGGGAAACTCTGGCACTATCTTCACACTGTTCACCTGTGATCAATAAATATCAATGTGATTGTGTTTCTTAATGCAAATGAAAATGACTTTTAATTTCGACTTTTGAATCCGAACATTCGGATCAAGTTATATGGTGATGCTTAGCTGCCGAAACTACTTGCCTAGCCTAGACCTATGAATCGATATCAAAACATCGAGGAACCGAACCTTGAACAAGGGGTTGAGGTTGGTTTGAATGGCTTTTGAGAACACCATCTTAAGCTTCCCTGGTTGTTGATCAAAGCCTTTCTTTAGAACCACAAAAATCATCAACAGTTCTGGACCACCATCGGGTGGTGCGACACTGACTGCAGCCGTCTCCGAGATGCTTTCATCCGCACGGTCACAAACACGTTCGATTTCAACAGAGCTTGTCTGCAAATGAGGGAAGTTCATGCGCTTTCAGGACATGAATGATCTAAAGTTTGACACCGAAGAGGGCGGAAGGGTGGAATACCTTAATGCCACCAAGATTCATTGTGTCATCAGCCCTTCCTTGAACAACAAGGTAGCCTCCGACCGTTCTCTTGAGGATATCCCCATGTCTCCTAAGGCGCTGTCGAAAGCATGTATCAAATCATAAGATAGCCAGTCGAAGCATTCGTAAAGAGGATATTACAAATCAACCGTTGCTCGAATATTGTTCTAAGCAATCTTTCTTTTTGTAATCCCTGCTTCATCATGCATTCGACAGAATCCGAAAATTTTAGCAAGGGGGGAAATTTTGACCATACCATTCCCTTAAATGTTGGCATTCCCTTGAAGTAAACGTCGTCGTGATCGGCATTAAGCAACCGATCAGTTGCTCCCAAGTAGACAGGCAATAAACCAACTTCACCAACACAAGCTTTATCATCCGGCTGTCACAAAAGTGAGTCATATATATTATATATGTACAATAAATTGTTGCAAAGGAAACTGCACCAACTTCCGGATTAAGTTCTTACATAGGGAACTCCATGTTCATCCAATATAACTACCCCAGTTGTCATTGATGGAGTGCTAAATGCTCCGAAAGCTTGTGGCTGCAGCGGACTCCCGATGATGTAACACGATGCTAGCTCTGTGCCACCGCAACATTCAAGAATGGGCTTGTAGTAAGATTTTGAGGAAAGCCAAAGGTCGTCATCAACATTAGAGGCTTCTCCAGTGCTAGCAAAAGATCTGCAGCCGTAGAAAACGGTTGAGTCTCTTTACGAGAATTATAACTGATGCAAAAGTTGTTTTCGGATAAGGGAAAGAAAGTTTACTTACTTGATCTTTGTCCAGTCTAAGCCTTCCATACACTTTGTATTTTTCCAAGTTTTCACTAAACTTGGAACTGTGCCCAAAACAGTCACTCCTGCATCCTGTACAAATTTTCCGAAACCACGGCCCAAAGGAGAACCATGATAGAGAGCAAGGGTTGCACCAGTTAGAAAGCACGAGAAGAGTAAAATCGGTCCCATCACCCATCCTAGATTTGTAGGCCAGCAGTAAACATCTCCAACTCCGACATTAATGTGAGCTAATGCTTCAGAAGAACATCGAATAGGCGAAAGTTGTGTCCATGGAATAGCTTTTGGTTCTCCTGGTCAAGGCCAATATAATATACTTGAAAATATCGAAACCGGTAAAGGAAATGTATATAGTGTAAAACCATTAATCAAGTTACAAACTCTCCCACCTGTGGTTCCAGACGAGAATAGTATGTTAATTGCAGAATCTATTGGCAGATAAACCGGAGTGAAACGATTTGGTCTGCAACAGAGATAAAGATGTAATGAAATACTTACATAGCAACATTATGCAGTTATGTACAAGTATAAAAACCGATTAAACCGCTCTCGAGCTGTAATTGTAGACATTACATACCTCGGATGCTGATTGTCATGGGCAAGAAAATCTTTCCATGATATATCTTGTTCTCTTAATTGAATACCGACATCATTTCCAAACACAGGGAGCACAATAGCTTTATCTGGAGAAGCCTCTACAACTCGACTGCATCGGTAAGACAAACAACCGTAAATACCGAAAGTGATGATAAACATACCAACTATAATACCCTTGACTCTGTATCTTCACAAGTAAAAGTAGTATATCATTTGGCCTGTATAACAGAAGGGTAATTTCTTTTACCTGTATAAAGGAAACTTTCGACCTCCTCTTAGTATAAAATCCTGAACAGATAGTATAAAATCATAGTTAAATGGAGATTTTCTAGCATCGGAACGTGTGAACGACCTTATATACAGAAGGGGAAGAACACCTGAGTGAAGATAGCCTTTGCCTTCGAGACCCGCAGACGCGTTGCGATTTCCTTGGCAGCAAAACTATCAGCTATAGATACAACAACGAATCCTGCTAGTACTATTGCCAGATATATAATAACTGCATTTACTGTCATTGGCATATCAATAGCAATTGCATCACCCTTTCTGAAAGTTCTCTGCAGTGCATTTGCCACCAACCTGTGAATTAAAAACCAGCTTAAGAAATAAGAGTCGCAATGTTCGAATCTGAAAACAATCGAAAAGAGTGCTAGTAGACAGGCCAAACACTTGAAACAAAATTGCAGGTCAAGTAAATGAAAGCATACATGACTTGCTCTCGAAGCTGTTTAAGTGTCATCCGGTTCACATCGGAATCATCATCGCCTTCGTCTCTCCACACAATCGCACAACTATCATCCTCTTTTCTCAGATGACTCGAGGGTAATAAGCAACATTCAGCGATATTCAAAACCGAACCGGGAAGCCAAGTCCCCCCGGGTCTTGATTTGTCAGTGGTATCCAGAATGCACTTGGGGGATTCACGAAATGTAACAGCAAGTTCTTTTAGTATGATCGACCAGTAAACCTAACAATCGCTCAACCAGTAAAAAAAAGCAGTTAATTTGTTTGTCTTGCTCCACAAGGGACAAGTAAAACAACCAACATGAGAAGGAAGGTCTTGAATATATAAACGATGACAGTGCACATCCTATCGAACATATCTTTCGGGAAGAGGGTAATAGCCCAGTGACATATTGCTCCATACGGGACAAGGAAAACAACCAACATGAGTACTTTAGTAGGTTACCTCAGGATGATGGACAGTGAAATCACGAAAGAGATTAAAACTAGCAATGGGATCTTTGTATGAAGCCCCCAAAAGCTTTGGACCGTGTGTTTCCATTATCCGTCCCATGTTTGTAAGCTTAGAGTCCTGTCTGAAAAAGAGAGGCAAAGTTTGTCGGCAGCGTCAGCCTGACTGATGGACCGTAAAACGGACATGTATTAAAAAAGAGAAGAGAGATTACAGAGAAGGGAACCAATAAAGAGGGGGGCCGTGAATGGAAGCATCCCATTGAGCATAGACGGAGTAATAGACGAGCTGGTGGAGTGCATGCGGGTGGTTTGGCTTTAGCACTCGGCTACTCACCACCTCTCTCCACACCTCTCTTGCCCATAATTGGCCTCCTCCTCCTCCTGCTTCTGCCTTTGCTTTGGAAACTGCTTGTTTAATGAGTTGATGGATGTTTTGGGCCTCCTCGAAGCTTAATCCTCCGCCGCCTGCCCGGCGTAAATCGTCGATGCTCACTTGGTCGATGGTGTTTGGTGTCATGACTCAACTTTCCGGTGGCTTTGTCTTCTTCCTCCGACTTTGCCTCTAGACTTAACTCTTGAGAAGACTGGTGGTTCTCTCTATCTCTAATGTTAGGTAAGTAAGCTAAGGGAAGTAGGTGGAGTTAACGAGAATCCATGGTTGAGCCACGTGAATGTGATTTGTCCATTTTTCTTACATTAAAGGAAAATTAATTTATGTACGCTCAGGGACGGAGCTAGGATTTAATGTTGGGAGGAGCAAGAGTCTATTAAGCTATTAAATTTAAAAGTTAGAAGGGCAAACACTTTATTTAATTAATATTTAAACTAAAAAGGATTAAAAATGTAATTAAACCAAAAAAATTAGGAGGGGCAACAACCCCTCCCACACACTACACGGCTCTGTCACTGTGCATACTGAACTGAAAAAAAAATGTAAAACTATCATGAAAAAGGTCCCACAGGAGTCGAACCCAGGTCGCTGGATTCAAAGTCCAGAGTGCTAACCACTACACCATGGAACCTATATTTCTCTTTAGTATAGAGTTGATCACCGATTTTGAAAAACGACCAGTAAGGTCACTTACGTTTTCGGGGCATAAACTTTTGGTCACTCAGCCGTTTGTTGCCGTTAAACAATGACAGCTTGTTAACTTGGCAGCAAAAAATTAGGGTAACTACTACAACGGTCACTAAAGTTTATCCCATGTGAATTTCTGCTCCCCAATTTTAGAAAATAAACATTATAATCACTACTGAAAATGTTTCTTCATAATTTTACCCTTGAATTTTTAAAAATTTGTTATTCAACCCTAAAACTTTACTATCAATTAGCAAAATAATGTTATAAAGGCTTAAATGAAAAATAGGTGCCCAAAGTATAACCTTTTAAAATTTTAGGTGCATAAATTTCTCCTATTTAATAATTAAACTTTCTAATTGCTCTTATTTTTTTACTCTGAATTATTTTATTATTATTATTATTAATATTATTATTATTATTATTACATGATCTGTCATTTTTTATTATTGCTAAATTAAAAATAAAATAAAACTATTTTATTATTATTAAATTTAAAATATTTTAAAAAAATATTAATTTTTAGAATAATTTAGGTGTCTAAAGTATTTTTTGTAAAAATAGGTGCCCAAAGTTTTCATAGTTACAACTTTAGGTGACTGGTTGTTAAATGAGTATTAAAAATTTGGCAATCAATCGGTGCTTGACACATGGCATTAATTTTATTTTTCTTTTAAATTTTTTAATGGAAAATACTCAGTTTTTTCAATTTTTTATAAAATTTTGAAATTTTAAAAGGTTCACAAAATAGTCTCTAAATCTCTAAAAATTTTCAAACTTTAGTTATTAAATAGGAGCAATTTGGGAATCTAAAATTTAAAAAGGTATACTTTGGGCATCTCTTTTTCATTTAAGCTTTTATAATATTATTGTACTAATTGATTGTAAAGTCTTATGGTTGAAAAATGAATTTTTAAAATTCAAAGGTGAAATTATAAAGAAACATTTTTAGTAGTGATCATAATGTTTATTTTTATAACATTGGGGAGCAGAAATGTACATGGGATAAATTTTAGTGGCCATTGCAGTAGTTTACCCTTATTTTTTCGTTGTCAAGTCAGCAAGTCGTCAATGTATAACGGCAACAAACGGCTGAGTGACCAAAAGTTTACGCCCCGAAAACGTAAGTGACCTTACTGGTCGTTTATCAAAACCGGTGATTAACTCTGTACTAAGGAGAAACATAAATGACTATTCCAATAGTTAACCCTACAATTTTTTAAGAACACATGCAATAGTTACCAGAAATTTCATACATCTCGTTTTTTCGTATTTTGAAAAACTAAACGAGAGGGTAGATTGTACGATGAATATGATTATTGATTTAGATATGAGAAATTTATTTGATAAATAATTAAATGATATTTTAAAATTTTATTTAACGATTTTATGAGTTCGACTGTTTTTATTGTTACATCTTATATGAGTTTGAGTCCTAACCTTTACTTTAAGAATATAATTATATTTATTTAATAAAAAACTATCTAACAATTTAAGTGATGATACGTCAAAGAAAAATGAAACATATAATGTGATTTACCAAAGAATAAACACTTCATTATACCCCAACTATTTATATAATTATTATTCAATATAATTTGTCAAAAAAAATATTATTCAATATACTACAGTTGAAAATTAACTTAATTAACATATTGCATTTGAAATTGTACCCGTTTTCATATTAAAAATATTAATTAATTTTACTTTAACCACTAATTGAAGGTTTTTTTTATCTTGGGCATAAAATAATTTTAAAATTTGTGGTTAATGTCTGTCTATTATATGAATCAACGGAACACAAAAAATTAATCACTAAACCTGTACTAATTGACATAGAGAGAAACTAAAAAATTAGTAATCCAACTTTATTAGTTGTCTTTGTTGTATGTGTATCTCACCAAAAAGCATTAAGTGTTTGTGGCAGGTGGTCCCAATAAGCTTAGTTAAAGATTGGGTAAACTACACCGGGTAGTCATTGAATTTTTAGGGTGCTATTGCTTTTAATAAGGTCACCGAATTTTTAAAATTTTCATTACAGTCACTTAACTTTTAATTTGCTTTCAATAAGGTCACTAGCGTCAACCACGGTTAAAAAACCTGATGTGGCATGTTAAATTTAAGGGTAAAATATACTGTTAGTCACTGAACTTTTAAGAGACGTTCAATATGATCACCGAACTTTTAAAACTTTCATTACTATCACTCAACTTTTAATTCGCTTTCATTACAGTTAAAAAAATTGAAGTGACACATTAAGTTTAAAAATAAACGTTTTCCCACCATATTTTCTCTCTCCTCTTATTTTCTTCCATCTAAAGATGTCTATTTCTTCCATATGAATCAAACTGTAATTTTTTGGTGAAAGTCGTTATTTCTCTAGTAACACATCAAGGAAAATATTAATGTATCTAGACATGCATGCGACATGTGTGAGAACAAGAAAAATATTGAGAGACATCCGAGGATAGAATGCTAAAGAAATAACTAAAATTTTGCTCATAAAAATCCTCTTTATGCTTCATGCTCGACCTTTACTGAGTTATACACTAGATAGTGAGGAGTTCAAAGAAAAATAATGATATATCTATAAGATAGACATGTTTGAATGGAAGAAAATAAGACGTGGAGATAAAATAGGGTGGGAAAACGTTTATTTTTAAACTTAACGTGTCACATCAACTTTTTTAACGGTAATGAAAGCGAATTAAAAGTTGAGTGATGGTAATGAAAGTTTTAAAAGTTCGGTGACCTTATTGAAAGCCTCTTAAAAGTTTAGAGACTAACAGTGTATTTTACCCTTAAATTTAACATGCCACGTCATGTTTTTAACGGTGGTTGTCAATAGTGACCTTATTGAAAGTAAATTAAAAGTTGAATGACTGTAATAAAAGATTTAAAAATTTAGTGACATTATTAAAAATATTCTAAAAGTTCGGTGATTATCAGTGTAGTGTACCCTTAAAATTAGGGCGCAGAATTAAATGTTTTCCATACCTAACATTAATTAATCAAATAATTTCATCACCTAATTATTAACCAGATTTTGCCGAAACCATAAGCATAAAGTTTTAGTTAGGTCTGTATTTGTCAGTCTCACACCGGACAAACAGTAAAACACAACGTGGTCGAATTCAACGGCGACACGTAAGCATCGACACCTCGTACAGTGCAAAGTGCCCAATCTTAATCTGGTTTGCACTTTGCACGTACATTCCTAATATATATTGAACTTGTCAAGGGGTCCAGTGAAAAAAAATATTTATTTTAAGTGGCTCAGGTATGACAAGTTCATCCTGGTCAATAATGACATCAGCATTGACAAGTACTTAAAATTTTTAATTTTTATTAATTAATTTAATGTTGTTTAATAGTGGTGTTCAACAGTTTCCATCACACGTTATAAAATTTTCCAAGAATTAATTCCATGTTGCGCAACAATGTATAGCGTTTATGATGTGCAACTATGTGCATGGTGCATATAATATCCTATCCGATATTCAACTCGATAGGGAAAAGAAAAAAGAAAAAAAAAACCCAGGGAAAACACATTATGGTCAACCGCCAAGATAAGATTGCATCATTGTGAAAAATACTGGTAAATTAGGACCTAATTCCCTACCTCATATACTCGATCATGTTATGAACTCGTATCAAGCGGCTGCTCTTCTCAAATTGGACTTGCATCTTATGTTCCATCTTATATATTAAATCACTTATTACATGAAAACAACATATGTTTCATCATCTATTGACCCAACATATTTTAACAGTAGCATGATTCGAACATTCAAGATCATGGTAAAAAATATAACCTGATACCTTGTTCAAAAAATATAGCATGAAACTTTAAGCATTAACACCATTTGTAATTGAAGTATATGAAACCCGTTTAATATAAATGTCATTCAAGTTACCAAACTCAAATTCACACATATAGTAATTAAATATCCATCCATTGTTCAGATACTTTATCCAAATTACAAAACCAAATAAAAATTAATATCCGAATGGATCATAACTATACAGGACCAGGTGGCGACGAAAGGGTAAACTTGTGAACCCCAAGAAATGGCTCCACAGAAACAACTTCATCTAGCCCTGAAAAAAAAAATGCATTCATTTCCTAGAAGAACCATATATTAACACAGATTTATTAGTTAAAAATTAAAATTTAGTAAACTGGACCTTCAATTCTATCAGCATCTTCCTTAGTCATGCGAACTTCCATTATACAACCATCCTCGATGTTGATAAGATAACCACGCCCCTCACTGTTGATGAAAACATATGAAAAGAAGAATAACAATTTCAATATTAGATCCAATTCAATTTAATTCAATGTACCAGTTAACATATATATGCGAATCAAATGAAAGTGAAATAGCAGTGCATACCAAGTAACTTTGTCCATCAGCAAGAGTGACTGTTGTTCAAAATTTATACCAGGCCTAAATCTTACATTGTACCACTGCAATTGTGTAATCAGATACCACATAAAAATGATAATACATTGTGAGTAAAACAAACCTTTACTGCCTCCTCATCTTTGCTCTGTTCAGGTTCAAGGAGTTCGCTGCCTGCACCGCATAAAGTGTTTAATGAGTAGTAAACAAGACAACCACACTCGTAAACCTTGGTAGGCATACCCATGTTTGTTGATTTTTCAGGGGCATAAATCCATTATTCTTCTTCTAAATCTGGGTGTGGCGGGTCTTCCATATCTTCAAATTTCTCAGTCATGACCGTGTCAGCTGCAGGCTGCAGGTCATACATGAGAAACATCTATTAGATGCAACAGAAGATAGAGGGACGTTATAGGCTCAAAGAATACCAATTTTCTCTGCATTTTTTGAGATATCTTCTTCAACCTGAGTAGTTCCAACAGTGTGGCTCATCTGATCTCAGATGAAAAATGAAAATTTATAATTCTAAATTGAGCAAACTAGACAACATACAAAAGAAATATAGTTGACAATACAATCCAGCAACCTATTGAAAGGCTCCGTAGTCACTGATTTTACTCTCTCGGGTCTGTTTTACCCAAATTCTCTCTATCTTTACCTTCCTTGCTTATATTTTCCTTATTTCAATTCTTATAAAAAAGATATTCCCTAATTGGTTTCGGTTCACTAGAGAGAGAATATGATAACTTGTTTAAACCTCTATCCGTTTTAGCTGCTAAATAAGATTTTTTTTGGGCGAATATTTAAGGATCTGAGGAGGCTTGGAACATTTTCTTTAGCTTTTGGCTTGAATTGCTTGAACAAAGGAATTTTTATTCGAAAATATTTAGGATTTTCGATTGCGGAGAGATGGGAAGTGATGATTGTTCAGATTCCAAGGCAGGTCCAAAACTGCAATCTGATTTGGGGAATAATGTCGAGCTAGGGTTTGAAATGGCTTCGTTATCGATTTCGTTGAAAATCACGTGTTCTTGAATAGAAGAAGAAGAAGATAACAGGGTATCTTTACCGGATGCCTGGCGACGGCGGAGACGGCCGGCGACTAAAACAACCAAATAGGGAGATGTTTTCGTTCCTGAGAGAGAATTCGTTGGCAACGCAAGGATGCACATACACCAATGTATTATGTATCTGTCTCTCTATATATTTTAATTTTAGGGTACGATAAATGGGTAAGCTATTTCTTAAAGACTATATTTCATATATGGTATTGCAATATTAAAATTTAAAATTTTGTCATTCAATTAATATTTTAGTTACAATCTAGTCACTATTCTATTTAAATGTAAACAAATTTTAAAATGTTATCATCAAGAAATATATCGAAGGTCACTCAATTATTTATGAAATTACAAATATTTCACTTGATTATTAAACATTCACCCAATCACTCATCATCGTCGATCGGCCCGTGTTCCGGTGGCGGTTATCCCTCGCTCTTCAAGCCTCCATTAGATTCAACAGTAGACAGTAGCACTCCAACTTTAATTGGGTAAAAGACTCTATACCTATCATGTTCTTTTTTATCTTATTAAAGCATATCCTCATATGTTATATTGATATATGAAATGGTGAAATTGGAATATATTTGTTCTTGTTAGAGACTTAAAAAGCATGGTTATTTTATGCAATAATCTGGAGTTTGATGAGACAAATTCAGCAATAATGTTACCTCAGCAAGTGGCCCAAAGCTTTAATTTTGATCCTTTCAACTAGCATTATCATGCATCAATATCATTTATTTCTTTTTATTTTTGGAAAACGAGTTTAATATTATGTATCATTCATATATTTCTTCTGTGAGTTTATTTGATGTGATCATAAAATGATACATTAAAAATTTTGGTGGTCTGTGTGAGATTCATACCACATTAATGGAACTCCTACATTACTTATGTTGGGTTGTTTGAATTTTTGTAACATATTTTATCATTCTGGGAGAGCAAATATGATGCTAGACGGTTTTATATTTTCACTACTACAAAGACTCTTTATTTGAGAATTGATTAAAAAAGATCGAGTTGCTTGGAAACTGGAAAAGTAAAAAATGTTGTTTGTGTTTTGAAAAATTGTTCCAACTTTTAAGGTTTTTTTTAGGATTATGGTGCTTGTGTTCTAAAGTCGTTTGCTTAAATTATGCTTGGATTATATAATTCGAATTTTTAGTGAGTGTGAATTCATTTTATAAAATTAAGTGATTTAAAAAAATTGTATAAAAAAATTCGGGTACCCATTACCGGATTTCCCGGGTACCCCTAGTCCTATACAGGGGCGGAGCTAGAAATATATTTAAGGGGTGTTATTTTTTCAACGATATTTAAAGAGGATTAATTATTTATAAAGGGGTGTCATTTTATTCATAAAGGGGTGTCATTTGTCCATATTTTTAATTTTTTATATACAAATTATATAGAAAAAATAGGTTTTCCAAAAATTTTGGGTGTCATGAGACACCCCAATTTAAAGGGTGGCTCCGCCCTTGGTCCTATACCCTTCATATATGTGATTTTAATATCCTACGTGAGCCATTTATCTAAAACGTCTCACAAATATAACTAGCTAGGGCAAGATAGAAGATGAAGTTTAATATTAGATTGACTAATGGCGGATTCACGTTTTATTTAAGATATGTAAGTGATCACTAGTGATGGAGCTAGGATTTGGAGTTGGGGAACAAAACATAAATTTTAAAAGATAGGGGTAAATTCACAATTATTATTTTTTTTTTTAGAAAAATATAAAAAATTAAAAGGTAAAAAAATTTCTCCTGCGGGTCCACAGCCCATCCCAGAAGCTACTAAGTTTCGTCACTAATGATCACCTTGAAATTTGATTTTTAAAGTTAATTATTTATTTGATGGATTGTGTTTACATGAGCTTTTTATCCACCCACATACAAATTATAATCAAAAGCCGAAAAAAATTAAAAATATGTTATATTTTGATATACAAGTGGTGTAAAATTTTTTTTCACACCTCTTCATATTTTAATTATAAAATATAAAACTTAAATCCCTAGCTATAACATCTTAAAACCAAACCTTAAACGCTAAACTCTAAATTATAACTATAAACATTAAATTCTATACCTACAACTAGGGGTGTTAAAATGGTTATTTTGGTCGGTGGCCGAACCGAATTACCCAGAATCAAATTAATTGAAAATTTTAAATCTTTAACCGTTAACCGAATAAAACTTTTTTCGAAAAAATTAAGCAAACCGAACAAATTTTAGTTAATTCGGTCGATTTTCGAATTAACCGAAATTTATTATTAGTTTTCCTAATTAAAATTATTAAACTATAAAAATAGTTGGAAATACTTTTTACTTGTATTTAATTTAAACAATAACTAAATATAGATAAAACACTAGAATTTTAAATTAAATATTATATACTTTTCTTTTTAATTTGGGTTAGAAGTGAGTTTTAAAATTTTAATGGGCATGAGCTTAATAAGTATAATATTTTTTTGTTATATTTAGGTTAATTCGGTTAATTAATCGATTTTGAACTAAATTAACCGATAACCAAATTTTAAAAAATTTCTTAACCGTTCACCGACCGAAAAAGTCCGGTGGCCGACCTTTAAACCGAACTAGTTCGATTTGATCGGTTAATTCGGTTTAACTGACCGTTTAACCACCCCTACCTGCAGCCTAAATCCCTAAAGTACAACTTAAATTTTTATACCCTAAAATTATTTATATAAATTTTAGTTAATATAAAAAAATATTTTTTAAAAAAAATCTAAACTATATGTTTTTGTTAACGTTCTATAACCATATAAATTCTATATTTAAATTCAAATCAAAATAATCTCTAAATAAAGATAAAAATCTTTGACAATCCATTTCTTATCGTAAAATTTGATTTCAAAACTTAATTTAGTTGGGATAAAATTCTTTATCATTCGAACTAACAGATATTAAATTTCTTTTCGTTTATCTTTTTGTCAAAACCCTAATTAGCTCTCTCTTAAAACTTGAAACTCCTTTCCACCCTCTAAACCCCCTCTCAGCCTCTCAGCCTCTGAGCAAACAAGTAGACACAGAAAAATACAGAAGAAGAGTGATCAATTATCATCCTCATCTTATTGATTTTCATCTGCTCGTCATATTCGCCGCCGCCGCCGCCATGGACCAGCAATCCCAGCTAGCTATCATCTTAGGATCCGACCCGGCTCCATTCGAGACCTTAATCTCCCACTTGATGTCCTCCTCTAACGAACAACGTTCTCACGCAGAGGCTTTGTTCAATCTGTGCAAGCAATCTGATCCTGACGCCCTCTGCCTTCGCCTCGCCCACCTCCTTCAGGTCTGTGCTCAACCGCAGACTCGTGCCATGGCCACTGTTCTCCTCCGTAAGCTATTGACCCGTGATGAATCCTATATCTGGCCTCGTCTCAACGTCTCCACTCAATCCTCTCTGAAATCCGTACTTTTGTCTCAAATCCAAGCTGAAACCACTCAGACTTTGTCTAAAAAGTTGTGTGATACAATTGCGGAGCTTGCTTCCGGTATTTTGCCAGAGAACGGGTGGCCTGAGCTGTTGCCGTTTATGTTTCAATGCGTCTCTTCCGATTCTCCTAGATTGCAGGAATCTGCTTTTTTTATATTTGCGCAGCTGAGTCAATATATCGGAGACGTATTGACTCCTTTTATAACGGATCTGCATGCTGTCTTTTTTAAGTGCTTGGGTGAAAGCTCGAATGCTGATGTCAAAATCGCCGCCCTGAATGCTGTCATCAGTTTTATCCAGTGTCTGATCAGCTCATCTGACCGTGATAGGTTTCAGGACCTTTTACCAGCGATGATAAAGACGTTGACGGAGGCTTTGAATAACGGTAACGAGGCTACTGCTCAGGAGGCTTTGGAGCTGTTGATTGAGTTGGCAGAGACTGAGCCTCGGTTTCTTAGGAGGCAGCTGGTTGATGTGGTGGGGTCTATGCTGCAGATTGCAGAGGCGGAATCACTCGAGGAAGGTACTCGTCACTTGGCAATAGAGTTTGTGGTTACATTGGCAGAAGCGAGGGAGCGTGCTCCTGGAATGATGAGGAAGCTGCCGCAATTTATTAGTAGGTTATTTGCAATCTTGATGAAAATGTTGCTGGATATTGAGGATGATGCAGCCTGGCATACTGCGGAAACTGAGGATGAGGATGCTGGTGAAACTAGCAATTATGCTGTCGGACAGGAGTGTTTGGACCGTATGGCAATTTCTTTAGGTGGAAATACAATCGTTCCTGTTGCATCGGAGTTGTTGCCAGCCTATTTGGCTGCTCCTGAGTGGCAAAAGCACCATGCCGCTTTGATTGCCCTTTCTCAGATTGCCGAGGGTTGTTCCAAGGTATATTCTAGTCCTATGTACGTTGTGAGTACTGGTATTTGCTAATAAAATCATTGGTGCATCTAGCTCCTGAAATGAACTAATAAAAATTACTTCCTTGGTAATGATAGTCTTGAGTATGGCTTTAAATGCACTATTAATGGAGTTTCATGGTGTTTTTTTATACTACTTGAACAATAGGATGGAAGTTTGTTTAGTACCTGTTGATTCTATTAATGGAGTTTCATGGTGCTTTTTCGGAGGTTGTAGTTTCTGTTTTAAAGAAGAAAATGGGATCACATTCCTGTAAGAGTTTGGACAGGTTCCCTATTTTTGTTTTATTTTAATTTGTTGCTGGACTTGCAGGTTATGGTCAAAAATCTGGAACAAGTGGTTTCTATGGTCTTGAATTCCTTTAATGATTCCCACCCCCGTGTGAGATGGGCAGCTATTAATGCAGTTGGGCAATTGTCTACCGACTTGGGTCCAGATTTGCAGAACCAGTATCACCAAAGAGTGTTGCCTGCCTTAGCTGCTGCTATGGATGATTTCCAAAGTCCTAGAGTACAGGTTAGTCACAAATATATTTTTGCTTTCAGGACACCAGATTATGCTTCTGACTGTTGCTAAAGGTTTGATTCATGCTATTATTGCCTCTATTGCTTTACATTGAAATAATCTGTTCATCTTATCTTAACCTTTTATGTCTGTATTTGCATCTGTGATGTAATTGATAACCTCTCCCCCCATGTAGTTTATATTCCATCTTGTTTCTGTAATTTCCTGCTTGTAAAGTTGTCAAGGCATACTAAAATTTATTTGAGTGGATATGTTCTTATTTGGTTATATCATTTATATCATTATTCAGAGTTTCTAAATGGCCAAAAGATGTCTTATGTTATCAAATAATGATCATGTAGTTTTTAGATTTCATTGTACAATTCTATTGCTTGCCTATTCTGTAAGTCCAAAATGGAACTTGGACTTCTAGTGTTGCTAGCATATTATGGATTAACCTCTAAAATGGTGATACATTTTGCAAGATCCCCTTAACTGATTGTTAAGGGAATTAATTGATTGGAAAGTGGATGTTGCATATTATTCAGGAAACTGAAGTAAACTAGCTTATTCTCTTCGTGTGAAATTTTAGTAGTCTTATCATAATGTAAAGAATATTTTGTACCTTTATTCCCTGCCAATTAGGTACTTGTACTTTCAAGGTTTTATTGTTTACTTGGTACAATAGTTTATTTTTCTATATATATTTGTGTCTGAACAGGCCCATGCTGCTTCAGCTCTGCTCAACTTCAGTGAGAACTGCACTCCGGAAATATTAACACCTTACCTAGATGGAATAGTTAGCAAATTGCTTGTGCTTTTACAGGTATGATGGTTGGAATTATAAATGTCACATCAAGAATGCATGAATTAACTTTGAGTCAGAGAATTTTTTTGTTGGTCTAAACATAAGCTATATCATGCAGAATGGGAAACAAATGGTGCAAGAAGGTGCCTTGACTGCTTTGGCATCAGTTGCTGACTCATCTCAGGTATAGATGTTACCCAAAGAAACCTATATTGATAATTACTTTATATCTTGTATCAAGATGACTCAATTTAACAATATGGGGTTTGCAGGAACACTTCCAAAAATATTATGATGCAGTTATGCCTTACCTGAAAGCTATTTTGGTCAATGCAACGGACAAATCTAACCGCATGCTTCGTGCCAAATCCATGGAGTGTATTAGTCTTGTTGGAATGGCCGTTGGAAAGGAAAAGTTCAGAAATGATGCTAAGCAGGTTGGTTGTCGTGTAAAAACACCATGTCCTGCATTAATTTGTTTTCTTTTTCTATTCTAGATATTTTCTTATATCATGAAAGTCCTGGTGGTTGAGGTATTTGAGTTTAGTGATATCATTTGTTAGGGAGTGGAATGGTGCAATTTGGAGCAAGTATCTGCCTCAACTTTTCTAAGAAAAATATGCATTTCACATTTCTCTAAAGTATTTGGGCTGCTATAGATATTAATTTGAGGGAGGTGCCCATCAAGTTGATCCCTTTTCTCCACTGATTATTGCTCGTGTAATTAGTTATTTAGTTAAGTCTAATGAAATATTGAATGATAGAACACATGGGCATCTCTCATATACTTGTTATGGTACCAAACTGACTTTTTAACTTTTTGATTGCCTTTTTTTCAATGAGAATGCACAATTTCTACACTTGATTCTGGATATTTTTGTGAGTTTTGGGGTTATGGAATGCACAACTACTGCCCTTGTTCTGGAATCAAACTGACTTTTTAATTTTATGATTACCATTCATCTTATTCTTTTTCCTTCTTGCAAGGTCATGGAAGTTCTTATGTCATTGCAAGGATCCCAAATGGAAACAGACGACCCAACAACAAGTTACATGCTGCAAGTATGCCCATAGCACAGAAAATTCTAAGACAATATCTTTCACATTTTAGTTTTCCTTGCTTATGATTGTATCATCTTATTACAGGCATGGGCCAGACTCTGCAAGTGTTTGGGACAAGACTTCCTCCCTTACATGAGTGTTGTAATGCCTCCCCTTCTCCAGTCTGCTCAACTGAAGCCCGATGTAACTATTACATCTGCTGATTCAGATAATGATATCGAGTACTCTGATGATGAAAGGTTATACTTTATCACTGTTTTAAATAGTTATGCTAGTAAAGCAACATAAATGTTGATACATGCATGCATATATTGTCTATTCTCCTCGCTCATCTGTATAGGTCAGAAACTCTTATCTCCCGTCTCTTCTACTCCTCTACACGTTCTTGCCAACACGTAAAATCCGAGGGAGACACACTCATGCTAGCATGTGCACAGACACCACACGAACACACAATATCCTAGCATCCGTGGCTGGTTGTTGTTTTATAGCATTAGGATTTTATTTTGAGAATCTTATTTGGCATATCGTGCTACTATTTTAATATCATGATAATAAGTAACTTGAATTTTAATAGTCACATACGTCTTGCTTATCCTCCCCATCATTTGTATTAGGTCAAGGCTCTATCTCCTCTTTCCTCTCTTTTCTACTGCTCTCTATGCTATGCAGAAACACAGATCTGAGAAAAACACGCTCATAATAATGCGTGAACACACCTCATGGACACACAGAGTTCTGGCCTCTAGTTGTGTTCATTGATGTCTAGTGGTTGGCTTAGAGCAATAGGATGTTATTTTGCACTATGTTGTATTGTGTTATCTTACGACTGTGACTGGCATTTCATTCACAGTATGGAAACCATCACCCTCGGGGATAAAAGAATTGGGATCAAGACTAGTGTCCTGGAGGAAAAGGCAACAGCATGTAACATGATTTGTTGCTATGCTGATGAGTTGAAGGAAGGATTTTTTCCGTGGATTGATCAGGTGTGTTTCTATTCATTGTATTGGGTTATTATTCTAGGCTTTCTAGCAATACGATACTAACAGAAGGGTGGACATATGATGCAGGTTGCTCCAACTCTAGTTCCTCTTCTTAAATTTTATTTCCACGAAGAAGTTAGAAGAGCAGCTGTTTCAGGTAGAAGAGTTGTGATACTTTTTCTCTTAAACTATTTTGCAAAGTTTGTTAGGCTTTTACCAAATTGTCTTGGCCATTTTTTTCTTTGTAGCCATGCCGGATTTATTACTTTCTGCAAAATTAGCTGTGGAGAAGGGAATAGCTCAAGGGCGTAATGAGTCCTATATAAAGCAATTGTCTGATTACATTATTCCGGCTCTAGTGGAGGCATTACATAAGGTTCTTGTTGTTTCTCAGGAGTATTCATGCATTGAAACTTGCTTTATTGATATGTTGTTTTCCATAGGTGAAAACTTAAATTATCATATTCTTGCAGGAACCTGATATGGAGATTTGTGCAAGCATGCTAGATGCATTGAACGAATGTGTACAGGTTTGTGCTATTTTTAAACGAAGTTAATTTTGTGTTGTCTATTCTGTTCACTGTTACATGTTTGAAATTTTTCTCTTGGAAGAATTTTTTTGGGCAATAGATGGTTAGAAGCAGTGGCGGATTTAGAAATTCAAGAATGGGGTTCAAATATATTTTTTCAAATGGGCATGCAAAAAAAATTCCCTTTACAAGCTAAACAAAAATATTTTTTTTTTCAGAAAAAATAAAACTAAATGAAACCTATTTTTAAAAAAATTTCAAAAATAGGGATGAGGATGCAATCCACCAGGGCTGGGTGCATCCGCCACTGGTTAGAAGCAAAAGTTATTTAAATAAATAAATATAAACTAGAATGCTTACCTGAACTTAATATGACATACTATTAGCTAATAATTTATATAAATAAATGAAAACTAGAATGCTTACCTGTTGTGTCTGTTAAAAACTGCACCCTAGTATTGTCCTGGGTTATTTCTAATCTCTTGTTTCCTTTTCTTTTAGTTGACATATGTGATTAAGTTTTTGAAAAGGCATTTCAGCTGAGCTCCATTCATGACCTTTGTCTTTTATTCATTTTAGTTCACATGCATCAGTGTACCTTTGACAAATGTTCTTGTGGTGTTTGATCTATTTATCTTTTGTTGTTGCCTTCTTTTATAGTATATTAATTACTAACGCTTTATTCCCAATGTCTGAGGATTGTTTTCTTTCAGATCTCTGGTCCTCTTCTAGAGGAAAGTCAGGTTAGATCTATTGTGGATGAGATAAAACAAGTAATCACAGCTAGTGCGAGCAGAAAAAGTGAGAGAGCTGAAAGAGCCAAAGCAGAAGACTTTGATGCTGAGGAGGTAGAGTTAATTAAAGAGGAGAATGAACAAGAGGAAGAAATTTTTGACCAAGTAAGTCTTAAAATAAAATCTATGATTAATACGGTACATAGATGCTGAGCAATATTTTTTACCTGATCCTTTTCCTGTCCCGATCCATTAAAGCCTCATATTTCTCGCCTTAACGAGCATTTTGCTTACAGGTGGGTGAAATCTTGGGAACTTTGATCAAAACGTTTAAAGCCTCTTTCATGCCTTTCTTTGATGAGCTATCTTCTTATCTTACACCCATGTGGGTAAGTTGTGAGAAAGTTGTCTCTGTTTCCATAATCAATTGTTGAGGAACATCCTAAAAAATGTTTTATTCCTGAAGTATGCTATTATACATTTCTCTCTCTCTCTCTGTGTGTGTGTGTGTGTAAAATACAGGGCAAAGATAAGACAACTGAAGAAAGAAGAGTTGCAATTTGTATTTTTGATGACATTGCTGAACAGTGTCGTGAAACAGCTCTAAAGTAAGCTGCCTGATTTTCTTATACTAATTATTATCATAGAGAATCATTTGATGCAATTGCTGTAATGTGTTTGAAACAGATATTATGACACATATCTTCCTTTCATATTGGAGGCTTGCAATGATGAGAGCCCAGATGTGCGACAGGTCTGTATTTTCTCAGTTCTGGCATCCAAAGCATCATAGAATGTTGAGATTGTATTCAATTTTATGATTTTATGTTCAGGCAGCAGTATATGGACTTGGTGTTTGTGCAGAATTTGGTGGACCTGTATTTAAGCCACTTGTTGGAGGTAAAATTTTGCATGATTGTCTATAAGGTGATTATTTCTTGTAAGATTAACATATTATTTGTGACTTCTTACAGAGGCTTTATCGAGGTTAAATGCTGTAATACGACATCCTAATGCTTTGCTACCTGAAAACGTTATGGCCTATGATAATGCTGTTTCTGCTTTAGGAAAAATATGTCTGTTCCACCGGGACAGTATTGATGCAACTCAGGTATGACAGACTATAAAATTAGCTTCCCCAGTTAATTAGACCTTTTGATATGAAATGAAGTATCCATTGTGTGCATTAAAACAAATACACATTTATGAGTTATCGTGTGAAGTCCTCAAATGCATCTTGTTAACACCAGTACCATGGGCCATATGCACAGAAATAGTAACAGTGCCAGTTTGGTTTCATAATTTGATGAAGCATTACTCAACATGTACGATCAACTTTTCTTTATCTAATAAGTAAACTGAATCCAGAAAAACCAATGAAAGAAACCCACGAGCTAACTGGTGAGGCTTGCTTGTGGATCATCTCTGTTATTATTACATATAGTATTCTACAACTTCAGATCGATTTCAGTAGTTCTGTATTTACACTTCTGCATTTTTCACAAAGTTACTGCTTGCTGCTTATGTCAAAGCTTATTTTGATGCTTTGTTTCTGTTTTCTTAATGTTGGTTGCCTTGAACATTCCTTTGTATTTGGTAGGTTGTTCCTGCATGGTTAAACTGCCTGCCAATAAAAGGCGATCTGATGGAAGCCAAAATCGTTCACGAGCAACTTTGTTCAATGGTTGAGAGGTAAAATCAGCTTCTAAGAAGTTTATATCCTTTCACTGTCCATTATTTAACAATGTATCTAATGTGTGTTCAGGTCAGACAATGAAGTTTTGGGTCCAAACCAAAATTTCCTTCCTAAGATTGTTGCGGTATTTGCCGAGGTAAAAACTTTTAAGTTACTATAAATGAAAATAAAAGAAAATTTTCTGTTGTGCTACCTATCTGTTCTGGTGTATTTGTTGAACTATATACTATTTTATAGGTTTTATGTGGTAAGGATCTAGCCACAGAACAAACCGCAAGTCGGATGGTGAATCTACTGAAGCAGCTGCAGCAGACTTTGCCACCGGCAGCATTGGCCTCAACTTGGTCATCTTTGCAGCCGCAACAACAGCTCGCTTTGCAGTCCATCCTCTCTGCATAGTTCAAGTACATTGGCTCGACAGGCATTTGTCTTGCATATGAACCATATTTATATACAAAATTCTTTTCCCGAAGAAGGTTCCCTTTGTTTTTTGCGTACGAGGCAGCGATGAAGGTTTGTATAGTATAAGGTATCTATTTATAATATGGGTATTGAGTCTAGAAAAAGAAGTGAGTGGTGATTTGGTGTGGTTGGTGAGCACTTTTGTGGTTTGAGAAGACTCTGTTCTTGAAGCAGTTTTGGTCTCGTTTGTTTAGTCGTTTCGGTTTTACACAGATTTCCCGGTTTGGAATTGTAATTCTTTCATTATGTTTGCAATTTTGATCATGAAAACAATAATACTCCTATATTGGATTGTCGGTTTTCTTATGCGTTTACGTTTGCCGCTTTCTTTTTTCTCTTCGAACTTAATTTATGCGGATTTTCACTGTGGATTTTAGTTTATGCTCTTTTTTTATACTAGTTGGCTTAAAATTGAAGTATTAAAAATATTTTAAGGGCTAAAATTAGCTTTTTTTAATGTGTAAGGAGGATACGATGAAAGTTTACAGTGTAGTTGAACAATTTTGATCTGGAATATTTTTGTAAACAAAAAAAAATGAAAGCTGGCCATAGAAAGAAAAAGTAAAAATCCTAATTAAAGAAAATTGATCTAAACATCACTACAATTTGACAAATGAAAGGTAAAAATTAACATTGAATAATATTAGAAAAATATATATAAGGTACGCATCAAAACAGCTGATCAGCGAGATAATTAAAAGAGATTAATTGACGAAGAAAAGCGTACCAGAAGATAAAGATATATATCAAAAGGTAAAATCAAAAACAAAGAATAAAAAAAATTGATGATCGACAATTAATATTAAAAAAACTGATGTTCCCGACCACGTAAAGATAAATAGAAATAAAAAGAATTGCGTCTGCCAGAGAAAAAAGGGAACGACATCGAAAATGTTTGCATTAAATCTAAAATCATGCATGGTTAATGATGGATAGTCAATAAGGATTGAACCTAAAATTAAAGGTTTAGTCATATAATCATGCTAGTAATTGTTATATTAACGTTACTCATTTTTAATAATAAAATACTCATGCAAGTATATTTGGTCGGTTGATCAAATTGTTCATCCTTATTCTCCGTATTTCTTTAAGTCATAAGTTCTAGATAGGAATAGAATTAGGATTTGTAAAAAAAAAATACTCATGTTTTATTCATCCTTTTAATTACTAATATAAATGTAAATTAATGCTAAACATGATTCAACCTGCTTAAGATTCCACTCTGTTTTGCTGTTTCTTCCCTTTTGGATCCTACCAAGCCTCCATTCTGATTTAGTGGGAGCCTACTTTCTCCAAGTGTCAAGCCTTCACAAAATCCCCAACAAGATTTGGTCAACTCAACCTTGAGATATCAGTCCTCAACAATGGAACAAATAATACCCCTAACATGCTGACAACAATGTGAGACAACCCTCCCACCACTTCAAACCCCTTACTATAAAAACCATGTTTGTTCCTCCCCACAAGCATTCTCTACAATGGAACACCACCTAGTTCAAACCCAAAAAAGGGGCAAATTCAAGGAGAGAGTTGCAGCTACCAATAGGAGGAATAAGTTCGTCGGTGTACGCCAGCGGCCTTCGGGGAAATGGGTTGCCGAGATCAAAGACACCACACAGAAGATAAGAATGTGGCTTGGGACGTTCGAGACGGCTGAGGAAGCCGCTAGAGCTTATGATGAAGCTGCTTGCCTTCTCCGGGGTTCGAACACACGGACCAATTTCGCGACTCATGTTCCGACCGATTCTCGTCTCTCGTTAAAGATTAGAAACCTGCTTGATCATAAGAAGAGTTTAAGGCAAGGGACTTGTAATAGTACCAGCTCCAACAAAATCAGTATTAAAGCAAGTACTATTGTTAGCAGTAATGGCAGTATCAATAATGCTGGTAGCACTGATAGGTTGTTATCCAGCACCGGGGATTATGGTTTTGCATGTAACTCGATCCAGATGTTTGATGGTGCGTATAGGCCGGAGTTGAGCCATTTCGTCGGGGAACTTGAACCGACCCCATTGCAGTTCGGTCAAGCCTGGCCTATCACAACAGGGTTTGATCAGATTCCATTAAGCCAAGGTCAGGAGTTGCCACAAGATGCTGGTCTATTGCCTCAAGGACTTGATCAGGAGCTTCAGGAATTTGAGCGCTTGAAGGTAGAAAGACAGATATCAGCAACTTTATATACAATGAATGGGGTTAATGAGTACCTTCAGAATGCATTTGATCCAAATGATGCTATCTGGGATCTTCCAACACTTTGCCACTTGTTCTGCCAAAGCTGATTCTGTCTTTCTACCATGAAAGACAGTAGTTTGAGCTTCTGTTTTTACTGCTTCTTTAGGAAGAATTGGAAACAACAATTTTCACTGTTTGAAATGAAAATTATTGCTGTTTCAGACACTAATAAGTTGATTGTTAAGTCTTTTTAACTTAAATTCGAGCACGAGTGCTAAATACAAGTATATATGTACCATTTGACAATCTTGCAGCAGCCATAAATATGACAGTACTAAACAAGAAGACAAAGTGACAGATTATAAGGCAATAATTTGCTCATGAAACATGGCCAGACAGAATGACAGATTATAAAGCAACTTATTGCTTATGGAACATCTTTAATAAATAAAAGACAGCATTTATAACAAAATAACAGTTAACAGTTAACACAACTGTAATATTACTTCATTGATGGCATGGAAAGGCCTCAGCCAAATCATTGATAACATAGAAGACAGCATTCAACAAGATAACACTTGACACAAAGGAAGACAGTGCTAAACAAGAAGATAAAACGATAGGGCAGGGGGACGGGAAAAGGGGGGTAGGAATACCCTCGAACACTGAACCGATCTTCGAAGTAAATATCTTTGCATAAGAACATCAATAGTCTTCACCATCCTCTTCATCATCAACGCCTTCAGCACCGACTTCTTCGTAATCTTTTTCCAGAGCAGCCAGATCCTCACGGGCTTCGGAGAACTCACCTTCTTCCATGCCCTCACCAACATACCAATGCACGAAAGCTCTCTTTGCGTACATGAGATCAAACTTGTGGTCAATGCGTGCAAACACCTCAGCCACTGCTGTATTGTTGCTTATCATGCAAACAGCTCGCTGCACCTTAGCAAGATCGCCTCCAGGTACAACAGTTGGGGGCTGATAGTTAATACCGCATTTGAAGCCGGTTGGGCACCTGTACAGCCAAATGAAAAAAACATTTTAGATATGCTTGCATTAATAAACCAATCCTAAAGCACATGAGATTGCATGAAGAAACTTAGAAAAAAAACAAAATTCTGGTCCAAATAAACCAATCCTAAAGCAATCATAATGGAAAAAGAGATTTGGGAAGACATATTCCAAACCAAATTTCCAAGCTAGTGAACTGATGCGAAATTTTCTTACCAGTCAACAAACTGCACGGTCCTCTTCGTTTTGATAGTACCAACAGCAGCATTAACATCCTTGGGGACAACATCTCCTCGATACATGAGGCAGCATGCCATGTACTTCCCATGCCTAGGATCACACTTTGCCATCATGCTCGAGGGCTCAAACACAGCATTCGTGATCTCAGGAATCGATAACTGCTCGTGGTACGCTTTCGCGGCCGAGATAACAGGTGCATACGAAGAGAGCATGAAATGTATACGAGGGTACGGAACCAGATTGGTTTGGAACTCCGTAACATCCACATTAATGGCTCCATCAAACCTTAACGAAGTCGTCAAGGACGATATGATTTGAGATATCAAACGGTTCAAGTTGGTGTAAGTCGGCCTCTCAATATCAAGCGACCTGCGGCATATGTCATAAATCGCTTCATTATCCAAGAGCACAGCCACGTCCGTGTGCTCGAGAAGGGAATGAGTAGACAAAACACTGTTGTAAGGCTCCACAACCGCGGTCGAGACCTGCGAGATTAACGAGTAATTATGCTCGACATAAAAATTGCCATTACTAAAAACTTTCAAAGGCAAAAACATCAACCATGAGTTACCTGAGGTGAAGGATAGATGGTAAACCCAAGCTTTGACTTCTTTCCATAATCCACTGATAAGCGCTCTAACAACAAAGACCCTAGACCAGAACCAGTTCCACCACCAACAGCATTAAACACCAGAAACCCTTGTAAACCAGTGCAATTATCAGCCAACTTCCGAACACGGTCAAGGCAAAGATCCACAATTTCTTTCCCAACTACAAAACACAAGCATCACAGATTAAACCAACCCCAAAAATTAGCAGCTAGGCATATAGATTGAGATGGTGTTTAGTACTTGTATAGTGGCCTCTGGCAAAATTGTTGGCAGCATCTTCCTTGCCGGAAATAAGCTGTTCAGGGTGGAAAAGTTGGCGGTAAGTACCGGTCCTAACTTCATCGATCACCGTGGGTTCCAGATCCACAAACACGGCTCTAGGCACATGCTTGCCGGAGCCCGTTTCGCTGAAGAAAGTGTTGAAAGCATCATGTGCCACACCAACAGAGGTGTCACTGTAATCAAACAGGGCTCAAAATCAGTACTTTTTGTTAGAAAAAAAGTGGGTTTTCAATTTTGAATACGAAAAAGTGAAGAAAAGAAAGAACCTGGGCATCATTCCATCGGGTTGGATTTCATGTTCAAGACAGTAGAGTTCCCAGCAAGAATTCCCAACCTGAATCCCAGCTTGGCCTATATGAATGCTTATAATTTCTCTCATCTTTTACCTAATGGATTGAAAGGATCTGAGCTGAATCTTCTGATCTGATACAAATTTCTTACGGGAAATCGAACGGACACAGAGTACACTGGTGGATTCAAGCCTGAGAAGATAACACATAAAGCATCGATTTTTATGGTTTTAACAAATGGGAATTGATGATATTTTGGCGTCCGGAACCCTTTATGTGGGGCCCATTTTGCGGTGGTTGGCTGGCTGCACCACTCACGACCACGACCCTTGACTAGTGTTGAGAATTTAAAAAAGAAAAGAAAAGAAAATCGGTGTAATAAAAAAGAAAAAAAAAAGAATTATAGAAAGAATCGGTGTAATAAAAGTAATTGGCTGGCTGGCTGGCAGATGGGTGGGGGTGGGGTGGATTTTTGTTTGTGTCTATTAGATTTTCTTTTATAAATATCTGATATTATCTATCCCGTCTTAAATTTAATTGAATATTTTAAAATTCCATGAAAAGATATATATATTCTTTTCATTTCCTAAATGATAATAGTCCATTCACAAATGAAATTAAGATTCATGTAGCTAACCTTAAATCACTATTGTAAGTTTAATTTTGACAATAAAATTTAAGCATATTATTTAATTAATTATGAACTAATTAGTCATTATTTCAGGATTTTTTTAAACCTATCCGCTCTTTTTCAAATTTTTATTGCCTTTAACTTTGTTTTTCTTCCTTTGATGGTTGGTTGATAATTAATTTTAGTATTAGTTGTCGACCACCGAGTCTATTATTTTCTTTTTTTCTTTTTATGTTTTAATAAAAGTCTCTGCATTAGTGACACGCGTTTTCTCTGTAATTGTGACAGTTTTTTTGTTGTTTTTTTATGGTTTGTTTCATCTGTCATCAACTCATTTGTGGCATGATTTTCAGCATACTTTAGCGGCCGGTTGATACTCGTACAAAGATCTTCACGACATTAATCTCTTATTATAGTTCTGTCGGTGGTCTTAGGATCTCTACTCGGTTGATGGTTAGTTGCCAATGTAATCAGACCTGGATAGCGGAGCAATCTACCTGATAACTTGGTTCGCTCACCGCCCCTTTTCACCCTGTGAATCATCTCATTTGGATAGAGACAATAAGATTCATAAAGGTTGGACTTGTCCCATTTTTTTGATGCATTGTATTATCTTTCATGGTAAATAATAAAATTTAGATCTCATTGTTAAAAAAATTAATTAATCATTATTTTAACTTTAAAATTAATTATCTTACAATTTAATAAAAAATATTAACTAACTAACCAAAGATGGGAAATGAATGGAATTTAAACAAATGGCAACAACATTTCGGAAGGATTGAAAATCGAAATTAACATACATAGTCAAAAAGCCTTTATGTCTTTAAATAATCCGGCCGGGAATTCAGTACAAAACAAAGGCCGTTTTGGAATTCTAGTTTAATCACCCTCTCACTCCCTATGTGTTTATTTGGAGCCAAATTGGGTACACAAATAATAAATAAGCTTAAATTAACTACTAAATGGTGGAGGCTTCGGCATGCTTTCCACGATGCCGCACACTAGTGTGCCATCCCGCATGTTGTACTCGTCCCTCAACGAACGGTTAGGGGAAAGACTGCTAAAATAAAGCTGCTGCCCAAGGTAATGCCTGTCCCATACCTCTGACCTTATGTTCCACATTCCGGCATTGTCGAATGTTATAAACACAGCAGCCCATGACTTGGGGTATACTTGAATCGTGTGTCTGCTCACCGCGTCGAGCAGATTGTAGTTCATCCTCTTCTCAGGACTCCATGTCCCTGTCTCGATGCTGCAACCAATGATTCCAAACACTTATTAGTATTAAACTAATGACCAAATTTGTTATGCACCGAGGTGGAACAGTATTAGATTAATTAGTTGTGCCAACACTTACGCCACAGCAAAGAATGCATAGCCATCTATGTTCCAAGATTGAATGGCCGTTTCATGATTCTCGAAGATTACTTCGATAAAGTCTTTGTATGTAATGTTCACAACAATTGGTTCCATAACTACATTTGAGACCTGAGCTGGTGGTTCATCCGGGATGTTATTGTACTTGAAAACCTTCTCCGCGACGCCGTAGTATTCCGCAAGTTTCAGCGGAGTGGTCGGCTCGACAAACGAGACTCCATTAATTGCATATCGAAGCTTGCCATCGACCTTTTCAGCAGTGTTAGCCAACCTGATGGTACGAGTAATGTTAATGCCACCATATTTGTATGATCCCTGAGGGTTAGGCCTAGCAGCGCTAGCAGTAAGGTTCCAACGGAAGGTACGGAATTGATTGAGTGACCAAGCCCAACCAACAGGTGGCTTAGGGAGGTCAGGTTTGGGCGCTCCATTGCCATTCAAGTAGCGGACGATGCCGGTTGATGTTAGCTCTCGTTTCGTAAAACGTGAAGAGGCCACAAGAAAGTAATCCCTTGGTTCTTGATCGGCCGTGACAAGCACGGTGAAGCACATTCCGACATGCACGTCTAGGGACTCGTAGCTATTCTGCACCATGTGAGAACCCTCCATCTCAACTAGTTTCATGGGGTGGCCTTGGAACCTAACGTTGATGGCAGTCTTGATTCCTGCATTGCAAAACCTATATCTGTAGGTTTTTCCGGCCTCCATGGTGAAGAGAGGTTCATCTGTACCATCACCTTTGGCGGCCTTCCCATTAATGTGGATACCATCCGCTCTGCCAAGGTTGCGTCCACTGTCGAGAATTTTCTTGAGAGCAGTGTAGCCTTTGTTAAACCAATCTCCCACCATAACGGTAAACTCATCAGCCGGTTGATCGTATGGAACAGGAATGAGTGGACGACTATGAATACGAAGGCCACCGAAACCCCCAGCGGCCCTATGCATGTCGGTCACCGGATAGTACATGTAGCTGCCAATCTGGTCCTTCACCTGAAACTGATAGGTGAAATTGGTGCCGGGGAGAATGGGGCACATAGTTCCCAGTGTACCGTCTTGCCAAGAGTTCTTCCTATTCTGTATACCATGCCTACAACAAATTCCATTTTCACAAACAATTACCTTAACTCAATCTTTCATTACAACAATCCACTTGAACAATGCAGTCTTACCATGTGAAAAGAAGTGGCTCGTCAAGGTTATTGAACACATTGATGACAACATTATTGTTGGTGGTAGAATTAATATTTGGTCCTGGGAATTCACCATTAATAAGAATACCCTTAACGGGAACACCGAGAGGAGCAACGTTACCGTAGGTAACTTTCCATTCGAAAGTAATGACCGGATCTCCGGCCTCAACCACCAGCGTTGATGCAGCCCAAAGACATAAAATGGATATAAACATCAACCTACGCATCACTCCACCAATTTATTTCCCAAATGTGTAATGTAAGATTTGGTTGAGATGCTATTGGGTTGTAACCAAGACTCTCCTTTTATGCAACATAATTCCATGTTAATTATCAATTGTTTGACCATTCAATTCAGCTCTCCGCGCCCTTGCATTGCGGTCGTCATTTCACTTCGTTTAATCATCCTCTTTATTTCCAACAAGAATTTGCATATGCGCTATATATATGGCTAACCTTTTCTTTAGGACAATAGTTATTTATCCTAAATCTCCTTTAATTCTCTAATCTTTATAGCTAGTCTACATTATAATTAAAGGATAAAAAAGTTAAGCGTTCATATAGAAGGTTAACTATTAGAATGATCATTTATATTTCCCCAGTACTTTGTTAGTCACCAATTTTCAAAAACGACCAGTAAGGTCACTTATGTTTTCGGGGTGTAAATTTTTTGTTACTCAGCCGTTTGTTGTCGTTAAACATTAACGGGAGATTGATCTGACATAATAAAACGAAGGATAAATTACCTAAATAGTCCTTAAACTATTACTTAAATCATATTTTGACCATCAAAATAAAAATAATTTGTATAATTATAAATTTAATCCTCCATATTTACAATTTTTTTTTGCTCAGCAATATTTGATTTTATTATGAAATCCTAGCTGAGAGCCTCGTTAAAAACCCCCTAAACCTAGATGGGGGAAAAGAGTGCTCCACAGCTAAGTTAAAATTACAGGAAGTCCAAAACAAGCTAAACAAAAGATCGCCTATTCGATACAGCATTAAAACCGAAAAGAGACAAATTCTTAAAACAGAGTTACCACCATGCTTTGAACAGGTTTCTTCTTTGCAAACCTTCTTTGGCTAGGTAGTCCGCCATCGAGTTGAGGTTTCTGGAAACGTAGGAGAAAGATACCTTTGTAATGTCTCCTGCTAAAGAATCCAATTCATCGAACTGGTCCCACCAACGCCATGGCCTTATTAGAGGATTTGCTATCCAATTCAACACAACCTGAGAATCTGATTCAATCACCAACTCGAACTTGTGTTTTAAACCTGTTTCTTGAAAGACCTTTAGTGCCGTTGATATTGCTGTCAGCTCTGCGAAATCCGAACCCAAGTCTTCTACTGGTCCTGAAAAAAGTGCGATCACATCCCCTTTTTCATTTCTGAGAACTCCGCCACATCCTCCCACTCCATCTTTATATGCTCCGTCAACGTTAAATTTTACGGTGCCTACCAAAGGAGGGTTCCAATCTTGTCCTTCAACTTTTCCTTTGTTTACCAGGATGCAATCAAGAGGGTTTTCCCACCAATTTTTCTCGTTCAGCAAAATACTCTCATTTACTGCCTTTATCCACACGAACGCTCTCATTTTTGAGAGAAACAGAATTTCCTTCATCGTGGTCTTCTTTTCCTTGAACACTAACTCATTTCGTGCCAACCATAAGCTCCAAATAGCAGACGATACAGTAATAAGCCATACTGATTTTGTGGTTCTGCAACCATATTGAACCAAACAGAACTCGTAGAAGCCATCAACATTTACAACTTTCGGCCAGGAAATCTTCCACCATTTACAAAACAGAACCCAAAAGCATTGAACTACTCTGCATTCTACAAAGAGATGATCTGCTGTTTCCAGACATAAATTGCACCAAGGGCATTCACTTTTAAAATTTTCAATTTTCAAGCCTCTTTCTAACAAAAAGCTTTTAGTTGGGATTTTGTTTATCTTCAGCATCCAAAGAAATGATTTTACCTTGGGAGGGACTTTGATTCCTCAAAGAGATTTGTAGTCGAAACAATCGGTGTTATCAGCACTCCTCTCCATTAATTCAGTCAGTTTCTTAACTGAGAAAATTCTGGCCTTGTCGTGTAACCAGATTAATCTATCTGGTATTTCATGTCTGAGTACTTCAGTCGAAATATCCCTTTCCAAGTTTCCCAGCACTTCCTTTTCCCTCTCCAGTAAAGGCCTGCTAAAGAGAGAATTCCATTCAATTTCCTGCAATGAAACAGAACCAGCTAAAGAAGATATAGTTAGGCCCTTCTTGTTACAAAGTTTATATAATCTTGGGTATTTTATTTTCAGTGGGGCATCACCAATCCACCAGTCTTCCCAAAACAGAATTGCTGTACCATCACCCATTTTCCATTTGAAAGCAGCCTCCTTCATCCACTGATTCACTCCATCACTCTTAAGATTTTTTGTGATTCCACGCCAGATCGTAGAGGCCTTCGAATTTAGATTGCTTGTCCTTGACTACATTTCTTCATTTTCACCATACTTTGCCGCAATGATTTTACTCCACATAGCCTTTTTTTCCTTTATGAATCTCCATTTCCATTTTGCCAGTAGAGCTTTATTCTTTGTGTAGAGATTCGTCACTCCAGCACCTCCCAATAGTCTTGGCTTGCAGATCCGACCCCAATTTACCCTTGCCATCTTCTTCGAACCATCTTCACTTCCCCATAAAAAATTCCTCCTAATTTTATCTAGTTTTCCAATCACAGTTTTAGGGGCTTCGAACAATGACATGTAATAGAGAGGTAGGGCGGAAAGGACAACATTGATCAGAACCACTCTCCCTGCAAAACTAAGAGTTCTGCTTTTCCAACTTGGTAACTTCTTCAAGTATCTGTCGACCACTGGATCCCAGGTGCTTATTTTTCTCGGATCTGCACCTAAAGGCATGCCTAAATAAGTGAATGAGAGCTTGTTTACCAGGCAGCCACAAATTCTAGCAAGGGATTTTACTTTCTCATCATCCATTTTTATTCCCACTAGGCCCGATTTTTTGAAATTGATGCTTAGTCCAGAGCAAAGTTCAAAACAGCGCAAAATCCTTTTCACATAAGATAAATTCTGTTCACCTGGTCTTAGGAATAAAATGGTGTCGTCCGCAAATTGTAAGTGCGACACTGTTGAGTCTGGTAGCAAATTCTGAATCCCTTTCAATTTCTCTAACTGAGTTGCCTTTTCCAGCAAGAGATGGAGTGCTTCAGTTACGAGGATGAACAATAGAGGGGACAAAGGGTCACCCTGTCTCAATCCCCTTTGCAATTTAAACTCTTTTGTTGGCGAGCCATTTAGCAGGACTGAAACACGAGCTGTAAATATACACTCCAGTATCCAACCCTTCCATTTGGAACCAAAACGCAATCGTAGGCTTTAGTGAAATCCAGCTTTAGCACAACACCACCTTCCATTGAATCTTCTTCTTGCAGAAAATGAATCACCTCATTTACAATTAACACTCCATCGAAAATTTGCCTTCCCTTTACGAATGCACATTGAGTGTCACTGACTAGTTTTTCCAATACACCACTCAAACGACTAGCTAGGACTTTTGCAAATATCTTGTAGATTGAACCCACCATGCTT
Source organism: Hibiscus tridactylites (assembly GCA_958450335.1). Lineage (NCBI taxonomy): Eukaryota > Viridiplantae > Streptophyta > Magnoliopsida > Malvales > Malvaceae > Hibiscus > Hibiscus tridactylites. Next base: position 536,858 of record OY288271.1, read on the forward strand.
ATAGGTCTTAAATCAGAAATGCTTTCAGGGCAAGCTTTCTTAGGTATCAAGGCAATAAACGCAGTGTTGACATTCTTTTGTAGCTTTCCATTTGAATGGAAGTCCTCAAAAGCCCGCAACAGATCATCTTTCACTGAGCTCCAGCACTTTTTGAAGAAAAGAGCATTAAAACCATCAGGTCCTGGCGATTTGGTGTCATCACAGTCCCATACTGCATCTTTTATTTCCTCTATAGAGAAAGGCTTCTCCAAGTCTATTGCTTCTTGGGCGGATATTCCTTTGAAATTCAACTCAAAAAATACATCCCAATTTCTTGGCTTACAACTGAAGTTGTAGAACCAATGTTTTGATATAATAATTGAAAAATGTTTTGGACTAATTTGAAAAGAATTTAAAACTTGGTTTTAAGTCCAAACAACTTGAAATTATGTTTGAGGTATTTTAAGAGGTTTTTGACAAAGATTTTTCAAGTTTTTAATAGCCAAACTACGTTTTTCAAAGTACCCGTACCGATACGGTCTTACCCGTATCGATACCATTTTGCCCCAGTTTGGCCACTGTCAAAACCCGTATCGATACGGCAAACCCTCGTATCGATACGGAGTGGGGTCGTTTCGATACGCCACGTCAGCGTACCGATCCCAGTTCAACTACCCCAACGGCTATTTCCCAACGGCTATTCAAATATGGACCCGTACCGATACGCCCTCAAGCGTATCGATACGCCCAGGCTGGCAAGAGCCCAACGGCTAGTTCCTATGAAGGCCGTATCGATACCGTTCCACGTGTATCGATACTGGTAGCTGCAGAACAGCATTTATGAAGGGAAATAAAGTCCTCAACGGCTCCAATTCATCCCCAACGGCTAGTAACGGCTACAAACTCATTTGGGACTATAAAAGGGACCTCCAAGCATCAAGAGAAGGCTAATGCTTCAATTGTCAATCAACAAATGATCAAGAAATTGTCTTAGTGCTTAATTTGTCAATTCTTGTATAGACAAACACTAGTGAGCCAAAATTGTCAAATTTGCTCAAGTGTTTTAGGTTTTGGGTGAGTGCTTCATTGTGCAAACAAACACCTATTAGAGGGTTTAAGTTTGCTTTATTTATCTCTTTGTAAAAGAGGGTTTTGATCAAGGCTTTGGGTAGAAGCTTGATCGGTTGTAAGGGTTTCCTCCTAATCCTAGAAAAGGGGACGAATCAATTAGTGGATTGATTGTGAAATCCTTAGTGGGAAGCTAAGGTAGTGGATGTAGATGCTTGTTAGAAGGCCGAACCACTATAAATCATTGTGTCTTTAATCTTTCTAGCTTCCACAACCCTTCCACCCAAATATCCACCTCTCCACCACTTGGTGAGCTAAATTGGTTGATCGAATCGAGCCCCACACAACTCAACAATTGGTATCAGAGCTTGGCTCAATCGGTGAGGATTAACATCCTATTGAGAAGATCCGGCAAGCTCGATCATTATTTCATCAACCGGCTCAAATGGCGCAATCCATCGACAAACCGCCTTTCTTCGACGGAGACCACTATGCCCATTGGAAGACAAAGATGAAGTTCTTCATCAAATCAAAAGATTACAAGCTATGGGATGTAGTTGAAGATGGTCCGTTCGTGCCTCAAAGAAATAAAGCGGAGTGGAGTGCCGACGATCGCAAGAAGATGGAGCTAAATTGCAAAGCATTGCACATTCTATTTTGTGCATTTGGTCCATCCATCTATGAGAAGATGTCTTCTTGTGAGAGTGCCAAGGAGGTATGGGACAAGCTTGAAGTCACATACGAGGGGACAAATGAAGTCAAGGAGACCAAGATTGGGCTCCTAACCTTGGAGTATGAGAACTTCAAAATGGATCCGGAAGAAAACATCGAGAAGATGTTTGATAGGTTCTCCACCATCACCAATGGTCTCAAAGGCTATAGAGAAGCCATCCCGGAGGAAAAGCTTGTTCGAAAGCTCATCTACTCACTTCCCGAGTCTTGGGACTCAAAGAGGACCGCCATCATCGAAGCCAAAAATTTGAAGACTTTGAAGCTTGATGAACTCATGGGGTCACTCCTTACTCATCAAATCATGAAGAAGAACAAAGAGGATGAGAAGAAGAGGGAAGAAATTAGAGCTATGGGAGAGAAGAAAATCAAAGGGCTTGGCATCAATGCAAGTGCCATGGCTCTCAAATCCTCCACTTGTCATCATGTCTACACAAGTGAAGAGGAGGATGAAGATGAAGAGATAGTTCATCTCTTCAAGAAGTGTGCCCCGTTCATGAAGAAAGCCTTGAGAGAGCTTGAACGAGAACCTAAAAGAAAGGAGAGGGAAAGCACTTCAAGCCATAAGAAAAAGGCACATGTGGCTACTTGGAGTGATGAGGACTCCACCGATGATGAACAAGCCAACCTTTGCCTTATGGCCATCGAAGAAGATTCAAGGGTAACTTCTAATTCATCTACTTCATGTTCTTACACTTTTGATGAATTACAAGATGCCTATGACGAATTGGTTTTAGATTTTAAAAGCCACATTTTGAAAAACAATAAATTGATTTCAAAGTTAAAAATTCAAAATGATTTGCTTTCTAAAACCAAACTTGAACTTGAAGCAAAACTTGAAGAGTTTGAACTAAAATGTCTTGATTTACAAAAATTGCTTCAAAATGTTCAAGTAGAAAAATATTTGATTTCCAAAGAGCTTGAAAAGAAAAACAATTTTAGAAAATCAAATTTTTATGTTAGACAATCTAGTGCCCCTAGATTTGTGAATGGAAAATGTTTTAGAAGTGTTTGGGTCCCAAAAGGACTTAATACTTCAACTAAAAAGGATGAAATTGAAAAATGGATTCCAAAGGGGACTAAATTTTGTGCAACTAACGTTTATGGATCCAAAGCAATTTGGATACCAAAAGTTACTTGATTGTCTATTGTAGGTGTGATGGAGATGTTCAACAAGTCAAACATTGAGGGGGAGCTCCATACACACAAGGAAGAACACTTGAAGAAGGAAGGCTTCACATCCTCCCTTGGGTTCAAGTGTTGGTAAAATTTCTAGTTGTTTTGATTTTATTAGTCTTATTTTTTTTAATTCAACTAGATGATCATATATGTTGTGACTAACATTTCAATGATGCCTTGAGTAAGGGGGAGCCATTTTAAAACCAAATTCTTACTTTTGTCAAACTTAATGTTTTAAATCTTTTTGATATAACAAAAAGGGGGAGAAATTGTATGGTTTGAAAAATTGGATTTTCAAATGAATAAGGGGGAGCTTTATTTGATTTCATTTAATCTCTTATTCACTCTTTTAAAGTTAAAGGGGGAGAATCCCAAACAATTTTTCAAGTGAGTTTTATTATATCAAAAAGGGGGAGATTGTAGAACCAATGTTTTGATATAATAATTGAAAAATGTTTTGGACTAATTTGAAAAGAATTTAAAACTTGGTTTTAAGTCCAAACAACTTGAAATTATGTTTGAGGTATTTTAAGAGGTTTTTGACAAAGATTTTTCAAGTTTTTAATAGCCAAACTACGTTTTTCAAAGTACCCGTACCGATACGGTCTTACCCGTATCGATACCATTTTGCCCCAGTTTGGCCACTGTCAAAACCCGTATCGATACGGCAAACCCTCGTATCGATACGGAGTGGGGTCGTTTCGATACGCCACGTCAGCGTACCGATCCCAGTTCAACTACCCCAACGGCTATTTCCCAACGGCTATTCAAATATGGACCCGTACCGATACGCCCTCAAGCGTATCGATACGCCCAGGCTGGCAAGAGCCCAACGGCTAGTTCCTATGAAGGCCGTATCGATACCGTTCCACGTGTATCGATACTGGTAGCTGTAGAACAGCATTTATGAAGGGAAATAAAGTCCTCAACGGCTCCAATTCATCCCCAACGGCTAGTAACGGCTACAAACTCATTTGGGACTATAAAAGGGACCTCCAAGCATCAAGAGAAGGCTAATGCTTCAATTGTCAATCAACAAATGATCAAGAAATTGTCTTAGTGCTTAATTTGTCAATTCTTGTATAGACAAACACTAGTGAGCCAAAATTGTCAAATTTGCTCAAGTGTTTTAGGTTTTGGGTGAGTGCTTCATTGTGCAAACAAACACCTATTAGAGGGTTTAAGTTTGCTTTATTTATCTCTTTGTAAAAGAGGGTTTTGATCAAGGCTTTGGGTAGAAGCTTGATCGGTTGTAAGGGTTTCCTCCTAATCCTAGAAAAGGGGACGAATCAATTAGTGGATTGATTGTGAAATCCTTAGTGGGAAGCTAAGGTAGTGGATGTAGGTGCTTGTTAGAAGGCCGAACCACTATAAATCATTGTGTCTTTAATCTTTCTAGCTTCCACAACCCTTCCACCCAAATATCCACCTCTCCACCACTTGGTGAGCTAAATTGGTTGATCGAATCGAGCCCCACACAACTTAACAGAAGTGCTTTACAAAGTGGTTGAAGATAAAAGTTCGCAGTGTCTTTGGGTCTTTTTCGCCTTTAATTCCCAAGTTTATTCCTCTGATTGTGTTTCTCTTCGCTCAGAATTTTACTGCTTTATGGAAAAATGCAGTATTCATGTCCCCTTTTTGTAGCCAATTTACCTTTGATTTTTGCCTCCATAGATCTTCTTGAGCTTTTAGAGTGTCCCAAAGCTGTTCTTTATATAATTTCAATTCCTCCAACTTTTCAGACTCTAAATCTCCTAGGTTCCCTGCTTCTTCAATGGCACTAATTTTACTCTCCAGTATTGCTGCCTTTTGTCTGAAGTTACTGTTATTTTCCTGGTTCCATTTCTTCAAAGCCTTTTTCACTTTTTTTCAGTTTCTTCGGTAAGTTCCCCTCCTTTGGATTCGAACTCGCCATGGCTTCTTTTATTAATTCAACGCATTCATTTTTTGACAGCCATGAGTTTATCATTTTGAATGGCCTAGGTCCCCAATCTATATCCTCCCCCGTCAATAAAATTGGAGTATGATCTGAGACTGTTCTGTTCAATCCCCATACACATAAATCTGGTTTATCTTGGAACCAATCTTCATCTATAAGGAATCTATCCAATTTGCTTCTTCTGTTTAATGGCCCAAACCAGGTGAATTTTTTCCCCACAAGGGGAATTTCAATTAATCTGCAGTCATCTATAAACGAGTTGAATTCAGCCATACCTGAGTTGAATTTGCTGCACCCACTCCTTTCGCTTCTATTTCTGATCGCGTTAAAATCCCCACCCATGATCCATGTTTTTTTCCCACTGCTCTTAATCTGTTTGATTTCATTCCACAGGCTAGCTTGATTTCTTTGATCGCAAGGGGCATATAAGTTAAGGCACACTGTGCTTTCTCCATTTTCAACCCATGTCCCTTCCACTAAAACAAATCTGGAGTTTACCATCTTCCTCTCCAACTTGAATTTTTGTTTATCCCACACTGTCAACACACCTCCTGAGTTTCCTTCTGCTTTTGCTTCAACAAAATCAAAATCATCATCAACCCAAAGTCTCCTCACCTTTGTTGTCTCTGCGGAACACCATTTCGTTTCTTGGATGAAAAGTATTTCTACCTTCTTCCATTGAACAAATCTCCTGATTTCCGTAGCTTTTAAGTCGGAACCCAATCCCCTGATGTTCCATGACAGGATTCTCATTGCAGCGAAGAGGATTAGCAGTTCTTGGGTTCCGTCGAATTTTTTGATGCGTTATCGGCTTCTTCCAGCAAGGTTAGATCTTTAATTAAATCACGTTCATCTCCCTGAAAATTGATCCCTAGCTCTTTCCCTACTTCAATAGTCTGAATCGCCTCCCTTGTGCCGATATCCCACCTAGCCTGGAGGTCTGAATCGGATAAAGATCTGCCTTGTAGTTCAGTCTCGAGCGTAGAAAGTCCAGTTTTTTTGTTTCTTTTTCGAGACTTTTCCAGCTTCTTTCTATCTTTCTCCGACAGCACCTGATCCTGAAAATCCCTGAGCGATGCGTATCTCCTCACTCTAGTCTTCTTGAGGTTTTGCTCCAACTCCGAAACATCAAGGCGAAATTCGTCTGATTTGATTGCCCCCTTTTCACAGACCACACTTTCCTTTTGAATATCTGGAGATTCAAACTCTAAGTTTTCACCATTTCTTTCCCCTTCTTTTTCCTTATCGATGCTGATCACAGGCTCCTCTTGGATTATCTCACGTTCTTGCGGGTTTGCCAAGTTAATCTGTTGAGGAGTAAAGCCCATCGCCAAACAGACTTCACTAGCCTTATTCGTTGGGCTTTTGTCCGGGCCTGAGGACACTATGTCAACCCATCTAGGTTTTATTGGGTCAGTAGTGAGATTTGGGATTGCCGCGTTTGGTATACGGTGCTGATCATTTCCCCCCCATTAAATCCTCTTCATAAAGACGTCTGTTCTCCTCCCTCGAAAATGTTGAAGGTGGTCTCTTTGGAGACATTCCTTTAAGGATCTCATTAATTGCTTCATCGTGATCCTCAAAGTTTCCAACCGAATCTGTCGTTTTTTGTTTTTTCCAGGAAGAGCTCAGAGAATTCTTCTCCCCTCCATCATCTTCCATATTATTCTTCATCTAACTCAATCCCTAATTTTTTACTATATTAACCCTCATTTCACACATCAAAATTGGATTTAACTTTTTTTTTTACCGTTTAATCAAATAAGAAAATTTATTTTTTCATTTCTTTCTCATTTAATCTCAATCGAAAACAATACTTGTGTAATTATAGTAAAAAATGTTTATGTGCTAATTCAATGAGAAATTAAGACAAGATTAGGAAATTTAGTAGGGGAAAGGGGGTTTATGTTTTCCCTGCTCATGCTGCTGCAAGTTTAGTTGTTTACAGTACTTTGTTTTATTATTATTATTATTATTATTATTATTATTATTATGATATAAACCGCATGTTTCTTCCTCCATTTTCCGATCCAAAGTAATCCTATTACGGACTAGACCACGTGATATTGTTGCCACAAGAAATCTATCTCTTAAAAAATAACTCCTCGCCCGTCAATGCCACTGCCACAGCTTAATCATGCCACAGCTTAAACATGTTTGAATTGTGGATATCCCTGCCCCCTCTCATCACCTGCATTGTTGCGCCAATGTTTAGGCGACTGACATAGTCAGGCTTATAAGTTTGTCCCAGCACGTCGTTCACTTGATCACTCAAAGAGTAGAACTTGAACCCCAGATCTAGATGAGCAAAACAATCTTCTTTGGTTATCTCATCAAAAATAAAAATAAAAATTCTCTATAGTAATTATTTTTATTTTATTTTGAAAAATGTTTTAAAAACAATTAGTCACAAATTAACTTAAAGATTAGGGAAAATTATTTCATGCACTAGTGGTAAAAAAAACTTGTTTTCAAAATGAGCATGTTAGGGATTTATGTTTTATCCTATAAACACTAAATTATAACCCTAAACCCTAAATTCTAACCACAATACTTAAATTCCAAGCACATAAACCTAAACCCCTAAACCATGAATCCTAAAATAGATCCTTAAACTCTAAAATTATGATATTTGTGAAAACAAAAGTTCCTACAGCTAGGGCATTGGTAATTATACCCTAAAGATTATCTAGGATCTCTCACAAGAATATTTTGAGTGCAATGTAATACTATAGGAACATGTCGCAATTTTTTATGTAGAGACATTTTCACTAATTAACTTAATTAATATTGGTTATAATCTAAGTAGAAACCCGTTAGTGTTAAAAATAGTATTTCAATAATAAAAGTGTCTAAAATAGTAAGTATTGAAAGCAAGGGAATAAGTGGAATGATGGCCGCAATGCAAGGGTGCGGAAATGTGATTCGAATGGTCAAACAAATGATAATCAAGAGGGAATTGTGTTGTATAAAAGGGAGTGTTGGTTACGAGCCAAGAACAAGCAAATCTTCCTCTCTTTCTTACATTACACATTTGGGAAATAAATTGGTGGAGTGATGCGTAGGTTGATGTTTATATCCATTCTATGCCTTTGGGCTGCATCAATACTGGTGGTTGAGGCCGGAGATCCGGTCATTACTTTCGAATGGAAAGTTACCTACGGTAACGTTGCTCCTCTCGGTGTTCCTGTAAAAGGTATTCTTATTAATGGTGAATTCCCCGGACCAAATATTAATTCTACCACTAACAATAATGTGGTGATCAATGTGTTCAATAACCTTGATGAGCCACTTCTTTTCACATGGTAAGCGATATGATACTGCGTTGTTCGATTCGATTGTTGTAATGAAAGATTGAGCTAAGGTAATTTTTTGTGAAAATGGAATTTGCTGTAGGCATGGTATACAGAATAGGAAGAACTCTTGGCAAGACGGTACACTGGGAACCATGTGTCCCATTCTCCCCGGCACCAATTTCACATATCAGTTCCAGGTGAAGGACCAGATTGGCAGCTACATGTACTACCCGGTGACCGACATGCATAGGGCCGCTGGCGGTTTCGGTGGCCTTCGTATTCATAGTCGTCCACTCATTCCTGTCCCATACGATCAACCGGCTGATGAGTTTACTGTCATGGTGGGAGATTGGTTTAACAAAGGCTACACTGCTCTTAAGAAAATTCTTGACAGCGGTCGGAACCTCGGCAGAGCAGATGGTATCCACATTAATGGGAAGGCCGCCAAAGGTGATGGTACAGATGAACCTCTCTTCACCATGGAGGCCGGAAAAACCTACAGATATAGGTTTTGCAATGCAGGAATCAAGACTGCCATCAACGTTAGGTTCCAAGGCCACCCCATGAAACTAGTTGAGATGGAGGGTTCTCACATGGTGCAGAATAGCTACGAGTCCCTAGACGTGCATGTCGGAATGTGCTTCACCGTGCTTGTCACGGCCGATCAAGAACCAAGGGATTACTTTCTTGTGGCCTCTTCACGTTTTACGAAACGAGAGCTAACATCAACCGGCATCGTCCGCTACTTGAATGGCAATGGAGCGCCCAAACCTGACCTCCCTAAGCCACCTGTTGGTTGGGCTTGGTCACTCAATCAATTCCGTACCTTCCGTTGGAACCTTACTGCTAGCGCTGCTAGGCCTAACCCTCAGGGATCATACAAATATGGTGGCATTAACATTACTCGTACCATCAGGTTGGCTAACACTGCTGAAAAGGTCGATGGCAAGCTTCGATATGCAATTAATGGAGTCTCGTTTGTCGAGCCGACCACTCCGCTGAAACTTGCGGAATACTACGGCGTCGCGGAGAAGGTTTTCAAGTACAATAACATCCCGGATGAACCACCAGCTCAGGTCTCAAATGTAGTTATGGAACCAATTGTTGTGAACATTACATACAAAGACTTTATCGAAGTAATCTTCGAGAATCATGAAACGGCCATTCAATCTTGGAACATAGATGGCTATGCATTCTTTGCTGTGGCGTAAGTGTTGGCACAACTAATTAATCTAATACTGTTCCACCTCGGTGCATAACAAATTTGGTCATTAGTTTAATACTAATAAGTGTTTGGAATCATTGGTTGCAGCATCGAGACAGGGACATGGAGTCCTGAGAAGAGGATGAACTACAATCTGCTCGACGCGGTGAGCAGACACACGATTCAAGTATACCCCAAGTCATGGGCTGCTGTGTTTATAACATTCGACAATGCCGGAATGTGGAACATAAGGTCAGAGGTATGGGACAGGCATTACCTTGGGCAGCAGCTTTATTTTAGCAGTCTTTCCCCTAACCGTTCGTTGAGGGACGAGTACAACATGCGGGATGGCACACTAGTGTGCGGCATCGTGGAAAGCATGCCGAAGCCTCCACCATTTAGTAGTTAATTTAAGCTTATTTATTATTTGTGTACCCAATTTGGCTCCAAATAAACACATAGGGAGTGAGAGGGTGATTAAACTAGAATTCCAAAACGGCCTTTGTTTTGTACTGAATTCCCGGCCGGATTATTTAAAGACATAAAGGCTTTTTGACTATGTATGTTAATTTCGATTTTCAATCCTTCCGAAATGTTGTTGCCATTTGTTTAAATTCCATTCATTTCCCATCTTTGGTTAGTTAGTTAATATTTTTTATTAAATTGTAAGATAATTAATTTTAAAGTTAAAATAATGATTAATTAATTTTTTTAACAATGAGATCTAAATTTTATTATTTACCATGAAAGATAATACAATGCATCAAAAAAATGGGACAAGTCCAACCTTTATGAATCTTATTGTCTCTATCCAAATGAGATGATTCACAGGGTGAAAAGGGGCGGTGAGCGAACCAAGTTATCAGGTAGATTGCTCCGCTATCCAGGTCTGATTACATTGGCAACTAACCATCAACCGAGTAGAGATCCTAAGACCACCGACAGAACTATAATAAGAGATTAATGTCGTGAAGATCTTTGTACGAGTATCAACCGGCCGCTAAAGTATGCTGAAAATCATGCCACAAATGAGTTGATGACAGATGAAACAAACCATAAAAAAACAACAAAAAAACTGTCACAATTACAGAGAAAACGCGTGTCACTAATGCAGAGACTTGTGTAAATTTTTTACACAAGCTGTGTAAATTTTTTTTACACAATCCTTTTATAAAATTTAAAATCTAAATCACAAACCTTAGCAACCTAAACCCTAAGCCCTAAACTCTAAACTCTAAATTCTAACCATAAACCTTAAATTATATACCCTACATACTAAACCCCTAAACCCTAACATAAAACCCTAAACCCTAAACCCTAAAATTAAAGGGCATGTGTAAACTAAAGTTTACACAGCTTGTGCATCAAAGTATTTTCCTTTTATTAAATGTGAGCTCAGGTCCGGTTTGAATTTAAGGTGGAAAATATCCGACTCGACCCGACCCAGGAGTAATTATGCAATTTTCCCTAATTTTTAGGGATATTCATAATAATATTCTCTTTATATATATATATATATATTTATAATTAGGTCCTTAAAATTAAATTTTTATTTACAATTTAGTACTTCAAATTATATTTTTTACAATTAAGTCTCTTAAAATTATTATTTTACAATTAGGTCCCTAAAATTATTATTTTTTCTATAGGTTGGGTTGGGGTCGAGTTTGGTATATTTATTTTTGGGTCGGGTCGGAACGGATTTTTTAAAGAAAATATTAGGGTCGGGTGCCGGTTTAGGGTATTTATTTTCGGGTCGAGTTCAAGTGGGCCAAAAACCCGACCTGAACCGTGCCCATCCCTAATGCAAACTAATGATTCCATTCGTGTGGTATATACCGACCAATAATCGGAGATGGGAACTTCACCCGAACTGATTTGATCGGGTCGTATTTTTGTAAAAAAAATCGATTTAGACTTTAGGGTAAAAAATATTTGATTTGATCAGACTCGAAATTAATACTGTAATCTTCTGCTATATATTTTAGGGATATTTGCAATGATTTCCCTAAAATTGATTTTTTTAATATATAACTTGGGTCGAGGTATATAATTTTTAGATTGGGTCAGAATTTTTAAGGATGTACTCGGATCATATTCAAATTTATGATAATAATTTTTAGGTCGGATTCACATCTACAAAAAAACTCGACCCTGCCCGAGCCCATCCATACTTTACCTTAAACTATGCATGCAATTCTTTACATTATTTTAAAACGTAATAAATTCAATGGACCCCTCTTTAATTCATCTGCATGATACAAAAGTTTATTTGTAAAGCAATTCAAAAATGTTTTTATTTGTAAAAAAATGTTTTTATTTATAAAAAACCTGTTTCATAAGTCGTTAATATTATAAAAACCTGTTTTTATCTATGCAAAAAAATGTGTTTATTTATAAAAACCTGTTTCTAAGTTAATCACTGTTTTTTAGATCACTTTAGAGTTGTGTGACCTCCGAGATTCAATCGTAATATCTAAACTGGGTCAAGGGATTACAAATTTTTTTATATAGGTTTTATTCAAACCAGCCATTTGAATTCCTATCGACCATAGCTAAGGCCGTTTGGAACTCAAACATATATTAACTACTAAATGGTGGAGGCTTCGGCATGCTTTCCACGATGCCGCACACTAGTGTGCCATCCCGCATGTTGTACTCGTCCCTCAACGAACGGTTAGGGGAAAGACTGCTAAAATAAAGCTGCTGCCCAAGGTAATGCCTGTCCCATACCTCTGACCTTATGTTCCACATTCCGGCATTGTCGAATGTTATAAACACAGCAGCCCATGACTTGGGGTATACTTGAATCGTGTGTCTGCTCACCGCGTCGAGCAGATTGTAGTTCATCCTCTTCTCAGGACTCCATGTCCCTGTCTCGATGCTGCAACCAATGATTCCAAACACTTATTAGTATTAAACTAATGACCAAATTTGTTATGCACCGAGGTGGAACAGTATTAGATTAATTAGTTGTGCCAACACTTACGCCACAGCAAAGAATGCATAGCCATCTATGTTCCAAGATTGAATGGCCGTTTCATGATTCTCGAAGATTACTTCGATAAAGTCTTTGTATGTAATGTTCACAACAATTGGTTCCATAACTACATTTGAGACCTGAGCTGGTGGTTCATCCGGGATGTTATTGTACTTGAAAACCTTCTCCGCGACGCCGTAGTATTCCGCAAGTTTCAGCGGAGTGGTCGGCTCGACAAACGAGACTCCATTAATTGCATATCGAAGCTTGCCATCGACCTTTTCAGCAGTGTTAGCCAACCTGATGGTACGAGTAATGTTAATGCCACCATATTTGTATGATCCCTGAGGGTTAGGCCTAGCAGCGCTAGCAGTAAGGTTCCAACGGAAGGTACGGAATTGATTGAGTGACCAAGCCCAACCAACAGGTGGCTTAGGGAGGTCAGGTTTGGGCGCTCCATTGCCATTCAAGTAGCGGACGATGCCGGTTGATGTTAGCTCTCGTTTCGTAAAACGTGAAGAGGCCACAAGAAAGTAATCCCTTGGTTCTTGATCGGCCGTGACAAGCACGGTGAAGCACATTCCGACATGCACGTCTAGGGACTCGTAGCTATTCTGCACCATGTGAGAACCCTCCATCTCAACTAGTTTCATGGGGTGGCCTTGGAACCTAACGTTGATGGCAGTCTTGATTCCTGCATTGCAAAACCTATATCTGTAGGTTTTTCCGGCCTCCATGGTGAAGAGAGGTTCATCTGTACCATCACCTTTGGCGGCCTTCCCATTAATGTGGATACCATCTGCTCTGCCGAGGTTCCGACCGCTGTCAAGAATTTTCTTAAGAGCAGTGTAGCCTTTGTTAAACCAATCTCCCACCATGACAGTAAACTCATCAGCCGGTTGATCGTATGGGACAGGAATGAGTGGACGACTATGAATACGAAGGCCACCGAAACCGCCAGCGGCCCTATGCATGTCGGTCACCGGGTAGTACATGTAGCTGCCAATCTGGTCCTTCACCTGGAACTGATAGGTGAAATTGGTGCCGGGGAGAATGGGACACATGGTTCCCAGTGTACCGTCTTGCCAAGAGTTCTTCCTATTCTGTATACCATGCCTACAGCAAATTCCATTTTCACAAAAAATTACCTTAGCTCAATCTTTCATTACAACAATCGAATCGAACAACGCAGTATCATATCGCTTACCATGTGAAAAGAAGTGGCTCATCAAGGTTATTGAACACATTGATCACCACATTATTGTTAGTGGTAGAATTAATATTTGGTCCGGGGAATTCACCATTAATAAGAATACCTTTTACAGGAACACCGAGAGGAGCAACGTTACCGTAGGTAACTTTCCATTCGAAAGTAATGACCGGATCTCCGGCCTCAACCACCAGTATTGATGCAGCCCAAAGGCATAGAATGGATATAAACATCAACCTACGCATCACTCCACCAATTTATTTCCCAAATGTGTAATGTAAGAAAGAGAGGAAGATTTGCTTGTTCTTGGCTCGTAACCAACACTCCCTTTTATACAACACAATTCCCTCTTGATTATCATTTGTTTGACCATTCGAATCACATTTCCGCACCCTTGCATTGCGGCCATCATTCCACTTATTCCCTACTATTTTTGACACTAACAAATTTGGTTTTAGTTTTTTTATGAGAAACATGTTTTTTTAGTTTATTTTTTTGTATAAATATTGATATTCATTTAATTTTTTTTACTCTAACCAATATAGCTATCTAGATTATAATCGATATTAATTAAGTTATCGTTTTATAACATTTTTCAAAAGTAAAATAAAAATAATTAACATATAGTAGATTTTTTTGTGCATGTGTCGTAACGATTCAAGTTTCGAATCAGTATTCGAGTCGTGGATCGAACACCTAGTAGCCCGAGTTAGAAACCATGTAGACTTGGTCCAAGAGATGGGGGGAGGTTCGTTTTCTGACCCAATCTTAAATTATACGAGGAAAGAGCCGATACTAGTATATGTTCTAATTTTCTTAACTCTTTGATAACGCACATACAAATGCTCGAACACGGGTTCCGTCATTGGGTTCTTGTTCATGTAGATTTCTTTTCATTTTTATTAGAGATATATATACATATATGATATACCCATCTATTTTTGATAGAAAAGAGTTGGGTATACCTATAGGTCTCGTTAAAAACCCTCTTAAACCTAAATGAGGAAAAGAGTACCTATCGGAATACCAATACAAAGAACAACGCGAGCAAAACCTCGTCTACATAAGCCTAATCACAAAACTACCGTAGCCACGGCTCTAAACACCATGGGACAAGCGACACAAGCAACCCCCTTAACCACAGGGATCAACATGCCACCGAGCCTCAACGCCATTACCTAAGTCTTGCTCGGCTTCCGCCACCAAATCCCCTCGCAAGCACAGGCCACGATCCGTGGCAACCAACGCCATCACAAGTAGAGGAGCCTCCAAGTAAGTCGACGCAGCAAAACCCTCATCCCAACTCAAGGACGCAAGTTTGTCAGCAATACCATTACTCTCCCGCTTGACATGATTGATCATAACTCGTCAATCGCGACAAATCAACTCCCTAATATCCTCAACCAGCACACTACCAGCCAAAGCCGCCGATTTACCGCCAATAATCCTCATGATCTCCTTACAATCCGTTTCAACTTCTACACATCTATAGCCCCTTGTCCATGCATAGAGCAAGCCATCATGCAGCGCCCATAATTCCGCTAGAAGAGCTGAGCATCTACCCACATGCCTAGAAAAATCGAAGAGCCACTCACTTGTCTCATCCCGAATCACTCCACCAATCGCTGTTCGGTTATCCTTCGTGTTTACCGCAGCACCAATCGAAGGACATGATCCAAATCCTCAGAATCCTTCCGGCAAACAACACACTCCTCTTACAACGCTAAATGTCGTCTTACCCGTTCCACATTTGTAAGGTGGCGCTATGAACCGCAAGCCAAATAAAAACTCTTATGCGTTGAGGAACACGTAACTGTCAAATAATTCCCCACTTATTTCTCGAATCCACCATCACTCTATTAATCAGATAGTCATAGCTGACCAAAACGTGAATACTTTATCATCATCCATCGCCAACTAGGGCAATCAGCCCCTAACGATGCTCGAGGTGGTTTTGTTGCCGCCAATTGCTTCAAAACATCCTTAGGCAGGTTCGATGCTAACGTGTCCCAGTCCCCCGAATCTATAACCAAATCTGCAACCATCGCAGGCTTTGACGCAGAGTCGGATAACCAAAAAATAATTAACCGTTCAGTCGGATCTAGCCAGTTATCATACCAAAAATTCGTAAATGTTCTATCGCGAATCTCTCAAGATACGTTTTCTTTAACATTCTCCCACACACTCATCAATCCCTTCCAAAGTCTCGAACACTTTGTGTGGTGGATTAATATTTTAATGGTAACAAAGATTCAAGTCTTACTAGTAAATTCCACTTGAACTTTCAAATAAATCGGCCACTTGCCAATAACATATAATATAATAATACAGTTGTGTGTTTTACTCCAACCGTATGTATATGTATTATTTATTATATAATTTGTCCCGCCAATTTTTATGGGTGAATTTTTTTATAATGAAAATGTATTTTAAAAGGAATAATAATAAGTAAATAAAATAGACAATATAGTTTGACAGTGAATTGTTATAAAAACCTATACAAAATAGAGACAAACTCCTTGGTAGATATACACAATATAAAAAAATTTTGAATGGTTTAAAAGTGATTACAAGGTAAAATCTGTTTATATATATTCTTAGTATTTTAATAATGTGCATATACCTTGTAGATAAATTTAAACCCGTGTGTCCTAGAATGAACATCATTCGTTTTTCACTGAGACACTTGTTTGGTTTACAATATCAACCTTAGAAGACAAGTAATATTACAAAATTAATACTAATTTCTTGGTGCCACTTGATTTTTAACAATTATTCAGTCATTTAGAGACAATATAATCATTATATTATGACGCAAAAAATTTAGAGAGTAATATAAGGCTATAGAATCGGACGAACTTTAATTAAGTGGTATTGAAAATGAGCTTCTAAAGTTAGAGCAACAAACAATTAAGATTAGATGACCAAAAATAGAAATTGGATGATCCAATTGTACTATAAAATGGGGAACAATGACAGAGGTAAGGCAGTGTGGAAGAAGCAAAGCATCTTCTTCCTCACATATTGTGAACTAATAACGTAGTTGGAGAGCCGAGCGGTCGATTACTAAGGAGAGATGGCGTCCGAGGTAATGCTTAAGCTTGTCGTGTGCTTCGTTGTCGGAGCATTGACTCGTTGTGTCCGCGGTGAAGACCCTTACTTGTTCTTCACATGGAACGTTACCTACGGCACCGTCGCTCCGTTGGGAGTTCCTCAACAAGTGATTCTCATCAATGGTCAATTTCCAGGACCCAACATTAACTCCACCACCAATAATAATGTTGTGGTCAATGTGTTTAACCATCTTGATGAGCCATTCCTTTTCACATGGAGCGGAATCCAACAGAGGAAAAATTCTTGGCAAGATGGAGTGCTCGGAACCAATTGTCCCATTGCCCCAGGGACCAACTACACATATCATTTTCAGGTGAAGGATCAGATTGGTAGCTATATGTACTATCCGTCGATGGCAATGCATAAAGCAGCCGGTGGTTTCGGTGGCCTTACGGTGCACAGTCGGCCGCTCATTCCTGTTCCGTACGATGAACCGGCCGACGATTATACGGTCCTTATTGGTGATTGGTATACTAAGAGCCATAAGGAATTGAGGGGCTTTTTGGACAGCGGTCGTCCTTTGGGCAGACCAGAAGGTGTCCTCATTAATGGTAAAGCTGGGAAAGTTGGAGTCAAGCAGGAACCGTTGTTCACTATGGAGGCTGGCAAAACATACAGGTACACAGGGATGAACCGACGGGTGCTGGCTTCCTAATAGTTCGTACCTCCTCATATAAAATCATGCGTTTGTCCCTGCAGGTACAGGATTTGTAACGTGGGACTCAAGGCTTCTCTCAACTTCAGGATCCAAGGCCACATGATGAAACTTGTGGAAATGGAGGGCTCCCACACCGTTCAAAACGTGTACGATTCCTTGGATGTGCATACCGGGCAATGTTTCACGGTCCTTGTCACGGCCGACCAAGCCCCTAAGGACTACTATATTGTAGCATCCACCCGGTTTCTTAAGGAAATGCATACGACCAATGCCATCATTAGCTACACCAATGGCAACGGAGAAGCCTCGCCCGAGCTTCCTCCCGCCCCGGTTGGTTGGGCGTGGTCATTGAATCAATTCCGCACGTTCCGTTGGAATCTTACCGCTAGTGCTGCAAGGCCAAATCCACAAGGATCATACCATTACGGTGCTATCAACATCACCCGAACAATCAAGCTGGTGAACGCTGTTAGTAGAGCCAACGGCAAACTCCGCTACGGCTTTAACGGTGTCTCTCACACCAATCCAGCCACCCCATTAAAGCTGGCGGAATACTTCAACATGGCGGACAAGGTTTTCAAATATGACATCATTAAAGATGAACCAGAAAATACCACAGACCTCACATTGCAACCAAATGTTGTGAACATGACATTTCGTAACTTCGTTGAAATCGTTTTCGAGAACCACGAGAAAAGCATACAATCGTACCATTTGGACGGGTATTCGTTCTTCGCGGTGGCCGTTGAGCCGGGGACATGGAGTCCGGAGAAGAGGATGAACTATAATCTTCTTGATGCAGTGAGCAGACATACGATACAGGTGTTCCCTAAGTCTTGGGCTGCCATTCTTTTGACGTTTGACAATGCAGGCATGTGGAACATAAGATCGGAGATTTGGGAGCGGACATATTTGGGAGAACAATTGTACGCCAGCATTTTGTCGCCTGAGAAATCACTCCGGGATGAAT
Source organism: Hibiscus tridactylites (assembly GCA_958450335.1). Classification (NCBI taxonomy): domain Eukaryota; kingdom Viridiplantae; phylum Streptophyta; class Magnoliopsida; order Malvales; family Malvaceae; genus Hibiscus; species Hibiscus tridactylites. The sequence continues at coordinate 555,184 of OY288271.1, forward strand.
ACAACATCCCCGATAACACTCTACTCTGTGGCATTGTCCAGGGCTTGCCCATGCCTAAATCTTATACATAGTTGAGTTTGATCAACATCTCCCATGTATTTGGCTGCTATGTGCCTCTTATTGTTTTTTAATTATTGCATATATATCAACATTTCCTAAATTCCTACTAGAATTTTATTTATTTACTTTCAGCAAGGATAAAATTCGTCTGCCCTTTTGATCCTCTATATAGGCCCAACACTAAAAAACATACAAAATTAAATTCTAAGCTCTAAGACTAAATTCTAAATCCTAAATCCTACACCTAATACCCTAAAAATACACTCTACCTTAAATTTCCTAAACTCTAACCACAACCCCTAACCTAACACCCTAAACCCTAAAGTTAATTTTGAGCATGAGGACATATGTAGGGGCACCGAAAAGGGGTAGAGGATTTCTATCCGATTTCTAGTTTTAAATCGAACAAAAATCTTCTGCCATTTTTTATATCTCTTTCTATGCCTCAACAATAAAAATTTAAATCTTAAACTATAAGCCTTAAACCTCTAAAAATACATCATGCCCCTAATTCATTAAACTCTAAACCTAAACTCAAACATTTACTTTTGAATATAAACCTAAACCTATTTTTATAATGTGATGCATAAATGGAGCACCAAAAAAGCATAGAACTTCTACTCTTTAAATTTCTCTCGTAAAATGATTAAATTATTTTTTAAAAGAATAATTAAATTAAATTATAAATTTTAAACCATGAGATTAGGTGATTTTGACTTTTTAAGAATTTCTTCTTATTACAAGCGTAAAAGGGTAATTCGAATCATTCTAGTGAATTTATTTTAAAAAAGTAATCAAGTAATTGAAAATAATCAAATTCGAAATTTATGCCATAAGATTATGTGATATTGAAAATAATTTACTAAGTGATTGTCATTTTATTTCAATTGTATCTTGAGATTATAATAATAATAATTAATATTCAATTATTTATAAAATTAAATTAATCTATAAGTCATGTGAAGATTTTAGTATATTTTTTGAATTAAAAACTTATATATCACATAACATGTCACATAATACGCCACATGTATGAAATTGTTGACAGAAAATTACATTTTTATATATTATATAAGCAAATAAAATAAAAGATAAAGAATTATAAAATAAATTTAACTACCCAATATACATAAATACCTTAAAATAAAAAAGTAAGATTTAAATATATTTAATAACCTTGCTTTTTCTAATAATACATTGATAATTTAATATTAATCAAAGGGAGAGAAATATCTTAATCAATCATATATACATGTCTAAGAAAATTATGAAATTATGTCACACTGGCAGCCCAATTTCATTCAATTTTTCAATTGAAACCAACTCCTAGGAGATGAAACAGTGCAACAGGCTGAGGGACTAAATTGTATGAGACAAATTATAGGGGGCAAAATTAAAATTCTTTAAATATAATTCAAAAAGTTCTTCTCATTCGTTGCTACTAAAATCAATCGTACATAGCAAAAAGGAAGGGGAAATGATTTTATGACTCACAATTCAATTGTGTACTTATATTATTATTTTTGGCCGAATTAAGTTCGAGCTCTATGAGTAACATGGGATCCAGAAAATGCAGCATCAGTTCAAAGATCCTTCCAAAATAGATTGCCACAGTTTTCAGACAGGTATCCCCAAGTCAGATATCTTCCTTATCCTTTTGTCAAGTGAAACCCTCTGCTGCCTCAAAAGCGATGCCATCGAAGCAACCTGATATAAAAGTTGATCGGTAACGACATCACTGTTTCTAAACTGCGAATATAATCAAGAAAATGCACGACTTGCCTCTGCTCGTAGTTTCAATGCGTCCCTGCCAGGGATTTCTCGCAGCCCGTCCATCAAATCTATAAAAGAACATTGAACAAGTTGAAAAGATACAATATCACAATCAGTAGAAAATCTACTAGTTCCCATTCTTTAACCCATATTAGACCTAGAAATGGCAAGGCTTTAGTCCATGCTATCCGAGTCGAGTTTTGCTCACCCCTAGTAAGGGGGAACCGGGAACCAAGATGTTTGAAAGCACCAGTTTTATCAATAGTACATGATGGCAACAACTGTTTATCAAAGCATAACAATCTATATACATACATATATAAAGAAAAGGTGAGCTTTGACCATACCTGCAGCTTCAGCCTCAACCTTGTAAACTGATTTCGCAAGACGGTGAATTTGACCTCCGGTGTTCCTACACATACCACTTGGAATAGTTAAACAAGAAAATTAATGATAATTTAGAACCATAACATTAAAGAAATTCGCACTACATACATGAGCTCTTTATGGCCACGTTTCATATCCTTTTCAGCAAGAGCTGCCCTTTCAAGCAGCTTACTGCTCTCCTTTTTCATCAAATCAACAGATAGATTTAACTCTTTTACATTCTTCTCAGCCCTAAGAAATTTTGCCTGCAGGAAAGTTTAGCAGAAACACAATGTATACGACAGCTTAGAGTTGAACCTTAAATTAAGACGTGTAAAGTGTAGAACCCGAGATTTTTGCTTTGGATTAGGAAAGAATTCAAAAGGGCAGGCCATGCAGCAAATAAAGAGCAAAAGCAAACATTCTACTTAAAGTTCCACCAAGTAAAGGAAACTTATATGATATTAACAGGGTAGCTACCTCCTCACTTTGAAATCGACCCAACGTATTACGGAATAGAAGCCTTCTTGGGCCTGCAATAAATAGCTTCGTGTCAGTTCATAACTTGAACATGGGATCTAAAGAAGACAAAACAGAGGCCACAAGCAGGATCTGACTCAGAGAAAATCAATGAAACCTATAACGATTGCAACTTCGAGTTTATTATTTCCACTTTGGAAGGGGGAAATTGATTCCAAGGGGTTACATATCATCACAGGATATGAAAATCTTAAATCTTTGGACAAAATGAACTTTAATAAATAAATAAACAATAAAGATTGCAACTTCAAGTTGATTATTGCCAGTTTGCAAGGGGGAAATTGGTTTCAAGTCTCTGATTTATAAGTCCCAAAATGCATGCCAAATGAATTGAAATGGCAAAGAGGCAAGCAAAATACAGATTTCTTCATTGGCAAGAAACTATAGAATGAGAAATGATAATCAGGAAGAACAAACCTGGCATGAGAAAGAGAGCAGCAGTAATAGTAATCCCAACAGCTGCACCTGGGTGTTCCTTTGCACTCCTCACACTCTCTTTTGTTTGTAATTTAAAAAAAAAGTTACTAATTATCCAGTTATTAAAACCCCAAAAATCAAAAAAATAAAATAAAATAACCTTTGAGTTTGTTGAAAAATGCATCTTCATAAGACTTATACTGGGAAGATGCTTGTGGTAGAAAATCCTGCAAAACCCAAAAATTCATAATCATTTTTTTAAGTATTCCTAAATAATTACATGATATGGCATTAATAAGAAACCTGGAAAGAGCGTAGATGGGTAGAGGAGTTATGGAGAAGGGAACGAGCAGAGCGAATGGCTGAGTCTTTAGAATCTTTAAGGCTTCCGATTGCCGGCAATTCCGCTGCCCATGGCTTTGTTGCAGAATCATTATTCGCAGCAGCCACAGCCGCCGCCTCGCCGCCTCCTTCTTCTCCGCTCATTTTTCTTTCCGATAACCCAAATCCTAACTCCGATTCCGATCACTCCCTTTTTTTTTGTTTCCGCTTTACCCTTCCTTTATTTCCCCCTAAACCATGCGCCGTTGCAGATTTACTTGTTTTTTAAATAATTTTCTTCTTAAATAAAAACCATGCCAATTACCTGCCATTTAAATAATGGTTTTGAGCCAATGAGGCTTAATCACAGGTTTAGGCGTGATAATTTTGATAAATTTATTTGTGTAAAATTGTAATTGTCTTCGCTTTTAAATATAGATTAATGAACAAAAAAAACTTATGCCACTATGTCTTTTTTATATACCACACTAAAAATATTAAAAAAATTAATTTTAAACTCATTTTTTAAAGTGGAACACTAAAAGAGTCGTAATTAAGAGCAGACGATTTTCATTTTAGATAATTATAGTATATATTTATAGATTGAGTTGCTCGAATATTTTGAGATTTTTGTATTTAAATTTAATTGTAGTTTGTAATAATTTATTTTAGTGATATTTGTTTTTAAATTAGGCTTGTAGAATACCCTTACTATTAGGCTTGCTCTAATGGGCCAAGATACACTTCAATAGGGGTGTTCAAATGCCGGTAACAGATTATTTAGATCGTCGGGTAATTGAATTATCGGTTCGTGTCCTAGCTCAGTATTGTGAGTACCCGATTATCAGAAAATCTGGCACTTATGTATCTGAATATAAAAATATATATTTCTTAATATAAAAATATTTTATTACTGTAATATAAAAATATAAAATATGTATTTATTAAATATAAAAAATAAAAAATTAAATTTTTGATTAGTTAAATATATATAATAATAATAATTTTAAATATATTCGGGTACCCGAAAAAAAATTGGATACCCGAAAATCTCATATTTTGTGACTAGGGCCCGAGCTGAGAAATGGCGGGTCGGGTACCCGACCTGGGTAAAAAAATTTTAGGTAAATACCCAATTATTTATATTTTGTTGTTGGAGTTTTCAGCCGAGCGAGACCTTGACATTAAGTTGTAATTGTAGGAATTTAACTTTAAATTAAGAGTTATTATTTGATGCACTGTTGGTGATTTTTTTTTTATAAGTGAATTTTTAAAATTGTCACGTGTCTCTTTTAAATGGCAGAAACTTTAACTTTTAAATTTTGAACTCTAAATTTTAGGTCATAAAATTTATTCTCAATGCTTATAATCTAACCACAAATACTAAACTCTAAATCATATCCTCTAAACCCTAAAAACTATGAACTTATAAAAAACGAGTTGTACACCACTAGTGCGTATAATGTTTTTCTCTTAAACTAATCATGTATTTTTAAACTATCGATCATAACTAAAAATAATTGGTCATTTTTATTTGTATTTTGTTCAAGGAAATCTTAATTAAAATGAAAATGCTTTCTTTTCAATATTTGATGGTAACAGATTATTTTAATAAAATTTTTAAGGGTAAACTACATAAATAGTCACCGAACTTTTAGGGTAAATTCATTTTGGTCGCCATACTTTTAAATTATTTAATAATGTCACCCAATTTTTAGTTTGATTTCAATATAGTCATCGAATTTTTAGTTCGTTTTTAATATGGTCTCTGTCGTTACCTTCCGTTAGAAGTTGAAGACGTTTTTCTAAAATAAAAAATGGGTAAACTACACCAATCATCACTCAACTTTCTTCTCACTCCTATTTTGGTAACTAAAATTTAAAAAATTTCAATTTAATAACTTTACTTTTGAATTATTCATATTTTGGCCACTCTCAAATGACATGTTTATACAAATAGAAAATATTGATTAATCTTTAAAAAATTATTTTGGTTAATTGGTAAATTCAGATTATTCAATTCTTGATTTTATATTGTACCAATTAAATCAGATAACCGATTAACCAATTAACTGAAATATTTGATTCTGAAAATGTTATTTTACTTTATTTATTAAAATATTAAATATGATAATAATTGATCGATTGTGATAAAAGTGTAAAAACAACTAGAAAGTCAAAATTTGAAAGTTCACACCTATTAATCTTACCCAAAGTCAAAACTTTTATATAAAAAATCCAGAATAATATCAAAATCACTAGACTATGAGATATTGTATTGCATAAAATTTAGAAATATTGTATATAATAGATCAAATCGGTTAATCAATTTTGTTTAAAACTTTGAACCGTAACTGAATCGAAATATTTTATTTTAAAAATTTGTACTGAAATTGGGTTCGATTAATCCTCAAAAAAATATTTTGGTTAATTGCTAAATTCAGATTATTTAATTCTCGATCTTATATTGTACCAATTAAATCGGATAATTGATTGACCGATTAATTGGAATATTTTATTCGAATAATAAATTTTTGACTTTGCTTATTAAAATATCAAATCTGGTAATATGGTAATATAGTAAATTTTCTATTTGTATAACTGTGTCATTTGAGAGTGGCCAAAATATGTACAACTTGAAAGTTAAATTATTAAATTGAAAATTGTTAAACTCCAGTGATTAAAATAAGTGTGAGAAGATAGTTGAGTGATGATTGGTGTAGTTTATCGGGAGAGTTGTATCGAAATCGAACTAAAAGTTGAGCGATCTTATCGAATATTTTAAAAATACAGTGACCAAAATAAATTCATCCTAAAAGTTCGGTGACCATTTATGTAGTTTACCCGATTTTTAAATTTAATATATAAACTAAAGGTAAAAAAAATAAGGTGAGATTAGAGAGCTACATATACATTCTTCCTTGATGGTGGAAGAAAACATGTTTATTACAGTTATAATGAAAATATAAGTAAACTAAAATACAATATAAACGACACACCATACACGTCCTAGCAATTATTATTAAAAATAATTATTATAAAATGTGATTGAGTTAATAATTAAATTATATCTAGACTTAAATTCGTATAAAATGAATAGAAAATCCATTTCTTATATTAATACATGAGGATTGAGGGGATTTAAAAAAAAATAGATTAGATTTATAAAATTAGAGGAAAAAAACAAGTAATTTACAATAATCTAAACTTGATAAACTAATTCTCAAAGTCAAACCCCAATTATCCAAAAACCAACCCTAAATATTCTAAGACTTAAAATTGACCCTTAATAAAATTATCCAATCCGAGGTTAGTTGACAATGTGAAGTTGACAAAAATAGAAAATAAAAATGAAAGGAAGAGAGAGAGCTGGATTGTCCTATATAATGAGGAAGATGGAAAAGTAAAATTTTAGCCATTTCTTTCTCTTTTCTTCACCCAAAAAATTATTCTTCTTTCTTGTTTCGATTTCACTTCCACCGACGATCAAGAAGGTAAGTGGTAAAAAAATTCTGGGTTATGTTTATATCTATGAAATCTTTTCTTTTCCAGAATTTGAAGCATTTTAGTTCTGAATTTGGTGTTGTTTCTCATGACAGAATCCATAAAAGGAACAAGAAAGAAGAAAAAGAAACCAAGTGAGGAAGGAGGAAGCTATGGCAGAGAATTACTGGTGTTACCAATGCTCTCGAGTGGTGACTCCCGTTATGGAAATTGAGATTAACTGCCCATTTTGTCACGGCGGGTTTATTGAACAAATGAGCGGTGGTACAAGGGGCGGTGGAGACATGGATTCCGATATGGGATCTGACCGAGCACTCTCCCTGTGGGCGCCTATCTTGTTAGGTATGATGGGAAATCCCCGTCGTCGTAGAAGATTTGATCGTATCGAATTTGAAGAAGAGAATAATGGTAATGTTAATGGCAATGGCGAAGCTAGCAGTGAAGGAAATACTGATTTGGACCGAGAACTCGAATCAATTATCAGGAGGAGGAGGAGAAGCTCTGCAACAATTCTACAGCTGCTTCAAGGCATTCGAGATGGAATGGCATCTGAAGTGGAGAATTCGGAGAACGATCGAGATCAGGATAGGCCGAATTCGGAGAATTCGGGTGCAATCAGGGACCGAGAGAGGGAGAGGGAGCGTGTGATTTTGATCAATCCTTTCAATCAGACTATCATCGTCCAAGGTTCTTATGATCCTAATCAGACTGGTCTAGTACACCCGAACTCGAACTCGAACCATACAAGGTCATTAGGTGATTAATTCATGAGTCCTGGTCTAGACTTGTTGTTGCAGCATTTGGCGGAGAATGATTCGAACAGATATGGTACTCCACCGGCACGAAAAGAGGCAATCGAAGGCTTGCCTACCGTGAAAATCGAGGAGATGGTGCAATGTTCGGTGTGTTTGGATGATGTCGAGGCTGGTATGGAAGCAAAGGAAATGCCATGTAAACACAAGTTTCATGGAGAGTGTATATTGCCATGGTTGGAGCTTCACAGTTCTTGTCCGGTTTGTAGATATCAAATGCCTGCTGATGAATCAAAACTTGATCCCGAGAGACCGAGGGCTAATACCAACCGAATAGAGAACGGAAACAATGCTCACCGTATCGGTGAAGGGAGTGAAAGAGATGGGAGAAGCGGGAACGGGAACGGGAGAAGGTTCACAATGCCATGGCCGTTCAATGGTTTGTTCTCATCAGGGTCTCAATCCAACAGAGCCAATTCTTCCTCTACTTCTTCGTCGTCGCAATCCGGAAGTTCTTCTCAAAGAGACGAGACTTGAAGCACATTTCCGTTAACGATTCGGTTGAATTAGCATAGCTCCCTCCAGTTCCACTATGCTGCCTGAATATCCTGCCTTTCCTATTGTGTAGATAGTTATTTTGAATATGCTGCCTGAATATCCTGCCCCATTGGAAAAGTTTCTAATACTGCTATATTCCTGCATCCTGATATATGTAATTTTCATTTTTTGAAGAAAATAAATTATCTCTATTCATTTGATGTAATAATATTAATTATATAATTTTGAAAGAGTAGAACAAGCAGTTCATTAGGAAAATTTCCCAAAAAAATACAAAAATATTCAGTTGACAGTCAAGATTTTGATTACAGAAGCAGTTCCAATCCGGTGCAGGGCAACAACAGAGTCCCCTTGGTGGCACAGTCCCATTGACTTGGCATGTTTTATGGCAAACCCCAAAGCTTCCTCTGTTGTCTCTTCATGAGATGCTCTTGCAGATCCGGCGTATAACACCGGGACCAAACCGCGGAATATCAAGCTGTGCCTGGCCGGCGTTTCATCGCTGCACGACCAGTCGAACGAGTCTGTCTTTATCTCCGGGACTACAACCGATAAAATAGGCTTCCCTGGCCTGTACTTAGCCACCAGCTTTGCAGTACTTCCTCCCCTTGTTAACACTAATATAAGAGCTGCACTTGCTGAATTAGCTGTTCTAACAGCTGTGGCAGCCAAGCTTTCCAATGGACTCATCGGCACGGGTGAATGTTTCATGATCCTTTTGAACACATCTTCGTAATCGATCGTGCTTTCAGCTTCTTTGCATATTTTAGCCATTGTCCGGACCGCAAGTTCCGGATAAGCTCCTGCAGCAGTTTCTCCACTTAACATCACACAATCTGTTCCATCGAGTACTGCATTGGCAACATCGGTGGCTTCGGCCCTGGTTGGTCGGGGAGACTTAATCATGGACTCCAACATCTGAGTCGCGGTGACAACAGGTTTGCCTTGGATGTTACACTTGTAAACCATCACTTTCTGTGCTAGAAATATCTTTTCAATCGGAATCTCCATTCCAAGATCACCTCGTGCCACCATAAATGCATCCGAATTCGTAAGAATGTCGTCGAAATTAGCCACCCCTTCTTGATTTTCAACCTACCACATAAATTTTCAAGGGAAGAAATATAAACAACTATATATCACATGATCATATATGAACTTCTTGAGACATACATACCTTGGACATGAGGAGAATGTTCTTGGCATGCTCTCCAAGCACCTTACGAACCTCGATCAAATCCGATCCTTTTCGAACGAACGAGAGAGCAATCATATCGATTTTGTTCGGAACACCCCATCCCAAGATATCTTCCTTGTCTTTCTCTGTCAAGGTCGGGAGGTCGACAACGACACCTGGGAGATTAACATTCTTCCTCTCACCAAGGACCGCCGAGTTTTCACATCGACAGTGAACTAAACCCTTGTCGGTGTCGCAAGACAAGACCTTGAACGAGATTGTCCCGTCCGAACACAGTATGACCATCCCAGGTTTCACGTCATGTGCCAACTTTTTGTAACTCATGCTTATCAGTTTCTCGTCACCTTTTATTTCGTAGTCTGTGGTGATGGTAATTTCGTGACCCTGTGTCAGCTGAACTTTACCATCCTTGAGAAAACCTGTGCGAATCTCAGGACCCTGGGTCAAAATTTTACGTAGGAAATAGAAGAAATTAGGGAAGGAACATATTTATTAAATGTTTATGTATGTTCTTTAGACAAACGACTAAGTTCACATCTGAAAGACGTACACACCTTGGTGTCGAGCATGACGGCGCAGAGGATACCAGTACTGATCATGGCGGCTCTGAGATTATCAAGCGTCTCCTGATGGTAGGCGTGAGATCCATGAGAGAAATTGAAACGAGCGACGTTCAAGCCAGCTTTCAAAAGCTTCTCGATCATGGGGACGGACCTGCATGAAGGGCCAAGCGTGCATACGATCTTCGTCTTCGGCTTCTTCTGCTGATCAGGTCCTGTAGCCACAGCATGATTCATTTTTCTTCTCGTTGATTGATATTTTTTTGTATTTAATTTAATTGTTTATATATTGAAGCAGAGTACAAGTATTTGTAATGGGGAAGCAAAACTGAATCAAACCCCGTTTTTCCCTCCCATTTCCCCAGGTGTATAACTACTAGCAGAAGTGTAGAACAAATCAGTTTATACATATTCCCATCTATTTAAGGAAAAATATTATATACACAGTCGGTCAGTTTTCATAAGCGCATTAGTTTTAAGATATAGGGAGTTAGTTTAGGGTATAAAATTTAGGGGTTTAAATGTAAGGGTTCAAATTTAAGAATAGTTGTTTCAATTTAAGGTTTAGGGTTATAATTTAGAATTTATAGGTTAAAACCTAAATCCTCACTATATTACCCTAAAAACTAAACCCTAACCTATAAACCCTAAATTATAACCCTAAACCTTAAATTAAAACAGCTATCCATAAATTCTAAACCCCTACATCATATACCCTAAACTAACTCCATATACCCTAAAATTAAAGCGCTTGTATATAAGACATCATTTATTAAAATCCATAACTGTAATTATTTTAAGGGTGAAGTACACACAAATTGTCACTAAACTTTCAAAAGTAACATAATAAACATTAAAATCTAATTTTTATTATAAAATGGTCACTGAGTCGTTAACTATCATTAACTAAGAGACGTTGCAGTTACGAAAATTTGTATAGTAACATGTATTTACACATTCAATCAATTTAAACATCAGTAATATGGTTAAATTAGGAATAAATTGATTGAATGTGTCGATGTGAAGGATTAAATGTTCTATTATCCAAATTTTTATAATTGTCACGTCACCCGATTAACGATAGTTAACGACTCAGTGATCATTTTGTAACAAAAACTAAATTTTAATACCATTATGTAACTTTTAAAAGTTTGAAGACAATTTTGTATTTTTGGAGATAATTTAGTGACCATTTATATACTTTACCCTTATTTTAAATATATTTATATATATATACCAATGTGGTCTTGAACACCTAGAATCAAATCCCACTAAATACGATGGGTGGCTTTTGGGCCCAGATTTATTGGGCAATGAAAATAAAGCAACGAGACAATTTAACGTGACTATCATTTTAGTCTCCAAGCTTTTGTACATTCTAATTACATCCCTAAACTATGACTCTCATTTTAAACTAGTCCTCAAACTTTTGAGTGTTCCAATTTCATCACCAAACTATGACCCTCATTTTAAATTGGTCCCTTAACTTTTGAATGTTTCAATTTCATCTCAAACTATCAACATATGCAACAATGAATATCATTTGTGCCACATCATATTATTACATGATACACATCAAAATTGCTTAATAGTTAAAAACATTTAACGTGAGCGTGATTAAAATATACTTATTGTTCGGGGATGATATTGAAATGTTTAAAAATGTGATGATCAATTTAGAGCGAGAGTTATGGTTTAAGGGTAAAATTGAAATATTCAAAAGTTAGTTGAGTTAACGAATCCTATTTTACAATCCAAATTCAATTTGAATTTTTTTTACTAGAGTTAAGTTGTTCTAGTTTTTGTTCAAATGTTTTCTTTCAATCTAGTGGCAAGCATTAAATTGAATTGAGTTAAAAAAATTAAGTTAGTTGAGTTAACGAATCCTATTTTACAACCCAAATCCAATTTGATTTTTTTTACTCGAGTTAAGTTGTTTCAGTTTCTGTTCAAATATAATTGTAAACTTGTATAATATTATGATACTAATTAATTTCAATTTAAACGACTTTCTATACCAATACATAATATACATATTTCTTCATACATATATATATATATATATATATATATATATATATATATATATATATATATATCATATGCAATATACATATATCATGTAAAGATGAGTGATTTAAATCGAACTTAAAAATTAATTCATTAATTACTAAATATTTTGAGTTACTCGAAGTTTTATTTTATAACTCATGTTTCGTTTAAAACTTTTTAAAGTCAATTCGAATATATAAAATTACGGTTAAATCGAGTTTTTGTTGATCTTACTCTGCTAATATATGACAAAATCGGTATCTATAAATTATATTTAAAATTATAATATAATAAAATTAGATTGAAACAAAACTTTTCCTTTTCCTAAAACATTAATGGGAGTTGTTGGTGTGGCCGGAAAGACAGTGAGGTATTGAATTGGATCTCACCTGTCTCATTAAAGTCTATCATCAACCATGTGGTACAAAATTCCATAAAAAAATATAAAATTTTATTTTGATTCCGACGTGTCAAATGGTCGACCATATACGTAAAATAGTAAAAAAGAAATTAAAAGATAAAAAAACAAAATCTCATATTTCGATTATTCAAATCTTGTTATGTTCGGTTCCGTAATTGCATTTGTAATTTTGACATGAGTTCGATTCCCCTAATTACATTTGTAATTTTCGCTATTTTCTTTCTTTAATTGGGGTGGTGACACGTTTATTTAATTAAATATAAATAATTAAATTCTTCCAATAAGGTTGTGACATGTGTCATCATCTAATTAAATAATTAATTTATTTTATTAAATTAAAATTAGGACTAAATTAAAAGAATGTGTAAATAGTAAAGACTAAATGTGTAATTATACCCTTATTTTTTTTAACTGCCATGTCACTCTGCCGTTAACATCTAACGGCTGGTGGTGAAATTGCACCCAATTTAATAATATGATGGTTTAATTACTTCGAAAAAAGTAAGGTGATCAAATCACGACTTTTACAATAATATAGTGGTCATTTATGTAATTTTCCCTAAAAAATTTATGTGTACATCGCATGATAAAAATATGGCAATATGGAATTTTTCTCCATGTTTCCTCATTTTTGAAACAAATAAAAACTTATAAGTTTAGCTTTTCTCGTATCAACTTCAACTTAGACATTATTGTATATTTGTTATATATTATCATTTATCAAAAATAAAAAATATATATATATTTGCTGAGATTAACAGCAGAGACTAACACATAACTTTTATATGAAAATATAAAATTCTATGAGTGCAAATTAAATAATTAATATAAAATAAATATAAAAGAGATTAAAAAATTCAAGGATTATAACTGCTATTAACACCTTTCGTCCATCCCTAATTAACGGACTCACAACAAATTGGCATTATTTTTTGAGTTTTATTTTGATGCACAAGCTGTGTAAATTTTTTTTACACATTCCTTTTATAAAATTTAAAATCTAAATCACAAACCCTAGCAACCTAAAACCTAAGCCCTAAATCCTAAACTCTAAATTCTAAATTCTACCCATAAACCTTAAATTATGTACCCTACATACTAAACCCCTAAACCCTAACCTAAAACCCTAAACCCTAAACCCTAAAATTAAAGGGCTTGTGTAAACTAGAGTTTACACAAGCTTGTGCATCAAAGTATTTTCCTTATTTTTTAGAATATTTTTTTTAAAACTTTACTCACAACAAACCCTTTGTGTGTAAAATCTTTTAGTTTCGTATGGCTCTTCTTTCATATATTTTAAATATTTTTTATTTTTTAATTTTTAGACCAATGATTTAAATCGTTGACCTTATTGTACGACTCATTGTTGAGGCGGCCTATCGAGCTCAATTTATTCTATCACAACACATAGAGATGGCCGATGGGCACGGGTCAGGTCGGGTTTTTGGCCCACCCGACTCCGACCCGAAAATACATATCCTATATTCGCACCCGACCCGAAAATAAATACTATATACCTGCACCCGACCCGACCTATATGAAAAATAACTTTTTAGGGACCTTATTGTAAACAAAATAATTTTAAGGGACTTAATTGTAAAAAAAATACAAATTTAAGGACTAAATTGTAAATAAAAAATTAAATTTTAAGGACCTAATTATAAAATATATATAAAGAGAGACGATTATTATAAATATCCCTAAAAATTAGGGGAAAATTACACAATTAGTCCCAGATCGGGTCAGATAGGATAATTTTCACCCTAAACCCGAACTTGACCTGACACTAACCTTAATAAAAACTCAACCCAAACCTAATTTTTCATTAAAAAATTCGACCCGACCTGGTCGGGTAAAATTCCCATCCCTAACAACACATAAATTATTAAATCGTAGTTCACTTTGACTTTATCCGGATTGAATATGAACAAACACTAATTTCTCTGTTTTTTTTCTTTTTTGGGTCTCATTTCTTTTTATTTTTCTTTCCGCGTGGAGAAAATTGTGTGAATCAAAGAAAACTCGGAAGTCAATTTATATTTGTTTTGGTATCTTGTAAAACAATCTAAATCCAGATAGAAATTTCAAGTACTTAATTGAACATTAAAACTAAATTTAGGTACCATAATATATATTTACACTTCCGTAAACCTCAATTCTGGCATTTATGAAAGACAGGCGGCAGTTGAGTAATATAAGAATCCGCGAAAGGGTATTTCTTTTCATTTTCGGTCCCTCCAAAGTCCAAACCATCAACTCCAAACAAACAAAAACATTGAAAAGGAAAAGCATTTATTTTATTTTATGGCTTAACCGTCAAATATGTGCCCGAATTATGTTTTTTTTATGTTAGGTGTCCAAATTATTTTTCGGACCAAATCGGGACCTAAATTTTCATTCTATGACTCATTTAAAGTTCACCATTAATTTTTTTATGTTAAAGGACACATGTCACCTCCAGAAAATTCAAATTATATTAAAAATAAATAAAATTAATTAATTTTCAAAAATCTCTAAATTTTCTAGATTTTACAAAACAACCCCCAAATTCTAAAATCCCTAAACCCCCAAAATCTAAATCTTGATTTGGGCCGATTCCGCCGCCGATTTCCACGCCGCCACCCATCAAATCGGTCTCCGAACCATCACGATCATTTTCCCCGTCACCGGAAATCAACCGACGTCGTGCGAATCGATGAAATTGTCGAATGGTTTTTTCAAACAATTCGCGATGAACGGCGGCAAGAGGGGAGACGAACGACGTGTGAGTTGTTTGGTGAGGGGAGGACGCTTCATTCCGTCGCTGACAACGCGGCCGGCAGCGGCGGGAGTGGTCGAATTTGGGGGGTTTTGGGATTTGAGGACCATTTTGAGAATGTTTAAAACTTTCATGATACATTTTTATTTTTATTTTATTAATTTTATTTATTTTTAATATAATTTTAGATTTTTCTGGAGGTGACACGTGTCCTTTAACGGAAAAATTTAACGTCAAACCTTAAATGAGTCACAGAATGAAACTTTAGGTCTTACTTTGGCCCGAAAAATAGTTTGGGCACCTAACTGAAAAAATACATAGTTTAGGCACCTAACTGAAAAAATGCATAGTTTGGGCACCTATTTAACGGTTAAGCCTTATTTTATTTAAAAGGGTCTAACTTGCTTCTGGTATTTGTAGTTTTCGAACTTGTAAAATTCAACGATTTTACTTTTGGACGTTAAACTCTAAATCAGAAGTTTGAATATTAAACGGTAGAATATTCAAAACTGTAATCAAAACCCGCTAACAATGTTATTAATCGGATTTAAATTTTAAATCAGAAGAGGATTAATTACTCAAAATAGAACTATGAGGACTAATATGAAAATGTTATAAGAGTAAAGGGACTGAGAGTAAAATTAAACCGCAGAAAAGACTAAACTGGAAACCAACCTCTTTCTCCTTCCGCTAAACTATATTTCATACTCCTTAAATATAGATAGAAAAACTTCTTCACCTTTACTCACCTACATACTCTCTCTTTTTTTATTTGATAAAACAAAAATACAAAAAAGAACTTTCTGGAAAACATGGATTCGCCGACGTCGGCAGGGAATTCATCGACGACGCGGATCGTGGCTCGTTCCTCGATGACGGACTGGATAAGAGCTTGCGGCTTGGCCGGTGTTAGGATCGATAAGGAAGAGCTCAGACGGAAGCTCTTGATGCCTCAGTATCTACGCCTCGCGATGCTAGATTCCATCAGGAAAAAAGACGCCGACGGCGGTGATCACCATTTCCGTTCCCGTTCCTCCGACGGTGCTCCTATTCCTGAATCCCCTATGGTCGTTTTTATTAACTCCCGTAGCGGTGGCCGTCACGGACCGGTCCTCAAAGAGCGTCTCCAGGAATTAATCAGCGAAGAGCAGGTAGCTGTTATATATATATATTTTAAAATTTTAAAGACATTTATGTAAATTAGTTAAAGAATTTATAGTTGTGTAAATGTAGGTGTTTGACCTCCTCGATGTGAAACCGCATGAATTTGTGCGGTATGGACTGGCTTGCCTTGAGAAGTGGGCTAACAATGGAGATATCTGTGCAAAAGAGACACGGCGGAACATTAGAGTTGTGGTATGTTTCTACCAACTTGCAATTTGTAAACTTGTCTTCCCTATACTTTTTTTTGGTTCTTTATAATGTTCCTAAGGGGATTTGGGATGTTCCCGCGGTAGTTGCTCTTACAGTCTGTAAGAATCAAAAAGTGATTTTTTTTCTAGCTTTAAAAGTAAATGATAGATTTTTAAAGTATTAAATTAAAAAAAAAAATAGTTTTTTTTCCCTGAGGGATAAAGTGCGTGATTTTACTTTTATGCATCCAAAGCAAGCTGATATTAGAGGATTTTGTATGAATGAGCAGGTTGCTGGAGGTGATGGTACAGTTGGTTGGGTACTTGGATGCCTTGGAGAGCTGCATCAAAAGGGTCGGGATCCGGTTCCTCCTGTAGCCATCATTCCACTTGGTACTGGCAATGACTTGTCTAGGAGCTATGGTTGGGTAAGATACTTTTAAATTTTAAGCTTAGATTTTGTTTTCTGGTTTATTTCTCTTGCTTTGTTGCCTCATGCTCTGAATGTTACTACAGGGAGGTTCATTTCCTTTTGCTTGGAAATCGGCAATTAAAAAAACTCTGCACCGAGCTACTACCAGTCCAATTGGTCGTTTAGATAGGTTAGTATACATTTATCACATGAATTTGGATTTTATTTATAAGTTTGCTAATCCACTATTGAGGAATCTTTGTATGTATCAGTTTCTTATAATTGGCAATGGGTTTGCATCAGACATTATTGTTATATAAATCTTACTTTGCTGGTATATCTATGATTGCTTCTTTGATGATACAGCTGGCATCTTGTGGTGCAAATGCCTGGTGGAGAAGTTATCGATCCTCCCCATTCTTTGAAGGCTACTGAAGAGTGTCATCTTGATCAGGTAGTAACCTCTATGCTTTGAACCTTTGTTCTACTTGCATGACTATTTTCGAGTCCTCTGAAGATTAATAAAGTTGTATCTATTTGAGTTTGTAGAGTTTGATTGTTAAGTTAATTTGGTATTATAGGAGTCCCCCAACTATAATTTGTGGATAGCACATTGTATATTATGTAAAAATGTGTTTTCTTTCAAAAAAAAAGTGTTACATGTTTATTTTTTCTTGTTACTAAAAACATACAAACAAGTTTTTGAAAAGAAAAGACTACTTTCTAGGTCATAGGACATAGATCAGTTTATGCTTGAATGATTTGATATATTGCACATTATCAATTGTACTGTGCTATTATATTACTCAAACTTAGTCCTAAGCCTGGTTTAATATCTGGTTACTTAGAGATGAATTTTAGTGTTTTTTAATCATTTTTTTTTTCAAAATGCGAATGAAAATTTCTTGTCTGTGACTGTAGACTTTGGAGATTGAAGGGAACGTTCCTGACAAAGTGAACCGCTATGAAGGAGTATTCTATAATTACTTTAGCATAGGTATAGTATATTGGTTTAATTTCATGCATGTGTAAATTCAGTTGTCAAGGAGCTGTACCTTCATGTAGAAGCTTGATTATCTTAATTTTGGCATGTTAGCTGTGATGATGGTTAGCTGCTACTTTAATTTTAGAAGAAACAGAATAGAGCTATAGTGTTTTAACCAAGTCCTTAATAGAGTCCATTGATGACTGTGATTTTATAATGGTTCCCTTTCTCATCTATAGAAAAAAATGAGAGTGCCATTTTGGAGTGGGAGGGGACCATATTACTCTTACGAATTGGGACAAATCATTGAATCCTTGCTTATGATGTGTTTCTGTTCATTGCTATTATTATTTTAATCCAGGAATGGATGCACAAGTTGCATACGGGTTCCATCATTTACGTAATGAGAAACCTTACCTTGCGCAAGGTCCTATTTCAAATAAGGTAATGTTTTTACTTGTTGACCGTAAGTTGAATAATGTTTTGTTGCGATCTCTTGATGCTACACTGTCAATCACACACATATATATATTTTAAGTTGCTTAATGGTAGTTGGGCCATCTGCCAAACGTATAGGGATATCATCTATAGATTACATGTCCAGATGATATTAGTGAGTATGCATAGCATAATCAAAAGGAGGGCAATAGGGACTGATTTTCCTGCTTATATAAATTAAAGTTCTTCCTCAATTTTTTTCTTTTCCTGACTAAATATTTTGCACTTCAGTCTTGTAATACCTATGTTTTAAATATTTGCTGTCATAATTCTTTGGCATGGGTTGAGGAGGATGCTTGAAAAGCTAGAAGTAAAATGAATCTACAACATAAAACTTGTAGGAAAGTCTTTTATGTATATTTCGTTTTGTCCCCGGTTTAATCTTCTGTTTTTCTAGTAAATAAAAGAGGAAGGAGTTTTTCTGTAGAATTATCCGATATTAGGCATGCACTTGGATGTTTAAAGTTTTCTTTTTCTTTTATGAATTATCATATAAACAACTTAAATGCAACTTGGCTTATGTAGTATCTTTTCTGCCATTATTTTTGTTTGGGTTTACACAAAAGATGATACTGATTTTGTTGAAGTTGAGTTAAATTGCAGCGTGCATTTTTAGCATTCCCCGGTCTATGATTTACTTTGGTAAAACTAATATTGGATTGTACTTGCCCAACCTTTGTTGCAGATTATCTACTCCAGTTACAGTTGCACTCAGGGTTGGTTTCTCACACCCTGCATGAGTGATCCAAGTTTAAGGTTAGATACTGTGATAGTTGTTTGTGTATTTAACTATTTATATCTATGCTTGTTGGGATGTGTGTCTGTGTCTGTATAATAAGCATTTGTTGGGTTTGACTTTTGCTTAAACAGTATAGGCCTTGGTGCTGAGGCAAGGCCCAAGAAATAGACAGCTTTCTATGTAATGATCATTTATCTAAGATTTGATTCTCACGTAGACAGACAGTGATGAAAAAAGGGAACCTGGTCTGGTGATTGAACCGGTTCAACTGGAAACCAGTGGCCCAGTTGGTCCAGTTCATCTCCAAGAATCGGTAAACCAATGAATTGGTAGGAATCCTGATCGACCAGTAAAAATCTGGAATTAAACTAGTAACTATTTTTGTTTGGCTGAGAAGAAACATTACACGAATTATGGAGAAAGTGCCCCTCTTTCTTGTTAATTGCGCCTTTTTGAGGTGAACATATTTAAAATATGTATCTAAATGCAGGGGACTCAAGAATATTTTAAGGATACATGTTAAAAGGGCCAGGTGCTCAGAGTGGGAGCAGATTCCCGTTCCTAAAAGGTACATTTCGAATTATTTGCCTCTACCAGTAGGTCGTTACTTTTAACTGTTAGCTTTAACGATTCTTATGTAACCTTATAATGTTTACTAGATATCTTTACATCTGTAGTGTTTCTTTTATTGGACCTTATGCTTGACAAGCTATATTGCCAATATTACTATGACAAGCATTTCTTCCTGGTACGGCTTATGATTTAATCTCTCTCTAATTTTATGTTACTTTGTTTTAGTGTGAGGGCAATTGTTGCTTTAAATCTTCATAATTACGGAAGTGGGAGAAATCCATGGGGTAAGCTAAAACCAGATTATTTGGAGAAGGTATGATACATTTCAAGTTATCTAATTTTTCTTTCAGCACATTAAATGTTTATTCAAGTCAAAACTTTGTCGCAAGGAACTGGTATCGTGGAATAAAACAGTGAGAAAGGGTGAACACTGTTCTTCCAATTGATATCGAGTATTCAAATGTTTCTTTCATAATTTTCCATTTGGATGATATGAATTCTAAGGGGGAAGAAATGAAATGAGCATTTAACTTTTGGTTAGTTGCAATAACATAAATTTAGCCTTTAGATCTGTGCAGTCTGTTTAATTGCCAATGAAATCCTTGATTATGTAAACTTAATTGCTTTCATATGGCCCATGCTTGTGGTGTTAGATCGATATTTTAGCTATGATGGTGAGTTGGTCTTTATGTGTAGTATTAAGCTTGTTTACAGCATTGGTTTGTGTTCCAGAGAGGCTTTGTTGAGGCCCATGCCGATGATGGTCTCCTAGAAATTTTCGGCCTAAAGCAAGGATGGCATGCGTCGTTCGTAATGGTTGAACTCATAACTGCTAAACACATTGCTCAGGTACTGTAACTTTGTAATTTAGATACTAACAATTCAAAGGTAGTCTTCCGGAAATGTGGCATGTTTATGAGTTGTAGGGATATTGTGCAGGCTTCATCGATTAGACTGGAGATTAGGGGTGGAGAGTGGAAAGATGCATTTATGCAGATGGACGGGGAACCGTGGAAACAGCCGATGAGCCAGGAGCATTCGACATTCGTAGAAATTAAGAGGGTGCCTTACCAGTCTCTAATGATCAGCAAAGAGTGAGAACGGAGAATCCGTAAGCCGGCATCTGGCATCGATGTAAAGCTAGGTTTGTCACTTGTAGATTATATTTTTGTTTTACCCCCAGTGCCTAGGTAACATTGGCACTTGAGGAGACAAATGCCGAATCTGTTGTATCAAATTCATTTGCAGAGTCGATTTCTTATTTATTATATTATATAAATATATTTTCATTCATGCCATTGAAAACAATGTTTCATCATTCGACATGCATGTCATGTCATGTCACATGCTACTTTAGGTTGATAGAAATTGATCATGTTGCATATGGTTCAAAGTTGATGAGGAAACTTGACCATGTTTATCGTGTTGCTTGTAAAATTCCACCAAACTTTTTGACCAGAAAACGAAATCCAATTCAATTACAAAATGGTTCATATCCAATCAATGAAAACAGTGCTCACTCATCATTCATGGCACGTGCTCCTTTCATTCATATCATTCGTAGAAAAAATGGTAGTTAATTTGCTTACGGATCTCCCTAAAAGAACGAAAAACAATATTTTATGGGGTAAACTAACTTAGTGACCACTGAACTATAGGGACGTACCTATTTTGACCAATAAATTATCGAACTTGTTAATTAGATCACTAAACTTATTAAATCAACCTATTTTGACCACTGCCATTAAAAAACTGACGAAGGGGTGACGAAGGAGTGACGTGGCAGTTAACGAAAATTTGTAAAATTACACATTTAATTCATGTTATTTACTTATTAAATCAATTTGATTCTAATTTGTTTTTAATTAAAAATAAAACAAAATTCAATAATCAACGTCGTTTTCATCTTTTTTTTAAGGGTTTTCTTTAATTTGTTGCCTTTAATAATTCAAAACCTAATCTCTTTTGGAAACAGCAGTATCCACTTGTTTTTCTCTTTTTTGCAATTCATATTCATCGAACAAGTAGTGGTTAAACAGTCGGTAATTACTATTTCATGTGAAAATTAATTATTCCTATTTCCATCAAAATTAGCATTCCTCTCTTTAGTTCAATTACAGTATTACGTTAACAATATGAATGTATTGTCCTCTTCGAGCGTTGTCGTACTAAACAATCATCGTTGATGATAGAAACACTTGTATTTCACTCCGACGAAAGTCAAAAACGTTCTTTAAAAACAAGAATACATAATTATTTAAATCAAACGTTCACGACGTAACGAATAATCAAAGAGAACGATATTTTTATAACTCACGTTATCGGCGCGACACTCTAACCAGTAGTATAACAGTGATGAGGCAATTTTAGGTAAAAGCTTAGTACTGAAATTTTGGTGCTATAAATGTTTTCCGCTTCCTTCACGGCAAAGAGCTAATTCAATAATTGTGTGCTTTTAAAGTAGACTAGCGATTGAATTCGTGGATCAGAGCGTCAAATTCAAAAGCTGGATTTTTTCACTAACTTTTCTCTTTTGTTGTACCTCAATATCATTCTATGCATTCACATGAAATAAATTAATCATGAATTTTAATAATTATTGTTTGATCAAACAGTTAGATAAAAAAGAAAGATGAATTATTTTATATAAAAAACGAAAAAGGGTAAAAGAAGGGTAGAAATCGTATGTCCTAAACTATGTCTCTTTTGACGCTCTTATTTTAAAAAATGTGGTTTTATGGTTTAGAGTTTAATATCATAGGTTGTGGTTATGGTTTAGGGTTTAAGATTTAATGTTTATGATGTAAAGAATTAAGGTTAATGTTTAAAATTTAATTTTAAGTGTTTTTTAGTGTGGGGCATAGAAGGGGACATAATTAGAGACCGAGGATTTTTGTTCTAAAAGAATATGTAAATAAAAGTCAAGCAATTTAATAGATAGGTTTTATTTACCTTAATATTATGATTTTGAACATTATTTTTCGAAATAGAATTTTTTAAGGTGAACTCAATGCTTATACAATTATACTAATCATATTTATTTATGTATTGTAGTCCTAGATTTTTTTAATGAAATCTATAGTCATGAGCGTTGAATTCAAGCCCTCCAAGCCAATTTTCAGTGTAAATTCATGAGAAAATTGATTTGAATTTAACGGTTAGAAGTGTTGATTTTGTATAACTATATAAAATAGGATTAATATTCTATACACATGCGGTGGAAATTAAAAGTTTTCACAAGCGCCTTAGATTTAAGGTATAGATAGTTAGTTTAGGGTTTAGGAATTTAGGTGTAAGAGTTTAGAATTTAGGGATAGTTGTTTCAATTCAAGGTTTATGGTTATAATTTAGGGTTTATAGGTTAGGATTTAGTTTTTAGTGGTAATATGGTGAGGATTTAAGTTTTAACCTATAAACCCTAAATTATAACTCTAAACCTTAAATTGAAACAACTATCCCTAAATTCTAACCCCTAGACACTATACCCTAAACTAACTCCCTATACCCTAAAACTAAGATGCTTGTGAAAACTTTCAGTTTCCACGGCCTGTGTATAGAATATTTATCCTATAAAATAATATATATTTTCATATTAAATTAAAAAAACATTGCATTTATAAGTTAAATATCAAAATCCAAATACATATAAAATAAGATATATGAGTATCATTGATAATTCAACCAATTAATCAATCTCACACACGATGGATATTGTGAAGCCTCAAAAAGCTGTGGACAATAACACTGAAGAAATCGACATCCATAAACTCAAAAAGCTCCTTTAGATATAATTTAAAAACTCAATATTTCACGCTTATGATTTATGTGAATAGAACATTAAATATACAAATCAAATTATTGAACTAATAAAACTTTAAAAAAAATACGAAAAACTATAAAACAAAATTAAATTATTTTTATATTAGTGTGGGTGAATCTCGTGTGTATGGAAAATATAAGTATATAAATGAAGCCTAAAAGCTAAAGGGTTAGAAAAATGGAATAGAAATCTCAATCATGGCATTGGACATGGATTCATCAGCCACACACAACAAACAACTTTAATAAGGTGTTAGGTTATTAGGTGCTTTCAAGTTCTTTGTTGTTTCCTTCTTATCTAATTGAGGAGGAGGTTTGGTGGATATTAATTTTTTGTGGTTCTGTTTTTTTATTAGTATCTGTGGGTAGGGGCGGAATCAGAAAATAATTTAATTTAAAGGGTGTTATTGTTAATCAATCTCTGCCCTTATTCCCCATCAAGATATACTTCTCTTTATATATGCTTTGCTCTCTTAATGAATGCCTTCATCTGTATAATTAATATATTAATCTTCTATTTACAACTTTCATATTAAATCGATGTTTTTGTTAGGGATGAGCAAAACTCGTCACGACTCGAAAAAATTAAAATTTTACACTCGACTCGAGGCAAAAAAATTCAATTTGTCTTAACTCAACTCGAAATTTTATAAACTCGACTCAACTCGAAAAAACTTCAAATAAAGTTTGAGTTGTAAAATAGAAATTAGAATAACTCGAAATTTTTAGTAATTAGTGGATTGATTTTTAAGTTTGAGTCGAGTCCCTCAATTTTTCATAGTATATATATACCAATATAAAAATATGAAGAAAAATATGCCACATATGAAAAATATGAACACACACACACACATATATATGATTAGAGAAAGTCGTTTAAATTTTAATCAAATTGTACTATAACATGATAAATAATTACAGTTAAATTTGTATAGGAACTCGAAAACTTGACTCGTCTCGAATCGAAAAAAATTTAAATAAAATTTGAGTTGTAAAATGTGACGTGTCAACTCGAATAATTCAAAAAAAATGACTCAACTCAATCGAACGTTCACCCCTAGTCTTTGTTATCAAACTACCCAATCCCCCGCGTCCAAACCCATTTCTAATAAAATGATGTAACTATATCAACTAAGTTTTTTTAATAAATTCTAAATTTAATCTTAATCTTACCTGGAGGGGAAGGGAAGGGAAGGGAAGAGGAACTCTAAAGAAAAGAAAATGAATGCTTTTAGTGGGCCTAGAATATATGATATAGGATAAGATTTTTCATTAAATCTCAAATATTTTGAAAATTTTAGTTTAAGCTTCTAAAACGTTCAAAAAATTTAAATTGACCCCCTCAAATTGTTATATCAAGATCCGCCATGCTCTTGCACTCATTCCACTCAAAGTAAAGCTTATCCGATGGTGTCTTCTACTAAGTATTAATTAATTAACCAATTAATCATGTTTATTGAATAATTTAGAACATATTAAGAATGTCCAACTAAAAAATTGTTGGAAAAAGAAGAAGGAGAAATCATGGTTTTTGTTGTGGAACCCCTTCTAAAATATCATTTACTTAAAAGCTAGTGAATAATAATAATAATAATAATAATAATAATAATAATAATAATAATAATAATAATAATAATAATAATAATAATAATAATAATAGGGTAATTGTTCTATACACAAGCGCTTGTGGAAATTTTTTTACACAAGCGCCTTAGTTTTAGGGGTTAGAGACTTCGTTTAGGGTTTAAAATTTAGGGGTATAAGTGTTGTAGTTTTGAATTTAGGGGTTGTTGATAGAATTTTGGGTTTAGGGTTAAAATTTAGGGTTTATAGGTTAAAACCTAAATCCCCACCCATATTACCCTAAAACTAAACCCTAACCCTAAACCCTAAATTATAACCCTAATTCCTAAATTCTAAACATGAAGCCTAAATTCTAAACTCTTACACTAAAACCCCTAAACTCTAAACCCTAAACACTAACCCTAAACCCTATAATTGAGGCGCTTGTGGAAATAAAAACTTTCCACCGCCAGTGTATAGGATATTAATCCATAATAATAATAATAAAAGGTGGTGGGAATCCCACTTCAATTAAAGTAATTATTTTAATACTGCCATGAAACACTAGAGGAAAGTCCATCCTTAATCCAATGTGTACAAACATATAGAATAGTTTAATTAATTGATTCCATTTGTAATAAATTAGTGAGCTTGTGTTTTGAACAAACGAAAGCGAATCAAAGTAAGTTCATGTAATTTGGAATCAAGGACGGTCCGGGGCTGGAGTAGTGGTCGTCCTCTTAAAAATTTGAAATTTTTATATGATTTAAGAAAAATTTAAATTTTTTTATACATTTTTATTAAAATTTATTTTTACCCTTTTAAATTTTTATAAGTTCATACTCTAACTTAAAATCTTGTGTTCATCCTTTATTGAAATTACATTCTTTCCCATGAGCGTGTCTAAGGAATTAAGATCCATCAATCAATCAATCAACTCCCAGCTTAATAAGGTAAATTTCCTTTTATTTTTATCCACGACCAGCTATTTATATTGTATTTTATCACTCATAATATGCAGAATTTGAGATATATTATGTATGTATATATATAATTAAATATAAAATGTTGATTTGAAAAATATATAACTTTTTGCAAGATAAGACGATGAAAAATGACAAAAAAATTAAACGGCAAGACGTAAAACAAGTGAACTATTCAAACATTAGGAGACTGTTTCTTTCTAATTTAAAATAAGACCCAAAAATTAATTTTAAAACTAAAAGCAAAACATAAACATTTTAACCTATTTGCAGAGAAGGGATAGGGTCACTTAAACTTAAGATCATTGCTCATGAGTCTCATCATTAATTTCTCTAATCTATCTTTATTAAGTTAATAACGCAATATTAGTGGGAGATTAACAAATCTAGAATAAAAAACTAAGTAATTAGTTTATTCAATCCTTAGTGTACGCCAGTCATGTTTTTATTGGTTAGATTTTATTTTAAATAAGCTGAAACGAAAATGATAGTATATATAGGATTAATATCTTATACATTGGCGGTGGAAACTGAAAGTTTCCACAAGCGCATTAATTTTATGGTATAAGGAATTATTTTAGGTTATATGGTTTAGGGGTTTAGAATTTAGGGATAAATATTCTATACACAGGCGGTAGAAACTGAAAGTAAACTAAACCCTAAATTATATCCATAAACCTTAAATTGAAACAACTATCCCTAAATTCTAAACCACTATACCTAAACTCATAAAACTTATATCCTAAACTAACTTCCTATACTCTAAAACTAAGGTGCTTGTGAAAACTTTCAATTTCCACCGTCAGTGTATAGTATATTATATTTGGAGGTTCAGATTGTACGTTTAATCTTTTTATAACATATTGCGGTTGTTTTTATTTTATTTCATTTACGTTACCAAATTTATGTTCGAAACGGAATATGCAACTGAACTCAACGTGTAAATTGAGTGATGGAAGCTGATAACGTAAGTGGATCCCACGACATTGAGATGAAGGCATAATGGGAATAATGATAATTTAAAATATTTTTTGAAAGGTGTTAATATTGATCCAACGAGCAGTTGTATGTGTTCTAAAAAACTAAGAAAAAACATAAACATATACTATCGTGTAATAACACTAGTATATTAAACGAAATTGCAATTAATTGCAAAAGAAATCGATGTGAAATTAGTTAGATTGTTGAGCTAAAATTAGTTCAATAATTTCAACTAGTTTTGTCATCATTGTTGTTTTGGATGATATGAGCCTTCAAAATGGGACATCACCTTTGATCACTATAATGAAATTTCCAACTATTCAATCATATTGCAAAGTTGAGGACCATTTTCTTTTGCCTCTTGAATATGTTTAATTGGGAAAGTTCATTTATTTGCACTATCTAAATTTGGCAGCTAAGTAGGTTTTTACATGTAAATATATCACACGATTTTTAAAATTATTTTAGTTTATAATTATATAATTTTTAAAAGAGTTGTATTTTCCATTTTTAGGATTCAAAATATAAATTTATTAATGACTTAAATTGTTTAACTTTAGACTTTGAAAGGACTAAACATGCCATTTTACCATTACAGGGTCATCCCTTTGCCAACCAATGCCTCCGCCTGGAAAAATTATTAGATGAATCTAGCTCCCCACGTTATTCGTGATTTTAACCAATAAGTTTCATCCATCTCATTTTTTTCAAGGTAAATCCCTATTTCTTTTCTACATGTTAATAGGAAGTGGGTAAATATTTAAAAGTTAAAATAATATGGATAGACCTTATTAACCAGAACCACGAATGACGTGGTGAACCGGATCCATCTAAATTTTTTCCTCGCCTGATGGTTCTAATATTGGAACAAAAAACATCTAACCCCTTCTATACCTCAGACTAAAAAATACTTAAAATTTAAATTCTAAACCCTAAAAACAACACTTAACCGCAAAACAGAAAATAGCGTAATTACTTAATCATTAATCATTAATAATTTAATCTGATGACATTATATTTGTAACGTGAAATCTTATCACATTATATATATGAGTATGACAATGAACGTAACAATCGTGAAGAAGACCCGTCACTTTTAAGTTTTGGAGGTGCAATCCACGTATGACTCAGCGGATTCGAACGACCAAGTCTACGTGTTTCTAGTTTCCTGACTCGACCTGCAAACATTTCATTACCCAAACAATTAATGATCGTATCCGATTTATTACATTCACAACGTTAAAATTTATAATTTATAATTTCTTTAAAAAATTTATTATGATATTTGAAAAAAAAAATCAAATTGACAAAAAATTTCATCCAACTTTTTAATGAAAAAACACTTTAATAATTGTTTTATGGAATAATTTAAAACTTTTTAAAAACAATCTTTTTTTTGTAAGTGCCCGCTTCCCTATACTGTTTCGTTTAGAAATTCCAAAAGAACTCCTGGGGGACCCACTTTGTGGACCCGTTTCGGAATTAAGTACAAAAATGACATCATAAATCACTTGAAAACAAAATCCCATTAATTTCTTTTCCTGTATAAATACCTTTACAATCTACAAGCAACCCCAAAGCTCACCAAACATTAAAAAAACAAAACCACCGCAGGCTTTCTGTTTTCAATCAGTGTTTCCTTTGTAAAGCTTAGAACTGCAAAAATGGCGGCAAGAGCACCGTATAATGCGACGGCAAGGACACATTCGGAAGTGAACGGTGGTCTTCACACATCGCCGTGGCATTCACCGGTACCTTACTTGTTCGGCGGGTTGGCCGCCATGCTCGGTCTCATAGCGTTTGCGCTCCTCCTCCTCGCCTGTTCCTATTGGAGGCTGTCGGGTTATTTGGAAAACGAGGGCGAGGGGTCATCGGAACAAGCCGAAAGTGACTTGGAAGCTGGGGAAGGTAAAGGAGGAGACGGCACTCGGCTTCGGCCGGTTATGGAACCCAAGGTTCTTGTTATAATGGCGGGAGAAGTGAAGCCGACGTTCTTGGCCACCCCCATTGGTTCTTCTTCTAGCAGGTCCTTCTCCTTTGGTGAAAAGAGATGTTGCTGTAATGATAAGGGAGGAGATAAGGTGGTCGGCGACGGCGGTGGCTGCCGTGAGAGCAGGGAAACAGAGCAATCATGAGTTATGGTGTGGGTGTGTATATCAGCTTTTGAGCATGCAATTGCATGTTCCATTGATGTTAGCTTTAGCTTTTTTATCTGTTCTGTTCTGCTCTTTTCTCTTTCTCTGTTCTAACAGTTTTCGGGAAATGTAAATTTTAATGAGATTGAATGCAACCGAATAATTCGGTAGCTCTAGGTGCGGTTAAAATACGACAAATTTTAAAATTTGTTATCGAACTAAAAATATTAGATTTCTTGATGATATTTTTGGTTGGATTTTTTCTTTTTGAGTTTTTTTACAAGTATTTGATACTTATAATTTTTTTTTAATTTGAGATAAAATATCGAAATTTGCAAAATAATTATCGATATTTATAAAAAACTCAAAAAATTAATCGAAAATGTTATAAGAAGTATAATATTTTAAGTTAAATCGTTGTTTTTATAATATCTAAAATGACATAAATTTATGTACACTAAACTGCGTGTTAATGTTCCCAATTAAAAACATTAACTCTTTAGATTTTTAACCTAGCGACAGATTAAGTTTACTTTAAGTTTATTAATTTTAGGGTTTGGGAATTATATTTAGGTGTTAATGTTCAAGGTTTTAAATTCATGAGAAATGGTTAGTTTTTAAGATTAAAGTTTAAAATATGCATGTTGTCTATATATTAATTCGTTCTATTATTAAGTTAGTGTTAATGTTGTTTATCCTTCATTGTTAAAAATGGTATTTAATATTTTTAAATTATCTGGTTGAATTAATCTTTTCTTACTACAACCCTATTTTATAATAATAATAATAATAATAATAATAATAATAATAATAATAATAGGCTTGGCAAAGGTTATATATATATATATATATATATATAGTCAAATGCAGGCCCAAGTCAACAAGATGGACCAAGAAAACAACCACCGAAGTGCAATTCTTTTAGATTATTCATGAGAGCTATGGGTTTTGGCCCATATAGTGCATAAAATGAACAATATTAATTAGGAAAAATATTTTATGCATTAGTGGTAAAAAATTTATTTTCTACAAGCACCTAATTTTTAAGATTTAAAAGTAGTGGGATTTTGGACAGATGCGAGAGGAGTGACCGCACAGGCCGCCTAAGAAAAGAAGGGCCCCAAATGATTTGAATGAAATGTTTATAGGGAAAATAAAAGATTTTGGTTTAATAAATTACAATAAAAAAATATGACTCAAAAGTGGGCCCAAAATATTTTTTTTACGAAGATAAAAATATTAAAAAAAAACTTTATATATCTTTAAGATTATAAATTAAAGTGTTCTATTTTATAAAATGCACATGGCCTCGTGAACTTTTGAACCGTATCTGTTTAGTTGTTATGATTTAAAGTTAGAAATTTTGTGTTTGTTGTTAAGTTTTAATATTTGGAGATAAATTTTATTATTTAAACTTTATGGTTAGAATTTAAGAGTTAATGTTTAAATGTTATGGTTTAGGACTAAGATTTTAGAAAACTTGCGGGAAAAAAATTATTATTAGTGCATCAATAATTACCTAATTAACTATAAATATAAATAGATATGGAATATAATGACAAGACACTAAATTTTCAACTATAAAACTTAATTTACAAATTTAAAGACAAACACTATTAATAAAATAAACATTATTAAGGGAATCACAGAATAAGCCCTCTCAAGAAAAAGGCAAGAGGGCTTCGTTTTTTTTAACAGGGCTGCATGTCATCATGAGCCCCGAAGATCAACGGCTAACAAAAACTCAGCCGATATACTATTTTTTTTTACATCAATTATCCATAATTAAAAAAACTGGACATCTAGTGTTTGATTTGCCTTCCCTTAATAATATTAACGGACTTGGGTTTATTTTCCTAGCTGGATATTGAACGTCATCGGCCCTCAAAATACGGGACGACGCCGGAGTGCGTGTGCGACGGTAGAGCTGCCGCCGCCGAGTTATACTTGTGGTGCTCAATTTTGACGAAACGGCCTTTGATTCTCGGCCTTGTCTCGGCGTAGGCCTTTCGTGAGGCGTATCGGACTGTTTTCTCGTATTTTCTGTTCTTTCTCTTCTCTCTGTATCTCAAAACTCTAGCTTCTCGATCCATTCCATCTGAAACTACTCCAACCTCTAGCGAAGACGATGATGAAACCTGAAATTTGTTATTGTTTATGAATCAACAGAATCCGTTTACACAAGTTTAATTTTAGAAACAAAGTCGAAATCGAAGTATGTACGCTATGGCTGATACTGATAGACTGTGATCGGCAGCTGAAAGTCGGGAGCTTGTGCGGAGAGAAGTCAACGGGGAAAGAATTTTCAATTTCATTGCCGAGCACTGGAATTGTCGTTGCTTGTTTGATCTGGACCGGAACTACGCTGTCCATGGCTTGCTGTTGAAGCTGAAATGAATTGTGGTACTCGAAATCTATAAACGGATCTATTTCGGAGAAGCCCAAATCCCCTGTTTTGATTTGATCAGTTTCCAGGGTGAGTTTGGGCAACAACCACGAACCGAGAAAAGCTTCTTCTTGTTGACAATTTGAAGCATCGAGAAAAGGGTCGACGACGGGGACACGGTGGTGGCGACGAGCCAGGTGGTTAGCGGAGTGGATATCGGCGTCGCAAGCGACGCAAAGGGCGGCGGCGTCGGCCTTGCAAGTGAATGCAACCGGGGCTTGCTCGCACACCTCGCACATCCATATCCTCTCGGTTTCCATCAGCGTAATTCAAAGGATATTTTTTTTGTTTTGTTTTTTTGGGGAAGAAACGTGGAGTTCTCCGATGGGCTGTTTTTGATTTGGTTTTGAGGGATTTGTTTGTTTGGCTGCTTATGTATGTAGTGGAGTGGGTGAGTAGACTTGGGAGGCGGGAAATTTAGGTGCTGACGAGTGACGGAAGGGCACGTGGAACGATATACACCGTTGAAATAGTAAATGCATTTGGGATAAGAACATTATGGGATTTTTTAATTGTTACGTGGCTTGTCTGTGCCGACCTGGGCCCCACAGTAGGAGTGTTTTTTTAGGGGGAAATATAAAGTCTTTTCCTTCAGACACTAATGCACCCAAGTAGAGTGTGAATGAACCGAGCTTGAACGAACAATACTAAGTTCGTGTTTGTTTGTTTATTTTTAAAGGTATTTATGTTTGGTTTGCGTTCGTTTAAATTTTTAATATTTGTGTTAGTTTGTTTATTTTTTAAGATGTTCGTGTTCATTTCGTTTAAGTGTTCACGAACGTGTTCGTTTATGTTTTCATGAACGAGTTGATTTATTCGTTCGCGAACATGTTCGTTTATATTTTCTGAAATGTTAACTAAATTAACAATTAATAAATAAATAAATAAAACAAAAGCAACAAAATAAAAATTACTTGTAAACGATCTTATAAAGGAGCATTTTCATCAACAAGCATTTTCATCCTATAAATGAACTTATAAACGAGTCTATAAACGAGCCCATAAACGAGCTTGTTCATGAACATAAACGAACCGAACACACCTCTGTTTGTGTTCGTTTGTTTATTAAACGAACATAAACATTTTATTCATGCTCGTTTATTTAGCTTAATAAACGAACATTATACGAACGGTTCACGAACGCTCTGTTCATTTACACCCCTACACCCAAGGTTTTACCATGAATAGGTTAATGTCATGATTTAAATGTTTTATTGTTTTATATAAAAAATATAGAGTAGACTTTGTTATAGCCACTAAACTTTTAGAACCATTTCAACTTAGTCACAAATTTTTATTATGTTTATTGTCATTAGTTGTCGTTAAGAAATATTGACATGCTACGTTAAAGTATTTAAAAAAAAAAACTGTTGGAAAATTTACAGCAGTCCCAAAAGGTCAATTTTTTTCCGAAGCGGTCATTGAAAAATTCTAACAAAGGGTATAATTCGTTTGGCTATAAGGTTAATATAGTTTAGTTTAAGTTGACCTTAATTTCACATAACACGGTTACATAAAAAGTTTAGCTTTTAGTTTTAATTGGACTTTGATTGAAATTTAACGAGATTAGAAGAATTTTTGACGATTTTTGAATCGAAAGGAAGAAAGAGGATAAAAAGAATAGTTTAATGATCTTTTTAATCGGTGAAACTATTGAACGAAAGCGAAAGAATGAGATGTATGCTAATTTTTTATACATCATTGTTAACCGTTAGATCAAATTAAAATCAACTTATATTAATCTCCTGGTTGAATAAAATTTTCTCACATTAGAATTGACTGACGACTATTTCATTCATCATAAAGTCATTCTTTATCATGACTATCAATATGTAAACTTAATGCTTTTAGGAACAAAATTTCAAAGCACCACATTAGTATTTCTTAACGACAGTTAGCGACATTGACTGTAATGAAAATAAATTAAAAATTTAACAATAGTAATGTCAGTTTTTAAAATCTAGTCACCAAAGTCAAAACGTTTTAAAACGTCAATGACTACTCATATAATTTACCCGAAATATATAAAAAAATTGTTTTTTTGGCCAAGTCTAGTCTCGAAGATGATTGATAATTATAACAAGAAGAAACAAAACATCAGACGAGAAATATAATAAATTTGGGCGGTCATATGGAAAAAGAAATCGAAAAAGACTAAACGATTGAATTAACCCCAAGGGAAAGGACAAGCTGCAAAAAATAAAAAATAAATTGTTTGCGTTTAATTTAAATTCGTTAATAATTTTAAAATGCGATCATGTTTATTTATTTAAATATTATGTTTTCTTAAATTCTTTCATTTAATGTTCTTATTCATAACAAACATAATCATAAACGATTAAAGATATATTCTCAAATAATAATAAAAAACAAAAAATTAATGAACATCATTTTAATTTTTTAAACATAAAATAACCAAAACATAAATATTAACTATTAAATAAATAAAATAAATATTTTAAAAATATGTTTTTATAAAAATATCAAATTCAAACAAATAAAATAGTAAACAAATTTATTCATGAATATAAATTCAATCCTTTATTTTTTTTCAATTAATCTATATTTATTTAACTTAATAAATAAACTTTTCCAAATAATTCGTCTAAGTTCTAACCTAATCCTAATGCCCGAGTGATGGACAAGCAAATAGCGGAAATAAAGGGCCGGACTCAGTGCTTATTTAGTAAACGGGTGTTTTCATTTTCAGACCTTATTAATTTAGACGGTCCAACATAATATTGGGCCGAGGTAGAGCACCTGCAACCCAAAGTTATGTTGCACTTTCTATATTAACGATGGATGTAAATGAACAGAGCGTTCGACGAACCGTTTATATAACGTTCGTTTATGTTCGTTTATTAAACTAAATAAATGAGTGAACAAAATTTTTATGTTCGTTTAATAAACGAACGAACACGAATAAAGGTGTGTTCGGCTCGTTTATGTTCACGAACAAGCTCATTTATAGGCTCGTTTATGCGCTCTTGTATAAGCTCGTTTATAAGTTAGTTTATGGTCTCGTTTATAAGCTTGTTTATAGGCTCGTTTACATGTTTGTTTATAAGCTCGTTTATAGAATGAAAATATTTGTGGATGTATCTAAATACTACTTTTTGTTGTTGCTAAGGATATTATATTAAGTTCATGTTTAAATGTAAGTTTTAATTTGTTGCTTTTCATTTATTTATTTATTGTTAATTTAGTTAACATTTCTTAAAATATTAACAAACATGTTCGCGAACGAATAAATAAGCACGTTCGTGAACACTTAATCGAACACGTTCGCGAACACTTAAATGAACTCGTTCGCGAACACTTAAATGAACTCATTCGTGAACACTTAAATGAACACATTCGCGAACACTTAAACGAACATGTTCGCGAACACTTAAACGAACACGTTCGTGAACACTAAACAAACGAACACGAACACCTTCAAAAATAAATAAACGAACACGGACACAATATTAAAAATTTAAACGAACACAAACTGAACATTAACACCTTTAAAATTAAACAAACGAACACGGACACAATATTAAAAATTTAAACGAACACAAACTGAACATTAACACCTTTAAAATTAAACAAACGAACACGAACAAAGGCTTATTCGTTCAAGCTCAATTCATTTACACCCCTAAAATTAATCCAAGCTTTGGAAAAGGAAATTATGGTGCCAACTGCTAATAACATTTTCCTGAAAGAAAAGATCACATCACAGGGAAAGCGACCACACATTACTGCGATTTTGTGTTTTCCCATACATCTCATATGAATTGGCTTGGCCTCAACATTATTACTATTTTTCTACATGCCTGCCAACCTGTCTTTATGACTTTCCCTTAACCTATCTCATTTCTCCGTGCAACTTTAAACACTACACTTCCTACCATTCTTTTGGAACCAACTCTTTTTTAGTTGCCTTAGAGCTTCGCTCTGACTAATTCATATCGACTAACGTTGTACATGTAATTTTAGTGGACAAGTCTTCTAGCGAGAATTTTTTGCATCGAACTCAAGCTTACTTAAGCGGAACCAAACTACTTACTACTTGGATTAACAGTGTTGGTTTTTGGAACCAACTTTTGATGTCTACTAATCATATAAACTTGGTGACTAAATTGGTTTAAACTTTTAAATGATGCAAATCAGGGTAATTTTGATGACTAAATTGGTGTGGTTTTGATACTCAATACACATTGTTCTTGAAAAAAAGGAAATTAAGCTTGAAAAAGCTTACAGTATTTCAAGGCTTTGCAAAGATTCAGTAAGGCCTCTCTCCGATATAATTCCCGGGTGGATCATAGTTGCAGACCATGAAAACGCCGCGTCCTCCGTCACAAACCACCCTGGCACACCCCACTCTTTTGGTTCTGCTCCACACAATCTGTGTGTAATGCCCACATTCCTCCCCTCCGGCGCATGAATTCGACCGGTAATCGTACCATTTCCTCTCCGAAACCCATGCCGCCGCTGCCTGAGCCGCCTTCCACCCATTGCCACTGCCCCAAAAGATGTTTTCTCCGTACGGTCCGTTTGAGTGCCTCAAAGCGCAGTCTTTACGCCTTTGGTTCGCATACCGTTGAGCGTAACTCGCCAACCTCGCATTCCACACCAACGGCCGCAGTCCAATGGCGGCACGAGCTGCATTTTGAAAGGACAAGAACTGGCTAATTAGGCTCCGGCGGTGGCTGCTGGCTTCACTGGTTGAGACTGAGAGAAGCAAAAGGAAAACGATGACTCGTGAAATTTCCATTTTCAGAATGTTGCCTAATGCCTTGAGTTTCACAATATATTGCACGAATAAATTGTTTATCTATAATCCTTTCTTTAAC
Source organism: Hibiscus tridactylites (assembly GCA_958450335.1). NCBI lineage: Eukaryota > Viridiplantae > Streptophyta > Magnoliopsida > Malvales > Malvaceae > Hibiscus > Hibiscus tridactylites. Next base: position 591,791 of record OY288271.1, read on the forward strand.
TACGATTACAATTACAATAACAAATAGGACTAACTTTAATTAGAATCTGTATATAATTTAATCAAAATAAATTTCGAAAGAACTTTCATATGATTTACACCAAGTGTCTAGTATTTGTTAAGAGATGATCGACTATTTTAAGAGAAATTTATAAAGTGTCATTAAAGTCGTCAAATCTTAAACATGTATGTTATTGTATTTTTAAAGTGTTTTTATATTTGATTCGAGTCTGATATGAAAAAGTCTTCTAAGCGTTGTCCGTTGAGCATTATTGTTAGAGTTTGATGGAGTGGGAGCGCGTTCACCCATCAAGGAAACTTGCGTGTTTGTGTCTTTTTCGATACACATGATAAACTTTCATTACGAGTGGGGAACAAAATTATGGTGCTGAAATCGGACGTAGACACTAGGGGTGATAACGAGCCTGACCGGTTCGCGAGTTATTCGGATTCGGCTCGGTTAAAGCTCGGTCAAAGTTCAGCTCGAGTGAGCTCGACTAGACTCGGCTCGAAACCTTAACAAGCCGAGCCGATTCTCGAAAAGCTCGTGAACATGCTCGGAATCTACATATGCACTAAAATAAATTATGTGTTTTTATTCTCTTTCTTTAGTTGGTTGTTGTTTGATTTTGTATTTTCTTTAATTATGTGTTTATATTATAAGAATATTTATTGATTATTTAGATTAATCTAATTTTTGTCTATTTTTTCTCCTTTCGGATTATTAAATTTTGTTTTAATGTTGATTATGAAAGGAATTTTTAACGAATCTATTATAAAAAAAACTATAGTAATTTTTTCATTTTAAGCCGAGACGAGCCTGACGAACTTCGAGCCCAAGCTGAGCCGAGTCTGACCAGGCTCGAGCTCAGCTCGTCTCGTTATCACCCCTAGTAGACACTCCAATAATACAATACTTAAACATGTTGAAGACTTTACTTAGTTTTAATGGGTAACATTTTATGAACATTTTATAAAAATAAAAATAAAATCGGATAAGAAGAAAAGTAAATTTAGTAATTCATTTATTTGGTAGTATTCATATTTTTAAACCACATAAATTTATTTACGCTATTTCATATTTATTATTGTGTTATATAAGTTTTGATGTTTACGTATATTCTCCTATTCATGTTAATTTTAATATTTTTTTATATTACATATGTATCCTTGCGTTTTAAACTAGTAGATTTAATATTTTAACGAGTTGTTTAATAAATACCTAAGTCCTTAAACTTTTGAAAAAAATTAATTAAATTTATAATTTTTTTCACTTATTTAAGTCATTATATTCTAACATTTCATCAATTCACTTATTTAACCAACACTGTCAGTTAAATTTAATATTTTTTAGATTAGTTAGTGCATGAGTCGAGAAAATTTTTATCGAGTATTGGGTCGAGTTTAGCACGAATCAAACACTTTCCAACCTATGATCGACTCGTTCGATAAGCACTTACACACACAATAAAACTGTTAACAATGATATCTAAAAAATGTAAAAAATTGATGGTCAAAAAATTTATCTGACCTAATTTATTAGTTCAAAGACTTAATCATGTAAAAAAAAATTTAAGGGTTTAATTAATTTCCCCCAAATTTCAAGGTTTATAATACCCATAAGCCTTCAATAAAAGATGGTGTTCGGTCCATTAAGCGAAGGGCTCGTCCGGGCCATTTCTTTTGGGCTCTTTGGTTTATGATAATACAACACAAATTTGAAACTAGAAACGGTTCCTCCTCCGTTTCTCCCTCAAAAACTCTAACTTCAGCACTAGCTCTTTAACAAGCCTGAATTATACTCCTTCCGTCTTATAAAAAATATATTTTATTTATTTTTTAAGAGTTAAAATTTTTAAATTTTAATTATTATTATATTAAATATTTTAAATTATTAAATTTTATAAAATATATATTTGAAAACTACTTGATTAAAAATTTTTAAAATACATTTTAAATAATTATGAGTCAAAGTTGAAAAAAAATTGACCTAAAAAAGGTCAATAAGAGACAAATTGTAGGATGAAGGGAGTAGCAGATACGCATTCAGTAAGTGCTCAAATAGCATAAAATTATATTTCGATTAAAGATTGTTTTGATATAATTTATAAAGACAAATGTCCAAGTCTCGACTTATACCAGGTGTCGTCCACTTGTTAGCCGATAGATTTTTAAATAATGTTTAAAATTTGACATATGAGTTACCTATTACACAACACATCTAAGTATAATTATCACATCTATATTTAGATGGCATGGATAAGTTAATTATTATTTGAATCTATAAAATAAAATCAACATTATTATTCACAAAATTTACATGCTCGACAACCAAATAAGCTTTAAGCCCTTGTACCAACTACCAAACCCTATTTATTTATTTTTGTGGGTTTCTTCCGCTACACATTATAACCTAATTCGTAATCTTGAAACATTTCATTGAACTGAAGAACAGAAGTTGAACCCCAACAGTTAGAAGAAACTGATGCTTTTGCATCGAAGCCATTAGACCACCAAACCATGTTGTCCTTGGAACCGTTCATCTCGTTGAAGCAATCGAGTTGAGCCATCTGGCCTTCCCGTGGTGCATGGCCACATGCTTTGCCTTCGAGCAACTCATCCACCAACTCAGCCTTGAAATTCGAAACCGGTTCAACCATTCCACCTGCCATTGCCACAGTTTTCGACCCCATCAAATGATTATCTTGCTGAGCAGGTTGGTAGTGGAAATCACCAGGGTTTTTCAGGACAGATTGCATGCCATTTTGGTTAACTTTGGGCCAAAGAGCAGGATTGTTGTAGAAATTAGAGAAAGGATTTTGAAGCTGAATGTGGAGTTGTAAACGCTCCAAGGCTGAGTTCGTCAAACCATGTGGGAACTGATTATGTTCATCTGCTCCCTTTACTTGCCTCCCGAGTAGTTTCTTCTTCAGTTTGGTGTTCCAGTAGTTTTTTACATCATTATCTGTTCTTCCAGGCAGCTGTGCTGCAATTATGGACCACCTAAAAAACCAGATTATCATTTGGTCGAAACCCCATGGGAAAAAACATAATTATGGACAAGCAAAATGACAGATACCTGCTTCCAATGCTCATATAGAGGTTACAGATGATGTTGTCTTCTTCTTCAGAGAATCCACCATGTTTTATGTTTGGTCTCAAATAATTCAGCCATCTCAGCCTGCAACTCTTCCCACATCTCTTCAGGCCTGTCCAGTAGTAGCAGCCAATCGATTACTATATATCTTATAGAAATACATGTATATTTACAGAAAGTGGGGTTATAGGGTACCGATTTTCTGAGGAAGAGCAATCCAATTGCCTCTAGTGCCGTACTTTTCCATGTAAGTCTTGAGCTTAGCGTCTTCTTCGGGTGACCATGGTCCTTTCTTCACATTGGCTTTGTCACAGCAAGGAGCTCGACCCATCTTTTTTTTTCTTCTTTCTTTCTTAGCCAAACAGAAAGCTGCTTTGGAATGTTGGGAAAAATGGGTGAAAGAAAAGACCATGATTTATAGGGTGAGTATTAAGAATGGAAATCCTCAACCACTTTTCGGTGCTCCTACTTATGCCTCACACTTAAAATTAGATTTAGGGTTTAGAGTTTATGATTTTAGGTTAGGGTTATAGTCAGGGTTTAGAGAATTTAGGGTAGGGTGTATTTTTAGGGTATAGGGTGTAGGGTTTAGGATTTAAAATTTAGGGTTAGGGCTTGAAATTTAATTTTATTGTGTATTTTAGTGTTGGGGCATAATTAGGAGCACCGAAGAGGGGCAAAGGATTTTTATCCGAGGATTAATGGGTGTGGTCCTATTCATGAGTACAAAAAGTCTTGCATTTCATCGTGTGATTAGGTCAGAATTCTATCAAATCGATTCAAGTTAAAAAAGTTTATAAAATTCGAGTCGAGTCGAGTTATTTGAATTTATGTTTAAATTTAATTGTAAACATTTATAATATTATGTTACTAACTAATTTCATTTTAAAAGACTTTCTATAAACTTATATAATATACATATATATTTCTTCATATTTTTCATATGTGATACATATATCTTGCATAGTTGAGAGACTCAACTCAAACCTGAAAACTGATCAATTAATTGTTAAAATTTTCGAGTTATTGGACTTATTCGAAGTTTTATTTTATAATTTCCTCATATTTAATTTTTTTCGAGTCGAGTTTATGAAATTACATTTCAGATCAAGTCAGGTTGAGTCGAGATTTGCTTACCCCTACCTGTGATGAGTTGATTTGATATTTCTTAAAATTTAGATTCGAGTCTAACATAATTTGACATTAAATATAATCGAAATTCATCTGACTATAGAATATAATATTATAAAACAAAAAAAAAGTCTTAACAACTTAGCTTCTTTATTCAACCATGTTTTTTCAATGGCTACTTCAAGAAAAGGGTTTCTAGAACCTTAACTACACGAAAACAACAAGAGGAAAACTATAAAATCCAATTAAACAAATTGAAAAACGGGGAGGAATAGTTAGTGATAAGATGAATATTAGGCATGGTGTTAAAAGACAATCACTTAGTTCAAACAAACTTGTATATGTTAATAATCAATTATTTAACGGTTCATGTTATTTTATTGGTCTTTAAAGCAACCTGTCATTTCTAGACTACCTTTAAGATTTAACTAATCCCCAAGATTAACAACAAAACATGAATAAAGTCAGAAAAGTTGACAATGATGCAGGCGATTTGCATTTTGTGGACTTTCATACATACCATAGGGTATTATATAGCTAATTCAATTCTTTTAGCCTTGAATAAGACATATGTACGGTTGACTTCTTGAACATTATGTATGATTAGCGACATGTTCGACTTAAATAATCAAACATGTCCTTATTTTCCGTGCACTTTTTTTAAAGGATAAACTACAACAAAGATCACTTAATTAGGGATAAAGTTATATTTGGGTTACTTAATTATTAAAAGTTACATTTAGGTCACTTAATTATGGGTAAAGTTACATTTGGGTCACTCAATTATTAAAGGTTACATTTGGGTCACTCAATTATGGGTAAGGTTACGTTTGGGCCACCCTTCATATTTAAAAAAGTACAATAATTTAGTCATTTTTTTCTTCCAAATCACTTGTATATCCTCGTTAACATTAGAGTACTTCATTTGAAATCATCAATTAATCTAATACACGGATTGATATACTTTTTTTAAATATGAAGGGTGACTCAAATGTAACCTTACCTATAATTGAGTGATCCAAATGTAACCTTTAATAATTGGGTGACTCAAATGTAACATTACCCATAATTAGGTGACTCGAATGTAACCTTACCCATAATTAAGTGACCTAAATGTAACTTTTAATAATTGAGTGACCCAAATATAATCTTACCTATAATTGAGTGGCCTCCGTTGTAGTTTAACCTTTAGTAAAATAAGAGGCAGAAAGGGAAAGAAAATGGCACAATTGGACGAAGCTGTAGAGCACAAATAATGGGTCTCTAATGTATTTACCCCAAGCTCAAGTTACCGACAATTGTCAACTCTGGTTGTTGTTTTACAAAAAAAAAAGTTGTATATAATTTATGAATAAGTGTTTAGTGGAGTGATAATATATATATATATATATGGGTTAGGATCAACTTACACTGTGTAAAACTCAATTACTCTCAATATATATATATATATAATACTCTCAATAAGAGAATTTAGTTTACAATTTTAAGAACTTAATAATTGGTCTCAGTAAAAATACGGATGGTGTTTATTTTAAAAAATTTAAGTTTTATCATTTTGTTTACAATATGTGTGTATTATCAGATGTCGATGATGCAAATATATTCCGTGTGCTTTGAATCCGATTCAAGCCGAAGAAATTGGTGTATATGGTTTGGAATGGAGTCAATGGGAGACTGACTTCAACACAAATGATTTTCCATTTCTTTCATATTTCTGTTATTTTCTTCTTTGGCTTACGTACCTAGAGACCATGCAGGCTTGCATTTCAAATGGAAATGTCTCTAGGATTGCATCACACTTGTTTGAAAGGAATAATTATCCTCCAATGAATTATCAATAGTTGGTGAATAAAAGCTGTAGGTAAAAAAGTTTAGGGTTTAAGTAAATAAAAAAACCATTTTCGTGAAAATTTGAGGGATGAAAATTTTCTACCCTTTTCGGTGCCTCTACATATGCCCCACACTCAAAATTAACTTTAAGGTTTAGGGTTGTGGTTAGGGTTTAAGGAATTTAGGGTTGGGTGTATTTTTTAGGGGATACAATGTATGGTTTAGGATTTAGAATTTAGGGTTAGGGCTTAGAATTTAACTTTGTAGTGTTTTTTAGTGTTGGAGCATATATATGGGCACCGAAAAGGATTAGACGAATTTTATCCAACTTTGAGGGTATACATTTTAAGAAGTCAATGGCAAATGAAAACATTGGCCGGAAAACCAAAAAGGTACTATTTTTTTCCTTAGCCGCGTGTTAGGTGGGGAGAAAAAAGATCAAAGGAAGGATGTGTAGAGCGAAAAGGGGCAAAGGAGTTGGAGAAGATGAAGTCACACATTTTGACTTTGCCAATTATTCCTACTACTTCTTCTACCAATTGGAAATAACATAATTCAAATTTAAAAATATAGCAATTACTTAAAATCTTAAATATAAATAGTAAAAAATGATGGATTTATATCTAATTTCAGGGTGTAGGGTTTACGAGTTTAAAATTTAGCGGTGATGGTTAAAATTTAGGTTTTAGAGTAATATGTTGAAGATTTAGATTTTGACCTATGAACCCTAAATTCTAACCTTAAACACTAAATTCTATTTATAATCCCTAAATTCTAAACCACTAAATCTAAAGCGCTTGTGCAAACTAAAAATTTCCGTTGACAGTGTATCAAATAATTATTCAAAATAAATATGAATTATATAAAATAAATTTTATAGTGCTTATATATAATTTTTTAAACTTACATTCATTGAGTGATTGAAGACAAAGTACATATAGGTGCGCTCAATTTGTGCAAGTGTATCACATTTTTAGGTTCTTAGCTGATTGGAATCAAACAATTAAACGGCCTTTTATGTATTAGGATATGGTATGAGTCTACCACGTGCGACGAACACCGATGAACACCATTAAATTAATTAATAAAGATTTAAAATTTTAAGGATCTATCAAATAATTTAATAATTATTTTAAAAAATTTAATTAAATTATTTTATATATATATATATATATATTAAAATTTTATTTTTTAATAAGGGTAAACTATATATTTAGTATCTCACCTATTTCCGTATTTCTATTGAACCCTCATTATTTAAATATTATTTCAATTTGACCCTATTCTTTATAAAAATAATTTAACCCTTAACCATCAACCTAAAACCCTAAACTATTAACCCTTAAACTCTTAAACCTATACTCTAAACCATATACCATTAAAAATAATTTCACCATCATCGATTCAATTCAATTCAATGAATTGTTGAATTCTCCTAAAAAATTCAATAATCAACAATTTAAAGAAAAAAAGTGATGATGAAAGTCGGTACAAGTTCTTCACTATGTGATATCACAAAGATTAAAAAAATATGGACTTGAGCTCTTTAAATATGACTTACTGTAAACGTCGGTGATACAAGTGGTTCAAAGGCTTTCAGCTTCTCGAAAATTTGATAAACGAATGTAAAAGTCCACAATGATTTATATTCGACATTACGCTTGATTAAAATCCAAACTTTAGTAGATCCCTTGCCTCTCTAAAGTCATGATCTCAACAAATCTATGTATCAAGAGGGTGACTCAAGATCCCTACTGCTTAACATCACCAAGGACAAGGAGCATGTTTCACTACGCTTGGCATCACCTAAAAAATTTATATTTTCTAAAAAAAATACATAAGCATCGATATAATTTCAAACAACATTTGATATTAATAGACATGAATTCAAAAAACAAATCATCCAATGAATTCAGTTAATGCGATAATTTTTTAGAAATTACTAAAATATTAGATGTGGAAATCATTCAAGAAGTAGTAATTGACAGTAACTTCATGTACATACAAATATATTTTATGGTTTTATTTTAATCAAAGTTTCAATAGATAAATAAATTCAGACAAGAAAAATTGAGTTAATCTATCCATCTAATATTAATTGATTAGTCGAAAACCGACTTTGTTGACCTCAAAACTAATAGACTTGCACATGAAATCACATAATGAAGAACTTGTACCGGACTTTGATCATCACTTATTTTTTTCAAATTGTTGATTATTGAATTTTTTTAGGAGAATTCAACAATTCATTGAATTGAATTGAATCGATGTTGGTGAAATTATTTTAATGGTATATGGTTTAGGTTATATGTTTAAGAGTTTAAGGGTTTAAGGTTTAATAGTTTAGAGTTTTAGGATGAGGGTTAAGGGTTAAATTATTTTTATAAAGAATAAGGTCAAATTGAAATAATATTTAAATAATAAGAGTTCAATAGAAATACATAAATAGGTGAGGTACTAAATATATAGTTCACCCTTATTAAAAAAAATAATATTTTAATATATATAAAAATTAATTTAATTGAATTTTTTAAAATAATTATTAATTATATGATGGGTCCTTAAAATTTTAAATCTTTATTAATTAATTTAATGGTGTTCATCGGTGTTTATCATTAGTGGTGTTCATCTGTGTTCGCCGCACGTTGTAGAATTTTCCTAAGATATGACCTCTCAAGTAAATTGAAAAACTCATATCGAATACTTGTTGTTATCGGCTTGTTTTCGTTGATATGGGGATACGGCCATTCAAGGAATCTTCAATTACATGAAAAAACTTTGAAAGATTGAACTTGCAAGAGATATGGGTTATGCTGCTGCAAGATTTGTGCATGTAATGTTCCCTGAGAATGTTTATGACATGAGCCATTGAGCCAGAACTGGAATGTGCAAAGCTTTTGCTTGATGGCTTGAAAATGGATTTTTTGAGAGTCTAATTATTCAAATAAGGGTGATAACTCCATGAAGAATACAAAACGAAACTTAAACAATAATAATAAATAGATCAACGAGAGAGATGCATGAAGCAATTGGAAACCAACATTCATAACTTTAACAACTATCATAAGACATGCATATATTAATATTTACCATAATTTTTCAAACACTTTAATCAATGGAATACCATTTTTGGTAAATATTAAACTTAGAAGTAAATGCATTGATAGGAATGATTTTGTAAATATTCAACTCTGTATTGTTTGGGGAATTCCCTAATAAATTTCTCGAACTTTTATAAGTGATTCAGTTTATATATAGTAGCTTGATCCTTCTTTTTTTGATAATAAAATTAAAATTTATTCAGAAATTCTATCAAAATTTCATTAGTAACATACGTACTTATTTTGACATCTTTATGAATTTTATTGATAAATTATCTATATTAATGATAAATTCTCAAAACTTGAATAAAAAATATTTTATCGAAAATAAGTAATTATTATACCCTTAAAGAATTCTATATTATTGTTCTAAAGCTCTATTGTTAACTTGGTTACAATGAAGAACAAAAAAATCCTTTGACAATCGGTACACAAACTCAAATGTTCACATCCTAAGTTCATCATAGTCTTGCATGTTATAATTAACAAGCTAATGACATTTATTGACTCATAGGACATATAATATAAATCACAATAATTTAGAGTTCTTATTAGTTCATATGACTTAACTGATCGAGTATTTATTAATATATTAATAAAAATTAAGATATGAATCTCCTAATAAACTCATTTAACCTTTTGAAATGAACATATTCTTAAAATTTAAGTCGAAACGTAGTGAAAACAATTGCTTTCAGATAACCATCATAAATCATAAGGGACAATATTTGTAACACTCCATGTTTTTTAAGAAATAAAAAAATAATAATAAAATAAAGTGAAATGAGGTTGTGTAGCCAAGGGGGTTTGAACCCGTAAACTTGGCTACGAAGGTTAGGAGTTTTAACCAACTGTGCTAAACTCGTGTTTGGATATATGTTGCCAATAATTGATATTATGCTTATTGGTTTGTTTATTCTAAATAAAATAAAAGTGAGACCCCTCACCTACCTGAAACAAAAAGCACATTCTGGATCTGAAAAAAAAGAGAGAAAATATCAGATCTGTAGGGATTTTTTTTTAGGTGACCTCTCCCCTTCTCGATCGGCCGCCGCTGATCCCCGTCACCGCCGGGCGGTGGTGGTCACTGCCTACATCGCCGGAGGCGTCACGTCGCCACGAGCACAACCATGACCACCACGCGCGTAATGGAGCCGCCTTTCGCCGGCAAATTCTGTTTGAAGCTTCGAAAAGAAGCCCCAAATCGTTGCCTCTGTTTTCGTCCGATTCCAGCCGCCTCAGCCGTCCGTTCGCGATGTCGCCGCCAGATCTGGGCTCCCGGCGTGACGATGAACAAAACCCAGTCGACCGATTGCCCGTCCGACGCCGGCAAGCTCCTCATCGGAGCAACGCGCTTTCCGACCGTTCACCTTCGTTCTAGGTAAATTCCGGCTCGATTCCGTCTTGTTTCGTGTTTCCGATGAGTGGGTTGAATAGCCGTGTTGATGAACTCTCGTTTTTGGCAGAAATGGTACATTTTGGGACTCCGGCGACCACTCCGGCAATCATCCGGTGACCGGCCGATGCTTTCGTTTATTTGGGTAAGTAAGCCGGCCTGAACCGGCTGGACCGGTCGGCCCATCAGCCAAACCCGAACCGATTTGGCCCAAACCCAGTCAACCCGTCCGACCCGTTCGACCCGACCCGTCCGACCCGTCTGCCCGAGTCGACTCAGTGAGTCAGCTCGCCCGAGTTGACTTAGTGAGTCAGCTCACCCGAGTTGACTCAGTGAGTCAGCTCACCCGAGTTGACTCAATGAGTCAAACCAGTTGACCAGTGACGTCAGCATGACGTCAGCGTTGACTTGATCGCTGACGTCAGCGTTGACTTTGACCCAAAAAGTCAAATTTTCTGAAAAGTCCTATTTTATGTTTTTCGACGTCCTGAGTCCGATTTTGAAGCCCGATTCGCAAAATTCCGACCCGAAAGCCTCTGAATATGATTTTGAACCCAAAAATGCTTATGCGTTTCATGTTCAGTTTAAAGGTAGTGTGATTAACGAATAACTGTGGATTTTGTTTATCTGAAGGCATCTGCACATCTTCTTATCTGCGTGGTTGTGGGATGTTGAATCCGAGTTCGAGGGTATTCAAATGCCGTATCATGAATCGACTGATGTAGCTCAGAGTTAAGGTAATACATTACTACCCCTTGTATGCTTTATGTACATGTTGATACCTGGTTAAAGCATGCATGCTTATGATAAGTGTTTTGTGAAATCTGCTTAAGCTGAATTCGATACAAAAAATAAGTATGAGATGTTGGATATGAAATTACAAAAATACCCTTGGAGCATAAGTATGACTAAACTACCCCTCTGATAAAAGAAATGAACTAAAATCTGCATTTCGACCTGATTATGTAATTTACACCACCCAAGATGTATGTTTTAATGAAAAAGACTTCGGCGTTAATATGCAATTCGTGTGATACAAACTTGGATAATCTCTCAAACTCTGTATAACACATGAATGAGAATTCTCTGGAAATATTGTTGAAATCCTAAGTCGATCCCTATGATAGCAATGCGTGAATTATATAAGAATAATGTTATACCCTCAAGTTCTGTAACGAATGAATCGTCTATAAAGAGGCGGAGAGTTATGACGACTTAATTTCGTTTGAATACGTGAATGATGAAGGTACCAAATGATAATTCAGAAAGAAATGATGGATTTATTCCAATTTCCAAAATGACTGAAAAACCCTCTTGAGCTAAATATGCAGATATGCATTTGATGAAATTCTGAGATTTTATTAAGACTTTAAGGGCTAAAGCGCCCCTAAGTGTTAGGAATCACACTCATGTACGATAATCACTCCTGATATTAAAATAAGGTTGGAAGTTTTCTGCACAGAATATGAGTTCGACTACTCTGCGGCAGGTCTGGTGGTGAAATACGAAAGCAACCGTTCAGATATACTATACAGCCAGATACATTAGAAGGGTTGGTTAGAAATGCAAGGTTGAGGTATGTTAGTTCGAATGGTTTTGGAGGCTCGATAAACTTCATATTAAATATTGTGAATCGTCATATCATCATTAATGGGCTAAATTACGAAAATCACCCCTGATAGTTAAATGACCAATAAGCCCTCGTTGGCCCAAGTAATCAAAATAGCCCCGAATATAACTGGTATCGTGAAAGATCTTGACGTAGAAATCTCTGAACGCCTGTTTGGATACCTGATGGGCAAATAGAAGTTTTGAGCCATCGGTTACGCCTTGTTGGTATAAATTACCAAAATGTCCGGGTATGATAAAATGACCATAATGCCCTTGTAAGCCTAAATGGCTGAATCACTCAGGATATGCCAAAGCTCTGAAAGATCTTGATATATCATCTCCTGAATATCTGAGTTAAACCGTTAGTATGAACCCCTTCTAATAGGGGCCACGTTTCAGAAATCCGTTCAAATCGTCACAAGTTCAATATGTCTCATTCCGTAAATGCCAAGCATTTCTAAGAAATGATCTGTCCCATCTAGTGTGTTCCATGTGTGTACTATATTCTGTTGAATAAATTGCATGACATTCTCTGCCTACTTGATAGTATGATATGTTAGCTTGATATATGATGGAACAATCTGTTGCATAATGTATACTGAAATGTCTACTCTGCTCAATAGTATGCCCATTTATCTGTCAAAAGTATGAATTCTTCCGTTTCTGATGTTATAAATAAAATATCTGTCATATATATTCTGTTAACCATGTCTGGAATCTGAACACTAAATTCTGTCTGGGGTATACTGTTGGGTTATGATATGAAGTCTCTGTCGGTACAGCCCTGATCAAGCTGGTAAATCCTTATGGACTCAAGGTCTCCCCTTGAGTGGCACCTACGCCCATCGGGCCTAGGGTAAGTCCTTATGGACCTAAGGCACCCCCTTAGGTGGCACCTACGCCCATCGGGCCTAGGGTAAGTCCTTATGGACTCAAGGTCTCCCCTTGAGTGGCACCTATGCCCATCGGGCTTAGGGTAAGTCCTTATGGACCTAAGGCACCCCCTTAGGTGGCACCTACGCCCATCGGGCCTAGGGTAAGTCCTTATGGATGTAGTTCTGGGGGACTGCATATTGGTGTAAGGTTGGAGGGTATTTCTTGTAAACTTCAGTATGAACATTGGACATTTGCATTTAATCTGTTATGTGCTCATATGATATAATGTTAGGTACTTATGTATGTTGATCTATACTTATGTATGTTGATCTATACTTATGTATGTTGATCTGTACTTATGTATGTTGATTTGTACTTATTGGAACACACTAGACGCCAAACTCTCTAATTCCTACCTCGTATGTTACCAGCCTATATAATTTTCGTTTAATTCTTAAGGTCTGATTAAAGAACACACTAGGCGTTAAACTCCTTGTTTTCATCTTCTCAATCTATCAGATTGTAATATTCTCATCTGTTACTCGATGAGTGAATAAAGAACAAGTGTCGTTATTCTCAAGTATAATGTTACCCTGAAATAAAGGAAAGGGAAAAGAAAACTGTCACTTCTTGGATCATCATGAAAATGTTATGCTTACCGTATGTCTACATGAACGTATAGCATCTTTTGGTAGTTCTGTATTACTGAGCTTCCCAAGCTCATGTTGTTTTTACCATTTCAGGATAAAAGATCAGACAAGTTGCACCTATCAACGTCGGTATGGGAGTTTCTTCGGCTCGTCAAGGAGTATGGTATCTGTGTAACTAGGGGGCATGTGTGTCGTGTATGTATTATACAAATGAGTCTGAAACTATTTTTCGCAACTGGTATTATGATTGTTTTATCATTTTGAACGATTTCTGAAATTGTATTTTTAAAATCAGATATTTATTTTATGGTTTTAATGGTTTAACCATATGTTTATTTGAAATTTTTCAGTGGGTCGCTCTTGTGACCCTAATGTGACTTCCTAGGATCCGTGAAACGCATAGGCGGGTCTAGGGGGTTACAATATTCGAGGGACGGAAGGAGTATTACTTATGATATAAATAGAATAATGAATATTCTTTTTCTAATATCTATGCCCTAAAGAATTTATATTTGAATTATTGGGTTAACCATACCATTTCCATCATCCCATTATAGTATAATAACATAACTAGACCTCATTTGTTTAATCAACTTCACATGTATGTATGTATGGCATAACTAAAACCTCAAAAGTCAACTAAATACATAAATTCGATATAGTTGTCATGTACAATGAATCAACATCTAAGCTCTTCCCTCAAAAGGTTGGTGCCTTAGCCATGAGAAATGCCCTAAATTTGCTCCGGTTACCCGGCAATTTTGTATGCCATGTTTGCTTTACAATGCTACTACAAGTCTAGGGGACAATATGTGAGCTAGGAAGAAAATTGAAATTCATGCAATCGTGGCGGCTTGGTGTGCCAATAATATATTTAGTTTATTTTTTAGCGATTAGTTAACCGTTAACTGATATAATCATTAAAATTTACAGGTAATTAACCTAATCGTTAAGGCTAAGCGATTTCAGTTTATCAATCGCTAAACATGATGGTTAATGATTAACATGTAATCAAAGCGTTGAAAAGCAATGGTTAACCGTTTTTTTACATGTTAAGTTCGATTTAATAATTACTATAACGATTAATCAACCGTTTAGACTAAACACTTATAATTACGATTACTATTTAAATCCCGAAAAGGATTACCTTTCTAGGATGAAAATTAGAGATTAAGGAACAAAATGGAGGAGTAAATAGAAAGAAAAGTTGGGTCATGTCTTAAGGCTTTAGTAATTGCACGTGCTATAGAAACCGCCCAACAAACCCAAGAAATTATCCTCCTTTTTTTTAATATCTCGCTTGTCCATTTCAAAAGTATTTTGAGTCACTAAAAAGACAAGTAACAAGGACTGAATAGCTTTGATGTAACAAGTTTTTATCAATACCCGATTTAATTCTTATTTGTTATGTTAACGATAGAGTTTTATAATTTTACAGGTAAAGTTAAGAAATGATTGATTATGTGTTTTCTTTATTTATTTTATATGATAATATTTTTATATATTTTATGTAAGTTTTATGATCTGTAATTAAATTTTTAATTAATTTTTTCGTTTTTGAAATTTAATTATGAGTTCTATTCCTTACAACCATATGATGATTTTTTTTATAAAAGCCACAATTTTTTTATTAAATTAATAAAAAAACACAATTACAATGCATCTAAGAAGAAGAATATTTAGATTAAACGACCCAAAAAATTCTTACAATTTAAAAACAAAGAAAAATGAAAATTTCTATGGATATAAGCATGCCAACAAAATTTAACAGCCTCTTGAATTTTCTTGTCTCTGTCCAAACGAGACGCATAAATAAAAGGAGTAGTGCGCGATCCAAACTGTCAAGCAAAAGGTACTGCTACCCATGACTGATTTCATCGGCAAACAACCATCAACCGAGTGGGGATATAACTTTTTAACTGACCACCAGCAAAAACATAAATAAAAAACTAGAACCGATTGAGTCTGTGCGAACAACAATCAATCGCTAGGGTATGCTGAAAAATTCCACAAAGACAAATGAACCAAATTACAAAACAAAAACAAATTATGTCACAATGACAGAGGGAAAAAACGTGTCACAAGAACAGAGAAATAAATTCTTATTAAAAAAACAAAAAAAAATTAATAGATTCAGTGGTCGACAATCATTACTAAAATTGATTGGCGTCCATCAATTAAAGAGATTGATCAAAATAGAAAACGGCTAAGGTTAAAAAGAATTTTAGCAGTAGAGAGCGGATAGGGTTGAAGGGATTTTAATTGTTGTAATATTTCCATATCTTTTCCATATGATGATTTCTTAAATTCATTTGTACTTGTAGAGTTAGAAACTCCGCGTCTCCGCCGTTTTAGTGCATACAATAATCAATTCAATAATAATACTAATAAACGGAAAAACACATGCAGGTCAAACCGCCAAGACAAGATAGCATGTGGCTGTACTCTATCATTGTCGAAATTGCCGGTAAATTAGGACCTTAATTCCCTACCCGCGTATTATAATGTCTGTATATATACACACTCAATCATGTTATGAACTCATCATTATCATCTCTAAAAAAGCTAAACTTTTCGATATTGTTTCAAACAAACATCATAGAATTACGTGAAAGAAAATGGATAACGGCCGTCGTAGGGGAATCATGTCTTCGTGCAAGGAAGAGTTCTTCAATAGAATCATCTCAAGAACCTCTTCGATCGGCTGCTCTTCTCGGATTTATTACTACCGGAGCTCCGAAGGGATACCTTTTAACTGGGAAATGCAGCCCGGCACACCAAAGGAGCCTCGAAAGGAAGACACCCTCCCGCCACTCAGTCCGCCTCCGGCGGTGCTTAGCCTCGGCTTACCTAAACCTCGTATCAACATCGCCGACGAGCCTAAGCCTTCGAAACTAAGGGTGTTCAAGTTTTGGAAACATGGCAAAAGAAAGCATGGTAAGAGCAAGAAGCTTGATCAGGCTGATCATAAGTATTGCTCGAGTTACGAGACGAGCAGCTCCGACGACGGGGAATTCGTGGCGTCGCCACGGCGGATATTGAGCTCGTCATCTTCGTCGTCGTCGTTCTCTTTTTCGAATGGATCGCCGAGTCCGTCAAGGGACGGACATTACGGTTGCAGTCCCTTGCATTTTTCTTCCTTTGGTGTTGGTGTTTCAAGGTTAAGGTTACGCTGATCAATCATTATAAGTGTGTTCTATAATTGTTATAATATTTTGGTTAACTATAATGAAATAAACACATTATTTTCAAATATTTTCATCTAATTACACTAAAAAATAAAATTTATAAATTACCGTTATAGTATGTTGGTTAATCATGAAAACCCGACCGCTGTCAAAGATAGCTAAGCTAACCAAGAAATAATGCATGCCTAGGCAGATGGAGAGAAAACCCGGAGTTTCTAATCTTGAACTTACACTTTATATTGTATTTCGATCTATCTCATACATTACATGAAAACATCCTTAAAATGTTTAATTATCATTAAAACTAGCATCCTTAAAAATATTTTTTTAAATTAATATCATTTTTTTTATCAATTTTTAAAATAGCATCCTTTTCTAACACATAAATAAAAATGTGTCTTGTTAGACATATCACATAAGGGTGCATGTAATTAAGATTTAGATGCATTCAAACGATTAATTGAACCGAACTATCCAGTAACGAATTGACAAAATCCTTAAAATGTTTAATTACCAATCAAACTAAAATTTGTACAAAAATCATTAACCGTATTTATAGTTTTGAATTAATTGAAAAGTTAATAACTCATCCATTGGTCGAGTTTTGAATTAATTTAAAAATTTTAATTGTTAACCAAACTATTTATAAATAAATTAGTTGAACTCTTAAAATTTTTAATTGTTAACCAAACTATTTTTTACAAAATTATTAACTAAACTGAACTAAATTTAGTTAATTCGGTTGGTTTTTAAATTAACTATTTTTTAATAAGTTTATAGTTTTTATTCAAGAAACAATAAGTGAAATTGATATTATTTTGTTAGAATTTTTATTTCTAATTTTTATGTTTCTCTTATGGGTTATGTATAATATTGAGATTAAAAGTATAGATATTTGTTGCGAATAAAATAACGAAGAACAAGAATAAGAACAAGAACAACAAAGAGATGAGAGAAAGAGGGAGATTTGTATTATTCTCAAAATATAGAATTGTATACAATGCCTTCAATGAATCATCTATTTATAGGCATAAGAAGTACATAATACATTAAACTCTAATTCATAGAGATAATATTCTTAATAATAAATAAATCAAACTCCTTTGATAAAGTTCTAATCATGATAGACATCCACGTAGATAAATATTCATAACACTCCCCCTTGGATGTCTATGAAGATAATGTGCCTCGTTAAAACCTTACTAAGATAAAAACCCAGTGAGAAAAAAAATTCTTTAGTGAAGGAAAAAGAGTACACACATCTTTGATACGCATAACTTGTTGCCTCATTAAAAACCTTACCAGGAAAACCCATTAGGACAAAACCTCGGTTAAGGGAAAAAGAGTGCAACGCGTATTTACTCTCCCTCATGAAAACATCACAGAAGATCTTTGAATCTTCATAATTTAATCTTGAATATCATTTTTCTAAAGATCGCGAGGGATGAAACTTTGGAGTAATATGTTCCATGATGTATCAACTTTCAAACTGAGATATACATCTTGCTTTATCTTCACACAAGATAGCTTTTATCATATCTTGTAAAAGTAAATCCACATATCTTTTGGATATGTTGGGTCAATAGTCTTAGCCAAACACATTTTTTGGCTTGCCTCGTGCATAACAATTATTACTACGACATTTGAGGAGGCATCAACGAATGTTTGAAGATCTAAATGTAATGATCTTTGTATATTCATAGATATTTCTTGACCAACTAATATATAGTGCTTCAAGACTAAGAAAAGATATAATTATCTTTATTCATATCCAACAATCTTACAACTATTGGGATACTCAATAGATATGCTCTATTCATATTGAATCTTCTTTAAGATTCTTTCAGCTTATGTCTATTCATAGACAAAAGAAATATATAAAAATGCTCGATCTTCAGGTCGAGATAAACTTGATGTCAAGATTCAAGTACTTGTATTGAAAGCACTTCATGAGTTTCCAATTTGAAGCTCTTTAGGAGTTCTAAAATTATCATAATGGATCTTGATCCAAACTCCTTTATAAAATACATAAGAAAATCTGATCATTCTTATAGTATTTTCTCAATTAGTATTCACTAAGGCGATTATACCAAATGTGCCAAAAATATTCATGAGACATGTCTAAATAAATTTCCTCAGAAATTTCCAAATGCTTATAGCATTTTAGATCCTTCAAGGATAAATATGGATCCACAAATAATTAGACGCATGTAAAATTTTCAATAACTGCCAAAGTAATTGCATCCACCATGAAGTAATTAAAACTTTTCATAACTTATAGTTCGAGTCGTATTTACGACTACTTATTTGTGCCTCACTTGCATTACACCTTTAGGTGTTTGGACTGCTGGTCCAAATACTTCTATTTTAGAAGTTCAAAGCGTCTTTCAACATTGGCCAATTCAATATCTATACTTCTGGATAGATTTTATACAAGATCCTCGATTTCTTTCTTTACTTCTATAAAAGTATTTTATGTAAAATTGTTTGTAAAATCGTTGTCGACAACTTTCCAATTTTCTGGTTCCATTCTCGTAATGACATAACTCATCGAGATCTCTTCAAGATTTCAATCTTTATTTCAGGTACCTGAAACTCTTCTAGAGTTTTATTATTTGTTATGTCTTGGGTCTCTTCAAGAGCACCCGCCTCCAATATATGACCATCTCATATTACTTTCTATTTACGAGAATTTTGATCATTGGAACCATTTCAACTATCATGCTTCAGGCATGATTTACATTCTCTCGCTCTAACATGTAATTTAAACTTAGAGCATTTCAGCTGGTATATGAGACTTAATTACTCTCATTGGGTTAGTAAATATGTCTGGCAGTTGACATGTAATAACATGAATTATCTTATGAACTTCTAGTTCATATACGAGGATCTAGATAATGATAATTCATTTCCCTCTATCCAGCTGATTATTATCTCCCCCTGATGTTGAGAAAAATCATGTCATAAATGATTCTCCAATTAATGTTTAAGAATTTAAACATAAAAATAGACTCGTACTCAATATATATTCTCAACCTTTTTTATTTACCCATTTTGTGCGTTGTGGTGGAGCAATTCATATCGCACATTCAAAAATCATAAAATGGGAAATGTATGGTTTCTGACCAAAAACCAATCATAACGGGGAGTTTATTATAACTCGTTGGCTTGATGCGTATAAGTGTTGCTATATGGAAACACCATATAAATAATAACTCTTTTGTTCTCATAGTTTAGCTATTAAATAGGAGGCATTCAATTGAAATTTTGCTAAACTATATTTTTTATAATCAATAGGCTTTGTAACAACTAATATAGCCTAAAATATAAACCCACTAGCTTTTCAAGACGAATAGTCTAACTGCATAATCTGAATATTTTTAGAATCAATCTCACAAACTTCTGGTTGTAAGTCGATAAAACAATGTAGATGCATCTACTAAAATCATATAAAACTTTCCACATTTGTGGATATATGGGCCCATATTTCGTTCAGATATGCAAGACATACAGTCTCAACTTCAATACAAGAACTTTAAGTTCTAATTCTTTTGGTAAGTGGGATCATTTATATCCTTTGAGAACAAACAACACAAGAACTTCAGGTTCTTTTAGTAAGTGGAATTTAATCAATTCCTTTAAGCAACACAAGAACTTCACGTTCTTTAATAAGTGGAATTTAATTCATTCCTTTGAGAATAAGCACCACAACAACTACATGTTTTTTTAATACATGTGCATGTAAATCTCAATAATTTCTGCACCATTGATCAGGATGGTCTAACCGATCATGCCAACTATATATATATGTGTATATATCTCTGAATTTGTAAACTCCTTGTTTACCATAACATGTAATTCAATCTCACTCATACATGTCTAGTACGGCCATCAAAATTGTTCCTTTAAATAGGAATATATTTAGCTCTTTCGTAGCTTTCAATTGAAATTATCTTTTGGTAGCAATATATAGCTCTTCTAGAGCTTTCAACTGACTTTTTGGCTACCAGAACTTATATCCATATTGGCTTATTTCAAATGCCAATTGATAACATATGTTATCTATAATTCCCAAAGGGATAGTTTGCGAACTCATATTTCTCTCTTTATGACTTTGACGAGTATAACACACTTTGAATATGGAATAAAGTTCCATTTGACAATAACATATTTGCTCAACCAGAGCCTTTTTGTGATATTAGTACTTCCGGATATAGTACTCACATTATTCCCTTGCATTTTAATCGAGAAATGCATAATTGTGCACCTTTCAAAATGTGCTTTGTTTCATTTACTTCAGGTAATGAAAATATGTACTTTGTATCATTCACTTCGAGGAATGAAAAATATAAAATATAGCACATCATATCAAGTCGATTATCTATCAGAGATAAACTTTCAAGTGCTCTTCCGAAGTATTGATATTTTAGTACTTTGAGAAATACTACTCATATTTCCCCTTGCATTTAAATGGGAAAAATATTTCTTATGCTTAAGTACAATATGAGTACTTGCATTATCTGCTAGGCATAAATAGCCACAATTCTAGGCATAAATAGCCACAATTCATTGTATATTTTATTCCGGAAGTAATCATATTCTTCAAATAATAAATTAACATAAAACGTAAATAAATAATATATGAAATAAATAAAGATAAAGCAAACTAACATAAATAAATAATAAATAAAACGAATTGACATTAAAAAAATAAAATAAAAATAAAAAACAATTATTCATGTTAGAGGTTATAAGGGAAATAAAATAAATGGTAAATTATTTCCTTCAAGGGTTATGAGAAAATTAACAATATCCAATTGAGTTGGACCAATAACGCCATAATTATCTTCGCCATAAACAAAATTTGTTTATATTTTATTTCATTTATCATTCATGATTATGGATAAAGTCCATAATACTTTGGCGTTTGACAAGTACGAAACCAATGGTTTATAACATCACATTGGTAAAAGGATTTCACTTCCTTAGAATGATCTTTATCACTCTTGTCATCCTTATAACTTCGCTACCAGCGGGTAGAAGTATTCTCAAAATGACTATATTTTTCATGTGTATATTCATAGCCTCGACCACGACCACAACTTTTAATGTGATTTTTTATTCCTTCCATAATATAATCTCACATTCACTTCAGGGAATAGAGTAGAGCCAGTGGGCCTTTAAAACCTTTTTCACATATCCTTATCACAGAGAACAAAGATTTAATCCTCGTACGCGGCATTGTTAAACCTGTCCACAAGGTCCTTTAAAAATCTCCTTTGAGACCAGTAGCCTCGCAGAACGGGATGTCCAGCCAATTATACTTGGATTATATCGAAATTATGTCTCTAATTGAATAATGATTTACCATGTTTGCATTCACTTCAGGGAATGAAACAGATCCAATAATCGCATGGAATAAACATCATGCTTGCATTCACTTCAGGGAATGCCCCATCATTGATAATTGCATGAAATAAACATCATGTTTGCATTCACTTCAGGGAATGCCCCATCATTGATAATCGCATGGAATAAACATCATGCTTTGCATTCACTTCAGGGAATGCCTCCCATAAAACTTTTTGGATCAAGACAAAATTTCAACACTTGATCTTGAGAGATTTCTATGGTCGAATTTTTCGACGAAGAAGAAATATTGCTTTCGAGCAATTATAGACTTTACAATAACTCTTCCATTCGCTTCAGGGAATGGAACAAATTTAATCGAACAAGCATATTCAGAACACTGAAATGTTGAAATAACCTTGCTTCCGTCGTAAAAATACTAAAACAACAACTAATATAAACATCAAATCTCATTAGTAATTAATATAAACAAGTAGTATTGAATAATCTCATAATTGAATTTATAGAAATACATAAAAAATTCAAATGAATAGATTAAAAATATGAAACATATCTTTCTTAGATCTTTTAACAAAGAGCTCATGGTTATAATAAATTCTTTTATCAGAAAAATTTCTCAATGATTCTTTATTAGTGTATCGATTAATCATATCCTCCATGATTAAGAAGCAAGAATTTAATTATAGCACATGAAATAAAAGAATATTTAATGAACGAATGAAAGTTGCTGTTAGTTACTAAAAGAAAATTTAAAGAGCATAAATTATTTCTTGAGACACATATGGCTTACATTGAACGAATGGTAAACGGTTTCCAAGGGTGATCAGTTAGTGGATACTTCCTCTCATGTGCCTTACCTTGAGACGTATATGGTTCGATGCGGCTTGGCTGGAAACATAGTGCGGCTTGATTAGGCAAGAGAAACAAAAAAATGGAAAGGATTTTGTAGAGTTTCAACACAAATATCAAGGAGAGAAATCGAGCATTTAAATCTTTCGAGCGAACTCGTGCTGATAACGTGTTGCGAATAAAATAACGAAGAACAAGAATAAGAACAAGAACAACAAAGAGATGAGAGAAAGAGGGAGATTTGTATTATTCTCAAAATATAGAATTGTATACAATGCCTTCAATGAATCATCTATTTATAGGCATAAGAAGTACATAATACATTAAACTCTAATTCATAGAGATAATATTCTTAATAATAAATAAATCAAACTCCTTTGATAAAGTTCTAATCATGATAGACATCCACGTAGATAAATATTCATAACAATATTAAAATTTTAATATTGCGGGTCATTGATGTGATTTAAGCTTAAAATTAAAAGTATATTAATTATATATTAAAATTTTAGTTAATAATTTAATTTCGAACTAAATTAACCGATGACTGAACTTTAAAAATATAATTGTTAACAGGGTGGCCGATGGGCTTGCGCAGTTAGCTCACACCGTGAGTATAGTTGGAGTTGAATATGTTTCTCCCTCAAGTGTGGTTGCTCGGTTCCTTCAGGAGGATTGTCCGACGTAGGTCGGTAGGGTTAGCTTGTTTAAATTCAAGGTTTTTGTTGACTTAGTGCCTTGAATCTTTTGTCGAGCCTTGCTCGTTTGGTATTTTTGTGTTTTCATATTGTCATGTGTACTTTTTTTCTATTTAAAATTAAAAGTTTTTAACGAGACACTTGATAATATCTTTTTTCATCAAAAAACAGAATTTTTTTTCATTTAAGGTTTTTTTAGGTAAATTAGGATAGAATATGGTTTATGTACTAAATTGAAATAAAAATATATACGTGAGGAATGGGGTGAGAAAACAATATAATTCAAGGATTAAGTCATGAATAAAACTTGTATAAAACCACCAATAGTCACGTGCTGAGCGCTCACGAAGGAGAAACAGAAAAGGAATATTCAAGCACATATTTTCTTCTGAGTGACACGTCAGACCAGGGTAGTTTTGGCCCACATTTTGACACTATTAGTTCGCGTAATAAATAAATTCGGTATATTATAAATTGTATATGTTGCTTTTTATATTATTATATAATATTTAAATTCGGTATATCAAAAAAATTATACGTTGTTTTTTATATAATATCTAAATTCTTCCTAAATCGTTTTAAAAAAATCAAGTGTTTATAGTTACAATTGTCAGACTGTGCTCTTCGAGCTTATCATGAGGATTGTAGGTCTTTGTTTTGTTGAGTCTCATGATTTTGTTTGGTTTTCTTTTCGATTTTATGTAAGTTGCTAGGGGTACTCTTTTTCTTCCATTTAGGTTAGAAATTTTTTTAACAAGGCGCCTAATTAACTACCCTTTATTCATAAAAAAATAATCCTAAATCGATTTAAACACACAGCCTCTAATTCATATGAAATAAAATCCAAAATATTACAGGTATTTTTTGCTAAATATCTCCTAAACATGCAATATTAAACTTGTTACCGTACACAAATTTAAGGATTATTACCTCTTATAAAATTAACATTAAAAAAATCTCTCTCCTAGTCAACATGCCACGTCAACAAAAATCTTGAAAAAGCACATGTTGCATGCTGCCACATCATTTTCTCTCTCCTAGTCAGCTTTTTGTTGATTTTTTAACGGCGGGATACCAAAATATAAACAAAACGTAACGTTATGCACTATTTTGTCAAAAAAAGGTAGGGTATCAAAATAGGAAAACGGGTAAAGGTGTAGTACTAAAAATGTAATTATCCCTTATTATTTTGAACACGCTTGTAAACCGTAACGGGGTCTAGTCTGCAACAGAGAGACACGCTGCCGTTGTCTGTTTCTCATTCGCAAAACCATTATCGATTTCTCTTTCCTTTCCAAGTCAGCCCTTTTTCGTTTCCTTCAGCTGAAATCACTCTCCAATCAAAACCCCATTTTCCTTTTTACCTCCTTTGATTTGATTCCGTGAGTGAAGAAAGAAAGGTTTTGATTTCTAATGGATGCTTTGATTCTCGGGTCCTCTGCTGGAGGACATTCTGTGTTCATCTCTGGTCTCGACACTTCCAATGGTTTTTGCTAATTTTTTTCATTTCATTTCCTTCCTGTTGTAGTTTGGGCTAATTTTGTTTTTATTTTTATGTTGTTTTACTCATGGAATCAACAAAAATTAGGAAGGGGTGCCTGGAGGAGTAAAGACTTGAAACCTGTACAATTCCCAGGTGTTTTTCTGCTTCTTTTTGTCCTTTATAATCTTTCGCATGAGCACATTTCTATTTTGACAGAAAAAATTAGAAATTTTTTCACTGCTGTAACATTTAAGATGTTTATACATATTTAGTAAAAAACAAAATGAAAATTTTTGTTCCTTTTGAATTGCTAATGCAAAAGCTGTTAACTTGTATTTGTTTCTTTTAGATGTTGCTAAAAGGCAGGAGCAAATGCAAAGAGTAAAAGGTAAAAATATATTTTTTTATGGATTTCAAATTGTGTATTGCTGAAGTTTCTGCTTAGATTTTAAAAAATAAAATTGAAGTCAAGCACTACCATGATTATTGATTGATTTTACAAAATGGCAGTTGAATATTTTAGCTGGAGATCGGTATCTATAATCCATAAATTATAGTGTAAATTTTGTTCCTGATTACCACTTTTTGCCTATTATTTTCATATTATTGGTCTAGTGAATATGTATCACCTGTAAGTAGTAATTGTTTTATTCGTTCATTCTTTCATTCATTTTAGTTTGAGTTGGATATGGTTCAATTTGAAACTTCATTTAATAATTTCTTAAGTTTTTCTCATATTTTCCTGACATCTTTCTGTTTATTGTGTTTAATTTTCTCTGCTTCACACTTCTGTATCCTTTACAACCGATGTAAATGCATGCTATTAATAATTTTGACCCCTGGGCAGCAGGTTTTTCCAGACGAGTGCAAGTGCCAACATGCAATTCATATAACATCATAGAAAACTTTTATGCTAAAAGGTTTCGGCAACATATTGTCAAGCATCATGATAGAGGTATTCAGGAAACAACTACAGCCTTCCAGAGAAGTAATACAAAGTTTCTGATGAAGGCCACTTCTGGTCACCCTCTTGAATCAGAGCCTGGAACTTACCCCGATACCCCTTGGAATTCTGTTAAAAATGCGTTGGATGCTTTTTACAGGTTTTCACGGCCTCACACAGTTATAGGAACAGTTAAGTTTTTGGTTTCATTATAGGTACATAGAAATTATATTTGGATTTGAACCTTTCAGTATTCTACATGTTATACAAAGTAATTTCATTTGCATTTTGTGTATTTGCTTTTTTACATTTTGGAGCTCATTTTCTTTCTCTTATTAGGCACTCAGCATCGTTTCTGTTTCTCTTCTTGCTGTTGAGAAGTTATCGGACATTTCTTCCCCGTTTTATACTGGGGTATTGGAGGTGATTGTGATGAACATCTGTATCCTTTTTACGAACTTATTAGTAAATTAGTAGTTATAATGCTTACATATCTATTATAATTTTTTCAGGCTGTGCTTGCTGCACTTATGATGAATATTTATATTGTCGGTCTAAATCAGTTGTCCGACATAGAGATTGACAAGGTAGCTTGATATAAAATACAACTGCTAGATATTCATGTATTTAAATAAGAATGAAAGAATCTGCAGTAACTTCTATTCCTTTTTCTACAGGTGACTTGTGCACGTAATTTACTTGGACTGTGATCCTAGAAATTAGAGTGGATGGATAAATTATATGAATTTTCTAACCCAAAATATGTTCTGTTGCAGGTTAACAAGCCTTATCTTCCGTTAGCATCGGGGGAGTATTCAACATTGACTGGCATCTTGATTGTCACATCATTTTCCATCATGGTATTCACAGTCTGTTCTATGCCAAAGTTTTCTTGTTGTATTCTTTATCTTCTACGGCAAATGTATCTTTGCATCTGATGAAATGTAATGTGCAGCGTAAGAAAAAAGTGAGGTACTTTTTCTTAAATATATTCGAAGAACATCAAAGAGGGTACTGTCAATTGAAATGAGTAAGGCTTTAATGTCAAGAAGTGCAAGTACCTGCATTTCAGTGATTATATGCACATTAGATATCCGTTTTGAACTGTTAATATTTGGATTGGAAAAAAGAGGAAAAGGGACAATAATTGGACATATTCTCAAAAGGGAAAGCTGTTCAATTTGAATATTGAGGGACTATGGACAATTACCAAATCATTTATAGATGTACTTAGTCATTTTACTTATAATCCAGCTTATTTGTTATTTATTTTTAATGTTTAAGCCGACCAGTCTGGATTCATAACTAAGAGCTTGTTATTTATCTTTTATTTTCAGAGCTTTTGGCTTGGGTGGGTTGTTGGTTCATGGCCATTGTTTTGGGCTCTTTTCGTCAGTTTTGTGCTTGGTACTGCATATTCAATCAATGTGAGTTGAACTTTGGGTTTTCCATCAAATAGATGCATGAAGCAATGATTATATCATGTATCATACATCATGGTAGTGTGCATATAGTTTGTTCTTGCATCTCTTTGTTTCAAATTCTTTTGCAAGTAGCTGCTCAACGCCCTCTCAGGATTGCTAAATGAGGCATATTTCTATTTTGAGTACAATACTTTGTTAACAATTTTAGACTCAGAGGTTGGATGGAAAAGGAATAGGTATGGAAGTTTTAGGCTGCCCTGTGCCCTAATTGCTTTGCTGTGTCCTACATAGGTCACTATTCCTCTGTGCTACCTCCGCTCCTTCAAAGAATCGACCCATAAGTTTCCTTTAACTAGGGGAATTAGAAATAAATTGCATCAACAAAGATAAAAGAATTGTCCTCTTAACAAAACTAATGAGCATGGTTCTTAACTTTGCATGGAGAAAAAGCTTTCAACTAACACCCTATATAGATGCTATAGCAAAGTTGCAATTTTTTTTTTTGCAATAGTCTGACTTAATGATATATTTAACAGTATTTTTTTATGATACTGTAAACTTTCTGTAAATTCAGTTGCCACTACTGCGATGGAAAAGGTTTGCTTTGGTTGCAGCAATGTGCATCCTAGCTGTTCGTGCTGTGATAGTTCAACTTGCTTTTTATCTGCACATACAGGTGGCTTTTTCTCTTCTTTTTGTTTTTTTCTTTTCCCATTTCCCCTTAAAACTCAATAAAACCATCTTTTTTCTCTCTCTCCAGTGTCATGTTAGATATATGATTGCTAGAGTGAGATATCTTTTGATTATATACATAGCTACATTGAGACTGATCTAGTTAAAGCATATCTTAGCTTGTATTGGTTCCACCAAATCAGTTATAAGACTGTTAGTTAACGCCCAACTGATCAAATATTGTAGAATTCGTGAAAAGAATAGTTCCGACTTTGATGTTTGAGAACTCCGAAAGTATCCTTAATGTACTTGAACTTGGTCTCTGAAAGGCATACCGGCAATTACAATTTGAGACTTGACCATGGTAACATTGTAGTTGTCACTACAGGATGAGAGGGTTCCCTTGAGAAATCAAAGTCCGATGGGGCTTGCATAGAATCCAAAATGTGCTATCATGGTCCAATTCCAAAACTAAATTATGACAAGCATGTTTGCCTCTCTATTTACCTGAAGAAATCTTTCTGAAGCATTGACGTTTCTTCTTAATGGTCTGATCAATTGAAGTGCTTTAACATTTTGTGTGATGTTTCAGACCCATGTATTCAGCAGACCAGCTGTGTTTTCGAAGCCTCTAATTTTTGCTACTGCATTCATGAGCTTCTTCTCCGTAGTTATAGCACTTTTTAAGGTAAATGTTGCTTTCTATGCTAATGAATTGCTGTATCTTCTCATGTGCATTTGACTTTTTCCAGCTATTCATTTAATAATTCATGATCAAAGTGGTAATTGCCGTTCTATGTTTGCGATGTATATTGCGCAGGATATACCTGATATTGAAGGAGATAAGATATTTGGAATCAAATCTTACACAGTACGCCTGGGTCAAGAACGGGTGAGGTTAAGCGCTTAACATTTCATACATGAGGGCTCTCCCATTTAAAGTTTTTTATTATTCATTGACCGGCTTATTATTACTTCCTCAGGTGTTTTGGACTTGTATTTCACTTCTTCAAGTGGCATACGGTGTTTCTATTTTGGTTGGAGCAACATCTTCCTACACCTGGAGCAAAGCCATCACTGTATGTAACCAAGATATCGATTACTCGTTGAATGTTTCTACATTTCTTTCTTCCTTTTCTCTTTAAGGAAATATACCGCAGAACCCGAGTTTAGAATATTGGCTTAAATGACTGATATGCAATTGTTTCTCCCTGAAACGGAATTAGGTTTTGGGTCATTCCATCTTGGCCGCAATTTTATGGATCCGTGCCAAATCTGTTGATCTGAAGAGCAAAGCTGCAATAACATCATGTTATATGTTTATATGGAAGGTAATCCATCTTGGCTTATGACTATATTCGTTTCTATAAGATTATGCTACTATCTTCGCAACATCTAACAACAATCCAAATGAGATTTGTGTGCTTTACTATTACATTTGCATGATTAAACTTATGGAATGGATGATATTGGATTCATATGATGGAATGCGGGGTTCGATTTTTCCATTTGGGTGTCCAGGAGAAGTATAATCTTCATGTCAATGCTTTAGTAGGTCTT
Organism: Hibiscus tridactylites; assembly: GCA_958450335.1. Lineage (NCBI taxonomy): Eukaryota > Viridiplantae > Streptophyta > Magnoliopsida > Malvales > Malvaceae > Hibiscus > Hibiscus tridactylites. The sequence continues at coordinate 621,669 of OY288271.1, forward strand.
AATTAGTGATCGGTTGGTTTTGTGGCATTCTAGAATATTGTGAACCTTTTCCCGTCGCAGCTCTAACAATTTGATCGAGTTTGTTTGATTTTCAGTTCATGGAATGAAAATGCCTGAAACTTTTGTTGTTCATTTTTATTAACTAATTGCTTTCTCCTTGCAGCTATTTTATGCGGAGTACCTTCTGATACCACTTATAAGGTGAGTGGTGGAGCATTTTTTATACCCCTAGAAATGGTTTCATCCACAAGTAAAGATCGAAAGACGCCATCGAGATGAGAGAGTCGAAGATATATAAAAAAATGAATAATCTTTGAAAATATGTCGGCGGAAATCGAGTTCGGAACTGTGTAAATGTGACATTAGGAACAAATTGTAGATTTAACCGTACCAAGTGATGCCTATAAACAAGTATTTGGGTGTGGGAACCTTGTTATCTTCAATAAATGGTGCTAGTTGCTAGTCAAATGTGATTCCCTAATTTCTATCGAGAACAATATATTTGGATGGGGCAACTGTTTTTAACAGAGGTAAAAGGTAACAATTTTTTTGGTCCTTTTTGGTGGCCAATACTAAAAAATTTAAATTTTAAGCCTTAACCTTAAATTTTAAATTCTAAACTTTAAAAAATATATAGTACACCCAATTCTTTAAAACATAATCTTAAACCTTAATTTTAATCATTAACCCTAAATTAAAAACCTAATTTGTTAGTGTGAGGCATAAATTAGTGCACCAAAAAGGTGCAGAAAATTTCCATTCTGTAAAAGAATGCAAGATTAGGTCTCAACTCTTGGGATTCAAACATAAATATAATAATTTCGGGAGTTCAATTAACATGAAATTGCAAATCTTGTTACTTGAATGAAAATTGTACTTTTTTTGTTAATTTATTTGGTTGCAATGCTTAAATCAGACAAATTCCTATGAACATGTTCGGACTTATGTCACAAATTTTAAAAAGGATTAAATTTTCGATCACTGATTAAGGTAGGGTCTCTCTTATCATCTTATCTAAATCATGTGGTTTAAACTACTTATTTTTAACCATATATATATACACACATATAAATATAGCCCCACGTAAGTGTGTTTTAAAAAAAAATGCAGAATTCTCTTTACAACATAATTTTCTCTTCTTCAAATTAAAATTTAACAATATTTAAACTACTGTTTGAGTCGGGCACGAGGGATGCCTTGAAACTTGGATTAAAGGTGAAGGACTTAGTTTATAAATAGACCATTGAAAGAATTGGGTTTATTATTATTTTTCTTCTCAAATTTCATTTGTATTCTTTCTGCTCACCAACCAGGTACAGAACTAAATGGATAATGGAGGGGCTCTTGCCCCCCAGGGCGGTAAATCATTTTTTAACCTTTACTTTTGTATTGTTTTTTGAAAAAAAATAATTATAATTTTTTTCTCACTTTCTAAAAATTATGTTTTGCCTCCACCCCAAATCCTAATTCGTCCCTGCCACCAACATTAGTTTGTTAGTATCTTTGGGGCTTCACTTAAATTTATTTGTAGTTGAGAGCTTTCAATGTCTAAGATTTCATTTTTGACCCACTTCTTTTAATTCCAATAAAAACAGAAATTAAATTAGAGAAAATTAAAGGGTTAAAATTGTAGGTACTCCAATGATTAAAAGAAATAGTATTATATCATATATTTTGCCTTGGGGATCCACATTGATTGCATATGCCTCAATGGAGAAATTAAAATAAAAATATATATTTAATTAATTAAATTGAAAGCATGGATCTAAGAGCATTCACCTGTAACTCAAGACATGAAACATAACTTCCCAACTCACTTAACAATATCTCATCATCAACCATCATCTCGCCACTCCCTCCCGGAATAAGCTTCCTCAGATACGTCAACCGCTCCTCCTCGGCCGCTTCCGTCTTAGGATCCCCTTTCAATTTCTTCGTTACCGGCTCATAGTTTACCGGCATTGTACTTCGGTGATCATCACGAGCTAAATAACTTTGGGATTTTCCCTCATGGTTATTATCATCAACGTTCGGTTGAAGCTTGTGCCTCAAGGCACGGCTCCAAGCGAACCCTTCGGCCGATAATGCCAATGCCATGTCAACTTCGTACCTCACAACCCTCTCAATTTCTTTATCGATGCATCGGTCGACCGATGACGATGCTTGTTTACCGATGTTCGTTAGCGCGGGAACCAAGTAGTTCACGTATTTCGCTGCGAAACTCGCTTGCATTGTCTTCTCGGGTTTCATAGGATAAACACGCTTTCGTTCCTTCATGTATCCTTCCATCCTAAACAAACAATGTCACTATAAAAAACAACAAAAAACAACAAATTATATAATCAGAATATATAAGGTTAAAGAATAATGTTTTCTGTTACCTTTAACTGTGTCTGTGTTGTGGAGAAGAAAAGGTTTGGAGAACAACAACTGGTTTTGGACGTCGTACAGATATCTAGGTAGACCTTATATTATAAACAAAAGGGCTGATCATTGCCGAATATTTATATATGGATAATTATTTGATGCGTTGTTCGTGTTTTAGTGAGAAAAAATTGTCATGTGATAACTTCTAGAACGGTTACATATTTCTTTTAGTGGCCAACAACCTTAACCATAAAATCTATTCGTAAACTTTAAAATCTAACGGCAAATATTGAAACTTAAAAGTAGGGATAAAAATATTATGTCCCTTTTCGGTGTCCCTACTTATGTCCCAACACTAAAAAATATTACCCTTAAAAATATACCATACCCTAAATTTTCTAACCCTAACCTAAAATTCTAAACTTTAAACCTTAAACTCAGGGGCGAAACATCACCGGGATTTACCGGGATGTGGCCCCCGCCAATATTTTATTTTCAATGCAATAGTAGGTTAATTTCTTTAGAAAAATGTAAAATTAGTGTTGTAATCCTTTAATCTTTATAAAATTTTATTTTAGCCCCCCTCAAAACTTTAAATCTCATTCTGGTCCCCTCTTTTATAAATTTTTAGTTTTGCCCCTGCTTAAACTTAATTTCAAGCGTGAGGCGTAAGTAGAGGCAAAGAATTTTCATCCAAAAATAGGTGCTTGTAGAAAATAAGTTTTTCACCGACACTGTATAGAATAATTTATTTTCATAAACAAAATGAAAATCGGAATATTACTATGATTAATATAAATAAAAAAATCAGAATATTATAAACAAAACAGCTGTCTGAGCTTAGGGTTCAATGCTTTACCAAAACTGAGTTTGACGTAGGCCCAGTAGATAAATGGAGTGCCAAAAAATGAATAGAGGCCGAAACCGAGGAGCTGATTGCGGATGCCGATGGTAGGACCCAGGAGTGTATAGTGTTCGTATGGAAATTTTCTGTCATTTTTCGGCGCCCCTACTTATATTTTTATGCTTAAAATTAGGTTTAGGGTTTGGTTAGGGTTTAAAAAATGTAGGATATTGTATATTTTTATACTTATAGTATTTTTTTAGTGTTGAAGCATAAGTAGTAGCAACAAAAAGGGATAGAAGATTTTTATTCATATTGTTCAGTTTGGTTCAATAAATTTTTTAGTAGTCTATTGATTTTTGGTTTGATTAATTTTGATGTTCGTTTCTTTTTCATATTTGTTTTAGGTTTTAATTTTTCGTATTTTATAATGAAATAAACTTTATTTTATGATTTTTAAACATTTATTAGTAAAGTTTTGAAGTCTTTTTCATATATATATTTTCTTAAAGAATAAATTTTTAAGTAAATAAGAACAATTAATAATTCATCTATAGTTTTCTAAGTATAAAATACTTATTTTTACATCATAAAATAATTAAAATTATCTAAAATTTAAATTAAAAAATATAATTCAGCTTAATCTGGTTCGATTTGAGTAACTACGATTTATAAATTGGTGAACTATAAACCGTCTATATACTATAATTCGAACTAGTCTTCTGTTTATCGATTTTCGTTGCTCAACCCTAACCTAATGTAACACTTTCTTCATCTTTCATGTAAATTTCCCATGCAAGTAACTAAATCAATTAATTTTATTTTCATCCATAACATCTATACCAAGTTAAGATTCATGTGAGAGTGGGGGAGTTGAGAGTTAAATAATGGGCACATGGTCTCACATGGTGCATTTTTGGCCCTTTTGCACCCTCCCTAATGAGGGGGACTCTTCCCTTCCCATGTGCACACTAACCTACAAAACAACACTAAACCATCCACTATAAATGCCCCTCACATGATTCCTTTCCTCTCTTTCTTTCCTTTCTTTCCTTCAATCCCATCAATCCTCCAACTCTTTTACTATACACCTCACAATCTAAGGTACACTATAGTAAGCTATCGGTATAATTATGTTTGCGGTCCTTGTATTTAAAAAAAATTAAATTAAAGTTCTCTTCTCATCTGATTTAAAAGTTAAAGTCCGAGTAGTAACACCATTTTAAATTATTGTTCAAAAATTAAAGTCCATGTGATAAGTTATATTCGAATTTTGCAAAAATTAACCGATGTCATCAATCAGACTTCGATTTTGGATCAAACAGATAGAGGGATTAAATTCTTAGAATTGAAAACAAAAAGATTACATTTCAAAAGTTTAAAGAGTACATGGATTGAAGGAATGATTTAGACCTAGACTATTAGCGTATTAAAATCGGATGGAAATCGTCTACCTCTAACTATGCCTCTATTTTAAAATAGCGGGTTTAGGGTTTAAGGTTAGGGTTTAGGGTGTAGGGAATTAATGGTATGGTCTATTTTAGGGTTTAGGATATGAAAATTAGGGTTATGGATTAGAATTTAATTTTTAGGTGTTTTTTTAGTAAGGGGCATATAAGGAGGCATGATTAGGGGCAGAAGATTTTTACTCATTAAAATCCGTGTGAGAATGAGATATTAACTATTCTCCTAAATTTAGTATGGGTATGGGATTGGGATGCCTTGTTTATTTGACAGAAGACATTGTCAATGTGCATATACATTGTAAACAAAGTGATTGAACATGCATCTCTTGAGATGAACATCATCTATTTTTTCATCGAGACCGCTTGTTAGGTTCCATATCGAGACTATTAACATATTAAAATCGGATGGAAATCGTCTACCCCTAACTATGCCTCCATTGGTGCCCCATTTTAAAATAACGGGTTTAGGGGCTTAGAAATTAATTTTTAGTAAGGGGCATATAAGGAAGCATGATTAGGGGCAGAAGATTTTTACTCATTAAAATCCATGTGAGAATGAGATATTAACTATTCTCCTAAATTTAGTATGGGTATAGAATAGAATGTCTTGTTTATTTGACAGAAGGCATTGGCAATGCGCATACACCTCTTAGATAAAATAATTGTACATGCATCTTTTGAGATGAACGTCGTCTGTTTCTTCATCGAAACCGCTTGATAAGTTTTATATCTATTGAGCTTTTTAAGATACGTACATTGTTACATATTCATACCCATATCACAATAGAAACCTATATCCTAGAATTAATGTTTCCACATGTAACTTAGTGCACTAAATTGAATGGTGACACATTGATTATCAAAATTCCAAAAACGACATATGTGAAGTAGGCGTCCCAAGGCTAGTGTTTCGCCATTAATGCCATAGTGTATTGTCTATTTCTATATTACTCAAATATTCTCATTCCATTGCTGGTGCTGTGCTGTGCTGCTTATTTTGTTATATCAAAATGGTCCCTGCAATTATAAACCCTAACACCCATTTGCTTCGGCTAATGAAGCTACCGACGCTCAAGTAATAATTATACAGCCATAAGGAGCTTTCAGAGTGGTTCACTCCTTCACCAACTTTCTTCACTAACATTCATTCATCTACATTCTCCTCCCTCTCCTTGATTTAAATTCAATTTACCTTATAAATCTACTAATCGACCTAATGACTAATGATGTTCATGTTATTCCATTTTATATAGGTTTGAATCTCGGTATTTTCTTTGGAAGTATAATAAAAATCAGTTTACCTTTCTATGCCTCAACGTTAAAAAAACTAAATTTCAAGCTCTAACCCTAAATTTTAAATCCTAAACACTACACATTATACTCTAAAAATACACCTAACCTAACTCCCTGAACCCTAACCTTAAACCTCAACCCTAATTTTTAGTATAAGAGCATAAATAGGGGCACCAAAAAAGAGCAGAGAATTTCTATTCGGAAAGAGAAAGGGACACTAGAGGAAAGAAATGAGTGCTCCTAGTAGGTTTAGAACTCATGACCGTAAAAAGTATGAACAAACAAAGATGAACAACATGATCAACCAATACTTGTGAGATTCTTACTATCTAAAGATAATATAAAACGGACATGAATAATAACGTTTCGCTAACATTTACTATTGTTATTTTCAAGATTGTTTAATAAAATAAATGAATTAAATTTCGAATTCCAGTATAAATTACTCAAGCTTATTAACGGGCCGAATTAAGCCAAAATTGTAGTTAAGCATTCTCCAAAATCTTGTGATTTTTTTAATAGTCTACATCTGATTATAAGGTAGTATTTGTTCATGCATATTCTTAATTATTTGATAATGTAAATACTTTGCAGACAAAGTGATCTAACCCGAATTTTTTAGGATGACAAAAATAATTGGCAGGATAATTTTTTGAATCTCTAACTTTCTCAGTTTAGTTATTTTAATCTTTAAATTTTTGTTGATTTTTTTACTTTCAAACTTATTTTTTTTGTCATATTGACTCAAAATACAACGGAATTACAAAAATATTTCGTTATTAGTAAAATGTTGGCATTTCTTTTGACATTTCTTTCCATTTCATATTTTTAAAAAAATATTAAAATTTGTAGAAAAGAAAAACTGATATGAACATTTCAGCAAGTACAAATTAATTAATACTATTTTTTTTTTTACTTTTTGATGATATGATAGAAAATTACAAAACAATTGATGTCAACTTAAAATGTAATTATTATTTCGGTATATTTTGATCAATTTAAAATAGAATAAAAATTAAGAAAAAATACAATAAAGAAAATGATTAAACCAATAAAATTGAATAAAAAATTTATTTTTACAAAATAATATATGTCGAATAGTTCTTTTCATGAATTGAGAGTAACAAAAACGTGACAACAATACAAGCTAAATAAAATAAAAATCTTCCGACACACCACACAAAATATAAATTTTCATGTCGGGAATATTTTCCACACTTTATTGATTTTATTTCTAAAAAATCCTGGCCAAAATTTGAAGTAGAGAAATGGTTGATTGCATATGAAGGAAATGATGTGGGTGCAATGTACATAGATATGTGGCCATTAACGAAAGGGATAAGTAATTCTTACTCCCTGAACTTAGTATATTTTCTTAACTTAGTCCCTAAATTTATTTTATTAATGTGATATTCAGAAATTGTTTCACATGTCATATTATTAAGCTATAACATCAAAAGAAGTAGAATGAAAAAATTGTCAAATTTAAAGATTACTGTAAAACAAAAAAAATTAAAGACTATATTGGATAAGTTATAAATTTTAGAAAGGTTTAAATACACATTTGGTACTTGAACTAGACGCATTCTCTCAAATTGGTATCTAAAGAATTTTTGCTCTCAAGTTGGTACTTGAACTAGGTACTTTCTCCCAAGTTGGTTCTTAAAGATTTTTTTTGCTTTCAAGTTGGTACCCGAAATTTATTTTCATTCACTTTTTGACACTTTTATTAACATTTTTAGTCCCCAAAACTTATGCATTCTATCAATTTGATCCTAACTCAAAACAATTCAATAAATTTAATCCTTCATATTTAAAAATTACATCAATTTAGTCAATTTTTTACGATATTGTCAAACTAAACGAGTCTATCAGATCAAAATAACAATTGAATAACCGCATTCTACGATAAAATAACAATTTAGTCAATTTTTTACGATGATGTGGGTGCAATGTGCATAGATATGTGGCCATTAACGAAAGGGATAAGTAATTCTTACTCCCTGAACTTAGTATATTTTCTTAACTTAGTCCCTAAATTTGTTTTATTAATGTGATATTCAGAAATTGTATCACATGTCATATTATTAAGCTATAACATCAAAAGAAGTAGAATGAAAAAATTGTCAAATTTAAAGATTACTGTAAAACAAAAAAAAATTAAAGACTATATTGGATAAGTTATAAATTTTAGAAAGGTTTAAATACACATTTGGTACTTGAACTAGACACATTCTCTCAAATTGGTATCTAATTAAAGAATTTTTGCTCTCAAGTTGGTACTTGAACTAGGTACTTTCTCCCAAGTTGGTTCTTAAAGATTTTTTTTGCTTTCAAGTTGGTACCCGAAATTTATTTTCATTCACTTTTTGATACTTTTATTAACATTTTTAGTCCCCAAAACTTATGCATTCTATCAATTTGATCCTAACTCAAAACAATTCAATAAATTTAATCCTTCATATTTAAAAATTACATTAATTTAGTCAATTTTTTACGATATTGTCAAACTAAACGAGTCTATCAGATCAAAATAACAATTGAATAACTGCATTCTACGATAAAACAATAAGTTACTATTAAACTTTTATTATATCATGAAAGTAATATAACATTTCTAGGAGAAGAAAAATAATTTAGAAGAATAAAAAAGAATAATTCATAGAACTTTTAAATATAGAGAGTTAAATGTATCGATTTTTTTCGAATTAATACCAAATTGATAAAATGTATACTTTTTTGTATCGATTTGGGAGACATTGTCTAATTCAAGAACCAACTTAGGAGTATAATTTTTTTAGGCACGACTTGAGAGAAGATCGCTAGTTTAGAGAGCAAAAATTCTTTAAATATAGTTTAGGTACCAAATGTATTTATAAATTTGTTAATTTGAGGGTTTATAAGTTTAAAATAAGACTTATAAATTTAGATTTTAAACTCTAAAATTTAAAGTATGAGTTTAGAATTCAGAATTAAAGATTTACCTGTTATATTTGAAATAAAAAATTTGTGTAATTTTTTTTACAGTATCAAAATAGAACTCTTAGTCCATCTATATGTAACATGAGTTGGGCCTTCTCCTAAACCCGAGTCTTTGTTGACCCAACAAGCCCATTCTCATTTATATAAATAAAAATGCTGGAACCGGTGCAAGTATTATTGGATGTAACTGAGTTTGTTGCGACAACTCGGATAAAACTTCACCAAAAATCTAAAATAAAATAATAATTCATAAAATAAAAATAGTTTTTGCAATCTTACAGCTCTTATTGCCAAAACAAAACAAATGATGAATGTACTAGTTCTTACACACTGTTCTACACACTTTTCATCCTTAGTTGTTAAATGCAACCTACATTATCAGCATTTGCAATCATCTAATATTGCTCTATATAAACCAATGGAAAGAAATAATCTATACAGATTTGCAAGCAAGTCTTCTTCCACCTGCAGACTCGTTTGCCCGGGACGGTCTTCGAATTCGAAACAAAAGAAGCAAATGCAGCAAGGAGACTTAGAACAGTTGAGCTGTCATTTTGAGCTTGTTTTGTTTCCACTTAGGCAACTTATAGAATTCAGCCCTTTTCATCCCCAACTTCTCCTTGAACTCGGCAGCCGACAGGTAAGTCTACATTATATCGAATGTAAGAGAAGCAATGGTCATATGTATACATACATGATACACCTAGGAGAAGTATGTAACATATATAAGCTGATACAATCTTAAATTCGTTACCTCTCGCTTGGTCACATCGATTTCGTTGACAGGATCTTCTGATGATGTTTTAAGACGATCGTAAGGGTATATCGGAACACCTTCCTCATCTCCATCATCTTCATGATCACCCTCTTTTATGCCTTCTTTTATGGTGAGGGATTCTAGTCTGCTGCTCCTGCTTATGGTATGTTCCTTAGGGGTAGTCTTCTCCTTAGGGGTAGTCTCTGTTGTTACTTTCGATTCTGCCGGGGTTGCTTAATCATGAAAGAAAAACGGTGTGTCGATTTTGAGTGCAAATGTGACATAAACTTTATGGAATTATCGAAAAAGAAAACGAGTACCTTTCACGGTTCTAGGCATGAGAGACTCTCGAGCTGATGTACGATCAAAACTTTTAGTAAGAGCTGCTATAGCTGCAGACTTTGACCCCAGCTCCTGTGTTGTCCCGGATTTAGGATACAGTTTTGCAACATTTGGTGGTGGAGTAGAAAGGTTCCTATCTTTAGGATTCTCGAAAGTGGCTGCAAGTTTATTGAAGGCAGGGGACCTGCCCCTCACACGAGGCCGGTCAGGGCTGAAGGACACACTTCGAGAACGCTGCGGTTTTTCTGTCCCACCAGATGACCTTCCTCCGAATGATGCAGTTACTCTCCGCTTCGGTTTCTAAGCATCGAACAATCGTTAAACGTATTACCAAATTGTTAAAAGAACCACTAACTATATGCATCTACATAACTATGAGGCTTTATTTGTACGACTGCATTTTGGTTCGAGTGAATGCATACGATTCGAAATAGTAAAATAAAGGCATAACTTACTTCTACTGGTGTGCCCCCATGTTTCATTATGGCTAGTTTCCTTTGAAACGAGTTTCCATGCATCTGCAAGCAAATAAAAAACACTGAAACTCTTGCAGAGTAAATCAACCATGATCACTTTTCATGCAGTAGCAAAGATACTTACATTGGACTTTGCAGAGTCCCATGTAAAAAAACGTGTGAAGAAGGGCGGCTCACTCCCTTCGATCACTATGTATATCGGAGTTTCATGAGATAATTTTTCGAATAGTAAATCGTGCTCAAGAAATTTCTGTACAACAACATGAAGAAAGGTAAGACTTAAGAGCACATATGGCAAAACCAACCACAAACTGTTCCAAATTCCTGATAGATATTGAACTGATCAACCATCAACCACTAGGAATATGTAAATTTACGGACTTTTTAGAAGTTTTATGAATAACTCTAGCTTCCACCTCCTATGCATCCGATCGGTCTTACCTCACCAATTGTTAAGGCCTGCAATTTATTCTTGGTATCAACTTGTTGTCCCACCCAGACAAAGATATTTGAGTGACAATCTAGGATGAATATATCTTCAGTCATCAAATCATCCTGTGTGAAGTTATATATTTCCGTCACCTGCAAAAGAACGTCGGCTCAAACGGATGATGCAGATAAAAACTAAGTCGTTTTTCCACAATGTAATGCCAGTATATTCAAAGCAGATACGCACCTTCAGATTGCCTGCAGATTTGAGTGCAATTGGCAATTAACCATGACAATGAAGAAAGATAAGGAATTAGAAATTAGCATTTTACGTTACTCGAATCAAGAGATCATGAAATAAAACCTTATAACCACCAGGGAGAGTAAGCAATACCTTTTAAGAATGTGCATGAGAATAAATGAGGATCACCCTCAGGTACACTTGAGATCTTTTGGTTTGGGAGTTCGATGTGTTCGGGTTTTCCTCCTATCAACTCCCAGAACTGATCAAACTCTGCTCCTTCCTTTTGTGGCCTGGTTTGTAACTCAGGCTGGAGATATTAGAAGGATATCATGAGACCAACAAAAAGGAAAATTAGACATTGGAAACTTAACTAACTGATTCTAAAGTGATTCACCATATTCGATACATGTAAACACTGCATTCCGCTCTATCAAGCCTATATCGAGTTCTGATTAGGAAGTTGCTTAAAAGTAAACATGAAACCTTTATTAGATCTAGTTGTCTCTCAACAAGGTCCTGGTCATCTGGGGAAGTAAGGCTTCCAGCCCATGTGAAGACAGTGGTACCACTATGTAGAATGTAACAGTAGGCGGAGTTCAAAGATGTCGGGACCTGATCGAAAGTAAAGAAAAAAAGTGAAAAAAACATAAGTTCCATCTTGTTGACAAGATCAATTAGAAACAAAATGATTTTATCTCTAAGCAAAGTTCTGAACAAAAACATAGTAGATGAAAAGTTGACAATAGGGACATACTGCATCAACTTGTATGGCCTGCATACTCTCAGGTCCGGAACCCTGAACTCGAAACAATGCAAGACCATCTTCCGTGTATGTATCATCTGGGATTCCCTTCTCAGCAATGTAATTCTTGTATCCATCACTAAGACCACCCTGATGAATGTTCATAATTGAACCAGTAATTAGAGAAAACCTCAATATAAGTACGAGTATTCATCGTTGTAGTAAATTTTACAGATCAAAGTTCCTCGAACCTTGAACACGATTAAGCTCTGGAAGATCAAAAAGAATAGAATGGGTTCACTTCCTTCATGGATGCAAGCCTGATAATCAGATAAGACAGCATGAGAAGAAATATAGAAAGGAGCGGAAACGACACGTTCAACAAAAGAACAGTAGTGCTCTCGGTAAAAGAAAACTACTTGGGCAACCATGAACTTCATCGATTCGACCATTTTGTTTGCCAAAGAAACGGCAGAAGCTCTTTCTTTCTGTCATTCAAAAAAACATAATCAATGAAGTAAGAACTAAATTACAAGCATTCTAAGAAAATGTAGCATGATAAATATACACATAAAGCAATCAAGATCTTAGAATAGCAGTAGAAGTTACATGCACAGTATATATACATGTGTTCCCTGTATAAGTTAATAAACAATCATACATGAAGATGCTCAAAATAGACACCAGCTATAAAACTTAAAACGTGTAACATTCAACACAATGAACTAATCCTTATGGCAATCAACAATTATGTGAATCGAAAGCAAAAAAACAGTCGAAGAATTGTTAATCACCTCAATGCTTTGCTTCCCTAACCATGTTCCTATAAGGTGCTCCTCTTTCTCATCTCCGGAATAAGAATACTGAAAAATATAACAATCCCCGCTGTAAAATTTCGACTGATTTTCGGGTGAAATGAGAACTTTGTCCTGGCCATTCACACGCCAAACCTGTGTAGCCAAATCAATGCTATCATCAGTAAACTGGTGTAAACTAATATGCTGCATACACACACACACACACATGCATGCATAGAGAGAGAGATATGCCTGCAAATTTAATTGTCCTTAAAGGCTTAAACCATATACCCTTTAACATTAATTAGAACTCAAGTTCAAATCCTTTAACATACCTGCAATTGTCCGGTGCAATCAATATATTCTTCGGGATCTTCTTTCTCAGTATCAACTTTTAGAAGGCCCTTGACATTCAGCCCCCGGCGTTGTAAAAGAGCTACAAAAACCAATATATTAGTGCCACATTTTCAAGTGATTACTTGATACTGCAAAGATAGCCACATTGAAACATATTTCAATTACTAACCAGCAACTTTGCCTTTACCATCCTCGGTAACAGTAGCATTGGTGGTCTGGGGCCAGGACTCAAACTTGGACCGAAATATAACAGTCTCAAATCCCTCGATTACACGAACTAAGCGGGATTTCGATCTATCAGAACCTTGGATGAACTCCTATTTAATTGCATGAGCAATTTAAAAGAAGTGAATGAAAAATTCGAATAAAAGTTCGGTACCATATCAGAAAGGACTTGGTATTACCTCAGCTGCTTTACTTGCAGTCTTTCTTTCATCAAGAGAAGTACTTCTTCCCATCCATAAATAGACTTCTAACCCACAATCCAAAATAAAGCAAGTATCTGTGGCCAACAACTCTCTTGTCAAGGAATCGGCCTCAACAGGATTTGCCTTCCCCTTCTCGATACTTGTCAATCAAGCATAATCTAATGAGAACTTTTTTTTGATATACAAACTATAGTTCCAAAAATACACACACAGTATTTTTACCATAGTAGCTTCTTGGTTGAATGAGAATCGGTAGCCGTGTCTTCATCATGAGCATTCTTCCTAAGAAGTGGAGCAAATCCACCAAATAATCCCCAAAATTCTCCACTGGCGGCATCAGCCATCAACTTTCCATCCTCTGCATAGATACAAATAACCAATTCTCACTTCATTCATCTTATCCTTCTTCTCGTTTTTAGTGATCTAATCGGGTTAGTTTACTCACCAATGGAAGCTATTTCGCATGTCCCGTCATGGTAATTATCTCTAATGTATTGAGCAACTTCTAGTGCTTTTGCTCTCTCTTGAATAGATGTGTTGGAACCATTAAATTGGAAGATTTTAGACTTGGTATCCAGTATAAAGACGTTATCATGGTTGAGTGTGGATCGAGCAAAAGGAACCTGCCACGATACATGTAAACAACTTCAATTAAATCACATCCCCGAATGATAATTATCAGTCCTTAAAAGATCAATGAGAACTAAAAGACTTGCCTCTTTAATATGGACAATATGTTTCCCTTTGCAAGCAAGCAAACGTGTCTTATATTCACTTTCCTCGACATGTTTGGATCCAGTTACAAATCCACCTTCCTGGGGCATGATACATGGCTTGAAAAGGGAACGGAACTTGTCGGATTCGTTTCCCTGCACTTCACGATATTGAACTGCACGCCCTCCAAGAGCAGCATCAAGTTCAAGAGTTTTGGTTGCAGCAGCACCTGCTTCATCCTATGTTAAACGACTTGCGGTCACAAAATTGATCTAAAGCTTTGTTCTTTAGTTCAAAATTCAATCTATTACTTTCTGAAAATGCTAAGAGTTGAACAGGAAATATAGATTTGTGGCAACAAGGACTACCTGGGATGTATCTTTACCAAGCCAGTAGTGGATTTCATGCCGTAAAGCACCATTTTTCGAGGCAAATGTCTGTACCAACAAATAGTAATATTACAGACAATAATGCATCTTGGACACTAAAACTATAAGCATAATCAAGTTATATATATCAGGACTCAATTTTGGTACCAAAAGAATCATGTCACATGTGTAGATACTCGCTTTTGGTTATTAACTCTTCTGGAGATACAATTCCGTGCACGATCACTCCTTAGCAAAACTAGGTAGTTCTTCACTAAGGACTGATCCTGCACGGAATTGTATTTCCTAGCACTACTATGGACAAAAGCGTTAATAACAAAAAACGAGTATCTACAACATGTAAAGAACCAATTTGATACTTGCCTTCAAAATAATATAGGTGTCACCGGTGAAAAACTTTCCATATGATGAAGTTGGAAGAGAAACAGGGCAAGATTTTTCGATGCGCCAGATTTCAACTCCACTGCATACTGTGTTAAGGAAAATAAACCATTCAAAACCTGGCATACAACAAGATTAAAGCAACAGTACTGGTGATACTTGCTCATTTCCTCTAAATTCTGTCACCCTGCACTCGAATTTAATAATTTGATACACGAAATGTCGTAAGTTTTCGAAGTGAAGGATACTCTTTTTGTCCAGCTCCTTGGAAAGCTGGATCTACATTTCTCATTGAAACCGCCAGACTCATTGTGAAGCTTTCAATTTAATGATTTTGACCTTCTAAGTCTTAAGCTGGAGGCCAAAAATATTATCTTTAACCTGGCACACAATGCATGGTATTGTTATTGGAAAAAGTTATCATATTTATCAGAATCAAAATCAAACAATGAGATGACCGAATCCGGATTACTACGATTCGAGTTCGAGTCCGGTGTCATTCACGATTCATCCCCTAATTTGCAATGGTAAAAAGATTAAAAACAAAAGTAAAACATGATTGAAAGCTTTAGAATGATGGGTTTGATTCATTTTTTTCATCAACCGGTTACATTTTGTTGCTGCATTTCTACAATCCTCCATTTTTGGGGGGTGTGATTGAATTTGATTAGATAAAACTGGACTAAAATGCAATTACATAACTTATCACCAATGCACAAGTATAATCAACAACAAATAACAGTAAAAAACCTCAAAGAAAACATTAAAAAGGGTGATTTACCTTTCTTTATGACCTTTTAATTGTTATTACAGATACAATTAGTTGTTGTTGATGCTGCTGATCTCTTCTTCTTGTTTTGGTTTTGTAAGAACATGAGTAATCCTTTTTTTTTTTTTTTTTTTAATTAAATGTGTTTTTTAATTGATTACAAGAATTAATGAAGAAATGAAAACAATTACTAATTTAGGAAAAACATTGAAAGGGGATGGCCCGAGAAAGGCGAACTTCATGTGGAAAATATAGAAAAGGTCGGTCCCCCAAAAAAATTAAGGCGAGGCTTGATGCTAGGCCCTTGTCTTTCTCCTTATATATAATTCACTAATTAAACACTCGATTCGTTTTTATTTTTTTATTTTTAGTATAATTTTTTAGTTTCGATTAGAATTTAAATAAATATGTTTAATTTAATTCGAATAATACATAATGGTGACGCTCTCGTATTTGGATCGATCATGCTAATTTGGTTCTCATCTCTGATGTGAAATCTATCATCTACCACAATCAAATGTACTGTATTTAATTCAATTCGAATAATACATCATGAACTGAGGGGTATTGAGATATAATTGCACCTTCTTAAAATTTTAAATTATCATATAGTTTAGATAATTTCTTTATATTTTCTATTGATGATTTGACTTCGTATTTGCTAAAATGTTATAATTTTGTAAATAATGGAAAAAAATCCTGCTACACTTAGACGAGCACTAATGAGTATTACTACCTATGAGCATCGTTAATTTAATATATAAAGATTAAAAATTTAAATGACTTACCGTATAATTATAAATTCATCCCTTAACATAAAATCTTGTGCATGTCCTTGCTTACGGTTTAAAGGAACATGTAGTTGGATCCACTAATTGATCTAGTAATAAAAAAATATTTATATTATCACATCTTGTAAACATTCAAATCCTGACATTTGTCTTGAAAATATAATTAATTTCTATTTAATAAAAGAGAGAGAGATGCAGTTTGCTTCATAAAGAACTGAATTTGTATTAGCTATCAAGGAAACTGATACGAGCAAAGATACTCGTTGGGAATGAGAGACTGAATTAATACTGAGTGAAACTTGATTGAATACATTTGTAAATTGTAATCCAGATTTGATGCTGAAGTTACAATTTTTTATTTGAAAAAAAAAGTTTAACACACAATTTGATCCTTAAGTTATATTTTTTCCCACTTTAGTACATAAATTTTCTTTTGTCTCATTTTGATACCCAAAGTATTGTTATGTTATAGTCCTCTTCTTCTTTCTCCTCCCATTCTTTTTTTTTCAGCTTCAAACTTTTGGATTTTTAATTCATAGTGTTCTTTTTCCCGATATTTCTTCAACTATAGTATATATATTTTTATCTTAGCCTTTTAAAAACGCATACACAGCATGCAGACAATGTTATTCGAATTTGGATCACTTAAGAGTAACAACATCATCTAGTATTTTCAACTTTCAACTTTCCTATTTTTAATAATTTTCCATATTTTAAATTTTTCATATATTTAGAATTTCTATATTTTTATAATTTGTTATAATTTTTAAATTTTACATATTTTTTATATAAATTTCACATGGCACATTATCCTCGGCTCGTGGTTTTTTTCTTCTTTAACACCTTTAGAACTTTGAACTACAAACTATATGAAAATGATACTTCAATCTTCATGTATTAAAATGGAATCAAAAAAAGTTGAAGTGCCTTAAAAAATTAGACTTTGACCCACGTTTACCTCATTAATTCCTTTTGAAGAACATATCTCAATGTATGGAGCACTTATTGAAGTTCAAAACGTGTAGGCTGTCCATCTCCTATCCTCCCAAAAATTCTATTCCCAGTCACATGGCATTATTAAAACTAATAAAAATACAAAAAATACATTTTATATTTTCCATTTCGAATTTGTGGTTATCTTTTCTAACAACGTACACTTAATATTTGGGGTAGTTAGCTGTGGAAAAAAATTTCATAAGCATTTTAGTTGCGGGTTTAGAATTTAATAGTTGTGGTTAGAATTTTGTGTTTAGGGTTGAAATTTAGTGTTGATATGTTAAAACATGAATCCTTAATATATTATCATAAACTCTAAACCCTAAATTCTAACCGCACATAAATTTTTAAACTTATAAACCCCTAAAACTAAGACGCTTATAAATTTTTTTTTTATTTCTGAATGTAATTTTTTTTATAATAAAAAAGAGAAGAATGTTCTATTCCAAGAAGTTGATTGGTGTTGTTTGAGTTTCCACAAGGGTCAACTGAGAACAGATGAAAAGGAAAATGTAGGTTCTATTCCATGGGGGTGGATTAATTATTCTGATCGAAACGTGGTAATATTCCTCCATTTTTCCTGCAAAAGTCAAACTCCATTTCCATCTCCACGTTTATAAATATTTAGCAACAAAACACAGCACACATATGAGCATTTAAGGTTTGTTTTGTTTTGTCGTGGAAGTGTCGTGCATGAAGATCATGGGGAATGGGTCTGAGCCAAGGATGACTTGCCGCCCCTCACTCACATCAGTTAAGCTGTGCTCTCTGTGGCCTAACCGTGTGTTGATTCCGTGAGTTATCCTGGCTCAGTTTCACTCTCTGTTCTTACATGTCGGACGAACCACGAATTTAAGACCACGTGCTCTTAGTGAGTCTCAAACTCATTGACCTACGAGAATATAAAGGAACAAAGATGAACAGCTTGATCAATCGATCAACTGTGCTTGCTCAATTAGTTTTTAATTTTTTTAAATTTTTATTAGTTACAGATCTTGAGATTTTATGTATGTATAACTTTAAAGATAATTATGGATTTGTCACTACATATTGTATAGTACAGAGGTCTGTGATAAGACCGACCTTCCCAACCAATTTGCTGAATAAATAGAACTCATTAAATTGAGTAATTAACTTGGTTTCGACTTTCGATACCGGTTCTTCATTTATAATGCACCAAATGATATGTACATCCCCATGTTTTCCATTGAATGTTATATCAATGTATTTGTTGCATTAAAATTAATGTATTGAAGAAAATTTAATTTATTCTTTTGACTCGGGCTGCTTAGTAGATATATTGGATTTCAATTATTTTTAGACTTGAATTATATCTGATTTTAAATTAAAATGTATTACTAAAATCTTAATCGATCGACTCTATCAATATTGTTGAAAGAATTTTTTTTGAATAGCCTAAAAGTGATTACAAATGAGAATTTTTTTTATTTTGATACTGTAGAGCTCTAAACTATCTGAGTTTTATAAATTGGGCCTCAACCGTAAATTCAGAACTAGATAAAGCTCAATATAACTTATATAAGATAGACCAATCCTTGATTTTTAGTTTTTGTTATTTGGTTCAGTATTAGCAAAATTTTATTTATTTTTCACATCAAATAAATATAATCATGTATTTTTATGAAAATTTAATCAAAATCCAAACTTTATGCCTATAATTATGTAAAATCAACCAATGTATCATATTGCTTAAGAATGAGATGATACATTTTATGAAGTAATGACAAAAAAAATGTTACTGCATCTTATTTGAACTGCAGACATAATAATAATAATAATAATAATAATAATAATAATAATAATAATAATAATAATAATAATAATAATAATAATAATAATAATAATAATAGGGATTTGTCTTTGCTTCACATCCAATTGATTGATTTCCTAACACAGTGAATTGAATTTGGACCATACCAAGAGAAAGCAAAACTTGTACTTCCATTTTCCCAATGTCAACTCTTTTATCCTTCAAAATTTGTCTATAAAATCCTCACATTTCCCCCAAAACATTCACCACTCAACTCACTGCAAATTCAGACATGAAGTCGCTAACCATCCTCTTTGCAATCTCAGCCGCAATGGCGATCTCGGCCGCAACAAATCTGGCCGACTTCGACGAAGAACCCCACGTTCACTCCGAACAAGCTTTAGAATCGCGTCGGTTCCTAGCTTGGCAGAACCCGAAGCCCAGCATGACGTGCGACAAGTTTCCGCGTATTTGTCGTCTGAAGAACGGGAGCCCGGGACCGGATTGCTGCCAGAAGAAATGTGTTAATGTGAAGAAGGATCGATCCAACTGCGGGATGTGTGGGTATAAGTGCAAGTATGGTGAAATATGTTGCAGGGGGCAATGCGTTAATGCTTCGTTTGATAAAAGGAACTGTGGTGGGTGCAATAATAAGTGCAAAAGGGGTGAATTCTGTGTTTATGGGATGTGCAATTATGCTTAATTTCTCAACTTTTATTCTACTTTTCTTATTGTGTTTATAAAAATATTGGGCCCGATTCATTGGTCGATTAATCTTGCATTCTTAGGTTTATTTTTAATTCCATACATCCTATTGGGAGAAACTAATTTAATTCCATAAATCTCAACACTTATATTGATATATAATGCATTCAGTAAATTTTTTATTTTATTTTACTTTTTCAATGTCATAATATTTTTAAAATTATATTTAAAACAATCTAATTTTATTCGCGAGTTAATTATTATGAAAATGTATGGATTTTTATTATTATTTTAGTCTAATTAGGTATAAGGTATGTGATGGACAAGTTTTAGGCCCAAATAAATTAACTGCTTGATAGTTTTGGATTAACTAAATACTCCAAGACTGCCACTGATTGGTTCAAATAATATTGCTTAGGATAAACTACAACGAATGTCACCCAATTATGAGTAAGGTTATATTTGGGTCACTCAATTATTAAAAGTTACATTTGGGTCACTCAATTATGGGTAAGGCAACATTTGGGTCATCCAATTATTAAAGGTTACATTTGGATCACTCAATTATGGGAATGTTACATTTAGGTCACCTTTCATATTTAAAAAAAGTATATCAATTTGTGTATTAGATTAATTAATGATTTCAAATTAAGTATTCTAATGTTAACAAGAGTATACAAGTAATTTGGAATAAAAAATGACTAAATTGATGTACTTTTTTAAATATGAAGGGTGACCCAAACGTAACCTTACCCATAATTGAGTGACCCAAATGTAACCTTTAATAATTGGGTGACACAAATATAACATTACCCATAATTGAGTGACCCAAATATAACTTTTAATAATTGGGTGATTCAAATGTAATACCCATAATTGAGTGACCTTTACCCTATTGCTTATTTAGGGAAGTAATATAAAAGTATCTATAATAAATATTATTTGAGAATATAACAATGTTATTTTTTTAACAATTTATCACGATGTTTATTTTTGCCAATTTAATCCGTTAGAATTAGACTTGTATATGGGTTGATTGGTTGTCTGGCCCAATTCAAATATAATTTAAATGAACTACAAAATGGTTTATTTAAATTTAATTATAAAATATATTAATAATGATATTAAATTATTTTTATAATTTTTAAATTAACATAATGGGTAATGCGGGATCAAGCTAGACCAATCCGAGTTCAGAATTAAATAATTTTTAATTCAAATCTAAATCTGACCCCACTACCACCTATATTCCAAATAAAATATGAATTTGCACATTTATTTGTCTTGTTCCTACAACAAATTGTATACATAATTGACAATATCATATATGACATGTAAAGAATATTAGTATATATATTAATTGTAATTGATACTATGAGTAATTGTTTTTTATATTATTTAATATATTAATTATACTAATAGTACGAAATATAAAATTTAGGTAGAATCCAACAGAAAGAGTTATATGAACTTTTATATTAATGTCTTCTAATTTAATATTGAAGTTTAATTTTATTACAAAATATTATAAAGACAATTTAATTACATGTTATTGAATAATTTTCTATTTTTTTAACCAAATGTTATAATTATATATTTTTATCAAATAAATTATGTAAATGTTACACTATAAAAACGAAACGTGTCTTGAATATAAATATTCATATAGGTTTATCTTGGACCAACCTCGACTTAATGTCGGGTTCCTGGTTTTCGTTATTTCCAAGTGATTTCATTTCAACCGGTCAATTGGTCTCCCAAGTACAAATGGAAAAAGGAAAAGAAGTTTCCCTAGCTTTCGGGAACCCTGTTTTTATCTGTTTTCTTACAACGGAATTCGTTTGGCTTTTTTTATTTTTATCGGCAAAAATAACTAGGGGTGGGCAAGATCGGCCACTCGGTTAATTTGTTTAAAATTAATCCTGGATTCGGTAACTATCGATTTCTGAAAATTAGAACTAGTCTCGTTTAGATCGGGTTCAAGATTTCAAGAACCTGTCTCGGTACTAGTAGGAACCAGTCCCAGTACTAGTGGGAACCGATATCAATAGTGGGTACCCGGTTAATTAGTCTATTATTAATAAAATTTGAGCAGCAAGAAAAAAAATTTCAACCATCAATAATAATATTAAATAACAAAGTCAGAATAGTGTAGGCTTGAAGGTTGAAGTCTTAAAACTAGTCACACTCATAATATTCATACACAAAGAGAAATAAAGGAGCGCCTTATGTTGCTTTCAACCTCTTCAACGTCATTCGGTACCAGACCAATACCGGGTAAAAATCCAGTCCCGATCCCGATTGCTATCGGGACCTAAATTTTGGATCTATTCTCGGTCTCACCGGAACCAATACCGGGTAAAAATTCACCGAATTTGGCCGGGTCCGGGACTGAGACCAGGTAATCAGGTTTTTTGTCCACCCCTAAAAATAACCATTGAATTAGTTCAGGCTCTGTATCCCGATTCCCGAACAATTAAGTCTTTGATTTTGTGTGCCTGATCATCTAAAAATTATTAAATGAATATGACACATTACCTTATTTATAGTCTCATTAAATAATTTTTTTCATCTTATTTTTTATACGACATAAATGACGTATTGAGTTGGGTCAATCTAATAATTTAAAATTTGTACAGAGGAAGACCCTAACTTTAGAGTTTAGCCTGCATAAATTCATCCAAGTGTATAGACAGAATAACCCATCCCTCTTTAAATTTTATATATTATTAGTGATGGAACGAGCTGGATTACTATGATTGGAATCTTAAGCTCCAACTCATTTTTTGGATCCATATGTATTAAATTTTGTTCAAATACAACTAATTTTAATAATGGAAAACATATAATTTATTATTAGTATAATTATCGATATTTGACGTACTATAAAAAATCTAAATAAAACACTATAAAAATATGTTACGAAAATCTAAATAAAACACTATAAACATATAATTTATGTCAACAAATGTTTGCTCTTGTTAACATCATTTCTCCTCGTTAAGTCATAAATTCAATACTCAACATAAATATTTATCTCTTTTCCTCCCCATAAATTATAGATACCGTTTAAAAAAATATGGTTTTACTATTTCAAATTTCTGATTTTACTCTATTTACTTGAGTAATATTTCACAATGCAGCGGAATTTAGAATCCTCATTCCTCCCCTAAATTACTTTTCGTGTCTGACAAGTCAATCAGACCAAGTCAAATATGCCGAATTGGTGCCCTAGGAAAGTTCATAGCTTATGAAAACCGGTTTTATTGCGCGTATAATAATAATAATAATAATAATAATAATAAGTTTTTTTTTTTGTTTTCTTACAACGTTATTATTAGTCGTTGTTTTTGAATAAAACAACACCATCCCCGAATGAGCCTACAACCTCTAATGATTCCACTTTTTATACTATATTTTTTAAAAGTTTGAATATGTCCGGTCTAAATATAATTATTTCAGTGATTTAAAATTTCTCGAAACATAATAGAAATTTGAAAATACCTAAAATAAGCGACCACATACTTTGCTCTTTTTTATACACGTAAACGATTTTTTAAATAATAAGATTTGCAATATTTTAATTTTTTTCTCTAAATGCATTTATGAATTACAAAGTTAGTGATACCTTTTAAAATATTGGTATCACCGAACTTAACAAATGGTTCAAGTGAAAAAAATAAATGATATTTATTTTAAGAGATTCGACTTTAATTATGTCTTTATCAAAAAGTTTAAAATATCTGCAAACATATATTACGTTGTGGTATCATGGTTGCTCTCCAACTGAATTTAAGCTTTGGACATTATAAATATGTAGTTCCAAAAAAAAAACTCTGAAACATAGGTTTGATCTTTTTAGTATTATGGTGTTTTATTTGGATATTTCTCCATCAATTTCAACTAAGTGATTAACGACGTCGTGACTTATTAAAAACATTAAAAATAAAAGAAATACAATAATAAATTTGTTCTTTGTTATTAAGAGAATATATAGAACTTAACCATGAGATTAAGTGAGATGGCAAGGCTCTTGTCTACCTTAACAAGTGGTCAATGGTTCAGTACTCTCCCTAAATATGGGGTAATTTTGAAATTTATGACCAATATCTACTTTTTGTATGAGCTAACAAGACGCTTATTGATATATTATAAATATAAATATTTTAAAGAACTCTTTTAATAAATAAGGTTAAGTTTTATCGTTACATATTATTTTATTTTTTTCTTTTCAAAGATCCTAAAAATAAAACATTGCAATTTAAGTAAACAAATTTCGGTTTATTATCAATTTATTTATAAGATTATAATTTTTAATACTAAAAAGTTATTTAGATATTTTGTTATTACAATTTATAATTATGTGTGTTAGTGTTTCTATGTGAAGGTTTATAAAGTTATTATTATTTTAATAAACTTTATATTTTTAAAAACTTTCAATAGTTCTTTAACAATTTTCTTGAAAAATACTGTATAAGTCATATGATAGAATTACAATACGTCAACGTGACAACAATATCTGAAAAATAACGAGATTTACCATTCAAAATTAATCAAAATATTTAATTGATTTAATTTTTCAATTTAAAAATTAAATTCGATGCAATAATTCAGAAGCAAAAGTATAAAGGTTTTAAACATCCATAAACCCACCAAATAAATTAGATAATCAAATTATAAAAGTCAATCAAATAAAAATGGAAATATCAATAGAATTAAAATATTCTAATGAATGGGATAAAAACAAATATCCAATAAAAATCTATAATTACTATATATAAACACAATATAAATAAATTACATTAATAATAAAACAAAAATTAGGTCGCCGCCTTGATTTTCTTCCAATTCCGGAGCCAATTATCTAAAATAAAAATTAAAAAAAAAATTCCAACCCGCCTCCACTGCTTCTTTGACCACTCTCTCCCTATTTGATAAACAGAAACATCACTAAAAAAAATAAAAACCCAAGAAAAAAAAAAGAAAAAGAAAGAATTCAAGAATCAAAAACCCATTCTACACAGATTGTTATTTTCTTCTCTTATTTCTCCATTATATATCCAATCCAATACAAATCTGTTTCCCTGTTTCTTCGTCTATGCTTGGCCTGCCCTAGATCTTAGCCTCTTTATTTCCGGTTTCTTTTTTTTTGCATCTTCGAAAATCCCGGAAATTTTAAGATTTCCTTCAATTTTCTTTGATCTTCTCCATTCATCAGGTACTTTTTTTTTCTTGATTTATTCTACTTGCTGCCTTGTTTTACTGTCTGTTTCCCCCTTCTTTTTTTTAAAGTAGAAAAAGCATGGTTTCGTTCTTTATGGTATTGATTATAGAGGGAAATTTAGTGTGAAAGTGTTCTTTTGTTAGATTTGAATTAGTCCAAGACTTTTGGTAGGCTGGAGCAGCGAGGTCGTCGATTGATGTTGACTTTTCTTGGCGACACGTTTCCCCTTATATTTTGTAGAAATATTTGGAAGGAAGATGACTGTGTTTGGTTTTAGTAATTAGGCAAATCCAGAACTTTGCATTTCTTTCTTAAATTCTTGCTATCTGTGTTGAATCAGTTGAAGATTTTTTGCTCTCTAGTGGTTTGATTATTACCCACTAAAAGAATTTTTATCTGTTTTGATTATAATTTCATTACCGAAGTTTTGGGGTTAAGGATTTGATCGGGTTTTTGTTGTTCTTGGTATTTCAGCCCTCGACTTTGTTTTGTTTTTTGTCGATTTTTGTTTCACAAACTGTGTTTCTAATGCTTTCCCTTGTGGTTTCCTTTCTCAGATCACAGTCGACTGACGATTGAAGGACCTGTTGTTGGTTGTTGAATTTGGGAACAGAGAGAATTGTATGAATAGAAAGCTGTGATCTTTGTACTAGATGAAGGGAGCTCAGACGTGGCGACCAGGCAGCATGAGTGATCTGCAGATCTTGCCCGGGTCTCGCCACCGCCCTCCATTGAAGAGGCCAACATGGATTATTTTCTTTCTTTCATTAGTTAGCATTTTTCTAGTTTGTGCTTACATCTATCCACCGAAAGGCAGTGCTGCTTGTTATGTATTTTCTTCTAGAGGTTGCAAGGTGCTTACTAATTGGCTTCCACCCTCACCTACAAGGGAATCGAGTGATGAGGAGATTGCATCACAAGTTGTGATTAGAGATATTTTGAATATTCCTACTGTCCTATCTGAAAAATCTAAAATCGCCTTCATGTTCTTAACTCCAAGTTCACTTCCTTTTGAGAAGCTTTGGGATATGTTCTTCCGTGTAAGTTATTACCTTTTCAGCCTTCCTCTTTTGTGTCATCATATTCTTTCATGGATATTTTTTAATCCCATTTGATATCATGATTATCATTCTTGAACTTGGCTTTCATGAACTGCTTTATTTTGAAGAAATTTTTACAAGGTTTCCAACAAGGTTGGTTGATCATATATGAAATCTACGATGTAACAGATGTTTGCTTAGAAATAATCACATCTTTTGTCTGCTAACGTCAAGTACCCTGCCCGTTTTGTGTTATAGGTTCTTGTCTGAACTGATATGTTTTGTTTATTTTTTTAATGGACCTTTGTTGGTGTAGATTCAAAAGTGCAGTGATTTATTTGTTTGAGAAATACTTGAATGAGTGGCAAGGGGCATACAATAGAACTGTTTTTCATAGCTATATCGTGTGCATTTATAGCAGGTGGGAAACCCTAGTTTGGGCCTGGATCATAGTGTTAATAGGGGGAAGCAAAGACTCTGGGTTTAAAGGGGATATTTTTTTATCTGTACCATTAGGTAATAGAGGGATAAGATGATTTTTTCTTTTAGAGCAGTCTACCAGTTTAACTATTGCTCTTAGATAGTTTGGACTCTTTCTTCATGATTTTCATTTTTTTTAATTACGGTTTCAAACCATTTTCTGGAGATTTCTTGGTTTAGCCTGTCAAAGATGATATTAACAGCTGAAGGTTTCTCACACCTTGACGGAACAGATAGTGGGACAGATATGGACAATCATATGAGTGGATCCTACGTTGAAATTGTTAAGAGACATTTTCATAATGCTTCTTAATATTTTGATATATAAGAATAAACTCATCGCTTAGTTTCAACTTTTCGAGAATATATAGGCAAATTAATGGAGAGTCAGTCATCATTAACTGGCTTTTGTTTTTAAAATAGTCTACCCTCCATTTATTTTTCTTTATTTAGCTTAGCTTAGCTTAGCTTAGCTTAGTCCAATGCAATGTATGTTGCAACTCAAGGTAGTCTACTAGCCTTGGGACCATAAATATAAATACAGTGATCTAGATTAATAACAAAAAGATTATGATACTAGAGAATTGTTATAAAAGGGCCTTTTGTGATAGTTAGTGTCTGTGCTGCATAAAAATGTAGATTGCATAATTTGTAAGATAGTGCCAATATTTGAAATGCTTAAGCTCAGGATGAAAATTAAGAACCATTTCAGGTCATTCATTAGTTTTAAAAGTAAAAAAATTAAATGTTGAGTTGGACGGGAGATTGGAGCTGTTTTATTATGCTATTCCATTCAGTCGTGCTGGTCAAAAAGTCAGGTCATTTCTGTTTAGTTCTTGCAGAAAGGAACGATAAAAATCTGCTTTTTTTTTTGCATTCATGGCTTATAAGATTATTAACCCTATAGCTTTGTTAACATTTTCTCATTTTTCCTGGCAGGGGCATGAGGGAAAATTTTCGGTTTATGTCCATGCATCAAAAGAAAAACCAGTTCATGTGAGCCGTTACTTTCTTAATCGGGAAATTCGCAGCGATGAGGTTAGTAACTTAGATTAGTTTGCTAATTGGTTGATATTTATCTCTTTCATTTTCCTTCTTTCCCCTGTCATATGATTTTTTATACTGGAATTATATTTCCATTGGAGATACATGCAAAGAATCTGAAATGTACAACGCTCAATAAAAAATATACTGTGGTTCATTCACTGTGGACTTGATAATGGCTCAAGCTGGAAACCTGATAGGCAACACCTTTATTTCAGTATGTCAGAGGGAAATGAGTAGACTGCTCTGTATCCTTCCTCGTCTGAAGCCTCGAGAGCCTATATTTGTTCATGTTTCTGCTTTATGAGTCCTGTCATAATTCCTAGCCCAGCTTTGTTTTTAGTTTAGGAAAATCTCTCCGAACGCAAAGACATTAGTGTAGCTCTTACCATGTCACACATGTTTCATGTTAAAGATTGTTAGTAATTATATATACATAATTTTACACTGATCTACTAGGTGCAATTCTTGTCTAGTTAGGTGCTTGCATGCGTGTTATTTTTAATTTCAAAATTTTGGTCAAGCTTTGTAATCTTAAAAAGCTGTTTGTCAATTACAACTATTATTATATGGGAATTCATCTATTTTTTGTTGACATGATCATTACTTTAGGATTTATTGTCCATGGTGGCATTTTGATATGTTTCTATCATGTTACTAGTGGCACAATTTGATGTCTGGTAACCCTTGGATTTATGGAGTTTGCAGGTTGTATGGGGAAAGATTACTATGGTTGATGCAGAGAGACGATTATTGGCACGTGCTCTAGAAGATCCCGATAACCAACATTTTGTGTTACTTTCTGATAGGTAAATATAGTTTTGTTATGCCCCCTCTCCAATCCCAAAGGATTTCTTAAGACTAACACCAACTTGTGATATTGCAGCTGTGTTCCATTGCATAGTTTTGACTATGTCTACGACTATCTGATGCATGCTAATATGAGTTTCGTTGACTGGTAAGTAAAATTTTAAGAGTGAATGGCAGGAATTCAGAGCACTGTTTTCCCTTGTTTGACATGTCATGTCTCCCCCTGCCAGCTTTTTGGATCCTGGTCCGCATGGAAATGGCAGGTATTCAGATCACATGTTACCTGAAGTAGAAAAGAAAGACTTCAGAAAGGGCGCACAGGTATGTCTGAATTGACATGATATAAAAGCCATTATTATTTATATAAACATACACTACAATAGGTCAATCTGAATTGGATCTGTAGCCGGGGCATGTTAATGAACTTTATCACACTGAACTCTTATGACAATATGATGCCATTGTATCTGTGCTGATGTTCTATATTTGTCAAATTTGATCCCCGATCCTCATAGTTGATGCATTTGTGTATTCCCATTTTGAATGTTCACTCTCCTGTCCAGCTACAAAGTCTCTCAGCATTCAAAATACCTCTTTAAACCAACTTATTTAGTGACTTTCTGTGGCAATAAATGAGTGAATTTTGTGCAGTGGTTCTCGATGAAGCGACAGCATGCTCTGATTGTTATGGCTGACAATCTTTACTACTCAAGGTTCAGGGATTACTGCAAGGTGAATTAGATCTTAAAATGTAGTTTGATAATCTGTTTTTCTAATATTCAAGAACTTCCTTTGATTTGTGGATGAGAGAGAGTTGGTTCATTTTATAATAGCGGAATTGTGTTTCAATATTGATAAGTAGAGCGATGAATAGTATTGAATAAAATTTGTTCAAGAACTTCCTTTGATTTATGGATGAGAGAGAGTTGGTTCATTTTATAATAGCGGAATTTTGTTTCAATATTGTTAAGTAGAGCATTGAATAGTGTTGAATAAAATATGTAAAGCCGCTTTAGGGATATAATAGACATTTTTGTATTCTCATTACTATCTGTTCAGTGAGGCAGGTCTCAGTTTGCATAATCAACATTTATCTATCTTAACTTTTAGGATATAATAAGCACTTTGGAAAGTGGAGTATTTTTTTACTAAATTTGGATTTATATAAATTTGATATCAGGTCAGATGCTATTTTTGGCATAATCTTAATCTGTTTAGGTTTATCCTGGTAGATTTCAAGGTTTCCTTTAGTTCCTTACACTGTATAACAAGCGCAGAACTAGAGGTTTTTTTTTTTGAGGTATCCTCTTAGGAGTGTTAATGATTTAAGATGCTCCCTTTTATTTTAAGAAAAAAAGAGTTAAGATGCTAATGAGCTACTCAAGTGTGGCTCGGAAAAAGCTTGAACTTGACTTTGTAATTGTCTAGCTGAGCTCTAGCAATGAAAGCCAAATTCAAGCCTATTAGTGCTTAAGGAAAGGCTAAACTTTTCTCTTCAAATGTACACTCTATCTTTGAAGTAACATATAATTAATGCACAAATTTTATGTTGCTGACTTCTTGTCATTCATATTCTTGATTATTACAGCCAGGTTTTGATGGCAAAAATTGCATTGCAGATGAGCATTACCTGCCAACCTTTTTCAGTGTGAGAATCACACTCTGGATCATGTTTCCTACTTTTCACTTTAGCTTCTACTAATTATTTTTGGTACCATCAGATGATTGATCCTGGAGGTATCGCCAACTGGTCCGTAACACATGTTGATTGGTCTGAGAGGAAGTGGCACCCTAAGTCATATAAGGCTCAGGATGTTACCGAGGGTCTTCTGCAGAATATTACGGTACTTGTACTTGTATTTGTCTTTTTATTTTTAAGTAACACCACTTGCTGCTTAACAGCTTTCCACCTCGGCTTTTGACTGATACACTGAGAATATTTGGTTCTTTCGTATGATGATGATAAATTCTCGCATTATTTGTCATCTGGAATACTATAGTAGACCTGGGTTGTCAATATTGATTAATTTTGCATTATATTTTTGCAGTCCATAGACTTGAGTATCCATGTTACAAGTGAAGCAAAGGTACACACTTCAAACACTTCCTCTCATGCTTTCACGACTTGGTAAAATTACGAGATTCTGAATGTAGTTTCATTTTCCCCGGTTGTTCGCAGAGTGTAAAACTGGTACAACCTTGCCTCTGGAATGGGATCAAACGGCCATGTTACCTATTTGCTAGGAAATTCTATCCCGAAACCGTAGATAAATTGATAACACTCCTCAATTTTGGACCGTGATTTCTTCGGTCGGTTTTTCTTGATCCTTCTGCTCCATCCTTGGTTTCTCACAGAGATTATATACATTTTGTAAATGGCCAATATTCGGCTACTGCAATTATCGAGTCCTAGGGCGACATGAAGAGCAGTTAGGATTGACTTGAATTAGGCCGGAGTGGAGGCTGATTGTTAGTGTTGCCTCCTTCCTTCCAGATGCATAATTCCTTGTCCATTTACCCCCCAATTTCAGCCGATCAATGCATTATTACTATTGCCATCATTATTATATATTTGAAAGTAGCGGGGGACTCATTTTTTTGTTGTGTAAAATTTGGAAACTAGACTGTTGCACTCTTTTTTTTCCCTGAAAAATATGAAGCTTAATTTTTAAATCCTTGCACATTGTTATATTTCTTCTCATTATCCAGTACAGATAATCCACACTTTTAAAGTACATCTATAAATGTAACCCTAATTAGTAGTCCGTATAGATTCAAAAATTATCTACCCTGAGAAAGTTGCTCCTGTGTTACTGTCTAAAGGCTATAAACCCCACGGAAGAGTCTCGGCTGTCCGACATTACCCTATTCCAACGACGGTCCAAACTGACTCTAGTTCGAGTTGTGCTTCAGAACTGATAGAAGAGAGGATTTCAGAGTACGGAGCTGAATCGGATTTGAGCAGCTCAAGATACGTTTTGATACTGGGCGACTCGATTATTTCGATGTACAACATTAGCCTTAATTCATTTGGATTGTTGTTGGAAGATGAATGAATCAGTATGCGAAAGGTTTCGTGCGGTTGGTTGATCGATCGTAAACTTATGAGCATGAATCTAGCAAATACAACAAAGAAACCGGTGCCTAATCGGACGAAAAAAGGGTAAGAGGTACCGAATCGGACACAACCAAGGAAACGAAGAAAAATCAAGAGGCTTGGACTTGCGCAAATTTAAAAATCAAGCACTAATTTTTAAAGTTGCGCAAGTCCGAACCTCTTAGGTGATGCTTTGATGCAAAGAACTGCCATTATCTTTGCTTCTAAGTGTACCAAATACGAAGTTGACTAATTTACTTTGGCAGAAAATCTATAAGTGAAGTAAGCATATATGAATGTTTCCAGTAGACAACATATTAATGTGTTTATATGAATTATATTTAAATTCGTTCAAATTCATAACCTCCATAATAATGATATCAATCGAACTAATTATCAATTGAGAAAGTATTTGAACTTTTACTTTTAAAACTTAGTAATAAATAAATGAAATATTATGGAAAAACACCTCTAGTGGCAGTATTAAAACATGAAAATGATATTGTACCAACCAATCACATATTTTCCGTCCAAATTGATATCATATTCATGGAGTACTTTGACCAAGTACATAAGATAAATACATAATATAAAATCAAATTGCAAATACTCAAGTGTCACATTTTCGATAGTAATTTCTCTAATTCAATTATTGTTTTAGTCTCTTGGTCAAACCAAATTTTGGGTTTAGTCCTTATATTCAAAATTATTTATCATTTATTTTTTGAAATATTAAATTATGCTAAATTTTAATATAGCAGAAGGGTCAAAATCATAATTTAACCATAGTTTTTTCAGCAAGTTGTTGGCCTGCATCTTTATCCTAATCTCTTACTTGAAAACGTGTATAATTAATAATTCAATCCATATAATATAAACACATAATTGAAGAGAGAAACAAAACGAAATGGGGTGTTGTTTATCTTCTTCTTTCTCCTGCAAAAACGCAGCTCCGAGCTCAGTTCGTCTGGTTCACTTTAATGGATACGTGGAGGACTTTGAGCATCCCGTCACGGCGAGTGAAGTCACCGGCCAGCCCCCAAGGCAATATCTCTGCACCGCCGCTCAGCTTTTATCGGCCGGCTCCCAGCCTTTGAACCCCGAGGCTCGGCTCCAGTCGGGCCAACTCTACTTTGTGCTGCCATGGTCGACCTTACGAGGCGACGTTTCTCCTCTTCATCTGGCGTCTGTAGTAAAGAGGCTTACGGCTCGAGCCAAATCCCATGACGGGTCGACGAAAACCATGCCGTTATCGGCCGTAAACGACCGGCCGAAAAGACGGGACACGACCAGGACCTGGAAGCCCATTTTGGATACCATTAGAGAAATGTCCTTTACCGGACGAACTGAATCCGATCTACAAGCCATGCATATTATTACGTCCGAAGTAGCTTCGAATTAAGATGATTGTATGAATTAATTTCGAATAAACTTCGGGTTTATTCGAAATTCTTTGTTCTGTATATCATATAAATTATATGTATATAGAAATGAATTTATGCAATGAAAGCAGTAGATTACAGAAATATCAAATGATGAACGGAACTTATTTAGTATTTTTTTTATTGGAAAGTTGACTTACTATTTGCCCACTATGGATTTTTTTTTAACTTTGCTTCAAGTAAAAATGAATTGAAATTTACAGGTTAAATGATATAGTTCACAAGTAGGTTTGACCTTAAATATATGTATATATAAATTGTAAGTGACTTCAAATATTAGGAAAGAGGAACAACAATTGGTCAAATGTTGAATTTTTCGTTGCCATAAAATGTCTGTTTCAGCGTTAAAAATGGTGATAAACGTCGGTTAAAAATCAAACCAGTGGTCGTTTGAGATTGTTGTGACCAGTAAACAGACGTTGGGGACAAAAAAAGACCTTAATTATATATTGATCATTTTCTAAAATCAAGTTTTGCTATTTTTACTCGAAATATCGAATATGATTATGCTTTTTTAATAGAATATGGGTATATGTTTTATACTAATGTTTGAATATATATTAACACTAAATATTGAATGCAAATGACACAAAAATGAAAGATCAAAATTCAAAGGTCGCACACAGAATGATTATAATACGAAAAATATTTGCATTTTTTTTTAAATCAAGATATTTGCATATTTGATATTTCCTTCCTTGTCATACTAACATAATAAAAGAGAATATATATATATATATATATCGTTTCAATTGGTTGATTCGAATTAGATAATATTAAAATATTTAATTTATTAAATATTGATCAATTAATTTAAATTGAATAGTATAAAAATTTGATGACCAATACATGAAATATTCGGTTGATGTCAATTATTTTTAGAATGGTGGCATTATTAAGGGTGGGAATTGTCGGGTACCTGGATTTCGAAGACTCGATTCATATGGGTACCTTAAATATCGTCTCGTGTCCCGGTCTTACTTATCCGGGTACCCGAAACACTCGGGAACCCGTCACTTTTTTTTACTTTTATAAAAAATATATATACTTGATAAAAGTTCAAATGATCAAACTTAAACAACATTAAAATTCATAATTTAATTAATTATCCATCTATTTTTTAAATTAAATATATATATATATATATTATAATTTATAAGTAATTAAAATTAAAATATAATATATATCTATAATCGGGTACTCGACTGGAACAATTTTTCGGCCCAAGCCCAACCCGAGTACCCGGAATAAATACCGGGTTGAGTACCCGACCCGAGAAAACAAAAAAAAAATCAGATAATTACCCGTCCAATTTATTTTGAATATTTTATACTAAATTTATAAAGTTTTTTTTTCAAAAAATTTTGGTGTTCAATAACACTCTTTTGCAAAATGTCTATATACACCACCAATATTTAAATTTCTAATTTTACTTAAACATTTATAATTTTATGTCACTAAACCAATTATTTTTTAGAAGGGGGAAATTACAACACCCGATCATTTCAATCACCTTAGACCTCAGCGGTCAGCTCCAACAATATAAAGAAAGAACAACCAAATCTATTGCACAGCAAGGGGGAAAAGGAATGCAGTTGAAAGGCATACAAGAATCAATAGCTAAACATTGGAAACACAGGATTCAACAACTGGAAATTATGATATACAATGCCGCAAGTATGATCGGTCGAGCCACTCGAGCGAAAAAGCTTCATTAGCATGTCAGATACACCTTCCATCAGTTTTAAAGGGACCCTTTCTCTTAACCCTTTTCTTCATCGTCTCGGCACATCTCGTAAATATGTTAGAGGCTTCAATCTTACCAGAGACCTTCATCTTACGAGCTAACTCCTCCAGTATGTCAGGTTTCCCGGCTCTAGAGAAATCGGCAACAAACTTGTCATAATCGAGCTGAGGAGCTTTCATTCCTTTCTCTAGCATTTCTTCTAAAAGTCTACATGCCTCTCCTGATCTACCTAGACAGATTAGCCCTCCGATGAAAACAGTGTACGAAACGTCATCGGGGCAGAACCCCTTTTCAGTCATCTCGTCCCAAATTGCACAACTCATGTCGTAGTTCCTGGAGTGGAAGAAAGATTTCATCATCATATTGAAAGTGTGAATTGTTGGTTGGATTCCGGTCTGAATCATCTTTTTGTATACCCTCATTGCATCATCCGGCATCCGTTGAGTTGTCAACAGTTTAATCAGGGCATTGTAGGTCCGACTATCGGGTGGACAACCCTTTTCTTGCATCTCCTTCAACAATCTGTAAACCATGTCCATATTTCTCTGATTTCCAAAACCAGTGATCAAACATGTGTAGACCGCTGCATCGGGTGGACATCCAGAATCATGCATCTCCTCAAAATATCGAACCGCTTCACCCATCTTCGCCTGCTTGCAAAACTCCCGAATCATAATCGTATAGCTGCAAACATTCGGAAAAGGCCCCTTAGTTTTCATAACCTCAAACAACTTCACCGCATGAGATGTCTTCCTACTCCTCAACAGCCCTTCAATCATAACATTATGAACGACAATATCCGGCTCGAAACCCTTATCAATCATCTCATTCCAAACCCTCCCTGCTTCCATTAAATTCTTCACCCTGCACCAACCATTGAGCAATATCGTATACGAACTTAAATTGGGCGTAAACCGGTCCCTCAACTTCTCAAAAAGCGTTTGTGCTTCTTTCGCGAGCTTAGCCCTCCCGAGACTCTCGAGCAAGCAATTAACAGTATCAACACCCGCTTTATATTTGTACTTCTTCATCAAATCAAAGATCCCGACCGCTTTCTTCCTCTCTTTTGCGGCCGCAAAAGCTTTGATGGCGATAATAAAAGTATCCATTGTCAAAACCCCTCTAACACCCATCTCTTCAAGCATTGCCAACATCGTCTCGAACTGCCTATTCTTTGCTAAAACATTCACCATCTTATTATAAGTCCTGGAATCATGTTCGAACCCCGGTTTTCGCCCGGCCCAACAGAAAAACCGAAAGGCCGGCTTCCTAGCATGCCGGAACCGTTCTAATACATCAATGACCAAATCATGAGTAAGATTAATCCCACATTCATCTAAAACAGCCTCCATGTTTCGGTCTAAGTCAAACAATTCGTCGATCACCTTGCATACTCTCTCAACCTCCTTTGGGTCCGACCTAGACTCAAAGCTAACAGATTCGATCTCGGTTTCGGATTCCGATTCCGAACCACCGTCAGTGACGCTAGAGAAACCCCTAAGATTCAAATCTAGAACTAGCATTTGTTCTTGTAAATTACGGAACGAAGCGGAGTGTGGCAAAAGAGATGGAATTTGACCAGTAAAACAACGGAGACTACAATAAGGAGAAGTATGAAGCAAACTAAGCAAGGGAAGAGACCTACCACAAGGAAACCACACTTGGGCTCCTCCACGTCGTCGTTTTTCTCGTGGTCTCGGTCTCTGACTGAGAATGAAAAGGTCCGCATTTGGTCCGCCATGGATGAATCTGCGACAAAACCCAGAGTTAAAATGTTGTCGGATGAAGCTCGTGGCGGCGGTGGCGGTGGCGGTGGCGGAAGTCCTAGGCGAAAGATACATTAAACCGCCATTAAAAAAACAGGAACAAAGAAACCGGAAAATGATGAAAGTGAAAGCTAATGGTTTTAGAGTCAGCCATTGTTGGGCTTTGTTGATGATCCTCCAAGGTCCCATTTATTTGGGCGGGTAAGTATTTTTGCAGACCTATAAATTGGGCTGCCATCTGTTTAGCCGTTTTAATTTTTATATATTTTTGTGATTTTTTTATAATTTTGGCCAACTTTATTTTTAATTTTTACATAGGTATATATTTTAAAAAAAATTATAATATGCTCATCCCCTTGTGTCCTGGTGACAAAGGTATATGTTTATCATCCATTGAGACCCGGGTTCGAGCACCAGTAGTGCATATTGTGTGTGTCGTCTTTGAAAAGATTAAGAAAGTTGAACAGATGCTACCCTTATATTACACCAACATATTTAAAAATCATATATATATATATATATATATATATATATATATATATTATAGTATGATATTCCTTTAAAAAAAATAAATTAACCGTTTTTTACAAGAACAAAAAGTTGAATTCATTAGAAGGGAAGATGCAATTTATATAAATTTGATGATCAAATCTATCGCAATGATGGTTGCACAAACGTTGAACTATCATAAAAATAGATAAAAATAATTCCCCTGAGAGAGATAAAAAAAAATACAATAAAATGTGTAAAACTATATACAAAATACTAGAGATTTTTATCCAGGACTAAAACCAAAAGGAAAAAAAAAAGTGAGACAATATCACGAAGCTGCCATTGGAGTCAACATTCTCGAAAAAACTAATACCTATGAATTTTGATATACTATCGATAAAAAAATAATTTCACAATATATATATATATATAGAAGATACTAAATATGTTTTTTTGACATATTTTAAATCAGAACATTAGCATTTAAATTGATTTTACTAATTGAAAGAAAAAAACCAATGATTACTGGGTTGGCCTACGGTTTTTATATGGAGCGTAAGATGGGTCCCATCACCCATGACAGATCCGGGCTCTAATTGGAGCAAATAAATAAGGTTATCGCTTGGTGAATTGGTGGAGTGGTCACTCACTCATATTTGTTGGGCATAATGCATTAAACATGGTACATATGATCACGACTTATGATTGCACATCCTTTTAGGAGACCTAATTATTCTCCTACTAATAATGTTTTAATGAAAATTTGGATCGAATCATCATTATCAACAAGGGTCGAATGTAATAACAATGCACATTGTATTTTTAAATAAAAATAATATTAAATATTTTATTTATTAATATTTAAAATTCAATATAAAAATGGATTAAGAATTGATTTAATTGATATAGATAATCAATTTTAAAAACTATTTATTGTGTTTTATACATGATTTAAGTGGTAAATAAGTGCTTAAATTCTATATTTTTTAGATAAGTGCCTAAAGTGTTTTTCAAGTTAAATAGGCGCCTAACGTTTTCAACGTTACTTAAATAGGTGCTTCGTCGTTATTGTCCGTTAATTTTTATCGTTAACTTCCGTTATCTGTCACATGTCAGCTTCTTAAAATTTTGAAATTATATTTTAAAATAAATTTTAAAAAACTTAATAAAAAATAACCATAAAATTCACAAAATAGCCCCAAAATTTTTGAAATCCTTAACACCCAAAAACTAAAATCTCGATTTTACTCGATTTCACCGTTGATTGCCACGTCAGCTTCCATCACATCCTTCGCCAGACCATTACGACCATTTACCTCATCACTTCGTTGTCGAAAATCGACCGACGCCGTGTGAAATACCGAAATCGTCGAATGGTTCATTCGAATTATTCACGACGAACGACGACACAACGAACGATGAACGATGCATGAGTTGTTCGGCAAGTCGATGACGCTTCATTTCGTCGCCGGAAACGTGAACAACGTCGGTGAGAGTGGTCGAATTTGGATATTTAAGGATTTGGGGACTATTTGAGATTATTTAAAAAATAGGATATTTTAAAAATGATTTATTAAAAAAATAAAATTTAAAAAAAGTTTAATACTACATTGAGTCATATTTTTATTGGATAACGATATTTTTTAACGACTGTTAACGGTAAAACACTTAAATAAAAACTTAAAAACGTTAAGTACTAATTTGGCCAACAATATTTTAAACACATATCTAAAAAATTATATTTTTGGAATTTTTTTGCCATTATTTCTGTACCATAATTTCAAATGGTAATAATAATTTAAGCACCATCTTGTACGCCAGTACGAGACGGTGGGCTGCCGGGTCCACCAAGCAATTTCGGTGAGGGTGAAATTTATTTATTAATTAATTTAAGTTAAGTATTTTGAGCAATTCTTTCAAATTAATTTTTTATTCACAATCTTAAATTTTAAACTATTAGTTTATTTGATAATCTAACGTATAATTTTACTTGATCAACTAGCAATATAAATGATAATTTTTTATTTCTGATCTTATAAATATAATTGTATATAAATTATTATAAATAAATAAAACTTAGATTTTATGATGGGATTTTGCATTGGCTAACAAGTAAAGTAACAAACAAACAAACATGTTATATTTTGCTAGTATTTTATGTCTCTTTCATTATTATTATTATTATTATTATTATTATTATTATTATTATTATTATTATTATTATTATTATTATTATTATTATTATTATTATTATCTCTCTAAAAATGGGGAAAAGAGAGAGAGAGAAATGAACGCTTGAATGCTGGTTATTGCTCCAAGAAAAAATTCCCTTTTTTGTTTCAATGGTTTTGGTCTCCCAAATCCAGGAGTAAACGGTTTCTCCTTTTGTCTAATTGTTTGGTGTTTTTGATCGCGAGAAATGAGCAAAGAGATTTTAAAGGAAGAAGCGCCGTCATCGTCCGGCGTCGCTCCGGCTGAAAGTCGTGCTTTTGCTGGTCTGAGAGGCGTTCAATGGCGTATCAATCTCGGAATTTTACCTCCTTCATCTTCAATTGATCATCTTCGAAGGGTAACAGCTGATTCTCGCAGAAGGTAGCCCTCACATCTTTTCCTTTCCCTTTTTCATCAAGAAAATTTTAGCACCAGAGAGCTCCTTTTTATTGTACAGATTACTATAACTTGATCCTTTTTTTTGTATAATTTTTATAATTTAAAATATGTTGTTCATTGCTTCAGCTAATTCTAGCTTAAATTTTATAGAAAATGATAACTTTCTGTCTCCGAGTTTTCAAGGGATTTTACAATAATCATGGCATTTACTACAGTTTTATTTATATTTTTACATTTTTCGGATTTAAGAACTAACTGCTGTAGTCTCAAATCTCTGGTTTTATGGGAATTCAGATATGCTGGTTTGAGGAGGCGGCTGCTAGTGGATCCACACGTTCCCAAAGATGGAGCGAGCAATTCTCCCGATCTTGTTATGGATAATCCACTCTCACAAAACCCTGGTAATTGTAATTTTTCTGCTTTCTTTTGCTGCATTGCTATGATTTCTAGTTCACTGTTCACCAGTTATTATACACTAGTTTTTGTTTGAACCAGTACTGTTGTTTGTACCTTGCTATCTTATCTTGATTGATGCTGAGTTCGTGTGAATAGTGTTTATGTGTCCGGTGTCCGTTTCAGCTGCACAAAAATGAAGCAAATCTCTTTTGCTCCTTTTACACCCTATCCTGATCGGTTGTTTTTCAAGCCAGGAATTGTAATTATTCTTTGTCGGTGTAAAATAAAATTAGACCGGCCTAAATGATTGGGACGTTCTTCTATGAGCAAATTTACTGTGGTTTCACCCTGTTTTACGATGTTAGGTGTTTGTCGTTTGATCTCTATTTAAACCATAGCTAATTCTTCATGCAGACAGCACATGGAGTCAATTCTTTCGGAATGCTGAGCTGGAAAAGATGGTTAACCAGGATTTATCACGATTATACCCGGAGCATGAAAGCTACTTCCACACACCCGGATGTCAGGGAATGTTGAGACGAATATTGTTACTGTGGTGCCTTAGACACCCAGAGTGTGGTTATAGACAAGGTATTTTGTTAACCGCTTTGCACATGTGTTATTATTTTTCATGGTACCCCGTTGTAGATTTTGAAAAATGGAAGGAGCAATGCCATGCAATAGTAAATATTGACTGTGTTTTCAAGGGTTTGAATCCTAATGTTTAAGACATAAAAGTAATACGGTTGTGGTTATCTTAGGTGAAGGCTAGTTGGAGTCGGTAATTCAATTTTAATTTCGTAGTAGGCAATGAAAAACCTCTGGATTTTGAGCACAATGTTTTGGGTCTACTAACTTTAACTCGTACTATCATTACTATGCGAGGACCAAGCTGTCTCTTTATCTGCTTCTCTTTCTTGCTTATTTGTAGGAATGCATGAACTCTTGGCTCCTTTGCTGTATGTTCTCCATGTTGATGTTGAGCGACTCTCAGAAGTGCGGAAGCTATATGAAGACCAGTTCGTTGACAAATTTGATGGATTCCCATTTGAAGAAAATGGCGGCGCTTACAATTTTGATTTTAAGAAGTTTTCAGATTATATGGAAGATGAGATTGGATCTCAAGGCAATTCAAAGAAAGTCTGCAGTCTTTATGAGCTTGATCCTGAGATACAGGCCATTGTATTGCTAAGTGATGCTTACGGAGCTGAAGGTGAACTTGGTATTGTCTTGTCTGAGAAATTTATGGAACATGATGCCTACTGTATGTTTGATGCTCTCATGATTGGGGCACGTGGTTCAGTTGCTATGGCAGATTTTTTTGCTTCCTTTCCTGCAGCAGAGTCCCAAAGTGGCTTGCCCCCTGTCATTGAAGCCTCAGCTGCACTATATCATTTACTGTCAATCGTTGGTTCATCTCTGCATACCCATCTTGTCGAGCTTGGTGTTGAACCACAGTATTTTGCACTTCGCTGGTTGCGGGTTTTATTTGGACGGGAATTTTCACTTCAAAATCTCTTAGTTATATGGGATGAGATTTTCTCAGAGGATAATAGCCCACTTGATAAAGTTTCTGTGGACAATGACCATTTCAGTTTTAAACTACTAAATTCACGCCGTGGAGCATTAATTGCTGCTATGGCAGTCTCTATGATACTTTATCTGAGATCTTCCTTGCTTGCCACTGAAACTGCAACTTCTTGTCTTCAGAGACTATTGAAATTTCCAGAGAGTATAAATCTGAAAAAACTTATAGAGAAGGCGAAGTCACTACAGATACTTGCATTGGAATCTAACAAAGCATCGTTGTCGTCTGCTTTTGGTGGAGCTTATAACTGCACGAAATCTCCAATGAGCAGTCGCAATGTTCCATCTGTTTTAGTTTCTCCAAAAACTGCTCTAAGCCTGCTGCCTGACAGCTACTGGGAAGAAAAGTGGAGAGTACTGCATAAGGCAGAAGAGCTAAAGCAAAATAGTTTAGGAAAGCATACTCCAAGTGGGAAAAAGAGATGGGCTGAAAGAATAAAGTTTGGCCTAAGTAGAACTGAATCTTGCCCTGCCCCTGCAAGAGAAGAAAAATGCAAAAAGGACCGTCATTCTGTTAGGCGTAATTTGATTGATGATTTGTCTAAGCAGCTTGGTTTGGAGGAGGATGCTGAAAAGGGAGGTTGTTTCGAGGCTTCTAATTTAGAGGACCGTCATTCTGTAGAGGTTCAAGGGGAGGGACAAAATTGTGCTATCAATGGGTCGATTTGCACAGCAGAGGATAGATGTGAGAACGGAAGTGGAGCCGTTGTCAGTGAAGAGAACTCGTCTTTTTTTCCTGACCCTCCAAGTCCTCCTGGTTGTGGCATTAATGACCATGAAAATGACACAGAAAAGAGTAGTGTTGCATCAAATTTATCCGTAGATGATAATGACGATCTCCAGCGGAGGAGCCCAGAAGATTCACCGCATCAGGTTTCCCTTCCTCCCGAAGACGTCTCTCCAAGTCCTCTGCATGAAAACGAATCTTCAGGGAAGACCTCATCTACGAAGGAGAGAAGGAATCTTTCAGGTAAATTCCAGTGGTTTCGGAAGTTTGGACGAAGCAGTGTTGGCGAGGAGACATCCGATAAACGAGGAGGTACCAATGAGGCTGCAAAACCTCCTATTCATGATGGTAAGCGCAGTACAGCAGACTCATCTGCTGCCACTGCTTCTTGTAACCCGCATCCCACCAGCATGGACCAAAATATGATGGGAACATTGAAGAATCTTGGGCAGGCAATGCTCGACCACATCCAGGTAACATTCTGGTGG
This sequence comes from Hibiscus tridactylites, assembly GCA_958450335.1. NCBI lineage: Eukaryota > Viridiplantae > Streptophyta > Magnoliopsida > Malvales > Malvaceae > Hibiscus > Hibiscus tridactylites. Next base: position 664,659 of record OY288271.1, read on the forward strand.
TTTTAACTGTTGAAGGAAAATGTTCATTGTCAAATAGAACCGGCCATGGAATCGTCGAATGACCGTGTTTTAATTTGCAGGTTCTGGAGTCAGTTTTCCAGCAAGATCAAGGTCAAGTAGGATCATTGGATAATTTATCCAAAAACATTCTAGTTGGCAAAGGACAAGTTACAGCCATTACAGCTCTCAAGGAGCTTCGAAAGATAAGCAATCTTTTATCAGAGATGTGAGATACTTTTGTTTCCTTTTCCATTTAATGTAACCTGTATATACTCATGTAATTACACCATTTTTTGATGCTAATAAAACATGTTTTGTTGGTGTCTTGATTCCTTGGCCTCAATAAAATATTTAATGAATAATATTTTTAAAATTTTATTTAATTCAAATACAAATAGTAATGCTTATAGATTTGATGCAAATGATAAAAAATTGATGAATGAAAAGGAATCCGCATTCCATTTGCATACAATTTCAAGTATCCTATCAACTTCATAAAGCATGCTGGTTTGTAAATAAAACAGAAAGGCCTCTTGCAGATGCAGTATACTTACCTATATAAACATTAGTTTCTACTCTTCCTTTTTTTTCTTAAATGATTTAGCAAGGAAAAGAACATTGGTTCTGTAAAGTATGACCTATTCTATGTTGTGGAAACCCGGAAGAAGAGACGTGATGAAGCCGAAAACAATCATCTGGATTTCCTTAACAATTCCCCACCATTGATTTCCAGGATTTCCTAAAGCGGGGTCTGCTTCATTCTCATTCTCAACAGCCTGATTACCATCATCTGCTGGCCGGTTCTCGTTCTCTGCTCCTGCTTGTTCCACAAATCCAAGATGTTAAATAAATAACAAATATGTAGAATCACATCAAGTATCGGCATATCAGAATCAACAACCTCGATACTACAAGGTAAAATCTGTGTTTCGCTTGCATATAAAGCAGCGGAAGGCTAGTGTCCACCAACAAGACGGATTTTCTTGCATGAACTTAACCATCTATGTTTAGCTAGTTGTCTCAAGACTGCATGCCTAACTAGGAAGTTTACTTGAGATTTAACTTTGTTGCTCATCATTAAACGATTTATCTTAGTAGCTACGTTAATCTAATTCTTCATTTTTCTTAAAGTACTCAAGTCCAATGCACATATGGACACTAGGGATACGACCCTTGAAGAATCCTACAAATAAATGGAAAATCTTAAGAAAAAATACACATGCCCATACCAGAATACCAGATACAAACTAGTATTCAACAACCCCAGATGGTATATGTTGTTGCAAAAAAAAAAAACGTATAAAAATATGCAAGTAATTAAGTTTAATACCATATACCGTGCTTAGATACCCACAATCACACTTGGGAAAAAAAATATGAACGGAAGGCTGAATGAATTTCAATTCACAAAAAAGAAACATCAAAAAAATTACCGGCCAAAGCCGCATTTTCATCGCCCTGCCTTCCAGCAGCAGGAATATTCTCTGCTCTAGCAGCAGGCCGAGGCGGATGAGGAGGTGCGGCTGCCCTCTGCATGCCTTGGGAAAGCCACCTTATCAATGGTGTGAGAGCTCCAGTTTGATATCTGCAAGAAACCAATGTATGTTAATGTTACACAGAGAAGTATGGACTAACTTTAGAATTTAGAATACTGCAGAAAACAATTGTCATCGTTTATCTCAGCTGGGAAAAAAATGTGGAAGTTATTAGTCTAAACTCTAAGGCCGTTAGTGAAGTATATGTCATTCCAACGATAGAAATGCCCGCCTTCACCCACCCCCCAAAGAATGGATCACAATTTCTTTCAAAGAAAAACTCACATTCTCCATTCTACAGAAAAAATACTTCTTCCAAAACTCTTACTAATACCCAATGACCCATCAAGCCAGAACAACCCAATCAGTACAAAGATGGTCAAAAGCAGGATTCTAGGGCTTGTATCTTAGCTTAAACTAAATAATCAGGAAAATAGCAGTTCTGAATTCCAATGTGCAGAGCTAGTGTCAAGTGCAAAACAATAAGAAGTTCAGAACTTACAAATAGACAAGTGAAGCAAAGAACACAAGAACAGCCAGCCTCTGTCTTGATCCATCTTGGTTGAACAAAAATATTACAGCTGCTAGCTTAAGTATGAGCAACAAATCCAGCTGAAATGCAATTTGGAATCTTCTTACAACAACTTGTCTTTGGGGTCCTACCTGCTGCTGTTGATGTTGGGGTTGTTGTGCTCCTTGACCTTGCTCCTCAACCGTGCCCCCCGCCTCCGTCACAGAACGTCTGATAATAGAAACCATGCAACAAAGTAAGATAAAAAGCAATCAATAACAAGCTTCAAGTTACTTACAATCCTTTTTGCCATAAAAATATGCATCATCATGCCATTTACCAATCCCCCCCAGCTGAAAATGATCTGGAGTTAAACTAAATGTTTGCTTACTAAAATACTTTTTCTGTCATAGCACTCTATCTATATCAATGTCCTTCAAGTGTTGAGCTAATCTAGTGAAATCCACCAACATTTTTAAAGTATATTAAAATAATTTCCAGAGAAAACTAGGGATTTTTCGTTCTCCAAATTTCAAAATCAGTGGAACGCTTGCCAGTCAAAATAGATTACAACTAGGGTAGTTAAAGGATTAGCATACATTTTTTGGCACTGTAATTATTAAGATGACAAGCTTTTGATCTATATCTTCTAATAAACATGTCAGACTTTGTAAGGAGTAAAAACTTAAGAATTTAGACTAGAGCTTCTAAAGTTATACCTAAGATGAAATCTTCTAAAAATTAAAATCACTTCAAATTTAGGAAACAATATACATCTAGGGAAAGCACATTTCAACAAACATAGCCAGAAATATTCATTACAAACTACGAACATAACCCAGGTTCCTCAAGAGGAGTAAAGGCAAAGGGAGGATGGGAATTAACACAAGTTAGAACCATTAACACTGATAGCATCGGGAGATCTGAATCGGACATCAGAGATGATTTTTCTTTCAGTGCCAGTTAGCAAATCCATTTTCTTCCTACAATGGCAGAAATCCCCTTCCTAGAAAATAACAAAACGAGGCTCCTAATTGTTTGGTAACGGAAGCTCCCTCAAAAGCTTGTGATCGGTGCTGAATGTTGTAACAATAAAAGGAAAGGTGACAGGCAGGTTATAGTGATGGAAAAAAAGACGGCGACGAGGATGAAATTTGCAATCTAATACATACATCAACTGGCTTGAGCATGAATTATCATAAAAAAATAATCAAACATACCCTAATCCAATGGAATGGTAGGTGGGCATCCTCATTTTAACAGAACAAAGATAAAGTACAGAAATATACAAGCTACATATTTACTTACGTAGGTATATTATAGGTAAGGGGAATGAGGTTGTTAGATGGAATTCCGGCAATATGTCCCATAAATGGTTGGACAGGAACAGCATAAATGCCTGCTCCACGGTTCATCTGTTCCTGGTTTTGTAATGAAGCTAATCCCGGGACAATTCCAGGATACATAACTGGAAACATCTGAAAATCACCATTTTGAAAAGCTGGAACACCAAAGTATCCAGGAACCTGCAACATAAAAGCCATATTAAGAGGGAAGAAAATAAAATTATAGACAAAGCACAAGTGAATAAAAAAAATAACATTACAGAACTCTCATCTACAAATTTTAGTATCCACCAAATAAAACATCACAGGAGCTAACTGGATTCAATTTAGAAAAAATAACATTAAAGAACTCTCATCTACAGAAAAAAGGTCCATTTTCATGAACACGAATTCAATCCAATCTCAATTGGACAAATAAATCTCGGGCAAACAAATTATCTAATTTGGAAAAATTAATAATAATCAAAGTTATTGTGTTAAAAAAATAACTTTAACTCAAAACATATGATATCATCGGCCAATAATCTGCAGAAGATACAGCTAGAACTCAGATCTCATAACTCTTAGAAATCAGATAAGTCAAAATCAAAACCATCATTTTATATCCACCCAAATGAAAAACCCAATGTTTTATATCGACTAAATTGGGGGAACTAAGAAATACCCAGAAAAATTCAACCCCATAAGACAGCGAAATTACCAAGTTACAAATTGAACAACAAATTATTCTTCTCAGCCAACCAAAAAGGAAAAAGAAAAATAACAATTGAATTGAATGGATAAATCATTAAAAGAAAAATGGGAAATGAAGATGAAAACCTGGGCCTGAGATATTTTTGCAGTGTTGACGGAGGTTTCAGATTGTTCAGCCATTACGAGGGGAATGAAATTCAAATCACCTCGATGTTTCTAAATTTCAAGCACTAATATTTTGTCGGATTAATTTTGTAAAAACCTTTTCTTTTCCTCGAGTTTGTTTTTCTTTTAAATAGTTTCGAATTGTTATTTACAAAATTACAAAAGATGCTCTCAAAGTTTGTATATTTTATTATTTGGTCTTTTATTTTTGGGTAATCTTCACCAGTGGTCCCTTTCGTTTAGGGTGTGTTTTATTTTGGTCACCAGAATTCAAAAAAAATTATTCTGGTCACTTACGTTTAGAATCGTTTCTATTTTGGTCCCTTAGCCGTTAGTCTCCGTTACTTTAAAAAAATAATTTTTAATTTAACCCCCAAACTTTCAAAATTTTATTTTTCACCATCTTCCCCAAAAAATATAAAACTAAAACCCCATAAAATTGAATCAATGACTATAACCCACAACTACAACCCATTCTCCCAAGATTAAAATTAAATCAAAGGCTATAACCCATTCTTGCCAACTCATTCGACACAAAATTTGGATTCCAAAATTTTATTTTTGTTCTCGAGTTTCAGACTTCAAAAATTTGCTTGCTTCATGTCATTTGTCTATATCAGTGCTGCAAAACCCTTCAAAGCAGCCTTGCTCTTGAGCGCAAGCAAGACGCAGGATCTTTCCAAGGTCTCAAACCTTAAATATAGATAAACCATCCACTGTGGGTTCCTTTGAACCTGAAGAACTTCCTTCAGTAAGGGCATTATCCTTCTTGCGATTCATGACAACGATTGAATTAGGATTTTTGTGAATTGTCTCTACACTCTTGGAAAAGCATTTAGCTTCAGAATAACCCAAGTCAACAGCTTCAGTATAAGATACAATACGAAAGGTGTACTCGGTACAGGGCTGTAGATTAGCTATCGAAATCCTTCTCTGAGTTCTTGGAAAGACACAGATTGATTTTTTTGTATGTGTCTTATCTCTACTCTTGAAATACCAGAGCTTATAGCCTTCAATCTCATCAGATGATGCAGTAGCCAGTTCAATTAGAATAATTACAACAGATGACAAAGTTACTTCTTCAAATAAAAACCTGCAAGCAGCAGGACGCAAATCTGCCTTCAGTCTCTACTCTTGAAATACACAGATTGTTACTCGTATAACTAACTTCAAAATAACCAATAAGAAAAAGAAGGCACTGCAGGTTCTAACCTTGGCACTTTGGGTTAGTGTTAATGGTTGTCAACCACTCATCTGCTTTTTCAATTGCAAGAGAGCATAGTTTATGTATATCACCAGCAATAGAAAGCCTGCTGACAAGTCCCCGTTCCATTTTGGCAGAAACACCATTCACAGGGCCTATTGCTGACGAAGTTATAGCCATTGATTTAATTTTAATCTTGGGGGAATGGGTTGTAGTTGTGGGTTATAGTCATTGATTTAATTTTATGGGGTTTTAGTTTTATAATTTTTGGGGAAGATGGTGAAAAATAAAATTTTGAAAGTTTGGGGGTTAAATTAGAAACTATTTTTTAAAGTAACGGAGACTAACGGCTAAGGGACCAAAATAGAAACGATTCTAAACGTAAGTGACCAGAATAATCTTTTTTGAATTCTGGTGACCAAAATAGAACACACCATAAACGAAAGGGACCACTGATGAAGATTACCCTTTATTTTTTTGATTCAATATGTCTTTAACGTTTGTTTTCCATTTGCCCCTTATTCTTTTTTTGGTGCAAATATGGTCTCTAACATTTTAATTTGGTCTAAATATGTCATTTTAGATGAAAACTGTTAGTCAACTGGCGTTCAACAGTTGATGCTGAATGTACTCGCCATATATTAAGATCTGTTGATGCCACGTCAAGTTTTTTTATAGGTCGTTGACCGTCAGTTGATTATCAGTTTACATTCAACAGGGGCGTATTTAGACCAAATTAAAACATTAAGGGGCATATTTGGACTATAAATAAAAACTGTTAGTAAAAAGACGTTGACCATCTGAGAATGATATAACATGTTAATGTGTCATGAGGAATGATGTGGCATTTATCGCGTGTAAAGTGACGTTACATGATACTCACTAAAAAAATAACACGTGTCAACTTTTAGCTAAATCATTAGGCTAAGTCACTCGATTAATCTACGATAAGTTGAAAATTTTGTGTGATTTTCAAATTTCAAATTATAACGAGTTGAGCCCAACTTTTCTTTTCTATTTTTTATTGCTGCCTATAATAAATATGCACCCATTTTTTTAAGGGGAAAAAATTAAAATCACGCGATCTAAGTGAGATGCAAAGAGATTAATAGGAACCCAAGATAAAATATAGATAATTTATCAATAAAGTACCGTCGTTGGTGTCGGAATAGTCGTTATTTACACTATCGATTCACATCTTATTTTTTTACATTCGATCTAGACGCCGTTCACAAGAAACCTTTATCACTGTAACAATTGTTGTCAAACTTATTTTTCTCTTCAATGAAACAAAAGAAAAAATTAGTCGACATTCAAAAACAAACAATATAAGGCTGTAAGTATGTTCATCTTGAATCTCTTTTATAACTTGTGTTATTAAATAAGTTTAGGAATTATTTTGCTGCAATCGATTGGGAAAATTATATGGCCATTATTTTTTTTCTTAATTATGAATTAAATTGATAATATATAAGTTTCGATAGTTAAAATCATCATAGTAAAAAGTTATGTCAGACATTTGTTTAAATTTTAATAGAAGAGTGATTTGATTGTAATCAAATTTCAAATTGATAAACTCAATTGTAGGTTTCAATAATTGACTAAAATATTAATTGATTTGATAAATTTTTTAGTAATTTTTAATAACTGAATGACTAAATATAATTTTACTCGTAATTTAAATTTAATGATATTTAAAATATAGTTTGCCAACGAATTCTCTCTCAGGAACGAAAACATCTCCCTATTTGGTTGTTTTAGTCGCCGGCCGTCTCCGCCGTCGCCAGGCATCCGGTAAAGATACCCTGTTATCTTCTTCTTCTTCTATTCAAGAACACGTGATTTTCAACGAAATCGATAATGAAGCCATTTCAAACCCTAGCTCGACATTATTCCCCAAATCAGATTGCAGTTTTGGACCTGCCTTGGAATCTGAACAATCATCACTTCCCATCTCTCCGCAATCGAAAATCCTAAATATTTTCGAATAAAAATTCCTTTGTTCAAGCAATTCAAGCCAAAAGCTAAAGAAAATGTTCCAAGCCTCCTCAGATCCTTAAATATTCGCCCAAAAAAAATCTTATTTAGCAGCTAAAACGGATAGAGGTTTAAACAAGTTATCATATTCTCTCTCTAGTGAACCGAAACCAATTAGGGAATATCTTTTTTATAAGAATTGAAATAAGGAAAATATAAGCAAGGAAGGTAAAGATAGAGAGAATTTGGGTAAAACAGACCCGAGAGAGTAAAATCAGTGACTACGGAGCCTTTCAATAAAAGATGGCCTTGTCTAAACAGAAAACGACATTTTATTTTCCATCATTTTCGATTCTTTTTACCTGCTACTAGACAAGGCCATCTCCAGAGCATGTCTAAACAGAAAACGACATTTTATTTTCCATCATTTTCGATTCTTTTTACCTGCTACTAGAGAAGGCCATCTCCAGAGCAAGCAGACTTCGCCCATCTTTACTCTTCGTCTCTGTACGGGCTCGTTTCTTTAGCAGCAACTTCAAACAACGCGCCGCGTGAGCCTCTGCCGCCGCCTGCAACACCGTCATTTTCGTCTCCGTGTCAACCCCATTCACCAGCGGAAGAAAGTCGGTTCCCACTTCACCGTTGAGCAGCGACGTGGCGCATTCGATAGCGTCGAAGTAACAACAGAGAAGGAGAAGCTTCAACGCAACGCCTCTTCGGCTCGAAGGATCGTCATCCAAGTCGTCGACGAGTTGACGCGAGTGAATCAAGAAGAGATTCCTGTCGTCTTGTGCGACCGAGTCGATGAGGACGGCTTCTAGGTTGAGTAGTGTTGCTTTTAATGGCGTTAAGTTTTGAAAAAATCTTGAAAAGTAATGAAGCGAAGGGAAGCTGAAAATCGTAGGAAAAAAATGGCAAAATTTTAACATCAAAAAATAAAATAAGAAATGATATGAAATTTCCGAACTTGTTTGGCAGCTCAGCACTGAGAGAAAATAGAAATGTGGTTACTTTTTTAGCTAACCAAACAACAAAATGAGCTTCATCCTTTGTTTTTTCTTATAAAACTTGAAGTTTCAAACAAAATTGCAAAGAAAAAACTGAATAATAGTAAAACTTCAAAAAGAAAACTGTAGCACTTTTTGAAAATTTTCCGAATCGAATTTCTTTTTGACATCTTTCATACTGAAAATAAATAATCGAAGCTTTATTTTGCGATTAATTTAAGCAAAAGAGAAGATTATCGCACCGGATCCATCGGCAAGGAAAGAAAGCCCTAAATGTTGAGCTCCAAAATCAGTTTCGACGGCAATACCTCCGTTATCAACACCAAACAAAAATAAGGCTGCAAATTTATTGAGCATTAATGAGAAAGGTCCAAGGTTGAGGAGGTTGTTTGATCAAATTTATTGAGCATTAATGAGGTTGTTTGATAATAAAAAAAGTTGAGGAGGTTGACCTGAAAATGCTGATATTCCATGGCCATGCAGCACATAAAAATGTAAGCTAAATATTTCACTAATATAAGCATAGGTGAACAACTTGATCTTAGAGATAAGAGAGCTACTAATATTACCAGCATTGGGGTCTGGAAGATTAGCTAGGCCTACTAAGAATTGAGCTACATGCAAAAATTAAATATAAAATAAAGAAGAAAAAAAAACAAATAACTAAAAACAATATTTGTTTCGAAGAGTAAAGAATGGCGAAGTCTGCTTGCTCTGGAGATGGCCTTGTCTAGTGAAGAGCTTGGAGAACTTGTGAGTGTGGTTATATTAGGGTTAGGATTAGCATCCCAACCAACCTTTGTGTTTATTTAATTACTATAAACCTAAGCATGAAACATGATTAAATGTTATTTGGTAAACTTAAAATTAGGGAGAGAGGCTAAAGGGAATATGTCTAAGATTAGAGAGTTAAATAATATATATGAAATGATGATCATTGTTGCTATGGATTTGATTTACTTGGATTGTTACTTGTTTGTGATGGATTGGAAATGTTGAATCGAAATGCTTGGGATGCCTATAGTTTATGGAATGCTTTGGTTGTGAATATATGTTGCATTGATTTTTCGGTCATAGCCTTTGCTTGAGATGCAAGAAACATGACAAATTATGTTTCAATTGGTTGATTATGGTAATTTAAAGTAAAGCCTTATTCGAATGTCTCATGTTGTATGCATGGAATTGTGTTAATTAACTTAAGCCTAGCTAGGTAATCCTTATAAGAAATTTAAATCACTAATGGAACAAATGATTAGTAATATTTGTAGGAACTGCATCACTAAGTACTATTAGTACTTACCACACGTTTGTTTCCTTCTTCCCAAAACCAACAGGTCTTGGTTCGAAAGGTTTCTTAAACCAGAGTGAATTAACTTTAAAGCCTAGCTTTGAATAATGTTACTTAAAAAATCTACATTTTTCTTCAAAATTTCTAGAAAAATATACAAAGTATTTTAAAAATATAAAAAAATAATTTCAAAATTTATTTTAAAAATTAAAATATTTAAAAATACCGTGTTAATATTAATTTCTCATGACACGAATACATAAAAGATTCTAAAAAAAAGTAGAGAACAAATGTTGAACTCTTTCTTACTCGAAACAACAAATCAACAACCATGATTTAATTTCTACATTGTCTTACAAAAGACATTACACATAAAAATATGAAAAAGTGATCCAAATAGCCCTTGAGAAATTAATATTAACATCCTCAAACACGGTATTTGTCGAACTAAACTCAAAGGAAATATTTAATTATATATTTAGAAACTAATAAAAATAATACATTATTTATATTTTCACTTAAATATACTGTCAACTTTTATACTTGAAAAATTCTCATATTTAAAAAATTAGCAATAGCTCTTAAAACTAATGAGAGGAATTAAAACAAAGTGAAATGCACTTAGGGAATTTGATCCCTTACTCAAAGGCATGGAAGGCAATTATTCTAACCACTAAGTCAATTTCACTTCGTTAATATAAAACACTAACATAGCTTATTGGTGTAAACTAAAAATATAAAACTAAAGTGAAATGCGCTTGAGAAGATTTGATCTCACACCCATACATATGAAAGGATGCTACTTTAACCATTGAACCAACTTCATTTAGCTAATATTAAATACTAACATAATTTATTAAATGACTACTTTACTGGCGTAAACCAAAGAGTATAAAAGCAATTAATAGGATTCAAACTCGGGACTAATTATACAAAACTAAAATACAAAATCACTAAATCAACCTTATAGCTTAGGAAAATGTGACTACATATAATATACGAATTGAATAACAATTAGTCCCGAATTCGAATCCCATTAATTCATTTTTATACTCTTTAGTTTACATCAACAAAGTAATTCTTTAATAAACTATGTTAGTATTTTATATCATTTAAGTGAAGTTGGCTTAGTGGCTAAAGTAGTGTCCTTTCATGCGTTTGGGCGTAAGATCAAATCTCCGAAGTGTATTTTGCTTCAGTTTTTTTACTCTTTAGTTTACACGTGTCACCAACTCACCATTTGGTTGGTTGGTTAAATCTATAAATTAAAATTTAAAAAATAGATAGGACACGTGTCATCATTTGGTTGGTTGGTTCATCTTAAATTAAAATTATGACAAAATTGATATAATTGATAAATAACATGGATTAAATGTGTAATTTTACAAATTTCGGTTAACGGCCACGTCACCCCTCTATTAGTTTTTTAACGGCGGTGATCAAAATAGGTCAATTTAAAAAGTTGAGTAGTCTAATTGACGAGTTCAATAGTTTAGTGGTCAAAATAGGTATGCCCCCAAAGTTTGATGGTCACTGGAGTAGTTTACCCTAATTTATTTGGTTAAAAAATGAATAGCCAAGCAGGCTGGCCCAACGTGAAAAAGCTTGAATCCAACCGAGCCTTAAGCCTTTGTTTTACTGAATTAAAACGACAATCTCAGTCTCTTCTAAAGTCATCCCCATTTTTCTTGAAGTTGTTTAGATCGCATAGAGCCAGAAAAGGGTAATTAGGGTTTGCTTGAAATTGGGGAAATGGCAATGAGAAGAGTTTATAACGAGATAAAAGGGATGAAATTGAAGGAAGTTCCGAGCTATTTCAAGCCGATGCTCTCTGTTGGATACGCGAAGAAAGCTGTTCAGAGGGGTTTGGACAATTACCATGCCAAATACATCGAGACGGACTCCATCGAGCCTCTTTACCATGTATGCTTCGGTGGGATGATCTTTTCTTACCTCGTCGCTCTTCCGAACGAGCGTCGTCATCTCGAGCACAAGCAGCACGCCGAGCAACATGGCCATCACTGATCCCATATTGGTACTTCTCAATTCTCATCGCTTTTTTTATTTTTGAAAGGTTTATTGGTCTGGGTAGTCTTTTAGAATGGGAATTCATTTATCCTTGTTGAAATGCGGGTGGATTTGATTTTAGATTCTTCATTTTTCATGAATGCTGCTGATATAATGGAGCTTTTGGTTGGGTTCTTTTTTATGAATATATGATATCTACTTGTCCCATGAGCATAAAGGCAAAGCAAATGTTGTTTAGTAGACAGTTTATATGTTTCATAAACTATATAAGATTTAGTTTCTTAACAATTATATAGAGGAAATATTATGGCTGATATGATAAGATATTTAAATTGCAGTGTGAAGCTTCTATGTTCGACACATTTGTAGTGTTTGCAATGCAATCACATTTATTTGAGAAATTCGACCATAAGGGTCATGTTCAAGTTCAAGTGATAGATATTTGTATAATAGGTCCCCCCACCACACTGTTTTTCTTCGGGGGGTAGTGGGGAGATAGAAAGTTGTTTGAAGCTGTTTGTGAAATGGGTAGTGTAGGATATGAATTCCATTTCTAGAAGATAATTATTCCCTCTTGCTAATGTCTATGCCTGAAATATGGGAACTCGGTTTATTAAATGGTGTTATGATGTTCTCATTTTCCATTTTCATGAGAAAAACTTATTGGATGCCATTCAACTTTCCCTCCATTCCAAAACCAATAATTTTCTCTATTACTAGATGAAATTGTCTTTTTGGTTATATTCGTCCCATATATATATTTGAAAAATGGCTTCTCGTAATTGACTTTTTGTTTCTTAGTTGTCCTATTTTACACTTAGTGGATGGTTGTAATATTTCCATGTAGTATAATAATGGTTTTATTCATGATTTAGTTCTCGAACTAGCCTATTTCCCACTTTGGTAAATAAACTTTTTTTGGTCCATTTTGGCACTTAAACTATGCTTCTGTCCCAGTTGACCCTAAAATTTAAGGTAGTTAAAAAAGTAGCATGCGAGCCAATAACATGTCACATGTTTGCTTTATCCATGTCACGGATGGTGTCATTTGCCACATCTCATGTTCTTATTGGTTAACATTATCAGCTGTTTTTTTAATGTTAATTTTTAGAGGTAATTTGGGTAGGTTAAGTACCAAAGCAAACAAAAAAGGAGGTTTGGGTACTAAAGTGGGAAAATTGGTACAGTTCAGCGCTAAATTGAGTATTAAGCCTATAACAAATACCTACGGTTGTGTTTCATAACCATGCCTAATGTCTGAACACTTGTTTTAAATTTATTCAGGCTTATGTTGCAAATATTAATGATTTCACAATCTACTTTTTGCAGCTTAATGATGGTACGGGTCCTGTTGTGTCCATCTTGTGTTGGATTTGCTTAATGCTTTTGGTTGTAATTTCTGAATACTATAAACAGGAAGATGCTGTCTTGATCAATGCAAAAATAAAGATACTTTTCTTCTTCTTTTATATGAGTTAAAGACTACCCATGGAAACACAATTTGATGTTTTGGTATGGTATGTGTTGCTGTTTTCCCTTGATTTAATAAATAGGGGTTTGTAGTGTTAAAAAAAACTAAGGGTTGGTTTATTTTATTTTACTTGATTGTTATTGTCGATGTAGATAACCAGCAACCTAAACCCAGATAGCTGAATTATTGGGTAGTTCTGCGGTAAGGCGGTTAATATACTGCTAATATACGGCGTGACCGGTTAAGATAACAAAATTGGTAAAATTACTTATTTTGTAAACCCAGATAGCTTGAACTTTAATAACAAAATAGGTAAAGCGCTACTGAATATGTTGATACTCTTATCAACAAAATAAGTAATTTTACCGATTTTGTTATACCTACCGATAACTTAAGTTTGCCGGTTACCATTTTTTTAATATTTTTTAATGTTTTCTACCGGATACATTATTTTAAATCAACATATCCGGTAGCGTTTTACCTATTTTGTTATTTATCTTACAATGTTTCCGGTAACGTCGTTTTTTAGCCGTATATTAGTTCGCCTTACATTAGAATTCTCCCTAAACATCTTCAGTTGCTGCTAATGCACCTTGGGCTTCCCAACCTTCCAGAACCATCCACACCATCGAGCATGATCAACGGTCTAGATTACACCAAAATATGACCCGCTTTTTATTCAATGGCCACGCCAACTTATGGAGAAAAATTTATAAATTTTTTGTTCTTTGTTTAGCATTGCTTTTCAAACCAACTTTTGGTTCTAAAAGTTGGTTTGAGGCCAAAAGATGTGCTAAACAGCTAGCTTATGGAGAAAAATTTGTTTTTGAAAAGTGATTTTCAACCCAAACGTAAAAGTTAAATTTTTTTAACTTTTGCGGTTGTAAAAGTGATTTTAAAAGTCAAATTATAATTTTAACCTTCATTTGCTATTGTGTTTATTTATAATTTATAAATTTATAATTTTTTACGAAGATATAATTATATAATTAATAACTATTTTTTAATTTTAAAATGATGTATATTTATTCTTGCTAATTTTTTTAAATAAAATATTTCAAATTTGTTATATTTTCATAGAACATGTATAATTGTTAATATATATATTAA